>RSEF01000006.1:20057810-20159417 GCA_003993805.1 Himantopus leucocephalus | reverse complement strand
GATCTTTAAGGTCCCTTCCAACTCTAACTATTCTATGATTCTAACACAGTTACTAGATGCTGCCAAGAGCAAAGGAAAACAGGACGTGTGACTGCATATAGGGGTTCACACCTCATACTATTTTTCTTGTAGGAAGGTAGAATACACCTGTAACAGTTTCTGTGACAATGGTACTAGAGCCATCATCCAAAATCCCTATCTGTCTTGAATTCTTATGCAAAATAGAGGGTTGTAGCTTATATTTTGCAGAAGTTAACAACAATTTCTAGTATTTTGCAGCTGGCTGCTTTAAAATGGCAAATATGAGAATAAAGAGATAATTTAGTAACATCCATCTTTACTAAAAGCAGCAATCACGCAAGGAGTTGGGGCTTTGGATCAGAACCGGGTCCGATTTGATAACCCTAATTGTTATATACTTCAATAACTTCCTGTGAAAGTCAAGCACATCTGACAGTACCTGTTCCTCTTTTTCTTTGGTCTTGCTCCTGGACACTCGGGAAGAGGTAACATCCTGAGCTGGAATGACAGAGATTTGATGCAGTGGCATGTTCATCACACCGTCTTGTTTGGTCCTATCATTTACAGGAAGGAGGCTTGAAGGCAGCGCTCATTTGGTGCCATTGTCAGACCTTGCACCTAAAAAATAAAAATAATACATGATGTTAAAGTAGCTTGAAATGCAATTATTTCTAAACCAAAGCTAAGCCATCAATTGGACAGGGTGCACCTCTTATTTTCTCTCTGGATTCTGAACAGGAGGGAGTTTGGTGCACTGGCTGGGTGAGAAATGACACAGAAATTAAAAAGCCAGAACTAAACAGGTCAGAGCACAATTTATGCAAATGAATCAATAAATAAGTTATCAACCAGTTCTGAAAGCGGTCCAAAAGCAAAACCAGAGGGCAGGGATCACGCTCGAGTCTGCGTGGACTGGGAGGAGGAGGAAGAGCAGCTCTCTAAGCTAAGCAGCAGGAATGTGCGACCTGGAGGTGCAGAGAGCACAGCTCGTGCAGGTGGTTTCCTAAACTGCCAACCCCACCACACTGGAGCAAACTGTCTCAGGCATCGTCCTGAATCAGGCTGAATGCCGTAGCTTTGGTTAAAAACAGCCAGTGGCCTGCATTTGGCTCCTGTCATTCATGTAAACACGTACCAGCTGGCAATAGGAAGATGCATCACGTGAGCTGTCCTTTTCCTAAGGCTATTAGAGAATAATATAATCAAAACCCCTCACTAGGAATCGGGAATCCACTGGACTACACACACTTTATCCTTCTTTTACTAATACAACAGGGAAGCATTACACATAGGAAAGACAGTGATAGACATAAATTAACCAAAAATTGCAACACTAATCTGAAAGGCAGGCATAATTAGCCATACCTTTTATTAGATTAGTGAAGTTACATTAAATAAAAAGCTTTTTGAAACATATAGGATCATGGAGCATTTATTTGGAGTGTAACCTGCCACAAATGAGACACAATCAATTGTGTTTAAAGAAAGGATTAGAGGGGAATTAACACAGCAGGAACTACACTAAATAGGGCAACTGGATGATGCACTGTTCTTCTGTTTCCATAACATACCAACTTTTTGTTTATTTTTGAACCTGTGAAAGCACTAAACAGAGGACAGATAGATGCCCTATATATTATGTTGCTTAACAATCTGGAAATAGCATAGCCTAGCACTTAGTGCATACCTTTAACTTACATTGCATGCATTTTATATAGAATGTTTAATTAATTGAAGGTTTTAAAGATAGGCAAAGCTTCCTAGGTTTTTGATTCTGCTGAAGATGCCGGTCTGGTTTTATTTCCATTAGACTCCACAGGAGTACTGCAGTTGTGTAAAATGAAAACAGGATCAAATCTTTTGACTGCTTTTGATTAAACAGAAAAAAAAAAATTACATATCCCAAGGCGCTTTATACAGGGAATGATATTTCAGTATCCTTTATGCACTGAGGGGAAAAGAGTTATCAAAGGTCACAGGGGAAGTCATGAGCAAAAACAAAAATGCAGGCAACGCCTGCTGCTTCCCAATGACACACTCAATTTGCTGGATGATGCTCGCTGCCCATTAGAGTGCTCAGCCAAATTCAGAAGCGTTACTGACATGTGGTCAGGATTTATATTACCTCCATAGATGCCACGACGGCGCATGCATGAGAGCTTTGAAGGCAATCCCTCCATAACTTCTAGGCATCACTGATTTTAAAAATAAAACACATCTATATGCATAAACAAGTGACAACAAGGACACTTCCTTATTGGAGAACAGAGGGAAACATGGGACTTACCAGCATCACCAGTAAGCATAAAGAGAAAGCACAGAACCTCCTCAGGTCCTCCACACACCTCTTAAGCTGCATCCTCTGAAAGAGCCAAGCCATAAAGGCCAGAGGAGAGATAAACGTGGGCTCCGATGGGAATATCAAACTGCAATAAACAAAGCAGGAAGGGAAGGTGTTTTCCCAAGAAAACATAAGGAAATGAAATCCAGAGAACATTACGCTCCCATGAAAACATGCCAGGTATACGGTCTGTGCTACTGCCAGCGATAGCTGAGCCAAGGTGAAGGAGACAGACCCCACTCTGTGTCCCCCTCAAAAAGGGTTCTGGGCTTGCAGGCAAGGACATTTTATTACCATAAAGAAAACAAGGAAAATTATTAGAAAACACAGTTAAACCCCTCTGATTATGACAGACAAGTCAAACCAGTTTTTCTGCAGGTACTTCGAGGATAGCGCGTGTTAGAATTCTTTGAAAGAGCTCAACCAGCAGATATAATCCAATTAGATATTCAAAGAAGATGTGAAACAACCCTCCCCTGGTAAAGAAGCCTGGCAGACACTCTAATAAAGCCTGCTCTTGTTCAAGAGGGGCTTAGAAAAACCTCTTATGCTTAACCCAGATGCCACACTCTAGCATCCCCAATCTGGAAGGTCCCTAACAACGCACACACTCAAAGCCTGTCCATATCAACCTGAAGCATGTTAACTCCACAGCACTAATTAAAGGATAAAGTTACATGAGTCAGCGGACCATCTGCAGTACCAAGTGCAATCAGACAAGGATGCCAGAAAAGCACTGCCACTCAACACAAAGCAAGTTATGACAAGCTCTGCAGGACGTTTTCCACAGCTAAACTAACACGTGCTCCCTGATCCAGGGGTGAGGAGCTGGGCACCTGCGAAGAGGGATCAAGCACAACAAACTGGGGGCCTGCCAAAAAGGCCCCCAGGGAACAAATGCTAAGGCAGGGGGACTGCTCCTAGATACTCCCTTCTCTTTGTGATTCCAGTTAGATGTTCAGGCCATCCCTCACACAAAGTGAGGGACGTGCATTGCTATGGCACCTCCACCCAACAGCTAAGTACACTCACCCAGGAGGTGGCAGATAAGGGCTCAGCTTCCTCCTCCCCTGTGTGGTCATTTGGTTCATAAATCACACATGCATGGGAAGTCCCATGACCACTGGTGTAGATGCTGTTCTGTTCACAGAGAAAGGATTTTCCAGCTCCTTTCTGCCTGGAAAGCTGAAGTAATCATGGGATGGCAGGATGGGGAGAGAGAGAGGGCACATGCACGAGGCCAGATCCTATAGACAGGGCAGTCATCTGCCTGTGAAGGAGGAGGGAACCTGTTCTCCTCCTGCCCCCATGGCTGTTCACATATTACTCACTGCAGGAAAATACTTACAAAAACCTCTTAGGAGTTTGAGCATTCAGCAAACAATAATAAAGTTAAGCCTCTTCTCATAGCTGGGCCCTTTAGAGATTTCTTTACCGATGCTGCCAACAGCTGCCGAACCACAAATACAGACAACTGCTCTTGCCCAGGGAGGTTTCCAGCAGACCTGGCTGGGGCAGATGGGAATGCCAAGACAGAGGACAGCCTGAAGCTCTGCTGTTCCCCCTATCTATAGCCACACTGGTTCCTGCAAAATGGATTCCAGCTATACTGCCATTGCTGAGAGCCTTCAGAAACCAATGCCATTTCAAAAGACAAAAATGGTCAAAATCCTGGCCTCAGAGCCCACAGTAGAGTCCTCAACAGAGCTAAGATTTCACCCACCCAGGCAGTCCTGTTGTGCTTTCTGCAGGGCAGGCAAAACCGTAACTAAAAATGCCAGCAGACACCTGGAACCACATCAGCCAGGTCCTCATTACATTGCTAGAACCACGAAGCTGCAGCAAGAACAGGCAGATTCAGAGGAAATAGGACAAACTGCCTCTGAAGGTAGTTGAGAAGAAAAAAGGAAGGGAAAGCACGCATATGACTTGGCCTGGTGGCTGGGGCATTCCCCTGAGCAGTATGTCTCCTGACAGCAACAGAAGCAGAAAATTAGGTTCCCCTGGGTTATGAGCATTAAGTACATGAGAGGAGACAACCGACAACAACTGGTAACCTCACTATAGCAGAAGCAGCTGGGAGACCACTTGAAACCCCACTTCTATCATCCACCCCATCAGGGCCTCAGTTTCCCAACTAACAACTCAAGAACATAACTCAGCCATGAGATGAGCCTAACGCTCTGTGAATTGCTGGACTGTTACAGTGAGAAGTGCCATGGGAAGAACCCAGGCGGAGGAAGCGACTCTGTTGTCCCCCACCTGCCACCCACTTCAGCTTCTCTGCCCGTTACTCATTCCAAAATAAAGGCTCAACTGCTCTTTGCCAAAGATTCCCGGCTAGACTGGGGCAAGTAAGCACAAATCACAGTTTCCTGTCTGTGGTTTGGTATCTGCTGGAATCTAAAAACATGCAGTACGAAATGCAGATTATTAGTTCATTTACACTTCAGAGAGTCCACCATATTCCCTTGCTACACGGCACATGCTGGAGAACTTCAGCAGAAGCTCTGGAGCTGCAGCAGCACTGGCTGCAGATGTACACAGGCCTTATCAAAAGAAAAGCATCCTGAGGATGTATGTAGGTGTGCACACATGCTTTGCATTACTCAGGCGGGGAGGGGGGGAAGCAGCAGCCAAATATCACAGTTGTTTTCCTATTTAAAGTACAATAGGCACTCTGGATTATAAAAGAATCTTTGCATCAAAAATAAATGTTGGAACCTGTGGTATTAGCAAGATGATAGTCACTAACAGAAGGGAATCAGAAGGAATTTCACCTGTGAGTTATTCCTGTCTGCCACAAGACTTCTTACACTTTTCTTCAACTCTCCTAGCCCCCATTAATCACAGTGAGCAGTACCACATAGGACAATGGTCTGAGAATCTGCTGGGGGGGTGGACAAGTTAAAAATAAAGCAACAGATCGCTGCTGTCCAGATAATCCAGACGCTGCAGCGCTGTGTATCGCCATGAAAATCCTGCCATGGAATGGATGCAGTCTGTGGACTTCAGGGGACCACACCAGCTGCAGGTTGGAAAGTGCTGTCCCAAGGCTTTGTAGATCACTGCTGTGACCTCTGATCTTCCAAAACTTCCCCTCTATGCAGTGTGAAACCTGACCAACCCAAACAGGAATGGAAACACTCTGAAGAAACCACTGACTGCTGCTAGATGGTATAACATCTTCATCAGCTGGCTTACTTTCTCCTAGTGGGATTTGAAATAAGCTATTAGCACATCTCTGGAATTGTTTTTCTGCAGGAAGTCTTGATGTGAAATCTCAAAGCCTCATAAAAAAAATCCTTTGGTTTTGGCTTTTTGTTGTTGTTCTGAAGGTAACTGAAGCCCTCATCCAGTGACCTTAGCAAATTCCTGTGTGCATCTTAACTTTGCGTATCTACCCTGCCATTTCAGCTGGATACAGCTTATGCCTACTTTCTGTACGCTACATTTTCCATATTTGCAAATATTTGCAAACCTATTAGGTTGTGTTGGCTCCAGTTCGAAGCTTTTATTTATTTTATTTTGAGGTTGTCCGGACTCCTCCCCTCCTAATGTAGCTTCCATAATCCTTTTCTAGAGATGACAGATGTGCATTTTCAAAAAGAGGATCCTGCATCTGTGTTTCATTTTGTTTTACTGTAGCTTAATCAGTACTTTGTTAACAGCATTATTTAAGAGATGTTATCAAGCCTCATGCACTTCACATGCATTTGTTAACTTGACAAACAAATCTAATCAAGGAGCTTAAGGGAGAGAAACTAACACTTCTTTCCCTGCAGTACCTTTCACATTTCAGGGCTAGTACAACGTTAGAAGTGAAAAGAACAACTGTGGTCAGACCAGGCAGGTATAATTCTGGATTACTGGTATTTACAGCTATGCTTCTGCCCATATATCTTGCATTGATCACTAGCTCAGCTGCAACTTCTCACTTTATCATCTCAGTTCCTTCTTTCCTCCACCTGCTAGTGACCTAAAAATAATCAGCTTCAAGACTTAAAAATATTTTCTTCTAATAATTAAAAAAAAATCATGTTATGACATAGTTGAAATCAAAAGAAAGACTTAGAAAGGGGACAAGAGATCCTTCTATGTGATCCCCATGTTCCCTTTGAAAACTTCTCAGTAAACAGGAATATATAGCTGTAGACTACACACAAGACATAGAGGTATCTGCCAGCTCTGGCCAACTCCTCTCAAAATAAGAATATGATTGTTTTTACAAACACAATACAACTTGACAAGCAAGCTGTTAAACTACAGCATCAACAAATAATGGTCCCAGAGCTCTTAGCAACCCCCTCCCTCCCTTGATTTCAGTGGAAACTGAGAGCAAGATCTGCACCTCTGAAAAACGGATTCCTTAAAATCTCTCCCCTTCAAATCAAATCAGCTGCTAAGTGTAATTATGAACTAGCTTGGTAGCATTCAGAAGAAACAAATGTCACTTCCCTCTGTTCCGATAACGAAATAATACAGTCATTACAGTCCCTTGGGAAAAAAAAGAAATTACTGTTGTCCGCTTATGCTACTAATAGCAACTTACCCGCATCGGAAGCATCAGCAATCATTCAGTATGTCTTGTGGAAAGAACAAAGCGCCAGGCACTCTCCACACGCACATGGGCAGTAAGCTCCTGCTACAGAGGCAAAACTTCTTTAACTACATCAGCGGTCTGCGAGGTAATACACATTTTTAAGTACTCCCTTTGTATATTTGTTGATGAAACAGTCCACAAGAACGTCAGCAATAATCGTTATGTCCTAATGGCATTAGGACAGCCTCTAACTATAACAAGCAAAAAGAAACAGGGGTAAAGAAGAAGTTTCATTCTGCACTCTGGGAAGCCCTAACGGTGGGGGCCTCGGAGAAGCCAACAGCCACGGCTGCTGCTTTCTCAGCCGGCAAGTTGCTTTACCTGCTCCACTGAATTTCCAAATCCATTTGCATAAGGGGGTGCCACTCATTCTTTTGCTTAGATAATCACCATTTCACCTTCACATTAAACACATCTTCCTGCCCCGAGGTGCTGCCGAACAGAGCAGGTCTAGCACATGAATCACACCACAAGCTGTGAGCCTTTACAGCTTTGCTGCGAGCAGGATGTAACATCACGGCATGTACAGGACTTGTTATCACTCTTAGCCGTGATCCCACCAACTCCCACAAGAAGTAGAGACTGGCTTCTTGAGAAATTAGTGCCCCCCTCCAGAAGAGTCATTATTCCCTCCAATTTGGCGCTGAAGCCACCCTGCAGAGCACAAATTAGGCTGTCTTGATCACATGGCTCAAATTAAATTTTTCTTAAAGATATGGACAATGACTTGCTTCTTCATAATATTCATTGTCAGATAACACCATGCCACAGCACCACACCTGTTGCTACAGTTTTTGAGAAAAGCTGCTGCTTTTCCTTCTTCGTTACGTGTCTAAAAGCGTTGCACAGCAGTAACCTGCATGGATTCCATCACAGCGTGCACACTGGTGATGCAACGGTCAATCCATCTTTTCCTTACAAAACCATAGAAATGGTTAGACGGAGCAGTGGTAAGATTTCATACAATTTGAAACTCTTAAATTAAAGCAAAATAAAAAAGGTCAGGTTACTGTGAACACAGGTTTGGGAATAGCCCACTAAGATTGCCGCGGTTGGTCCCCTGCAATTGTAAATCACACGCGATCAGCGCAGAAGGGTCCACAATACATCCATTGGATACAAAAACCACTCCTCTCCCTCCTATTATTCATGGAAAAAAGCCAAAACCCACAAAACTATGACACACCTGGAATAGACAGCAAGTGATATCAAGGACAAGGCAACACCTCCAGAATAACAGCAAATCTATTGGGAAAAACACCCACGTGATCATTATGATTTGGCAAAGCCCTCCATATGATAATCAGTGGTTTTTAGAAGAAAATGTTAATGAAGGTTATAATCAAATGGAAAGAGGGACATATTAATACATGTATATACCAGTGAGAGAAATCTGCACCAACAAGCATTTGCAGGCAAATTTCTAGTCTGGCACACAAGTCCACACGATGCAATGTAACACCTATGGATAATTTATGATCACTTCCCATTCTCTACTATAATCCTTTTGGGGTTCACGAAGCTCTGAAATAGTTCTGAAATCCAGCGAAAAATTGCTCTTATTTTTATCTTCAAAATTAATAGACTGTTAAAAACAAATGCATAAATTTACATCAAAGACAATGAAAGCCTGTGTTTCTCAAACAGTGTAAATATTTACAACACAATATAGCGGTGAAACAAAACAATCTCACCATTGTTCACTGAGGACATTGCTCACATTCTGTATTGTACAGAGATAACAATGATGCATTTTTAGGAAAATCCTGTGCTACATCACTTATTTTCCATTACATCAGAGGCTAACAGTTGTAAAAGCTACTTATGAACAACAGGCGCCTAAGCAACATTCTTCACTATTGTTTAACTGCTACCAGGCAAAACATTCCTCTTAAACCAGAGTAAGAAGAATATACTATTGACTAAATAATTCTGTGTTTTGAAGAAGTATGAAATCATTCCTTCTTTGTCTCCGGGTGAATAAGAAATCTCCAAAGTGGTGCACATAAGAATGTATTTCTCGTGAATGATTTCAGAGTTAAATGCAACGTAACTATTTACAGGTTTAAGTTACAACATATTTTTGCTCTGGAAGTTTTAATAAAAATCTAGATTTCTGGATCATTATGACAAACTCTTTCTGAGGAAACAGCTATAAACCACATTCTTTAGGACTTGCATGATGCAACTGGAGAGCCCAAACCCAGTCTTCAAAAGTTCAAGCACAGAGTAAAAAGGGCAATGTATCAAGCATCCTGTACTTGATTATTCCACAAACTTGCATAACATCAGGAAGTTATGTTTTCAACCATAATTTCCCACATTTAAAAGCAACCTGACCTTCTGATGCAAAACTAGCTATCAGAAGTCATTTGCTATCCCCCAAAGTTGAGTTATAAATTTTAAATACATTTTAAATACAGGGGAATACTATGAGTCATTAAAGTATAACAGCTTTTGCTGAAGTACATTCAGGCATAGCATTTCTACTTTGTGTTCTTCTGTTTCCATGCCGATACCTTCTCTATCCATTTGCCCGTGTCCAACAAGAAACCCTCTCTCCAGAGGACAACACGGGAAGGACGAGTACTGCGAGCTCCACGAGAACTTGTGCTCCAGGCAGAATAACCAGCTGGGGGGGTCCACAGTCACACAGACATAAATGACCATCTTTATTTCAAATATCACCAATACAGAGGTGTGCTCACTGGCTGTGGTTTGGGAAGGAAAATCATTTAAGTTCTTCACTTTAGTCACTTGTGTGCAATGGAAGGGTAACAATACTTCCACTTCCCCCCCTCCAGGCTGTTTCAGCCACACAGATAGCTTCTGTTTGCTCCTTAACATGGCAATGTACGGGACCTGGTACAACCAAGAGCACAGACTGAGGTGCTACAGTAAGACAAGTAATAATATGAGCAGTACACATCTGAGTCACTCCTTCATTTTTACACCTGCGTCCTCACCAAAAATTGCCAGATCTTGTCTTGAGACAGTTGCTCACCAGACAAACACAGTATTTCTCCTCAATTTCAATGTGAAAATTATGTTATGAAGAGTTCAAGAACCTCTGTGTCACAGCATTATCATTAAAAAGTAAAGCTATATAAAGCCTACAGACAGAGTCCAGGTCTGCGAACAGAATTAATTCCTCTCCAGTGCCAGGACAAAACAGCCTCTTCCAGCTGCAACCTTATCATGGGATATGTTGCGTGGCTAAAAAGGCTGCATGTGCTCTTCTTATCACAAGTGTCCCTGGCATCGTTTAAAGGCCAGGCAACCGATTTCAGATGGCTGACAAACAGCCATCATTCCGGCTCCCCACGCCAGCGCTGACACCAACACGCACGGGCAGCAGAGAACCATCAGTACAAACAGTTTCCCCTCATTAGGCTGTTATTTCACGCGAGTGCGCTGGCATGCGTATGTTGGCTCTGCCCATCCTCCCCCCACAAGGGTGCTCTGTGCCACCCAAAAAGAAGGGACTGGCATGACTGAACCCCACAGACAAGGCATTCCTTACCACGGTCTATAAAGGGCCATTCATCCTCACCGTACCTAAAATAGCCACTGGATGCAATCATGAGATGAATACATGACTATGGATTCTTTTAAATTGCTGCCTCCTTACACGGACAAGAAACCAGTGTCCTGTGGTTGCTTCCTCACCCGTTTTCCTTGCTCTCAGTTCAGCAATCAAGTGTCGACCCTTTCTGTCCCTTCCGATATTAGTGCCTTCATTTCTACAAATACTGAGAAGTTTACAGGGTTTACAAGAAGTTTAGAGAAACAGCACAAAACTCCACCAATCCATTCCTATGCACTTACAAAAATCTCTATACAATCCTATTAAAACAGATCCATCTCAGCTTTCTGTCACCAGATCTAAAGCGGCATTTCTGAAGTCTGTCTGTCATCCACTATCTGCTCATTGCAAGCCACCACAGCCAGCTGCAGAAGGCTGCTAAGACAGAGCGAAGCATCCAGGTACAAAGAAATTGTGCCTCTTCACGAGACACCCCAAGAATTGCATGGGTCTGTTTCTTGCTGCTGGGGAAGAGGCTGACTTGTAGCACTCTGTTACCCTACTGCTTAAATGACTCCTAGTTTTTTGTCCAGGAGATGCTTCTAGCGATCTTTTAGCATCTGGTAAGGGGGAGGAGAAGCCCTGGCCATTGGAGAGCAACGTGCTGTCAGGCAAAAGACGTTTTAGAAGGAACCTGGTGATAGTTGGGGCAATACAGTGGAACGGATTCTGGGATGCTGTTGCATATCCACAGGGAAAATAAAGTAAGTTGATACGGGAAGTTGTCCAAACAGGGAAAGGCTTAAAATAAAATTCAGGATCATGGCCACGTCACTGATACCAATTAACACGTCAAATTTTTCAACCCAATCACAATTAGAAGAGGCTTCTCCCCTAAGAGATGCTCTTTGCTTTAAATTAGTTTAGACAGGATCCAGAGAGATGAGCCAAGCATGCTAAATAAGGCCCATGCACTTCTGGTGCACGTAAGCCCTATTGTAAAATCTGAAACATTCAGGAAGACAAAACCTGGAAGGAACAGCACTTTCTATTGAAACTGAACACAAGAAGAAAAATTTCATTTATTTTTTTTTTAAAAGCTAAAATCTCACCAGTCCTGGAGCAAAATTTCACATTTTCCAGGATCTATACCTGCTGACCATGTGACTTCTCTAAGTAGTTACAGTAATATTCAGGGACACTTGCTCTTCTGAAGACTAGATAAAAAAAATTACTACAGACCAGTAATTTGAATGTCTGCTGAATTAGGCTAATGGAGAGATAAGGACATCTTTATCAACTGTTTTTAAATGGTAAATGCAAGGGTTTTTTTAATTGAAAAAAGGAAAACTATTCCCTATTCCAAATGCAACAAATGTTAGAAAATCAAGATAAAATCTCCCCAGTTTTCTGCTCACTTAAAATTGTTGGCATGTTCCACCCCAGAGACAGTCCCATCTTTGGCACAGGCTCTCCCACATGGGCTGTACAGCAGCATCAAGACGATCATAAAGTATTTAAAGAGAACGGATACGAACTCTATTTTTGAAGTGACAGGAATCCACAAGTGACCGAAACACTGCTGCTTTCTCCTTGGAGGACCGAATCATTCCCTTCAGTCTCTGGGTGCAGGAGGAAGCAGCACTGTGCTTAAGAACAGGCACAGTCCCCTCTGTGTCACAAGTGACCTCATGGCTGACAAGTCCTTCTCCATTAGCCACGCTCGCTCTGAATGAGGCATAAAGTCCTGGTCCTGAAGGAAGTTACTCTTCTTGTTTTACGGGGACATGGGCTATTCAGTGAACGGTATTACCTGGCGATGGCAAAAATTCCCATTCCCATCCTCTGTCTAAGGAATAATTTGGTACAATCTTGCATCACTGCAGAGTTAACAGAAGTTTCACAGCTCAGCAAGGCCAGCTGGTCTCTCACCGCACCATTACAGCGAACAGTAACCATCTAACTTAGAAACGAAACCAGTAAGAGGCGAAAAAGTATTCAGAGTCCACTCTTACGAAATGGTACACATCTCAGCTGAAAAGGCTCCCCCCCTTCCTTCTTGTGCTGCTTCTGCGGCAGAGCCAGGCAGCTGTATTACAATGCTCAACCAATGCCACCTAACAGCTTCAAGCAGGAAATAACAACATAACACACTTATATATGTTCATTTGTGTGCTTGTGAGTTGGGTTTTTTAGGGTGAGGGTGCTGTTTTTGTTTTGTTTTGGTTTTTTTAAAAGAAAAAAATTTCTCTAGGAAGAAGATGCCCACCAAGGAGGGCATCTTCTCTACCTGAAAAAAAGACACTGCTGGTAAAACTGCACCCTATGGCATTTAGCTGGGGCAAAGACTCAGCATGAATCCAGTGCAAATCAGTACCACCACCCTTACAGCACCTGGTCTCTCCCCTAAATTCCCCTCCCAAACACTGATTCTGCCCAGTCTTTCCCAACTGGCAAAACAGATATCAGCTCAGTCTCTGGTCTTGTCCTGTCTGCAGGTTATGAATTTGAATACTGCTCTAATTAGAGATCAACAGTGGAATTAGAAGGTAGATTATTTTTAGCAATCATCTGATTGAGCCGGAGCCGCAGTCAGTTGTAAATTAGTCACTGCCTTTCATAAGACTACATGTTACACACCAAGTTCCAATGAAACATTCAGTATTGCTTCAAAATCCATAATCTATCAGTCTTCTTTGCTGGGAAGACAGAAAAGAGTGAGTAACTATCATTCAGCCAAGAAAAGACTTCTTAAAGTCTTCAGGTTTCTTGCTCAAAGCCTAGAAAGAATGGCAAGGGGAGACGAAGAGGTCTGGAAAGGCACAGCCACCTTCACACACCAGTGGTGAAGACTCTTCCAAGCTTGAGTAACCCATCCCTCTCACAGATGTCATGTTGGAGTGGCATCTTTTATAGAAGGGGTCGTAGAAGGCCCAGTGACAGCATACTGCGCTGTTTTATTGCTCACCAGGTTAAAGCATGACTTAGCCTGCCAGTGATTTTCTTCTTTTTTTGGCACATTCCAATAAAGGAAGAAGAAAAGGCACTCGGCTCAGAAACTTGCCAACTCTCCTCGACTCACAGGGCTTGCTGGAGACTGAGGATAAACAGCATCTCAGAAAAGCAGGTCTGTGCTGCAGTACGTCCACGTTACTGGCCTTGGTGGGATGTGCTGCATACAGTCAAGCTGCTTTCCACTCCCATCCCCTGCTGACAAGAATCACTTTCAGACTTGAAACCCAAGTTTTGTCATCTTATTAAACTCCCTGTTCCTGGCTCAGATGTCTCTCACATGCATTAGTTAGATTACATCAAGCACAAAGACCTGTCCGTGAGCCAAACAGGGTACAGCTCAAAGGAGGCTGGTCAGGATTCGGATCATCAGCTCCCAGAGTTTCTCCTCCGTTATTCACAGAAGCAGCAACGCAGACTGTGTGACAAGGGATGAGTACGTGGTTTACGGGGTCAAGTGGAAAGGGAGATAACACTGAAGCACCAAGTTGCAACTGGCAAACACACCTTCCCAGAGCAGAGCATCCACCCTGGGACAGAACCATCCCCGCAGCCTCCCCCCACAATCCCTGCACCAGGCACAGCCAGTAAAGACAGGTTAAGCCAAACCCACGCAGGGCTTAAAAACCAGAGAGCCTAAATACAGCAGCTCTGGAGGACCTGAAAAGGCAACTGAGAAGCAGGCAACCAGCAGCATGCCTGCAGGCAACTTGGATCTACCAAGTCTGTGCAAAGCACCTGTAGGACGGTACAGTGAGAAGACGCTGACTGAAAAACTTGCCAGTAGGCATTCAAAGATGGATAAGACGGACTGAACACGTGTCCCAGCTGACAAGGAGAGCTCAAGTACACAGAGAAAGCAAACAACCATAACAAATGTCTAACAGACACAATGGAAGATCACAGCCAAGAATAAAATGCATGATGTATCTAATTCCCTTTCTATATGAGGAACTGATCCTGACTCAGCTTCCTTGCTCTCAGGCAGCTGGACCACACAACGCTATGCTTTCTTCTTGCCAGGGTATCACTAACGAAGGAAAGCGAGTGAGAAATCTTATCTTGAATCAAATGTGTTCAACAGCAACTGAGCTGGGATCCTTGCCTTGTGGTTACAGAAGCTGATACCAACACCGCTGCTGAATAAAAGCCTATGCCTGGTGCAGATACGAGTGCTTCGGATCCCCAAAACACCAAATGTTGACCATGGGAGACTCTGATCCTGAGAAGAAGAAAACTACCAGCAGACTACAAAGCATACATTAGACTTACCCCACCGCATTTGTCACGTGGGTACATAGAGGAGATGCTTCCACACTTCAGTACGTGCATCTCAGATGCAGCCCTACCGAGCAGGGGTAAAAAGCAAGAAGCACTCAGGCAACGCTGGTACAAGGCACAGAGCTCTGGCAGGGCCATCTCCTGCTGCTTTGGTCACACAGCTTTGAAGCTGCAGTTCTAAGTCTATCACTTGTACATTGCCTCACTAGAAACAAAGCCACATACTTCATTTAAGAAAGAAATCAAATGGATCAGGAAAGGTCAAGGAGTAATAACTTAGTACCTCTTGCCATTTGGAAAATACAACAGAGTTGCACGTCCCACCTGCCCAGCGATTTGCCCGGGGACCACCACAGTGCAGTATTCCTACACTCCCAGGAAAGCACATAAAAAGAATCTCATCTCTAAAAAGCCTTGGGAACTGCAGAGCTCCACAGGTGTACCAGAGCAGGACTCTCTCCCACACCTGCTAAAGCATGTAGCAGCTTGTATAGAACAACATGGAAACCTTTCAAGCCTTGCAATTTTGTAATGAAAGCAACTTGGTGAATATTTTCACAACATTTGAAAGACTTAACTTGTGACTGAGGCTGCTGGAGTTATCTTCCCCTGTCAGGTCTGGCCCTAGGATGAAGGGTACAAAATAGCTGAACACCACTGTCACGAGAATCACAGAAACAAAATAGGCCTCTCAAGCAAAGGAACTCCTAAAAGGCAAAATATAGAATCTTCATGCCCAAAAGCAACGAGGTATTTCAAGGCTACAGTGTTAACACACTGCATAAGAACACTAATGCATTTGGGAGGCTGAAATTTGATCTCATTTTTATTGGCTTCTGCTTGGTTATGCCAAGAGCAAAGTTAAAATCCCCTTCCATCTTTTAATCGAACATGCTACCTTTTTTTTGTTAACTCCCAAGATCAAGCCAGCCTGACACGACTCCTGTAATTTTACAAGGGAATCTCTCCTCCCTCCACCCCCTTATGTTATCAAACATTAATTTTCTAAAGAGTCTGCTGCACCGTGCCAGCTCTAAATTAGTAACAATACTTAACCTTTTCCCCTAGGCTGTCAGAACGCCTCGCAATGGGAGAAGGCCACCCCACGGGCAGAAGGATTAGCACCGTCTGATATCCTGCAGCTCAGTATCCTGCAGTTGCAGACTTCGTATGGGCCACTCACCCACATCAACCATCTTGCATCTAAAAAAGTGCTATCTCCACGGGCTTTGGCGCAGGGTGAGGCTGCAGCTCTAGGTCGTGACATTGCAATTTACATTCCCATCTTCCTGTGACATCTAAAGTTCCAGCAAATATTTGACATTTAGCCAACAGGTTCAGAAGTCATTTGCAGTGTGATTGCATAAGCCCACTTCCCCTTGGAAAGCAGGCTAAAAAAAAAAATCTTTTCAAAAAGCCAAGAACCTTACAAAAAAACATGATATAGGTGACAACTGAGTTGCAGGAAACTAAGGCACGCATAGGTGAAGTAGCTTAAACCAGAAAAGAGAGGCCAGAAGCAGCAACAAGACTCAGATTTCCTGTCTCACAACAAACCTTTAGCTGCGAGTGAACTTCCTCATCTTTTTAGAGCTAAGCGGGTTTTTTTTTTTGCTCTTTGCAACAATACAGGATTTAGTTTGGTACACATTTATGCTGTTTAGTGTAAGAAAACCCTCTCATCCAGACATCATTTTCAATGTTAAAGAGCAGCATCTCCTCTGAAAGTCTTCAGTCTACTTGATTTTTATATATCATATGTATGCATGTATACACACACACTTTACAGAAGCAGCTTCAATGTCAGTGATCAGTCATAGACTGAGCTAGAGAAAAAAACACCGCCAATAACTGTCCTTTCTAGTCCTGGCACTTCCAGTTCAGATATTTGGCAGGCAGGCTCTAGACAAAAATGACCCTGGGAGCTGTGATGACAATAATCACATTTAAACGGACAACATTTTGGATGCAGAACTACACGGGGAAACTCACTTCATTTACCAGAAAGGAAGGAAAAACCAAAGCCTACTCTTAACTCCAGAAAGACTCAGGCTGCTCCCATGTGTATCTTCCTCTCTGTCATCACCTATGGTAAACTATTACCTAGTGCTCTTCACATTGCTCTATGTCAGACTTCACCAGACTTATTAAGAACAGAAAAGCCACTGCCAACTTTCACTTTCAATCTATTGTAGCAGAGTTCATCACGCTGTTAAGTGCAAGTCCCTTAAGAGCTGTTTGCTGAAGGAGGCCATGGGAAACAGACAAGAAGGGGACAAAACCACACTCAGAGAGGGCAAGAGGCAGCATTTGCAAGAATTTCTTGCTATAATGTGGCCCATGTTATTAAAGTATGGCAGAGCCCTGTATTGCACCACTCTGTGTATTTCCATTTATCAGTCTTCCCATAAATATATATATACACAAGAGAAAAAAAAAAATATACACACAGAAATATGCCACATTTTTCCATTAGCCTTCCTCTTCTGACTGACGCATTCGTAGTTACGAGAGATTATAACAAGGATTGGCCTAGTAGTGATTCACTACTCAATAGTGTAGTGCGCTTTTACAACTAGAAATACAGGGATCAGAGAGATTAATCCTCTGTCCTGGATGCCATGAGGAGCCAGCGACAGCGAAAGCAAGCACAAATAGGCAGAGAAGGCTCTTTGTCTTGCTACAGCCCCCTTTGGTTTCGAAGGAGGCTCTTCCACCAAGAGATGCTTTAAGAGGTCACTATGAATGAAATTAAACAAAGGCATCCCTTTTGTAAGCCCTGCAGTAACTGGGAGAGGAGGAGCTCCCACTAATAATCCCCGTGCCATCACCTTCCCTCTCCCAGGAAGGTGAAGGCCAGGTTCAGCCCTGCTGCCAAGAGAAGACCTACGGTAGCAAGATCTGACTGAATACATCCTCAATATTTAACTGGTGCTACAGGGCAGGTTGTACACAGGGAGGCTGTTGCTTCCTCTTCAGTTAATACCACTTAAACGATCCCCTACATTCACCCAAAAGCCGTGTCTAGAAGCCAGTAACATTCAGAGCTAGGACTCACAGCGATACATGGACCCCCACTGCTGTCGCCGCACAAATTCCTGTGTAACAAGAAAGCAGAACTTAAAACCCAACTCTGGCGACAAGAACAGAAGCACGTCCCCCCTCCTCAAGCAGCACCGAAGGCACAGAGTTATTAGCAGTAAGTCTGAGTGACAAATCGTTCTGGTCATTAGAATCAGCAGATCAGACCCAGGGGAAGCCTATCTGTTTATCAAGAAGTGTTGTTTTTTTTTTTTCCTACAGATACTCTTCCTTGCAGGCTCAGTACACACAATAAAGAGGAACTGAAAGGGTTTTTAAAAATAAAGTACATTTGAGAGGAAGGGAGGTACCAAGGATTTATATACTTTTTTAAAAATTAGCAACTTTGTCTGTAACCTTGCACCCATTTTTTTCCCCTTTTTTTGCTTGTCACCTTAGATCCTTCTCTATTTCTTTTCTCTCTGTTTTATCCAAGTAACCCTTTGATTCCAAGAGAAATATTTCTTGTCCTGTGTCCAGAACATGACAGAAGTCAAGCTACCTGCTCAGGGAAGAACAGCTGGGAGTGTTTTCATTGCTTGTAATGAACCTTGATGGTGTGTAAACAGATGATCTTACTGAAGGCATGGCCAAAGTGGGGGACAAACTCACCCTTTGTGGTTTTCAGCCACCTGCTAAATGACATTCCCAAATCCAACGCCTGTTTTCCCAAAGAGAAACGCTGGCGCAGTTATTCACGACCAACCTTACCTGCAGATTGGACTGGTGACATGTATTCTGTCCTCCTAATGCCCTTTGAAGGGCACACAGAATCTTTAAGCAGCAGATATCAAGGCACACCTAACTCATACATAGGATTTAACTACCCCAATACTGTATATTGATTCTGGCCACATATTCCGCAACGTTTACAACTGGGATCCTTAAATGAGTCTCCAGGGATAAAGTGCTCATCTACTAGTTGACTTGATTTCATGAAACTATGGAAAATCTCAGCCACAATTTCTAGAATCTTTTAGCATTTTCCACCTGTTAGACATATGCCTGGCATCAAAATTTCCAACGCTGTTTTCAGCCGAGTTCAATCAACCGTGACATTCTGCCAGGTCTCTGGTTAAATTCAAGCTGTGCCACCAAGCTCCCCTATTTGCCTGCAGGTATCGAAGGCGAACTCCAGAGAGGCACCTATTTTAAAAGACAGAAATGTTGAACAGTAATTTACATATATCTTTGATCTAAAATGGCCCAAACCTGATAACCAGCTGGGCACATAATAAAGGCCAGCCTTCCCCCTGGTCCCTGGGGAAAGAAATTGTGAGCACTAGAAACTGCTGATGGTTGAGATTATCTCTTGCTGTTTGTGAACTGTCTGGTGACTAGTTACATTTAAGAATAACACAGCTCTAAAAGCATATCTTTAAATGCAAAAAGACTGTGCTTCTAAGGGCTCTTGTCCATTTGCCTACCCCAGAATCAATAAACACAACGTAATCTATTAATTTAGGTTTTTAATGCTTCACATGAACATGGTTAAATTCCTTGATAAAAGACCCATGAAAATATTGTTGTAAGTGGTTAAAAAGAATCTGTTTTGGAAATGATGAGTTCTTTGGATGACTGGTGTTTTCAGTAAAATCCAGATAACAGAACTAGTAAGAGTGGCCCAAAGTTAGTAAAGGATGCAGAGCTGTGAAACTTCACTACAAAGCCCACCCAGCAAGCCGAATGCCAGCTCTGCTATGCCAAAGCAAGCTGCCACCAGGTCTTTGCCGTCAATGGACAAGTCAGCAAACAGAAGTCACAGTAAACGCTGTACGAGTTCTGCCTCACTATGGGAACTAATACAGTGAGTTAGTTCTGTGGTCTACGTGGTTCCCTCAGTTCCTGCAGCAGCTAGCTCCAGATGCTCCAGAGAAGAACTGGAGTGGGCAATAAATGGACAGCTTGTTCCCCAGGAAGATTTCTCATCTAATACCTTTTGTCCTAGAAGTGAAGTTTTTCCCAGACTTGAAGTTTTCCATTCTTTATAGCCTTCTACAGCTTTGCTGTTCACTGTCTGCCACATGCACACACAGTCCAAGCACAATGATGTCCAGCGTTCCAGCAAGCTCCTTCCTTCAAAGCCTGTTTATTTTTACAAGTAGCCCAGCTACAGCCTCTTACAGAATACTAGTTAGACACTTCTACAAAGGTGTCTAGATCGAGAGTTACTTATATTTTTGGGGGGAAGGAGGAAGGAAGGACCAGAGCAAAACAAACCAAAAAATAAGATAAAATTAAAAAAAAAAAAAAGGAGGGGACACTTCATTCCTGCTTTCATTTTTCCTGGCAAATGGCCACGCTCACTCTGTCCTTTCCCGTTTGTGAAGCTGGCTATCAGTCAGTCACATTAGGGCTGACTGCTGCTGAGGTGGATAGCAGGGAAGACTCACAGCAGGCGACTCCTTTTTGTTAGACAGCAGAATCAATTCAGTACTTGTAAGAAGAACCTACCGCTCCTTCCTTGAGCAGCATTTCTACCAGGAGCTGCTGCACTCTGGCAGTGATCTGCCTCCCCCACTAATACTGGTGTTTGGAAGAGCAATAAGGAAATCAGGCTGCCAGAGAAGAGACTCTGGTACATTGCCCAAAGTACGTGTGACAGCCTCAGCAGCTGGGAAGATCGAGTCCTTTCACCCTTGAACATGGGAGAGCTACTTGTCCAAAAGGTTACACCTAAAATAACAAGGTTTTTTTTAAAATTAATTAAAAAAATCTCATCCTGGAATACAGAAAGTTCAACCAACCTGCTGAATTCATCTATACTCATAAAACTTAAGATTGGGCAAAAGCAGCCAGGGAACAGGTGGATTTTCTAGCACTGGAACCATGACTGCCTTATTTGGACACCTCCACCAGTTCTGGCCACGTAGCCATACACTGAGGCATGAAAAAGGTTGCAGCCTTTCTTATGGTATGACACTCCAAAAGAGAAAATTGCTTCTTTTCAACTAGTTTACCTGTATAATCAAGACTGCTGCCTAGGGCTAGCTGAAAGCCAAGTTAAAAAAAAACCAAAATAACAAAAAAAAACCCCACCAACACCATAACAACAAATATTCAGTGAATTGTGTATTCTAAGTTCACATCAGACTGTAACCAAAGTCACACGAAGTCCCCAGCAGAGGGGCAGTTGTTCAACAGTCTTCGGTAGTCCTATCAGTTTCAGCAACTACAGCAGAATCAAATCCTGGGGAACATCTCTTTCACTGGGCAGCTACAGGGCTGCTCTGGGCAGTCTGGCACCAAGCAGTTTGGGCCACAGCTGAGCAGCTTCCAACACCCCTCAGCAGGTATTATCCTGGGTGCCGGGGCCACGTCCTTAAGCCAGGACCTTGGTGTTTCCAGCAATCATGGTCCAGAGGAAGACTTAACAGAACTCTGCATCAGTGGAAATTCATCAGTGTTGGTAAGTTTCAAAGAAAACATCTCAGGTTTGATAAGTAAGTGTTTTTCAAAGAAAACTTTCCTCTGAAAATGTTTGACTGGGGCTATTACTAGATCAACCTCAGCCTCATCTGACACTACTCCAGAACTAATTTCAGCAGCAAAAGTTCATAGAGAGTGCTACTGCTTCAGCTGAAGCGTTACTGTCAGATCAGCTCTCCTCTTCCACCCCCATCTTCTTTCCTAGATCTCTTTCCACCTCCCCTCGAGCTCTGCCTGCATTGTCCCTTCTGTGTTTACGCTGCTGGGTTATGTCACAAATTTGCCATGGCCGGAGCACCCCAGTCCTTTGCCCACCGCAGCGCCTGAGCCGTGTGCCCTCTCGCACCCCAGTTTGCATTGGCATGTTACAATTCTCTTTGCTTGCGCTTCCAGCGGACTAAAAAGAGAAGTTAAAGTGTTACACTTGAGAACAAGTGCTCCAGGAAGCACGAAGGAATTCTGACTATTTCTCAGTCCACCGTGAAACTTCACTATCCGTTACCAACACGTTGCGACCAGCACATCCCGTGTACGGTTTCGTCTCCGATGTATCTTCGTTCCACACCACTAACCGAAGGCAAATTCGGGTCCTCGTCCTGCTCCAGACCGGAGACCCAGGGCCAGCGCAGCGCCTTTCCCACCCACCCGATCCGCGCGGGGTTTCTCCAGGAGCGAGGCCGATCCGGCCGGGGCCGGGACGCGCACCCGGGGGTTGGGGCCGGGGCCGCGGCCGGGCACACAAAGGCGGCGGAGGTGGGAAAGCCTCTTACCAGTGAATAACGTGCCGCTTCCTCCCGCAAACGACCAGCCCTGAACTCTCCCAACGGACCCTCCGCACCGGCCAACGACGGGAGGCTCCGCCGCAGCCCACCGGCCGCCGGAGACGCCCCCCACCCCCGCCCCGCGGCCGCGCTCCTCCTGCCCCCGCCGGCTCGCCACACCGCGGCGGCCGGTCCCACGGAGGGGGTGTGGGGTGGACGCGGGGGGCAGCGGCGGGCCGGGCCACGCCGCCCCCGCACAGCTGCCTGTTGCTCGCCGTCGGCACCCAGCGGCTTCCAGCAGGCGCCTCCTCACCTGCCGGACCCGGAGGGACGAGGTGGTGCCCGCGGGGGCGGGACGGGCGGGCGGGCGGCCGCAGGGCAGCGCCCCCCGGGCCGCACCCCCCCAACCCCCCCCATCCCGCAGCCCGGCCTCGCTCCCCGCGGCGGCGGTGGACCCGGCCTCCCCGCGCCGGAGGGGGCTGCGGACCCGGCTCGGCCCCCGGCAGCGGCGGCTCCCCACGGCCAGGGCGGCGGCCAAGCCTACCTTGGTGCCCCGCACAGGCCCCGGGCCAGCGGCTCCTCCTCCGGCTGCGGCGGCTGCTGCTGCCCATGCCCGGGGATCGGGAGGCGGCGGGCCGCGGGGCTCGGGGACTCCGGCGGGGCCAGGGCACACCCGGCTCTCTCCCCCGGCTCCTGTTTACCGCGGCTCCCCGGCCGGCCCGGCTGCCTGTCAGCGCGCCGCCCCGCCCCGGCCCGCCCCCGCCGCCATGGCCCGGAGGAGGACGGGGAAGCGAGGCGGCCGCGCCGCGCCGGGGACGCGGCTCCCCCCGGCGGGGCAGGGCCCGGCCCCATCGCCTCCCGGTTAAACTTTCCTCCACAGGCAGGTTCGCCGCTCTCAGGCGGGCGCGGAGGTGAGGCCACGCCGCCGCCGCCCCCCCATCCCCCGGTCCTCCCACCAGAAACACGCCACGCGTGTCCGCATGGGGGCGAGTGGGGGCCGGGCGGGGGCGGTGACTTACCGGGAACCGTAAAGGTGCAAATCGGCAGCCAAACGAGCGGTCTGTAGCTGTGCCGGGCTTCGCTCTCACCCTCACCTCCTCCTGCCGCCAACAGCGATGCTCATGTCGTGTCTGAGGGGGAAAGGGCTTGCTCTTCAGCACAATTAGAAGGAAATAGCTAAACTAACTTCATAAGGTGCCATTTAACTTTTTTTTTTTTAAATTTATGTATGCTATAAGCCTGAAGATGGCTTATAGCCACCTTTATAAGGTGTTGTGTAGTAGCTATTCACCTGCATGTATTGATTAATCGGCAGAAGATCACGTAAACGCAAAGGGTCAGTACTCAAAGGGTGCCGATCAGTTTCCCCACAGCTACAGCTGGGTGCCATACTCTCTGTTGTTATTTGACACTGCCATTTTGCGAGTAGCATATTTTAGTCGTTTCTTGCCAAAGAGGAAAATTGGTAATAAAAACGATCTCCTGAGATATGCTGGAATAGGTGAACTATACTATCGAGGTGAATTATACAGGGATAAAAACAGAATGAGAGTTTTATGAGAAAATGCCAAGGGAGAGATTTCCTGTGTCCAGACATGGTGTCTATCCCATTTGGGAATAAGTGAAAAAGATTGGGAATACTGGCAGCCTCGCTCAACTGATTCTGTCAGTGCAGCACAGACAAGAAAGCAGATACTGTTAAGACAGAAACCAGACAGAAAAGAAGGAACGATCCTGACTTGACATGCAAGTTCATTCACGACACCTAGTCGAAGTTTTTAATCTCCTGAGTCTGCACCATTTTACATCAATAATTTACAGGACTCGAGGGAGATTACATTTACCTTTAGAGAACAGTGAGAAAAGCATAAAATGAGTAAGGTAACCCCTTTTGATGCAGAGTACAACCACCCCCTTACAGAAAAATGATGTTACAATAGGTTTTCAGAGCACCTGCTGAGCTGAAATTCTGTCACTTCATGTCAGGACCCAGCACAGCCATGTAGTGAAGGTGGGGGAAGCAGCACCCAGAGACTACACAGTGTGTCTTCCTGGGAAGAGGACAGCGTGCCTACAACTCCTCCGTAGACTGAAGTTAAAAACCAGATACTTGGATTGTATCCTGTTACAAGGGAGGGTATGGTAATGTGCATATTTGATGATAATCGTGTCCTCTTGATAGGCAGTGTATTGTAACACTGGCTTGTAAAGAGCATCAGTTTCCATCCCAAGCTGTACTGCTGGCTTACCTTGAGGCCACGGGGATATCTTAGAGCAGGCTGTTTTCTTCCTCCGTACTCTCAGTCCATTTTGTTTTGGTTTTTTTTTTTTTTTCAGGCTAGGATCGCATCCCACAGTGAGTAGAGCATAGCTCACCCAGCTCACCACCCAGCACCACATGCCAGACTAGGCAAGGGGCCTGTAGACACAGCTGGAATAGAAGTTACACAGAAACAGTCGCACAGAGGACAGATTTTCCAGGCAAACTAGAGTAACTAATGATTAGGCCTGAGATGAAAGAAGTTGCAATAAACCACCCGTACAACATCCTTGATTCTTAAAGGGAAGCAGAGTGCCTAAATTCCTTCACAAATCTGCCTTCCCTGTGTTTTGCAATTATTACTCCACAGTCTTTACATTTTCCCAGAAAGCCTGTCTAGTATTTTAACACATGTTGCTGTTCTTGAGTTAAAAGTCTCAGCAACAACCTCCTGAACACAGGACTGCAGAGCTAGGACTAAACCCTCAGTGCTGAAGAGGACTACTGTGGAACATCCTCCCTGCGTGCCTCACAGCACTCAATAAAGAATGCAAACCTAAGCCTTTGCAAATGTTCCCCGCCCAAATTTGCCACTAATTTAAAAAATAGGGAAGAATAAACTTAAGCTAAAGGCCATTAGTCAAATGGAAATCTTAAATTCTTCTAGCTAGCATTGCTGTTCACAATCCCAGCAGGAGATACAAGGTTTTAAAAAAATAATGGGAACAGAACATCTCCACTTTGCTAATTGGATACCTCTGGCTCAAAGTTAAGGGAAAACCACAGTTGGGGAATATGCGCCTAGAAATGCATGTCATGCTTAGCTGAAGATACTGATGGGTCTGCAGAAACAGTGGCCCTGGTCCGGCACATGGGATCTGGACTGTGAGCGTACATGTGTGGCCTTTGTAAATACTTGCCATCAACATTAAATTCCATTTGTTTAAAGTCACAATAAGAGAATTACCTCTGTGCCCAGGAGACTCCAGTTCTCTCTAGAAGCAGCACAGATCTAGCGTATGGTTATTAGGACTATGCTCTTCAGAAATACTTTTACTCCTTTTAGCAGGAAGATCTGGAAAGCGTTGAGGGGCAAAAATCCCAAATGGTAAAAAACATGCATTGTACAACTGTGCCCTCTTTTTTTGTCTTTAGTTATGACAATACATACAGTAGTTCCTATGTGGAAAAGCATAATTCATTTTCCCCAGATAATTATAAATGAACTTTTTATTCTATAATATTGGTCTCAGCACCTGCATGTTTCCATAGTGACTCCACAATACTTTAGGGGATTACTTTAGAATTCCACTGTGGTTTAGGTCTCCAAAGTTATTTAGATTTTCTGGGGAAAATCTGTTCCCAAATATAAATTAAAATTATTGCTACTACATATTTAATAAGCTATACCAGTCTCCTATGTTACCATCTTAAGAAACTGCAACACTTTCTTGCAGCATTTTGTACAAAACCATGCAATATTGTACCTCTGTAATTAGAACAGCCATAACAGGCTCAGGGCTGGGAGCAGCCCCAAACGTCTTGCAGGAGATCACACTAATGTGAGGGCCCATGGGAGACTGTAAATCCCAAAATCCACATCCCCAAAGGACCCCTTGCAAAGAACAGGCAGGCATGAGCTCCTTCATGCACTCAAGTACGTATGTGCTCATTTGTTTCACAGGTATGTATGTGAATCTGTGGTTATTAATTTAAAAATGTTGAGAAGCAGACCTATAAGACTGGATAACAACTGAAAGAAAAGAACGTGATCCTGACGACTAGGAAGCTTTAAATCCGGACAGTACCCTATCAGGCTGCTGGGAACACACAAGCCTTCCTCTGCGTACACGCTCGCATGTGCAGACATGACATGATGCATGCAGACAGGGCAGGATGTGCTCCTAAGGCTTTTTCTTTGCTAGTTTTTCTCCAAGTCAGCTCAGTTTCTTTACTTCCTTCCACCTGCGTATCCTGAGCTGTGTGTTCCCCCATCTGTTCGCCCTCTCCCTGCACGCTACTGGCAGAGATGAGGGGAGTTTCTCCAGAAGCTCTCTCATGTTCCTCAGTCTTACTGAAGGTGAGCCCAGGGTTCACTCCTTGCTGCACTGCTGTTTTCTGCCTGTGCTAGGTGAATAAAACAGATTCTGGTAAGAGAAGGAAAAAGAGGAGCCTTAGGGGAAGGTGAAAGGAACTGACATGGATCCAAGTACAACGATGGAAGGAAATACAAATAAAGCTTATGTGCTTCCTGACTGTTTTTCATTCATACAAAGATGATTTCAGGTTCCAAAAGGAAAAGGAAAAACAAACCAAAAAACCCCCCTTACTTACCTCTGTAAAGTCTGGAATTCCTTAAAACCTGTTATTAATGTGCTTCACACAGCATTGTTTTTAAAGTCTGCTCTACAGGATAGGTGGGAGTACTTTTTGCCATTCTCTCCCCTAGAACATGAAGAAAACTAGATGCATCTTTCTTGCCAAGTTTACAGGGAAAATTATTTGCTGAGATTGTTTGAAGAATACAGAAAGTTACGCATTTTCAACCTCAATGTTATAACTAGGGATGTTCAGACATGGGATGACTGAAAGATGCTCTCAGTATGAAAACTGTATTCTGCTCCAGTAAATGTCAACAGCTTGGAAGTGAATGAAAGAAGAAATTAGATGATGCACAAGAATTGCAGGGCAGGCACCTGAAAGATGATACACACTGAACAAGCACCGTACAGTGTTAAAGCACATACCCTCTGCTTGTGAGACAGGAAAGAAGCAAGTCCAGAAGTGAGACTTCTCATCAAATATATATAGGCGACATATCCAGGCAGTGAAAGAAACCCTTTTTTTTCCTCAGATTATTTGTCTTTGTGAGCTCCATTTCTGGGGACTTGCAAGCAGTGACCCAGCAGAACACACTGTTCAAAGTCTGTTTAAGGAAGAGTGCTGTGCAGCTTTAGCCAGAAACATGCCATGTTTTAAAGATTGTATCACCTTTAATAAAAACACCACCAGAGCTCCAAGTAGGTGATTTGCAGACATCTTAAGAAGTGTATTTCCAAGTGCGCTATCAAATTCTCTTCAGTCTCAGATGCAGGATATAAATTAGCATTGCGTTAAGACATTTTACTAAAACCTGGCCTTGGAAAATCACTACGATGAGATCATTTGAAACTCATCTCTGAGTGGCATTGGACATTAAAGTCTCACTTGGAAAGCAAGAGTAGAAAAAAGCAATCCTGCCTGCAAACTAAATTGTCACCTTTCTCCCAGCACAGTGCCCTACACTGTGGACTCAGCAGACAGTGGCAGCAGTCGGCCCTGTATGCAGCAGCTTTAATCTGGCATGCTGCGTGACAAACAGGCACAGGGCTGCACACCCCAGCAGACTCCAGCATCTCCTCACAGCCATGCGAGGGGGCCTTTGAAGACTGACAAGATTGGATACAGCTTTGAATCTGTCTCTGACCCGATAAGCTTTTGCACTCATAAAGCCTAACCCAGGCCTCATAAATGCTATCCTCTGTAGAAGCATTAATAGGGATTTTCTCATTACTGAGCCTCAAAACTAAGGACAAGGCTGGAAAACGTAACAAACTGACTTTTTAAGGTCATTTCTCTAGATAAAACTAGTTGTCTAGGTACGGGTGAACCGACTCTAGGGAAATCCAATCAACAACGTTAAAGTGTCACACTTGATTAATGCTTATAGCACTGCAAGTAATTTAGGATCCAGATAAAAGGAAGAAGTCTGTACCTTAGTCCCTTCTTTGTACCCCAGGAAATTTAATGCTTATTCAAGGCAGGATATGTACCACTAGAAAAAAGTGAAGCTCAGTGGCAAGCGATGCATCTCCAGAGGTCAGCTGGTACTGCAGCTGGGGCTACAGCTTACCATTTTCTTCCTCTACTTTGCAACAAGTAAAAAAACCAACCACCCAAAAGTTGCCTCCTCTACTGATCAGAACTCGGAAAAAGGAGCTGACTGGTGTGCTGCACTTCCAGGTTTGTTACTCAGACCACTGAGGAGTGTTTAGAAAGTTATATTAACTTACTGCCCCCAAACCCAAATATGCGGGGGAGGAAAGACATTTTCTGAGCCTAACTCTTAGCAGTCAGTATTTCAGCTCTGGCGCTCCCCACTGCAATGAACAGATTGCGTGCATCCAACGCGCAGCTGCGGTGAAGGTGTAAAAATAGGCAGCCAGTTTCTGTGTAACAAAACCCAGACATCATCTTCCTCATAAGCACAGCTTTTGTGCTGAACTCAGCGAGATGTTCCCCTTACAGAGCTTTCCTACATTTTTCTCTTCATACTTTAACTAATGCTATTTATATCCCATCCAGAGTACAGGCAGTTTAATAATGCTAAGCATTTCTATATGACCTCCCTCGGAAGGAACCTGGGCATATTTTACCAGATATTAATCACACTTTCAGAAGCTTCCACTGTAACAGTACCTTGAGCAGCTTAAAGCTAAATATACAAGACAGGAAAATGGGAACCAGGGAACTGAAGAAGACAGAAGGTTCTCTGAAAGTATACCACAAAATTAGAAGAGATTCAGAGGACAGCAAACATAATTAAGGCTCTGGAATAGCAAAGACAGTGAATCGCTACCATAAAAAAGATGAGTAAGAGGAGATGTGATACAAACACAGAACATACTGAATATTCAGGAGACACAGTTCTCCCTTTCTCGTAACACTAGACCAAATTAATTTCAATTAAAAAAGATAGGAAATTCCAAACTACAGTGAAAGAAAATGCTTTTTGCTTTCCACATTACACATAAATAGAAATAAGTGAGACTGTGAATCTATTAAGATTCAAAAATAGTTTTAGACCTTTATGGGCCTCCAAATTAATATCGTACTGTATGCTGAGACAGCAAGTTCTTCACAATTCACATCAGTCATTAGCATAGGAGGTAAGATCCAGTGTTGAAAACAGGTTCCTGCACACTTGGTTACAGAATCCTTGCACCTTCTCTGAAGTGTCTGTTACCTCCTATTCTCAGAGACAGATACTGGACTGGATGGATCTCAAGCTAATCCATCTATTTTGATGAGTCCTACGTTTCCCCTAAAGCAAACTACCTATGATCACTGGCAAGACAGACAATGCTAAGAAGAAATCCTGTCACTCAACTCTCAGTGTCAAGACCATGTTTAAAACCAAGGATATTTCATTATACATCTCTGGTTTGTAACTTTACACCAGCCAGTGCAGGTTTTTAGCAAACCACTACCGTATCCCAAATATGGCCCATTACGGGCAACAGTTACAGCATTTAACATTAAATACAAATTAGATTCACGCAAAATACATCCAAGTCTACTGTTCAAACCACATCAGTTCAAGTCAAATAAAGAGATTGTCTGCACATTAAGTTTATCGATAGAAGGGAGAGAAAAAAACATAACTGTCCATTTTTTTTTTAAATTCATATTCATTACAAAAAAAATAACAACAGAGAAAGAAGAGAGAGTGTTTCAAAACCCCTGATTTCTCCTTTTAGAAAAAGTTACTGCCTTTATTTCCAACTTCTTAACCCTCTTAATCACATACAGTGTAAATCATACTATTTTCATGATTAGGTATTGTTTTGAATGTTTGGTGCTGGGCAGAATACCTAATTTCAGCAAGAATTCACCATCCAGATGTGATTAGAATACATAATCCTTACGTAGCTATAATACGCACTCTACATATATGATATACAGTAATCAGCTCTATTGAAGACTGGATTAAAAAGGATCGAAAACAGCCTTAAAGTGTGGCTTAGGAATAAATTTCTGTTGCTGAAGACCTGTAAAGCCTCTTGAATTGCAAGGCCAGAAAGGACAAGTAGTAAGGAGTGGTCAGTTTGGTTGAGCAGTTACTGGTGTACAGTCCTCACATACTATTAAATATATTCTTTCATATCCTCACCCTGTACCCATAAGAAAGCAATATTTGTCATTCTACAGTATGAAATTATGGGGACAGGTACTATTTTTACTGTATATATAGCATCCAAGTATAGCTAGCAGACACCTCTGAAATTCATACTTGCAGGGTTAGTGGGGAGACACAGAGGAGGGCTCTCTATTCTGCGTTACATTAAGATTACCTAATAGTTTACATCATAAAACCCAGCATACAACCATGTTTTTGAGGCACTCTTCTATTCTTTTCAAAGTTTTTTGAAAAACTTTGGAATTAGGAAAAGGGAAGGAATGTACCCTGTTGCTGACCTCCTCAGATCTGTTCAGAGTGGGCTGAATAAGGGTCATAAAGAACTAATCAGAGTCTTCCTTATCTATGGTTTTCTTTGTAAATTTCAGAATGGGACCGAACAAAAACATTTGCCATTCTTAAATGCCTCCGCTGCCCCCTGGTGTCTCCTCCCTGCAGCTTCACCCAGAAAGCTAGCAGCTCAACAAGTTCTCTCCCACGAAGTCCCTATGCAAGAGAAAAGTTACGCTCAGACTAGTGGATCACACTTCTAGATGTAGTTCTTTTGCAGACTGATGCTTATTTATGAAAATGATATAATTACTAGTAATTACTACTTATTACTTACTCATTCCAGTAACTGCAGAACAAACAAAACCTACCTCTTATACTGAACATCGCCAGCAGAAATTGCTTTCAAATTAGCCAGAGTATCAATAAACTGCTCTGAAGACTTATGGTAAGCTGGGAAATCGCTGGCTTCCTCTTCTATGTAAACTTCTGTAGATATGCTAGTAAAGCGCTGCTTATGCACGGATTTTTTTTGTTCTTTTTCCCTAAGGAACTGTTAATGAGAAAGGCAAAACAACGACCTGAGCTAAAATGCTTTCCAAGAAATATGCACACAATGGCCTTAAAAGAACATAGATCAAAAAATTACATGGTTGCATTAACAAGAAACCCAAGCATACTAGCTTATTCATGGACTCACTGATAAAAACCATGAAGAAGACTGATACATAAAATAGATGAAAATGTGAAGTCTCCCAGCTGCTGAATGTGTGTGTGTGGTAGGGAGAAGGAATGGCTGGGATAAGCAGAACCTAAGCTATAGACAGAGATTCACATATTGGTAAGGCAATATGCACATTGGATTCTGCAGTTTTCTGAAATAGTGCATTCCTTTTGACATATTTGGTGGCTTTGAAACAACTGCCTTTGAGTCTTTCTAACAAGATGTAGCTAGTGGTCCCAAGAGAAACTGGTTACAATTGGGGTTTTTATTCAGGGAATAGTTAAGCTGCAGGAAAGAACTTGGCTCACGGAATCAATTCAAATGTGGTTGGATGATGTGGTTACGTCTTTTGAGAGAGAAATATACAGAAAATCTGACACATCACTCTTGAAAGACTGGAAAAGCTTTGAAGTACAACTTGTTCTTTAACCACACAACCCTCTTAGTGAAACTCTTATCAGATGGAAGGATTCATCAGAAAAAATCCTGTAAGATCTCAGGAGGTCTGAAGAGCTAAAGTAGAATACCCCTTTCTTTAAGCTATGGCTGTAAATTCTAATAAAAAGAGAGTGGTGTATTTCCCATCAAGAGGAAAAATAAGGCCAGCATCCACCCTACTGTAAAAAAAGCAATGGGGGAGGACAAAGCCCAGCTTGCTGATAAATAAAGGAATCCATGTTTCACTGATTACAAAATAAAGACAGGCTACGAATATAAAATAGGTCAAAACCAGCAATAGTCTAAGCGTCATTAGAAATACATAGTTTTGTTCTCTTTTTGTATGTTTGACTGGTTTATCCCAAATCTGGTCTCAGACTGGGGTCTTCATGGACACCTCCTGGCCTTTTTGTAACATGCCATGGTTGAAATGCAACCCTCCTTATCTTTTCAAGCAATTGCTCTTTTCTGGCAAAAGGGGTAGAAAAGCATTTCTGATTAGTTAAAATGTTTTGCTTGCAAAACCACCAATTTGTATATTTGGGCAGTAGGGAAAAGGAATGTCCCTTTACCTGTGCACAAACATGCTTGTAACATGCAACGGTACGCATACGTAACCTTAGAAACATCGAATATAAACTAGGAATTGAAACCAGCTAAAGAGGACAGGAGAATTTTTTGGCAAACCTCTACTGAGGAAGTGAATAATTACAGTTCTACATATTAAAACCCAAGTGTTACCACCCACAATATTCCAATGGCTCTAAACACACCTGCTTCACAAGAAACATCAGAAGTTCATCTTTCTATTAAGCACATCTTCTGATTTTAGGCAATAATCTTTAAGCAGCACAGTAACTACACGAAGGGAATCGCCTTTTTTCATTTTTTTCCACCCAACACTCCAACCATTGCAACACCACCCCAAACTAAAATCAGGGTAAGAACTACAGTGATCAAGCAGCACAGGCTCACGCAACTGTCGCATAGCTTCATGTGGCCTTCTTAGTTACATGAATGTCCTCACGTGAGCAACTGTGGCTCAGTGCTAACACAGATACCAGAGAAAGTGCCAAATGCATTTCATGATGAATCTGATTTACAGAAAAATTGGAAAAACATGACCCAACGCAAAGGCTGCAGGTGGAAGCAACTCCTTGCGGGCACAAGCAAATCCAAACGCACAATTTACACCCAGGAGATGGTGCCCCATTATGACAGTTGGAAGTACTTGAAAAGAAACCCGAAGTGTCTAATTCATGATATGAAAAAAGCTAGAAATACTTCAATTTTTTTGTAATATAACGCATTAACAATTCTAGTCTTGTCGACAACTGAAGATTGTCAGCAGAAGACATGAGTGCAATTACATCCCAGGGGACTGCAAACTGAACAGAGATGGGAATTGCAAGCAGACAGATTTTTATCACCATGACCTTCTAGAGATTTCAGGGAAAAGAATTTTTTCGTTCAAGATTCAGAAACATTTCTGACACCTCTGTGGTGCTTGCCAATTTGACACAAGAATCCTGGAGGTCATTCAACAAGACACCAGCCTGGTTATGCCTCACAGGTCCTCAAGTGTAAAAGCAACATGCAAAAAAGACAGGAAGGCAGAGAAGCACACACCAAAGTAATTGTTAAACTTCCACTATGTAAATACTTTATGATACAATCTAATTACATGAACAAATACACAAAAGCTAAACATTTGTCTACAGCACCACAGACTAATACTCAGAAAACCAAATCATTTCGATAAGTTTACACAGTAAACAGTAATTAATCCATAGCACAGTCTAACACAGGATTTGGTAAAACCCCATAGCATGTAAATTAGCAACTAAAAAAGTTAATCACAAATTTAAGTGCTCTTAGGACTGTACTACTGGTTGAAAATAAGAGTGCCTGTAACACAGTATTGGAGACGAGAACAAAACCAGAAGAGTTCTGCACAAGAAATGTATTAGGTATATTCAAAATGAGGTATAATAAAAATTATGAGAAGCTACACACGTGGAAATTAGATTATTACTACATGGCATTTTCTGAAAAGTATTGTTGTGCACTTCATTATGCACATGCAGTAAGGGAGAGTCACAAACCAGATTTGACTCAGAGACTTCCTGCCACACATCTCAGTTATGTAGTCTTACTAAAATTTGAGTAAGGCCATTCTAATGCACTACAAAATAATTTCCTGACAAATATACTTACGCAAAGTCAGATTAAGTGATGACAGCCGATATTATTTTTGACTCCACTTCTCACCAGATCTCTACTGTACCTACAAAAAGACCAATGCTTCTGTCTTAAGAAAGCTGCTGAGCCACAAATAAGTAATGGCTGGGAAAACACTAGTACATTTGCCCTCTTCCTTACTCTTTTCCTTCATCATCAAATGTTGTCCCATGCTGGACATGAAATAAAAACTACAGGCGTGTTCACGGTGGCTCGCACTGCTCAGTAACGATGTGTTCTTCATACTAGGTGCAACTTTGTCCAGCAAGAATAAGCCTAGAGGTCACACACACTGAACTACCTGTTTACCTTATCACCGCCCAGACGAACGATTTTGAAAATTTTTTTCTGAGGTCATTGCTCTCCAAAAACTCCGGAAGGTTTAAGAAGTTGCAGGTGGAGAACTTGAAATGGATTTTCTCCAAGGATGAGAATTCTCGAAGTTACTTCTCTCTCTTTCAGTGCTCCTCTTTCTTTTTTTGGCCCAACTTTTGATTGCGATGCTCATCAGCTGCTACTGTTCAACTAGAATGCAGTATAGATCATTTTAATACCACAACCAAGTAAGTAGCTGAGGACTTCTGGCAACAAAGGGACCATGACATTCGAGTGTCTAGATGCTATGTGGAGGGGTTTCTTTTCTTTTGATTTGTTGTAGGTTTTTTATTAATCTCTTTATACCAGAACATCTCCAGCAACATAAGCTTATAAAAAGATTTCAGGCACATTAAAGGAATGAAAGAGGAAAGGCTTTGAGTAGGTATATTCCTCCAACATCACTTTCTGCAGTAGCTGCATGCTCATTAGAGTTGTCTCATGCAATTACTGAACTGCCTTTGTACAGTATCAGCTGGAGGAGAGAAAGGCTGCAGGTTAACATATGCCATTTGTTGAATACCCATATTTTGCCTTTGCTAGTACATCTGTAAGACTTCAAGAGGTTTATTTGAAGCACACCATGTCGGTCACACTATTCCTAATCAAGTTGGTGGGAATTTTCCCACTGACTTCAGTAGGAACAGCTATGAGCCAGTGCTTCTGGAAAAAAAAAAAATAAAAATCCCCTCCCCCCAAAACCAAAGCCCAACTTTTAATTTAGGAGCATGCTGTAAGATAGGAAAAGTTATGTTGTGCATTTATAAGAGCATAAACCAGAAAAAAATTTAATATTTATTAGAATTTCTTCCAGTAACAGCATTCAACATCTTAACAAACCAAGTTGTGAAGTCTTAAAAAAACGTAGGATTACAAAAAAAGTTAAAATAAGTTGTTCCTTATATTTAATGGCAACAAAGGGGGAAATTTCTATTTAAAAACAAATTTGTCATATAAACAGTATTATTTTAAGAAAATGTGATTAATATGATATGTAATTTCCGGAATGGATACACAATGTATGAATACCAATCTGAATAGAATGGGGAGGGGGGAACACACTACCCCCTTAAAAATCTCAAAATAGGCTGTTTGAAGAAAGGGGAGGGAGGAGGATCTTTCTAGTGAAATAACTTAGAAGATACCACGCAATGGACAAAAAACGCAAGAGTACAGAAGACATTACATGACACCCTCGTTACAACACCCCCTCAAGTCTGGTTATACAGTAAATTAAGTTAGTAAAGTGCATCTTTTGAAGACTTGTCTAGTGAAATAGCTTTCCAAATATAAAACACAACACAAGACGTGCAGTAACAGTTAAATCATGGTGTAAGTTTTTAAAAACTAATCTTCACCTTTCATTCACTAAAGAAGAAAAGTTTTAACTGCAGTAGTGCTCACATTATTCTTCGATAGGATGCATCCTCATGTGCTTTTATTACTTGGCAAATCTTTAAATATGGAGCATGGCAGAATTATGCAGTTTAAGCAAGTGATTCTCTCAATGTAATACAACTCTTCAATGGCAGAACAGCCACATGCAGCACAACCATGTTAGATTTTGGGAAGCTTTGGTGCACTAACGACGGGATTGGTCTCCTGCAAATACCTTCGCCCTGCACTCTTATAGTCGTAGGTGCAGGTGTGAGTCTCTGCATAGCGGTGCGTTGCACAGAAGTTGTTTCCACATCTGAAGAATCAAGAATATTAGAAGTTACAAGCTTTTAGAAGCTTTTAACTCTCTGACATGCTGGGAGCCCTTTGGTTAAATCATGTCTTGTTTATTTAACATAACTACTTGGATGCTAATCATCCATGACTGATAACATTAACTGGTGGGATAATCAAAATGATATTTTTGCAACTGAATGCTGCAGTTTTGACGCAACAGTCTCTTCAGCTGGGAAGTTAAGCAAGATCAGTAGTCCTGGAACCAACTAGTAAGGATCACACACACTTATAAATTAAGAATGATGGGCTTTGATTTATTTTATTTTTTTTTTCAAGACCTCACACAACATCAGTCGGTAGAATTCAGAGGACAAAACCATGCAACTAAAATAATGGCATCAGGTGAAATGCATGTAATGCATTTCAATTCAAAAACACCACACCATTCAGCCCACCAAAACAGACGTTAAGTTCAGCACAACTTCTTCCTAGCATAAACTCAAATTAGTCATTTGAGACTAATAAATACAGATTTAGTCAGCTGTAAAGACATCAGGCAAACTAACTATAAGGAACATGACTTCCTATATGACTGGGTATCTTTCCAATATCAGCTGCAATTTCAATGAGTTAAGATTATGATTTTTGCCTTCAAACTTGACAGCTCAGCAGCTAAGACTCCTAACAGGAGAAAAGCATACGCTGGCTGTTGTATCTGAGCTGAACAAATGCTTTAAGTGGAGACTGATATTAGTGTCCCATTGCCCGATTATTTGATAAAGTTACTTCTTTACAGTAAACAGACATAATTCAAATTCAGAATTCTCTTGAAATGGATTAGACATCACTCATCCAACTTACTGTCTCACTATTACATTATAATCCTCTATTTATCTGTCTGTCTATCTGCATTCATAATAAACTCTGCAGCTGTTCCTGAGGCTGTGTGTGCCTGGTACTAAATATGCTTTTCTTTGGTTCTTGGTCCCGTAATCACCAGTTCTCTCATACGACTGTATTCTCTATTTGGTTCATGTTCCATTCTAGTAGGTCACATGGTTGCTCCTTTTGAAACTAGAACAAATGCTATTCTTGGAGACGTGTGATTTCCCCCCTTTTTCTGTGCTTCGTTTTTAACCTTAAGCAAGATGCTTAGCTGCTTCTAGAAGAGCTTGCACTATTTGCTCAGCAGGAAAAGTGTGCTGTGTCCAAAACTGTTTCAAAATCAGACCGAAGGGTCAGTAGGGAGTTACCCTGAAACTCTCCAACACAATTCCCCAATGGCAGTAGTCTTGTTCATGTTGCTGTTGGTTGGCATGAACCAAGATCAGCTTCAAATATAGCCTTCACAGTGCAGCAGTTCCCAACCTTGATTAGCTCATGGGAAACAATACCGAGAAAAGAATATCTTGTGGGAAACAATACTTTGAGAACTGAGATCAACAGAGGAAGGTAGGGGGGTGTGTGTGTGTGTGTGGTGGTCTTTTTAAAGTGTGTAGTGATCACCACCAAGCACCAGGTCTCACTGTGCTGTCTGCAAGTCATGATTTGGGGGACCAGCACTCTGGCATTCTGCTTTTGACATGCTCTAGATGCTGAAAGGTGGCTGAAGTCTCACAAGAAACGGAACATGTGTACAATCAAAAAGTTGTCAAATGTAAATTTGTGTAAATTCACAAACCATGCACATGTGTTGTAATAGGGCCAAATCCGAGGGAGATTTTCGGAAAAAAATAAAAGAAAAAGCTTTTCCTCACATTGTTAATGATACAGTTATTGTTAAGGAATTTTGCAGAACATGAATCTGTAAGCAAGTTCACCTCACACAAGTATAAAATGTCATCGTTCCTGTTTTGTACTCATGTTCTTTATTTCCTCATATCTTGCCTTCTGATACCTTGCATTTTGGGATTTTCCTGGAAAAACATACACCTCAACAGCAGAACAGGTACAACATTCCTGAATTTTAATTCCTGTAGTTTTGCTGAACTGAGAATTGCAACTTTTTTGAAGGTTGTCTTTTGATTTGCTATGCTTAAAGAATGCCATGCAGCATAGAAAGCTTTTTGGTTAACCCAGCTACCAATTTTAAACAACAGCTGGTTATATGCTCAGCCTACCTGCACTCATAGCTGGTTGCCAATCCAGTTTTCTTGCCACAAAGAAAGCAATGCTTTGTAATTTTCTTTTTTGCTTGAATTGAGCCATTCACAGGTGGAAGATGGGTTGCTTCACCTGATTTCAGAGGTAGAAAGACAGCAAAGACATTTTATTTTTACTTATTCCTGATCACAAACTAGTTAAATGTTATCTTGTGAAACCCAGATTCATTTTGCATTTCTTAGGATACTTCAGGTGGAAACCCCAAAGCCTGAACAGAGAGGAAAAAAACCCAAAAGCCAAACCAGAAAAAACACATCAAGCCTATGAACACCTTTGAAAGAGGCAGCACAATGTAGGACTTAGACCAATTACTTTTAACACCTGTTAAAAGTTCACATAAGCAAGAAGTTACAGAAGAAATCAAGAAACACATCTCCTAATGGTCTTCCCAAATGCAAAATGAAAACACATAATATGATTGGGAAAGCACTGCACACAATGGCTTTCCAAAAAAAAAAAAAACCACCAAAAAAAAACCACCCACCACCAAAAAAACCCAAAACAGTCGGGCATTCAAGTACCTAGCATCTAGTATATTCAGCAGCTGATAACTCAAGTTTGCCAAATAAATACTGCAAGATTTTAAAATCTTGCTGGTACTCCGTAATTGCAAGAAGAGTACATTATTAGACTACAGGCCTCCATTTAGCTATATGGTTTCATAAGGCACTTTACAGATGTTTGTAAAATTTTTAAGTACAGAAATTTTAAAGACTGTAATTCTTGGTGATTGCTTTATAACTGGAAAGCATGTAAACAAAAGGCATCTTCCTTCCTTCTGTAGAAATAAGCTCCTCGTTCACAACTTGCTTGTACATATTTACCGTACACTACGACAGTGAAAGTGAGCAACACATCCTCTCAAACATTCTTTCAGTGCTTCTACCGCTATATTGTCAGGATGCTCCCCAAAAGTGACCTCATCAGTTCGGAAGTATTTTTTGTCCAGTGCATCTTTAATCCCAACAGTCATTTCTCAGCCAAGGTACAGCAGGCCACATTCAATAGTAACATCAGGCAGTCACTACACATTACAGTCATCACTAGCAGCCAGCGCTATCCCATTGCTATCTAGCATGGAAACTTCCAGGCAATGTTTGCCCATGCTATCAGTTTCATCACCTAAAAGCATACTATTTCAGGAGCATCAGTTAGCCCAGTTTGTGAAAAAGACAGAGCTTGAAGACAGCCCCCACTGCGGACCATACTTACACAGAAAAAACAATACACCTGTCCTCACGTTTACGGTCCTTACAGTAATTACATGGAAGTGAAGGCCTTGGATAACAAACTGAACCTGTCCTTTGGCCAGCTATACAACAGATCACTACCAGTCACCTCTCCCTCAAGAGCCTGCATGATATGACAAACACCAACTTTGTCCTTCTTATGTCTGGAACCTTTCGGAAAATACGTTTTTGTCTAACATAAGATATATCCGAGGAGTGTCTTCTTCATAGTTCTATACAAAATGATGCAGATGATAATAGGCTCCCCTATCACGTAGACGTGGCTATCAGGGCATCACCTCTTTTGTCACGGAGTAGGTAAGTACAGACCTGTTTATTAATTGAGTGCCAATTCAAAGCTGCACCCCGAATTGTGAAACGAAGGCACAATCCACTATTTTAGCAGCTTTTGCTCCCACATCATTACAATTACACCGTTTTTCCTGTTGCAGCTGCTATTTGAAGATCTACCTTCTAGCTCATTCTCTATACCTAGATCTTAAAATCCTGGAATACATGCCTGCTTTCTTTTCCTAAGGTCATACAGAAAGAAAAGAAACCCTGCAAACTGCAAGCCAAAAATGCAAAGATGGAAAGTTGATTGTGCTCAGAATCTTCAGCTGACTGTCTTAAGAGTTTTTAAGTATTAATCTAGACAATTCCATTCCTCCCAAAAGAATTAATCACATAAGATTAATATTTAGGCACAAGACATCCACTTTCAGTAGATGTCAAGCATTAAGCACAGTTACCAAGACTAGGGTAGAAAGAATGATGCCCATCACAAAAAATAGAGAAAAAACTGCACGGTATCAGTAATCTTCAGCATCCATGCCCTTACTGCTTCCTCCTCACTTTTCTTTTGCCAAATCCTTCTGGCTCAGGCCGTAGTCCTAAAGCCAATGCTACTGATAAATTTTGCTCTGATTTTAGTACACTCAGAACTATTCACAGAACTGACCGTTTGGAAACTTCAGAGCAGGAAGTCATGTTTATGTCTACAGAAGACATGCAGGGTTCATTAAGTATTAAAAAAAAAACTATGAAAGAGTCACAGTTTTGTCTACCTAAGATCTGGATAACACCTGTATGTTAAAGAATTGCTTAAAATATTAAGAGTTATACCATGCTACAGAAGTGTAATACAGCAAGGACTTTGAAAGACATATGCCTTACAGAGATACACGATTCTTGTCTTCTATACATGTGATGTATCAGGAAAGATTAAAGAGTCATCTTCAATTATTGTTTAAGTCACATTACTTACCTACTCTTTTCCCTACAGCTGCAATACTTCCATTCATTCCAAGCCCACGCGCAGACTAAAAAAAAAAAAAATTTCCACAAGGAAATTACTAGTAGATGGAAATTAAATTAAAAGTCAGGCAGTCTGGTATCAGCTTATCCGAAATCAATGTCATATCAATCAACATCCAAAGAGACTTCTGTACAAAAAATTAAAATTTTGCAACATTCAAATACTCAAAATGACTATGCAATAGTCTCCCCACTCTTCACAACACACCAAAACAGCAAAGCACATTAAAGATCTGAAGCTAGGCACGTATGGTGCCAGTCACAGGGTAAACTTTGGAATAAATGACAATTAGTGAGCAGCAGAAGTCAGATGACACTTCAAACACAGACACTCATAATTCTATCATTACAATAACTAATAACTTTAGTTGTGAACTGAAAAACCACTTTAATTTTTATGAAAAATTACTTCTAGGACCCGTTTAGATAAAAGGGCTGTTAAGATACCAACAGGAATTTAGAAAACAGTTTAAGACTATCAAGGATTTAAGTACACCTCCCCCTCCCCAACTGCCTTCCCTGAAAAGACACAGACAGACACGAAAGTACAGTTTTCATAACGCCAGTACCAGAAAAGACAGGAAAACTTCAATTTTGTTGGAAGCAGTAGTACTCACTAGAATATATTCAGCAGCTTCATTTGGAGGAGCAGTTTTCCTAACACTTTCTTCCTGAAAATGCTGAAGGTTTGTAGGTAGTGCAATACCAGAAGTCCGAAACCTGCCTGTCCCACAGGAACTCTGTAAACTTGCCCTGTTTGTGCTTTGGGCCAGCGAAGCCAGAAATCCTAAGTTACTTGCAGAACTCACAGGTTCTTTGGATGCCCTGTTAGCCACATCTGTGATGTCCCTAGCTTCTGCTCTAGAAATTACATCAGGTCTTTTGCCAAGTGACTCTACTTTCATGCTACGAAATCGAGTAGTCCTAGGAAAAGACGAGTCTGCTATACTACGGACTTCCAAGGATCGAAGCACATTTGGGGAGGCTGTAGATCTCAAGTTACCAGCCTCAAAGCATTTGGGTTGTGTTTGTGGTTTCAGAGAACTGTGACGTGCCACTTGCGCTGAATACCGAAGAGGTGACAAAAGCAGATTTTTCTGCAGACTTAATTCACGAGTACCGAGAAGACCAGCCCCCATTGCTGCAGTGCTCAGCACTTTGCTAATAGGTTTTCTATGCTGCTCTACAACCTTAGATTCTTCATCTCCATCAGACAGTTCAAGTTCTGGGTTCACCTTTCCTATGTCATATATCTCACTACACTGTTTAGTGGTGCTTGCTTCTGTTAACAAAGCAAAAGCATCTGTTTCAGGTAAAAGTTTTTCTTCTGTTCCATACAGTTCTACATTTGTTAGATTCGGAAACAAAACAACATCCTCCTCACTTGCTGAGGTCACATTTTCAGATGCTTTTTCTGAATTTGCAGGAAGAGATGACACAGGAGTCAGAATACTATTTGTAGGTAGTTTTGCATTTTCTAGTTCGACACGAGATATTTTCGGTGGTAATCTGATGCTACTAACTGACTGAGACCGAGAGTTGCTCTGCCAAGTGTCATCTTCCTTAAGAAAGTCATTAGTTGTGGATGGCATTGTTCTACCAGCAGTGGCTAAAGTAGCCAATGCTGAAAGTGCATTTTGGGAAGACTCTGAGGGATATGAATTCCCAGGAGGATGTAGGCAGGACTGTCCGATATGGGGGAGCACTCTTAAAAAGCGGTGACGAGCAGCAGCCGCTGAGCCACTAGATGGTCGAGGAGCTATTGGAGGACGAGGTTTCACCTTGACAGTTTTCTTAGGCTATTCAAAAAAACAAAACCCACACAGAACAACAATTAGTCTTTGAATTATGGTTGCATTCAAAGACCTAACAGAGATCATATTCCCAGGAATTCAGACAGCGTAAGGCCAGAAAGGACTAAATAATTTTTTCTACTCCCTTGTCTGTTACTAGCCATGAAGACTTCATCCAAACATCTGAATAATAAAATTCAAGATTATAATCAGAAAAGGCTTTTTAGTAAATAGGCCACATGTCAGAGGAATAGAAAAGGGAAGCCAGAATGCCATCAAAGTTATCCAGAATAGCTTATGATCTCAAACAAGACAAACAATGAAAGAAAGTATATCATCTTCATTTTACATCTAGGTAACCTACACAGACCTGAACACCAACGTAATGTTTTATCTTCCAGGTAATCTCATTCTCATTAACTTTTAACTCATATAGGCTTTTCAGTTACAGCATTTCTCATGAAATTTCATTTAAGAAAAACACTAATTTTTACCAGAGCAGTACTGCAAACCAACACTACTTAAAAGTATCGGAAAAAAACCCAAAACAACAACAAAAAACCAAACACCCACACATCCAAAAAACCCACCCATGTAAATAAATCCAAGACCAGCAGTGAATTCTTTGAATGCGGACAGCTAGATACAAGTAAAGCCAATGCCCTACAGCAGAACATTTATACAATAGCATTTACTTAAACAACAGATAAGAAATCATCTACCCATGACCACTTCCCAAGACAGTGAAGTATGTGACCCGCTTTTTAGAAAAGTCAGCACTAGGGAAGTGCAAGCCATTTTACAATAGAAGAATTGAAATTACAACTTCACCTTTTTACTCAGATTCATGTTCTCCATCTTTGCCTTGAGTAGTTTCATTTTATTCATAGTAATTGAATTCTCAATAATCTGTTGTCCAGAAGGTGATGCCTCTGTCTCATCTTCATCATCAGCATATAAGTTATAAACTGAACCACCGCTGAAAATAAAAGAACGTTTGTGTTCACCCTCTAATCAAGTAAATTAATTATGTTTTCAATGTAGAGTATTCTCACAACTAGAAAGTCATATCCGTAGTTGATCTGTTGACAAAGCATTGTGTAAAACTGTACACAAAGACATTTCAAATCCATTTATTTTAGCACATAAGCATTCTTTATTAGATGCTCACACAAAGTGATGATGCTGAAATCATAACATAGCCACACTTCCGGGAAGTTGTTATACTATATACAGTTGGTTCACACTCACTATATATTTTCCCCACAGAGGGGATATCCAGTTCCACAAATGTCTCCTGAAGGTATGGCCAAAGTTGTTAACTGTGTGACTCAGACAACAAGCTGATCAGTTTTCCAATTAACCAGACACTGGCATGGAAGGAAAGTCCAAATTTCTATCCATCCTGAGGGGTGTTCTCACCATAAATGGAAATGGAGGGGTCACCCATGCGGATGTGATATTCTATTTCTCCTTTTCAAAATAAAAAAAAAATAAAAAAGGGTCAGTTTAGGTGTCCAAAGAGTCTCACATTTGGAAAAAAAATAAATAGATTAGAATTGCTAGACCAAAGACAAAATATTTTAACTCAGTAGTTACTGGAAATGTATAGCATCACATTGCCTTTTTCAATTCTGTATTCTAACAGAATGCAAAACCTCAATGTTTTAAAGTCAGTATCTGACTTGTTTTTCCTGTGAAGCATTAATCACTAACACACATCCAACATTTGACAGTGAATTGAAAGAACCATTAAGAGTATCCAATTCATTACAAATTGATGCATTTTCAACGCTGTATATAGTACATTTTAAAAAGTGGTTTAATTCTTCCATTAGGCTGTCAGCATCTAGAAATCATGGCAATTAGGCAATTCCCCCGTGTTCATACAAACATCCTAGTAGACGTAACTAAAGTTTCTACTCTCCAAAAAAGATCGAGGAAGAACTAAATGTCATGAGAAAGTACCAAAAAAAACCCCCAAAACTGGCACGAATTAGAGCTGGCATCTTACCTGATTCTTGGAAATACTCTGCTGCCCTTAGTCAAGAGCCAGTATTTTTGCACTGACTCTCCAAATCCATTTCCTAAAATGCAGCAAAATTCCAAAGGCAGCACAGCTGGGAGACAGATCTTTAAGAGTAAGATGGCAGCAAATTCAAAGCAAGAGTCAGTGATTTCTTACCAAAAACTGAACAGCTTCATATGGGGGCAATCAGCATGCATACTACATACCTCTCCAGGTGAAGATTCAACACTAAAGAATCATTTAACTCTGCAAAGATGTAAGTCACCAACTCAAAACAATTCTTTGAACTTCCCATCCTTCAAGGTAAAGATAGAAGGAAAAGTGATATGCCTCATGTTTGGGGTTTGTTTGGGTTTTTTTTTGGTTTTTTTTGTTTTTTTTTGGGGGGGGGGTTAATGCAGAAATAATTGTTACCATTTTTCTTGCATTTTCTGGCTAAATAGGAACGAAAAAACAATAAAAAAAGGAGTAACAAAATGTTTTTTTGCTTTAATGTGATCGTAAAATTACAGAAGGGAGCTTTATTCATGACGATACTTTCAGCCCATTTTCCAATGAGTAGATTTCAAGTTTATGTTGTCCACAGGTGTCAACATTTGCAAGATCTTTATTGTAAAATGCGAGCCTCAAAAATGATCAGTAGCTTGTTGAAACACTTTTGACACCAGTGCCTGCCAGTCCTTTACCACTACTTCAACAACTTTCTTCAACTGTTCAACAGAGACAATAATCATTAAGTATTTACATCTTCTCGAGTTTTAACCATTAACTTAACTACGGATGAAATAAAATGATCTGGAGAACTATACAACAAAATCTAACCCAATGTCTCATTTCTAAATGGCAGTCACTAAATTCTGCTCCACACATAAGCAATGTGAGCAAAGCTGATAAACAAGTGCCTCAAAATGCTCAGTCACCACTATACCCACACATATAAACACATTTAACAGTCAGAGTGGAAAACACTAGTATTCAGAGCGATTCATAGCCTCCCTCTATAAAGATCAAATGAAAGGGTCGAATTTGTTTCCATTCTCTCCTGTCTTTGCTACTTTTTCCATTTTCCACAAAGTCTGACCCGGCCATAATAAAAAATTTAAAAATTAAGATTTCTTCCCCACCTGCCAAATTACTGTCTGCTTTAGTAGAAAAGCTAATAAATGAACTCCCATAGAAAGCACAGAGGAAGAGAGACAGCTCGAGCTGAACATTTTCAACTCAGGTGGCTTCCAACCTAACTGGGATCATTTGACCACTGACAGCACATTTCTTAAGCATAATGTATTTGACTGTTATATATGCCATTATGCTTTGAAAGGCTTACCAAATGCCTTGCAAGAACCAAAAGTGTGTGGTTTATTCCTGCAGTTTGCTACATTAAGCCAATCTCAAGTAAATTACTATTTAATCTATATAATAGAATTACCTAATTGACAATTACTAAGAATTTCAGACAATTATCCATTTAGTTTTAAATGGAAAAAAAAATTGTCACACATACACACAAGAATTTGAACACAAAGGTAGATACCAGGGATCCCATTATATCGAAAAAATGAAGTTAAAGCTCCTTCTGACAACTTCTTACATCAACTCACGGTATAGCATCCATAGAGTCCTAGCTCTTTGGATAGGTTTGTTCCCTTTTAAATCCAAAGAACACCCAATGTAGTTGGTAACAGGCAGGGCATCAGTGAGAACAGGAATTACATCTGTCTGCTCATCTTTCCAGAACTCTATCTACGCCAACGCAGCAAGGTTTTCAATTCTTACTGATGATGGTGGTTTTTACCCTTTTCAAATCTACACACAATACCGTATGTGGTCATTTACTGAAAAAAAATGCAGGGGCTGAAAGACATGATCACAGATTTAAAATATTTGTATCTTTCCTCTTCTTTCCATCCAGTAATTGTATATCAAACACTAGCTCTGTCTACTCTGTGTAACTACGTGGGAATTCAACTTTGATATTTCATTCAGCCTGTAGTTTTTAAGTACAGATCTCTTAGAAAAGTTTGTAAGAATACTAACACTCTGAACCCACTGAATCACACTGAATATAAACCCAGTACAAAGCTCTTGCTTTCACTTTGCAAACAGGAATAAGGATAGTTACTTAAAACAGCACAAGCCTTAGCCTCGGAGAAAAGGCAGCTAGTTGCCAGAATAGGGACTCCTTTCCTTACAGTTGTACAAATATTAAGTTCTCCAGGGGATAAAAACACCTACCAAAAAGCTGCAGTATAAAGACAGAATTGAATAATTTTTAATGGATATTATTAATTTTGATAGCTTTAGGAAAAAGACTAGTAATCTGTTTACTACAATGCAGCAGCTTAAGTGACATACTTGCTTTTCTGATGAAAACAGTACTTTGATTCTGTGACAGTGATTGAGACAAGTTTGGTACCTCAACAGTAGCTAATCTGAGGGCTAATTATGTCCAAAGGCTAGCTCTATTGGTAATTATTTCAGTATATTAAAAAAGACAAAAGCAAAACAACAGACAAAAAACCCACCCCAAAAACAAAACAAAAACCCCCACCCAGAACAAAGCAAAAAAAAAAAAACAAACCCAAACCCCCCACAAAACTTCAAACCCCACAGTTTCACTGAAACTTCACAGAAACCCTCTCAGGATTTTGCACTGCCAATCTCCTATCTTCCTGACTAATCATTTAGTCAAATCATAGCCACACGAGAAAGAAAGTTTATGTGGTGAACAAAGAAGTGTTTATAAAACTAAACAAATGCCTTAAGGTGGAAGAGAAAGTACTTAACAAAAGTTTTTCACATCTTTATTGCCAAATTGACTCTTCTGTTCCCTTTTAGAAAGGGCTGGAACGTTGAGAATTGCCTCAAGCATGAGATCAGCTTTATCTTTCTCTATTGACACACAGAGTGACAGACAACTGTCAGTAGGACCACTGACCACAAAGTAATACTGTATTGTTAGGCCACCCAGTTACAGCATTTTCGTAGCCCTTAGTGCACAATTCTTGCAATATTACAGAAGTATTCCAGATAGTCTTTTGACAAAGTAAACAAATAACGCTGAAGATTATACAGCACCACCCCTTTTGAAGAATAATATAAAGATTAAAACCAACTTTACCTCAAAGATTCAGATAATGGTGTTAAAGTGCCATCTCCCCGATCTACCACACGGAAGAAATTCAACTGATCTCCTTCTCGATATATTAAGAAGGTAACTTGTTTGTTGGATGGCCCTTTCTCCCAGATCTCATCTCGACTGGGATCCATGTAGTCAGCCATTTCCCTGATAGGGTCTTCCACAGGAACTAAAAAGAGAAAAAAACAGAATAAAACCAAATTATTATTATTATTATTGTTTTGATCACCTTTGAGAGCTCAGCTTGGTTTACAATGGGAATTCCCAACCTAGAAGATATGCTGAGTGTTTTCCAAGTTAAAATTATCAAGGGGATTTCTCCGTTTTCACTCCTCTATATGTGATCCACATAACCAAATTTATCATCAGATCGAACCAATACTTGACTCTTACTAACTGTATTTTAAAAACTATTTGTACAATGACATTACAATATAATTTTTCTGCAGGTGAAGAATTTCTCATTTTAAGACTTGATGATTGTACACAAAGATACTTGTTAAACTAAGGGCAAACAAAACTAAAAGGATGGTGCACTTGATATGCTAAGGAAGAAAAGATGGAAAAAAATCCCTCTGTTTTTGTTAAGTATTTTTCCAATTAATTTGGAACTGAAGTCTACTCATCTGAAATGCTTTGCTAAGAGAAGCTGTTTGCAGTTATAAGACGTTGCACAAATCCCATTATTTTTTAGCTAACACCTACCTCTTCTAGTGTTAATAGGTCCACCTCGCATAGCCAGAACTAACTTCAGAGTGCAGCCTTCTGAAATGCTGTAAATAAAAATAAATAATTTTTTGTAGCATTCTCTATTTCTTATGCTAACAACACTTTAGAAACATTCATTGCAATTTTATTCTATACTTACTTATAATCATTCAAACAACAGTCATCCTTCAGCTCCATATTATTCCAAATTAAGTGCTGCTGAGATACCGGAATGCCTAAACAAAACAAAAAAAAAATATTAAAATTTGAGCGCGGTGGGAGGCCTTTTGGGGAGTTTTGCTTTTTGAAGAATGTGGGGGCAATGGAGGAGAGGTGAGAAAGAGGATTACAGGTAAAAGAAGAAAGGAAGCAGGACAAGGATAGGCGCTTGAACAGCCTTCAGTCATGATATCCAACCTCCCAAATAGTTATTAAGAACAAAGTTTTCAGCAGGTTTGTGGTCACACTCAGAGTTCAATCTTTTGGGGTCAACAAGGGGTCTGTAGAAGTATTCAATTGCTTCAGGCTTGTTGAATACTTGCTCTTTTCCAGTCATAAAAGAGGTTTTTTCCTGTTATCTGTACCTCAGAGCTTTATGTCTACTAGCAGGAAAAGCAGGATGTTCAGTTTGTCTAGTGAAATCACGGTAATTAAGACCTCACGGCGCATTCCTGGCAAATTGTGATTAAAATGAAAATCTATAGAGGCCAAGAACTACTTTTTCAAAAAGATCTAAACACTACTCCTCAGACCAAGAAGCAAAATCTATAAATATATTTTCCAAAAGGTTAAAGTAACCTCGTCTTATACTTTTATTCACTGCATGTTCAGACACTTAAAAGGAGATGCAAGTAGCAATGCTACACAGTAAGACTTCCAAAATACATCTGTCGAGAGAGAGGGTAACACAAAGATCAGACTCTTCCAGGTGGCTTCCAAAAACATCTCGGCTTCCCAAGGCTTGCAAAAGTGCTTTGCAAGCTGTGGCAAAAGGTCAGTTAAGTAGCCCCTTTCTAGCTGGAGGAAGGGCACTAAGCTACCAACACCCATCACCAGCAAGGAAGAAAAGAGGACCAGATTCTGATGAAAGTTCAAGCAGATTCAACAGGCAAGTAGGATATCTGCTAAGTGGACATCCCTGTGCAGAAGAGGGAGCATACTTTGAAGGAACTGTCATTATTTAGGTTTTAGAGAAGATGACATTTTCCTTTTGTTACCACAGCTTTCATCTACAGCTTCTCTTTTATGAACAACACACACAACTTCATTTGGATGGCATTTAACATGAATCTTGTATCCTCTGAAGTCCACATGATATTTATGACGAGAATAGGTTCATACAGTTGACTAACATAATTGCTACTACATTGCTAGCTATTTAATAACTGGTTATTGGTTATGTTTCAAGTCTGCAGCGTAAGCAAAACAAGAACAAGCTGGCAAGAGCCAGTGAGTCTACAGTGAAGTTCTTTTCTGTGTTGTTTTGCAGTCTTCTGATTACAAACAGTCATTACTGTCTGTATTTGTTATGGTTTCAGCAGCCTCCAAGGAGCAATTTCCAATTACTTTGATAAACTGAGAGAGTATTTGTTAAAAAGGCTGGCTTGTAACTGGCAGTGCTGCAGTGAAACATGTTTTTGTTCATCTAACAATGACAATGTATTTTTGATGAAATGAACAGATGAAAAGACTATACTCTGCTGTAATGGGAAACAGACAAGTTTTTATTACTAATTCCCTCTTATGCTGCTTTCTAAGAATTCTGTATTTATACATGAAGGAAATGGTATGTGTTTTATAGGTTCAGGTGCAAGAAAACATGCATCAGCTGTCCCTTTTCTGGATTACAGTAAGGCTTTCTTGAGGAGACATTTGCACATGGGATGAGCATGTAAAATTGGCCACAATAATGAGAACTGTGAGATAACCATCCACTATACCCTCTCCCTAAGTAGCACGTGACTGTATCACTGACCTGCTCTAAATCGGTAGAGAAGAGAGAAAAGTAGGGCAATAAGCTACATCTCAGTGCTCAAATGGAAGTGGGCTAGCCAGGTAATGCTATAGGAGGACAAAGGAGTCTTCAGACTGTCTATTGAAATGGTTGCAGGTGTGCTAACAATCCGACCTACTAAATGGGGTGGGGAGAGGAGAGAAGTAGGTACTCTGTCCTGTCTCTAAATCAGCATATTGGATACTTCCTTAAGCTCCACTCCTTTACTCCTCTTTCTGGCACACTAAGTAGGCTCATCAGAGAAACTGATGTGGTCAAGTCTGACCCAGAAAAAATACCCTGTAGATTTCAGAACAAACTTCATTTTATGCTGTGGGTAGAAGGTTACTATGTTTAAAAACACCACAAACAGTTCAGAGTCGAAGTTCAAACAGTGCACTTACCTTTCAGCCAAGGTTGAAATTGCTGGAGACTTTCTTCAACATTTACTTTTTGTTCCTGTTTACAGAGAGGCTGGGCTGATAGGCTTATTTTCCCCCACAAACCAGCTACTCTAGGGAAGAGGTGCAAAGGTCCACAACTTACAGCAGCAGGACCGTTCTCATAACTGTCAAACCCCCCCCGGCTTTCATTTGCATGATAGTAAAGCTATGTTAGTGTAAATGGTGGTCAGTACTGACCTACTCTTTACCCTAAGGTCTGACAAAGAAGAGACTGTAACAGCAGCCAGTAACTGAATACAGGTCCACAAAATTTCCTGACAAAGGTGACCTTATTTACACCTTCAAGATGCTGCTTCAACCTCCTGATCTGGGCACGGGTTTGCATTTGCAGGAATGTTTTCCCAGCTCAGACAAAGCATAAGCTTAAAAAGAGCTTCATTAACTTCTAGTCTCTATCAACACAGTAAACAGGCAAATGATAAAGCAAACAGGAGACAAAGAGTAGTAGACAGAAGCAAGATTGGTTCTGTTAAAAACTCTTTTCACTTGTGCAATCCACTCACTCCAGTTCTGACGGAAGCATAGCTATTTTCTCTAATGCAAGTAGTAATAAGTACCATTATGACATACTCTGAATTCACAGAATATTGAAAGAAATACAAGATCCAGAAGAAATCTTCTTGGTATTCATCCAATTCCTTTCACTTAAGGTGAAGCTGCTGTACATAGGCAGCAAAATAATGACAGCAAAAAGACCAAAGAAAAATAACAACTCATGATGAATTCAGAGTACACACATGTACAACAACAAAATTATTGTTGCATCTGTCATTCCCTACTGAACACAAGCATTCCAAATTAAGGTGTACTCTGAAAGCTAGTTCTGTTTTTCGCCTTTACAATAATACAAGAACAAGAGAACGCTTTTGAATTTTCATCTAAAAAGGTATGTTTCCACATACAGATGATAAAATTCAGCTGCAAGCAGTCACTGAACAAACCATGAGGTTTTTCTTATTTTAAAGCCAGCTACGTAAATGAAGGCCTTACGCTCCATACTGCAGAATGCAAATTAATTCCTGCAAGTTAATAACAACAATAATGATACCAACACCAAATCCCAAACCCCACCTCATCTCTTGAGACTCAATCCTATCTTACCAAACAAACATGTTTACAAGTATTATCCATGGCTCTTTAATAGATGAAAGAATTAACCACTACTAGGAATATCTATCTGAATGTTCCTTCTACAAAATACAATATAATAAGTGGTGTTTCCAAGTGAAGAATACTAAACTTTGCCCAGCTACTACAAAGACTTGAGCAATAAAGGAAACAAGAAGAGATCTTCTCAGTTAAAAAAAAAAAAAAAGCACTATTTCCTCCTTCAATGAAATCCTGCTATTTTTAAGTACCATTAATGTGTTAAAGCTCAGTCTTTCATGTCACCTTGAAACTCAGGTACCATCCTATCCGTGCCCATCAATACATGATCCTGCTTTCAAATACAAACAACAACAAGTAAAGCCAATGGAGTAAGTAGCACTGCTGGCAACACTATGCTATGCTGCTGGCTGTGCGTATTCTAGCTTTTATGCTACCAGTACAAATGGAGCTATTTCTTCCCCAATGTACCATTTTAAAAGGCTCATTCAATGAATCTGAGATTAGGTGTGATTTACCCTAGGTGGCTCCAAATTCAACATTATAACAAACCTAAATTTTTGGATACCATGTGCTTACTTTGCATGGAACACATTTGAGGACAAATGCCTGGATCCGATCCAAACACACATCAGATCTGATTTAACTTCAATTTACTATTAGACTTACACTGAAATTTCAGATGCATTAGAACCCATTAATACATTTTTACCCGTATTCTTTACTGACTAAAACCAACTAGAAACAGAAAGCTGGAGATCCGGAGCTCTTTCTTAGTGAGATACCAATGTCTACTACAGCTGCCTAAACAAACCGTTTCCAACGCCAGATCATTAAACAGGCACCAAGAACGACAAACATTATCAGAAGCATACAAAATTCCTAACGTGCCATCCATGTTATCCTTTCTTTTTACAGTGCAGACAGTCTACAGCTACTGATATTTCAATTGTTGACAAAGAGCAGACAGTCTACAGCTACTGATATTTCAATTGTTGACAAAGATGAATTTGTCTTGATTTAGCTTTGTTATTAGCCTCTTACAATTAGAGGCATTGGTGACATTTGAACAAATTTGTTAACTTTTGATACGATTCTGGGTATTGTTCTTGAAGATGTTAGGTCTTCTCAGATCATTTTCCCCAAACTTGGCTTTTTGTATGCTTACATACCATCATCCTCAACAGCCAGATGAGACCATGGAGACAATACACATAGTAGGGACCCTACATAGTCACCCGGCAATGTAGGAGGCATTCTCCAGCCAGAAGCGCAGCTTAAATGACAGAGGTTCATACCCCATGAAAGTTGACACAATACAATGACAAAAAGTGAAAAACAACAGAAGAAAACAAAACAGAGGTAAGCTTTCTACTTCGCTGCTAAATCACAACTATAAAATTACTGTACAATTTTTGCTCCACCAGGGTGATTCACTGCTTGAACTTGTGCACTATAATAGGAACTTTACCCTAAAAAGTTGTTATTTTTTACATGCAATACCAACCCTAAATGCAACGTAAGATTAATTTGTCATTGTGTGTCTGTCCCCTTCACACACAGCAAATCAATCTGTTTTCACTCTGCCCCCCATAAATCATATTAATCAGACATTACAGATCTTTTAACTCTGTTCTAGAGTACCAAGGTATTTCAACTGACTTCTAACAAATCAACGATAACACCAGTGAACTATTATCTTCCATGTTTTAATGAAATTTACTTAATAATTACCTTATCATCCTATGAACTATAACGTGAACAAAATTCTGAATAAGCAATATTATAACTTTATTAGTAAGCTGTTCTTCTAATAAGAAATTATGATACTTTTGTAAGCTAGGCACACCCTGCCAACAATAATGAGCTGTAGGTATAATTCAGTATGTCTATTTGCAGTCTCCCATTTTGGACCATCAGAAATTCAAATTCCTCTTCCTCACATCTCTCGCTGGTCTCTTCATGCACCCTTTAAAGTTTACTCCTTCATCTATACTGTCCAGATAACCTGCCTTCTCCTGGACTCTATTGCCTATGCTCCCTTTTAATTCACTCTTGGTTAGCATTCTATCACATATCTGCTTGCATCTCTCCTACACCTCTATTCAGTCACGGAGAAGAATACCCTTTCCTTTCCTTGTTTCACCTCTAGATTCCAGGAGCATCTCAACATGTTCTCTGACTTGTGATTAATTATGGCCCTGTCCACAGGAAACAAAAGCATATCCACATAGCTGCACTCATGTAGCCACACTGATGTAAACTCTAGTTACCTGCATGGTGGAGCTTCTACTATGTGACCTTACCAGCAAAAAGTCACCCCTGTTGTTACAATGCTTCTGTGTTTTAAGACTTGTGCCAGCTACTTTTTTTTCCCATCCAGTAGTGCAGACTTCCAATAAGAGGAGAATATCTTAGATTCAAGTCTAAAGCATCATACTACATCTCCCAGAGGGTGGGTTCCACACAGACAGAAGCATGAAAAACATGTACAGGTATACTGGGGAAAGAGAGGGTCCCTTTTCTTAAAATAAGCAACTCCAGTACTCTCAGCTTGTGCAGCTACACAGTTCTTGAACGCTTCCAAAGCAAGAAAGAGGATGCAATGCTGCAAAGTAGCTAAAGTATGTATACATACATATTTCAAGTCACACTCTTTCATGCAAGATCATTCTCATCACAGAGGGAAAGGGATGACAGAGGACTAACCTACATCTTTCCTCCTTGCATCAGCACCAGGAGGGGTCTTATAACTTAAAGGAGGCTTTCACTTTGCAAGATGTGCCAAGTTCATCACTTTAAAACAAAGCATTGCTCAGCCAGACCTTTACCAGCAAAACATCACTCACCTAAACAAAATTCAAATCAGTAACTTCAAGCTGCCTTTGGGGTTTGCCTGCACTGCAGTTGCTCCTGTGACTGCAGTATCATAAACAAACCATAAACTGACTAACCTAAGAAGCAACAGCATAGTTTAAAGTATGCTCAGGCAGTTGCAATGTAGACATATTGTAAGACTCAAGTTTATAACCTTGCTAGTTAACAGCTTGTGTCAGAGAATCCTTTCAACACCAAAAATACTATATCCTGTATAATATCAAAACAATTAGTGATTTACCATAGGCTTTTTAAGTTTTATCTTAATGACAGTATACTAAAATAAACAAACGAGAAGAGAGAGCAAAACCACCCATTCCAGTGAAGCCTAAGCCATGAACTGATAGGAAAAGGAAAGAACAGAAAAACAACTAAATTCCACTCAAACCTAAGCCACAAACCGAGCGCCTAGCTTATACGTGTTACTGAACAAGTCACTTAAATTGTTATTAAATTTGATTTTAGCAATTATAATTTGTAAAACAAGACTTCCTAAAGCAATAAAGTTTACACTGAAATAAGAGATGATACTAATACCTTCCAGTCTTTGAATTTTAGCTTTCACAGAAATAACTGTTTCAAAGGGGGAAACCTGCAGTTCAAAGCATGTTCCTGTGAGTGTTTCAATGAAGAGCTCCATAGTTTCATAAAAAGGAAGCTTGTAGTGGAACGGTCCCATATTATCTTCATTGAAAAAAGGAGGCTCTTTCTTGTTGGCCATAACAAAGGATTTACAACTTCTTTGTAAGAAGATCTGTCAGGAAACTACATTCCACTTCTAGCCAAGTCAGCTTTGAGGACAGGTGTGGTGCATTGCTGTTCATGTTTGGGATTTTTCACCTATAAAGCAAACAAGCATAGTTCTAATAACATCTGAACATAGCTGTTAAAGACAGTTTCAATTTATTCCTGATGAACAATAAATTAGCTATTAAGAAACAGTAAAATAGTATCTAGGTCATGCAACAGTTAACTACAAGCGATATTAGTAACATCAGTTACTAATATCAGCAGTTTCAGGACTCTAGTTTCAGCCAGAATACCAGGTTCTACCTACTACCTTTTTATTTCCATTTTGTTTGCATGAGCGACACGACAACCCGACCTGTGATATTAAACCCAAAGCCTCCTGACAAGGGCTGAGTCTTCGAGCAGGGTCAAAGCTGGAGAAAAACTCCAGAAAGACATGAAAACAGGGTCTCGTCCGGGCTCGAGGAAGGCGGAGGAGATGGCAGCTCTGCCCACCCCGCCCGGCCCGCTCCAGCCCCCACCTCAGCGCGGCCCCCCGCCCCGGGGCTGCAGGCCGGACCCAGGCCAGCAGAGCGGAGCGCCCGCAAACAAAGGAGCGAGAGCAGCTGCCCACCCACCCCCATAACCACCCCCGGCCACCGCCGCGCCCCGGGGCGGCCTCACACCCCGCCTGGGACGCGAGGCCCAGCCGCCCCTGCCAGCCGTGCCCCCACCCCACCCCCGCCTCCGGGGACGCATTTCACGCCGGCGGGGCCCGGTGAAGGAAGGGATTACAGCACTGACCCTCTCCCGCCACAGCGCCCCGGAGGGCGGCAGCACCCCCGAAGGCCCGGAGACCGCCGAGCCGGTCGGCGACAGGAGAAGGGAGGGTGGGGTCTCGTCTCACTTGCCGCCGCCGGGCCGGCTCGGGGGGAGACGAGGCTCCTCTCCCCCCGTGCAGCCCCGCCCGCCACGCCTCACAGGACCTCGCCAGCCCCGGCGGGCCTCACGGAGCGGGAGCCGCTGCCGCCACGGGAGAGGGGTAGGACCGGGAGCCGCCCGCGCCGCCGCTCGCTCCCCGGCAGCCTCCGCGCCTACCTAGCCTTTATGACATCCCCGCCAGGCGTCCTCCTACAGGCCAATGCGGCGCCCGTGCTCATGCAGCTCGCCCAATCAGCTCCCTCGAGGGGCGGTGCTCCCGGCGCCGTCAGAGGCGGGTGTCCGCCGGGGCCGCCGCGCGCTGCCCCGGCTTGTTGTGGTCGTTAAGAGGCGGGGCGGCGGAGCGTACGCGGGGAAGGACCCGGATGCAGCGCCCCCTCTCCGGCTCACAGCGGGGACCACGTGACAGGCGCCCGGCAGGCCGCGGTGTCTTATGGGACGTGTAGTCTAACGGGGGCGGGGCTGATGGCGGCGCGGTGGCCTCCCGCCTCCGGCGTTGGCCTTTCCTCAAGGAAAACGAGCAAAACCATTATTTCTAGCTCAAACCCGGCCCGAGAGGCGCACAGAGATTGCTAACGCGTACTAGCGCGGCGCTAGGCCCAGCGGGAGCAGGAGGGGGACGAGTCCCTGCCTGCCCCGGCTTCAGACGGGACGCGGGCCCAGGGCGGCCTGGCGGCGGCAGCAGCCAGCGGAGCGCTGCTCGGCGCCTCTGCTCCAGGTCAGCGCTAAACTCTGCTCCCGCTTCAAGGGCAGGCGGCCAGGCCGGTCTGCAGGCGCAGCGCTTCCCTTGGAAGCGGAACAACTAGAGAAAACAAGCTTAGCTTATTAAGGAGGTGCTAATTACATTAACCGCATTACAATCCGTTTGGGTTTTAAATTATGCGAGACCTACCCCGACGCTGTTAGGTTTCAGTCCCTGTTAAAACACTGAAAAAAATACTGTTGTGCTTCACACGCACAAAGCAGGTGTCTGACAGAGCCCTGAGCGAGCCCTGGGTGACCTAACACCTGGTCTCCAACCTGGCCCTTCCCACAAAATGCAGCCACTGTTCATCAAATTTGCAAAAATAAGACACATCAAGTTGAAACTCAGTTAAAAAAAGACCAAGCCCTCCCAAAAGTGAAGTGCCTGGACCAGGATTTGCAATTTGTTATGGGAAGTTAATTTGAGGACAACACATTTTAATAGGGGGACGAGGCTCTCCCTGTGCCAGTTTAGAAAGACTGGGGGGAGGAAAGCTTTTAATCTATATCATAGTGCAAGTTTCTATGAAGAGCCTTTCTGTAAAATGTTTCTTAAACTTTACTGAGCTTACACATTAAAGCAGGAGTTGGGGTTTTTTTTCCCCCTACTCAACACCTTTTGGCCCCCAAGGTTCATGGCTTGTGAACAGCACTTTGCAAAGCTAACAGAAGTTATTAATGCAAAGAGCAAAGAACAATGGAAGATGGAGAGAAGAAACACAATAATTCACCATCTTTTTCCTCTCTCCCCTAGTATGTATTTGAAGCCCTTCTAAGCACAGAAGAAAAGAGTAAAGAAGCAGTCCAAATCATGTATGAGGCATACACAGCAGATGTAATGCCTATAAATAAAGTGTAAGTGCTCTCACTGCAGACACCCATTTGCAAATAGCTCCCACATTTGTTTCCAAGCTGCTACTCCCAACTTACCCCCCACTTAAAATGAATCATTGCCAGGCCCACCTATGGCGCAAATCAATACACGATGTTTCTCCTTTCTCCCTTCCAACCTTTCCTCTGCTTTATACTCATTAGCGCTAGATGCTTTGGCTATAGTATTTACTGTGCCTGATAAAGTAAATCGAACTTGAGAAACAAGAGCCTGAAGCAGATGTCTCAGAACAAGGGCTTCAGTGAAAGTGGGAATTGCTCTCAAAGAAGTCCTCTAAGCACATGCTTTAAATTCACAGACAGTACAACAGTCTTAAGAGCTGAAGATAAAGTACATCACTATCATAAAAACAGCGCTTTAGTTTTAAATTCAGAATTGCAGGCAGTCACTGGTAAAATAAGAGAAACATTTGATCCTTCTGCATTTATGCATTTGCTGTGCTTGTGTGCATGCAGGAGAGCAAATGTTTACCACTGGGCATCGAGTATGGTTAATGGCATCAGTTCCAGAAGGGCAATCTAGAAAATACAGGAAGCAGGAAGGTTAAGCCAAATGCACTGGACAGTTAAAGGGATTCCACAAAATAGTGACCTCCTATAAACAGCCTACAATGTGTTACGGATGCGAAAGGAAAACAGACAGTAACCCTTTGGACACAAGGGAGTCTCTGCACTAAGGTGGGCACATTGGCTTGTTAACCTGGAAGTGACCAAGCATGCTCAGTACTCATGGACCTCTTGGAAAGTGTTATTTGCAAAACTTCAGCAAAGCCAGCCAGGCGAAAAATCTCATTTAATGGCTTACAACTTGAACTGAAGACAATGTTAGGTTTCTGTTTTCATGGAGCACTAGGTACTCGTCTATAACACACTCTTTCTGGCAGAGACGTTTTAACCATCGTTATTTTTATAGACCACATTAGCTGCCAGTATTAAATACCTTATCTCTATCTGGTGTCAAGTCCTTCACTAACATTTGTTAACCGCTTGATTACATGTAAGAGGAGATAACAGAACTCAGCCTTACCCTAACATAAGCTCAGTAGATTGGCAGCTGACCCAGACAAGGCATGGTAGTGGTTTTGGTTGTTTTCAAGTCATGATGCAGACGTCCTTAGCAAGCAATAAAGAGGAGAGTAAGACATACAGACAGATGTAGTTTAACAGACTCCATTTACTAGTTATCAATTATTGTCTCTATAGATTCGTTCAATACAACAAACTATAGTTCGTATAATAGATTACTTCATTGCAGGTACTGCACAGGCTATAGTCATCTGAGCACCACATGGAAACAATATAGCAGGAGGTTATTGGTTTTTGTAAAAAATAGATCATTTAGCGCAATGAGACCAAGCACAAGAAAATACTAACCATTTAAAATGGGTAATCTCATTTAATGTCCACAGCCATCTCATTTCAGCGTCCACAGCCACCTCATTTCAGCTATACTGGATTAGAGAATCCAGAGTATTAGTACTGGACAGGGCATAAGGCAGGCCTCTCTGCAACACACTCCCCTTGGCTACTGGCCTCCAAAGGCATTCAGCGGGTCATCAAATGTGCTCAGTGTCTTGCTTTCAGATTTTGCTTCTGAGGCTGCTTGGGAAGATCTGCTTTTGGGAGTGGGTATCTTGACTTGGCTGCTAGAGAAGATATCATCTAAAGGAGAAGAAGAAAAAAAAAAGATTTTAATGTGAAATGACTGCCAAACAGAAGTAACATTATACAGAAGATTCTCCAGCACACAGCAGTGACTGCCAAGGACATTCTGTGATAAACAAATGCTTTCCTGCTGCTTGAGATTCTAGATGCATTTGTAAGGACATACGTGGGAGCTGTTCGCGCTAAGTCAAATTAAGAGTATTTTTTCTTCTCAGTAGAGCAGAATACTACTTGTATTTTATAACATGTTCAAGCTCTCATAAGCAATTGAGAAGTACTAATAAATTAAGCCTCCACAAAAAATTCCATCATGCAAGTGCCAGATAACATCCATCTTATCTTGAACATTAGCGTCTGAGGAACCTGAGAGATCTCACAGCTGTGAGATTGTTGCCAAAGAAAATCAGAAGAGGAAAAGATGGTACTGGCTAGCAACTACTGTTGGGACATCCACTAGCCATACGAGAGTCCTTAATCTACAGCACAAATCACTTGAGAACAGAGCACAGCTAAGATGCAAAGAGGCAGAGAGCTACAACTGCCATTCTGCTGAATATTCAAAAAGTCTATTTACAGTCCTGAATCAAGATCTCCCACCACCATCCTCAATACAAGCCTTTCTGTTATGAATAACTAGGATCACAAAGTAGAAAAACATCATGTTGCTATTAAGACAGAGTTCTCTCCTGAAGCATAACAACAGGTAGAAACAAAACCGAATACCCAGTGCCAGCAGCAGGGCTCACAGTTCCTGCTGTGGCTGATGCGACTCGTGTTTAGGACTATGCTCATGGAAAGAGATGGAGGTGCTACCATACACATGCTGAAGTGTTGCCCTGATGCTTCCTTGGCACATACAACAGCGATCTCTTCTTATACATGAAGGTTTTACATTTAGGATACTCAGATTATACAGTTGGACTATGAGGGGATAAAAAAAAAATTTACAAGACTGAGGTATGTGGATCACTAGTGATTCACAAGGCCAGTATAAATAGCACCTAACTGGTCTTGAATCCCTATTAAGAAAACACAGGTCTTATACAGAGGTTAATAGCCATTTACCTGGTCCAGAGTATAAAAACTTCAGCTTTCAGGATGTATCCTAACCTTAAGCAGAGGCCAAGCACAGAGTAGCCTATCACAATGTGCTTGCCTTTCTCTTCTTGCTACACGTGTCTGCTACTGTGCTGACCATGGGGATTACACGGGAATAATCCAGGACAGCATTTCAGCACAAGAGCAGTTTAGAAAGGCAGTAAAACAGAGTAATTCCCTGCTGGCACCACTCCAAAGCAAGGAGCTATCACATGGATTAGCTTCACAGCAGAGGGGAAGTACAGTGAGTGCCACCAGCAGTAGAGGTATCACTCCCATTTTATGACAAGGCTTAAGGAATAGGAAGTTTTTGGCTGTGGAAAACAGTATTTGTGAATGCACAAGAAAGCTCAGTCACCATTTTGCAGACTCTCTCAGACAGGCAGAGGTGACATCAAGATGTTTGCATCATCAGCCATAAGGTCACCGAGGAGGCTAGGAGGATAAAGACCTGAGAAAGTTTTTCTAATACTGCCACCACAAGCTTAACGCGAGTGTAGTAAATAGTGACTAGAAGCTGTGGTAGGACAAAGGAAAGCAGCTTACAGCCTCCACCCCCTGCAAACTGCACCCACTTATTGTTTTATTTGTAGCAGAAAGGATCTCCCTAAGGCAACAATACACAGCCCTGATAAAGCGCTACCATGATCACTTAAGCCAACCCTTAACCTGAAGCATAGGCAAGTGCCAGTTCTACCACTTTGCTGCCAGCAGGGCATCCTCACCCTCAGGCACCTTCCCTACGCTCCTGTTGGCGTTCTGTAGCTCCATAGCTTTGGGCACAGAGTAGCTGCATACCTATGGGTGCACCATAAGAAAGTCAACACTCTAGAGGAAGATGAAGTCTATCAGATACAGGGTGCTGTAGATGCTATAGGTATCAAGATCAGATGCGACTTCAAACAAGAAGCTGTAGCACCAGAGTAGATGTCAAAAGTGGAAGTGCAAACAACAGGTTCTGTTTTGGCTAATTTTCCAAGATACTTTCAAGTGGGACTCTATGTTTTTTTCAACATGAGGTCTAGATTTTTGTGCTGAAGTATTTGGAAGGGAAATTCTTTCATTTGCTATAGGCTACCTGAAAAAATGTAAATGATTAAAGCAAGATATTATAAACATCCAATACGTATTTCAAATACCTTGCCTGCAAATACTTAAGTCTTATTTTTTATATCAATTAAGAAGGTTTTGAAATCTCAAGATGTTCATTCTCTGGCAAGTTTTCTAACACATTTACAGACTTCAGCCAGGTCATTCCATCAGGCTGGAATGTTTAACAGCACTCCAAGCAAAACAGTGATAAGTCAGATTCAATTTGAATAGGTTAGAAAGAATGAAGACTGACAAGAATCAAAGCTAGAGAAGGGAATTTTTTGTCTTAGAGGAAAAGAAATACATGCAAACCCAAAGAAGAGCTATAAACATGAAGAGCCTGAGAACAGACACACAGGCAGGGATCAAATAACTTTTGATATCTCCACTGATTGAGAACAAAAAAGGAGCATGCTTTGCATCATTTCACATTACTATATGCTGCTTTTTCAGCAAATTATACAGGGCAAACTTTTGCCCTCAGGTGTAGTATTTCTAACTGTTCTGGGTATACATGGATGTAAACAAAACCTTATGGGCTCCAAGGTAGTCAACATAATAGTGAAGGCTGGGTGGGAAGAGATGCTAATTTCTTCATATCAGTGATTCATCTGAAAGTACGATACAAAAATCCGTGCAAATTGAAACGTGAATGTATCTTTTAGAGCTGTAACAACATGAGATTAGTCTCTTACTCCAGACAAGAAATTTTCTAATTCCCATAGGTGAGAAAATCCCTACAGGAATTAAACTATTCCTTCTCTTAGAAGAATTTTGTATACTCTTCTAAACCATTTAAATGCCATGCTAGCTTTACAAATCTAGGAAGTTCTCATCCAACATTAAAATCCAAAGATGGCCAGAGATTTCAGAGCAGTTGAAAACTTGAGGGAAAGGCAAAGGGTTCTAAAACATCTCTGATGAATGCAACTCAGGACAATATTATGAGATTAGCAGCAAGACATTAGACACTTACCCATATCATCATCAAATATGGATTTTTGTTCCACCTTTTTCTTGGTCTTCTTTTCTTTTGGTTTTACGGTGAGATCCGCAAAAATATCAATGTTATCGTCAAACAGGTTAGCCTCTGGCATTTTCTCTTTTGCTTTATGGATTGGTTTAATTGCCTCAGTAGCAAATATATCATCCTTGGAGCAAAGCACAGAGAGATCATCAACACGTAACACACTTCAAGAGAATAGTCAAATTACCCATACACAGCAGCTGAGATGTTTAGAAGACTGACAGCCTTGGGCTTCTCAAACCCCAGAGGTTTGAATCCCTTCTCCCCATGGAGGACTCTGGCAGAAGTGCTTTAAGTGTGGAATCGTGCACAGGTCAAGTACAGCACACAGGGGCTTGTATCAGCTGCCCAGCCTGCCAACTTTATTTCTTTTTTGAAAGACATATTTGAGCTGCTCTGTGTTGAACAGAAAGTTAACAGGTAAGAACCAAATACTTTATTACTCTGAAAGAGGTCATAAGCGTAGGTATGTTGTCACAGCCCATTCAGTGACATGCCTGCCCTGTGTTAAGGCTCTACCTTTTAATCCGCTCTTGCTAATAAGGGGGTGAACATCCCAAGAAAGTGTTTCTATTGCCCAGCAGCACAGCATGATTGACAGTTTACTTCACTACCTGTCCTGCACACCCCATCCTACTCAGCAGCCTCCATTAAGCCTGTGTCTAAGTAGAGGGATCTGCATAAGGTCCTGGGGATCAAAAAGGCCAGGGTAGCAGGCTCAACCATTACCTCAAAGATATCTTGGGCAGTAGGGTCAACGGCTTGCCGGACAGCAGATTTCAAGTCCTTTTTTCCAGTTTTCTGACAGCTGAAGAGAGAGTCCTCCTCTTCTTCCAAAAAAGGTACAGGGCTGCTTTTTGTTGAAGATTTTTGCTGTGCAGGCTGGAAGAGATCATTGCTGTCCCGATCACCCAGAACAGACAGATCAGGCTTTTTCTCCCTGCCCTTGATGGGTTTGTTAGCCACGCTCTCTGGCATTCCCTCCTTTAACTTTGATTGTGCAGCTGGTCTGGATGTTGAGCTACTTGCAAAAAGGTCTTCTGATTCAAACAGATCATCCCCTTGGTCTGTGGATTCTGGAGGAAGGAGTTTGTTTGTCCCAGCAGACAAAACACTGCCATGAGCTGGTAGTGACAAGCCAGAGAGAAAGCCGTTTTCCTTGGACTCTGCTTCAGTAGCAAGAGGCTCCTTTATGTTCACTATTGCTGGCATCTGTTTTGGTAGAGAGAGTTGTGATTCTTTAGCACTGCCCACCTCCTCACTCTCTTCAGACTCTTGGGCAGCTAGACGGCGGGCCATCCTGCTAGGTGGTCTTCGTTTTCCTGTAACCTTGATCCTGGTCTGCAAGAAAGGAGTAAAAGCAGAGCAGGGCTATATAGAAGGAAAAAAACCTCACGCTCCACAGAAAACAGGTTAGGATTCTTGTTATGTTCCCTTGTAGCACTTTGTCCACCTTCACAACACTGCAATTAATATGCATTGCCCATTTCATACTAGCACACTGAAACTGAATTAACTACAAGTTCTGCTCACAGCTCTGATTTAAGTAACTTAAACAGCTACATGCACATTTAAACAAATACTTCGTTGGGAATCTTGAGCAAGGAATGCTGAACAGACACTGATTTGGGTTATAGGGAGATGCAGAAGGAACCATTCATCATCAGCTCAGCATCATCCATTCTCCCCATTTTTCAGAAAGGGGAAAGATGGACAAGTGGAACATTCAGGCTTGGAGTAGTTTGTAGCAGGGTTCAGAAAAATAACTCAGGAGTTTTGATTTGCTGCTCTTTGGTCATTCCACAGCAGGTGGAACTGGGGCACAAAAGCAGGAGCACTTACAAGTAGAGTCACAACACAGGTCAGCAAGCCACTCGAGCCCCTCAGCTTTAGGTAATACCTTAGTCAGTCTGACAGCTTGCTAATCCAGGGGCTTCTGTAGTGCAGTTAATCTGTCCGAGTCATGACTAATTATGTTTTCCATTTAATTTCATTTTATGCATAGCCTGCTGCAGTTCATTCCTCAGCTGCTTTTAAAGAAGCCCCCTGCAAGTTCCCATTATAGCCTCTACCATATCCCACATGGACAGGAGTATTCACAGAGGTAGGAAAGAGATCAGTACAACCGCCTTTCCTCTTGTGGGTGGTTTGTTGTTTTTTTTTTTTTTTAATTGCTGTGTTGAAGTAGAAGGACAATATGGATGGATATGCTTAAAGGAGCCGTGTGCTTTTGTCAGAATCATTGTAGAAGCACATCTGCCTTCAGAGTGTGGGGCTTTACTGATCAAGGCATAGCTGAAAACCAGGAAAATTATGATGGAAGGGAGACACACTTAAACTGATCCCTGCTCCATGCACTGCTACTCAGCTGGAATGCTGGGTAGGCTGCTTTGTTCCAGCCTTTGGAAAAAAGTTCATTTGGCTACATATATCTACAGCTTAAACTCAAATTTGAAAGGTTCAAGCAAAGGCCAAAATTAAAACACGGAACCTGAGCCACAAAAAACATTCACTGTATAGTTACCCAGATGCTTCTGGGATTACTTCTGTAAACAAACATGCATCATCACTGTGCTAAAATGAACATTCAAGGTTGACCATATACAGCTACAGGAGCTCTATTCTTTTGCAAGCCTATCTATTTAAAAGCATCATAATAGAGGGTTTTGTCTGTTGTGCAGGACATGCTGCTATTGGAAACAACTATGCCTACATGCTAATGCATTGGTCTGACGTACAACCTTCAAGACCATTTGACAATAAGGGGTCATGTCAGCCATTGTGGTGACAGCTGCTGCATCTTCCCAAGTTGTCTCTGCTGCTCATCTAGTAATGAACAGCCTCATCAGCATTAAGAAAAAAAAAAAATCAAAGGTAAGATCCTAAGTTATCTTATTCAAATCACTGCTCTCAGAGAACCCAAGAGATTTATAAAATCATAAGACCTAGACCAAATCTTTTTTTTTTTTTTAAAAAGCCTTTTCTTTAAAGAACCACTAAATCTTTAATTAGAATATGCCTTTTGCAGTCCGTAAAGTAAAAGGTATGAATAAAAAAAAAGTAGTGAGTCAGGAAGCAGAGATCTGCCATGTCAAAAGCTGTAAAACTTTTGGTTTGGTTTTGTGTGGATCTTTCCTTTAAAAACAAAAGTTTTTGTCTGAAAAAGAATTGGGAGTGACAGTTCAGGACAACATGACATTTTTATCCACAGAGGAGGTAAAGGTCAACCTACAGCAGTGATGTGTTCTTGATATCTTGCCACAGCAGCTGTCCATAAAGTATTTTATAGCTGGCCTAGAGAAATGCCTATTTTATGGTTTTCAGGTTGGTGTCTCCCAGGACAGAACAAGATGGTATGCTAAAATACCTTTAATCTACAGGGAAAACCTCCGTCTTTGGGGAATGTATACAGAAGTCTTAAAAAGGCACAGAATTAGGCCTATGCATAAGCCCCTTACAGAGTTAAAAATGTAGTGGGCTTCACTTTCTCTTCAGTGGTCCACAGAAGCGAGAGGAGATCAGATTTTCACATCTCCATTTAGATTCAGATAGACAACACTGTTAGCAGAACTTGAATACTAAAACACAAATTCCTGCATGAGGACAAACTGTGTTTTTAAACCCCATTTCTATCCTCCTAAATACCAAGGTTACCTTATTGGCGCTGTGCAAGGTATCCGCTTGCATAGGCTGATCAAAGCTTACACCTAGTTCTTCATTGTTTCCTGCAGCAGAGGAGACTTCGCTGTTCTGTATATCCTTTGGCTCATGCAATGGCATGTCCAGAACTGGTAAGGGGGACTTTACATTGGAGACCTTAGGCACTGCACCAGGTAGTAAGGCTGCAGGGTTAATAGCTAAGTTAGCCTACAAAACAGAACAAACAAAAACATACACACAAAAAGAGATCATGTTAATACTGCTCAAGAGCAAGCACGGCTCCAGAGAAGCAGCAAGAACTAGCGTATGTAGGCATTCAAGGTCTACTCGTACAAATTCCTGGCCTTACTCACACCTATGCGCTTATGTGCCTCCCACATCTTCTGTCTCACTAAGTCTGTGGAGTGCTCAACACTAATATTCTGTATAAGAGCTTCAGGAACAGCATGGCCACATTATGTCAGACCAAACACCTATGTAGCTCGGTATCCTGTCTGAGAACAACAATGGTTCTGATGTTAAGAGTGGTACTGTGATATAGACAGTTATTAGTCATTACATGTCAGAAGAGGGACATAACCAAAACCCCAAACCCCTAAGAGTCTCTGAACATACTTAAAATAGTGCTGAGAAGAATAGCACATTAAAGAGGAGCCCACCCTCTGCCCCCAAATGGAGTAAATAGTGCTGCTCAGAGTCAGGTTTGAAACGGGACGGGGAAATAATATTAAACATGCAATGCAGAAAAAGTAATAGAAAATACGCCATCTGAAAAAAAAATAAATGCAAGAGTAAGGTAAGGAAGTAAAAAGATTTTGTTTCAGGGAGAGCCATCAGTGAGGCAAGGAAGATTTTTTTTTTTGAAAGTCAAAATGCCAGTAAAATTAATTACTTGTAGCTTTCCAATCCGAGATGAGGGCTCTTTGGTTTTAATGGGAACAGGACCTGTAGATTTCTGCACAAAATTACACTGGATTAAACAAGTGGACAAGTTGTTTTCAACCAGACCATAGTTTGCATTTTAATACATCTATAGAAAGCAGCTCACTGCTTACCAATTTCTTCTGAAGACACCTTGTTATCAACACATTCTATCACCAGAGCTACAGTCACTCAATCTTCAACTTCAGTTCCCCACATGCCATAGCCCCATCTTCATGATCACATTTCATTCCACCCAATATTATACTTTGCCATAGTAACCCAGCAACTTCCATCTTCTTTGGGTCACACATAACACTAGTCGAATCAAACTGTGACAGCTACCCTCCCTCCTTGCTTATTCCCTCCCCTAAGACCCTCTGAAGCCATGTTGACAGATCACGATATAATTAACTTTTCTCCTTGTGACTGGCTATAACAGGGCCACAGACTTCAATGAAGCACACACGGAAGCCAAGAGGGCTACAAAATTGTACCTCTCAGCCTGCAAGGAAAACAGCTTCAGAGGAGTGCTCCTCTATAGAAAGCAGGCCATCAGTGCCAGAAATAAGATTAGATTAAAAGAGCAAGAGCAGCTGTTTGGTCTGAAGGCTTGGGTCAATTCTAGGACTCAGGGATGAACTGAATCAGCTAAGGTGCTCTTCCCAGGTCTTGCTCTCCACAAGTTTGTAGTCTACCGTGGTTCTGTGAGCTAGGCTGTACTGCTGCTGGTGTGACTGGGCAGTCAGAGCTCCTTCAGCCAGGTTGAAGTAACTGAGGGTTTGCAAGGGTTAGGACACTGGTCTGGGGAGTCTTGATAGCATGACAGAGGAATCACAGTGTCTGAGGAGATTGTTCTGCACTTAAATGCATGTGGTGTTCAGCTGAACCTCAGACAGGCCGAGATCATTCCTATAGCAGGCTGTCAGTAGCTACAAAAAAGGGAAGACGAGTGTGGTTCTGCACTTCAAGGAATACTTCACCATAAGGGAAGACAGGCTAATTACTAGCCCTACATTTACTCTGTGTTCCTCCTGGGGGAAGAAAAACACCACTCACCACCACCTCATCCCCAACCTGCAATGAAAAGCTAATCTCCTACAGATGGAAATCCAACAAGCAGCTCTGGTGAGGCACAAGCCAGAATTCAGATTCAGACTACCTCTTCCAGAGACCCCTGGTTCTGCAAGACTAAGGATAGGAGTAGGAGTCTTGTTTGCTCGTCATAAAGTTTCCAAGATAAGGTTCTCAGCAGCCACGGATTTGTGCTGCACGCCCTGATCTCCTTTCTGAGAAAGCCTACCTATAGTTTAAAGATCACATTCACTCCCACAGACACTGGCACTTCAAAGAAGAATGAACAACAACCCATTTTCAGTCCAGCTGCAACTGAGGTGTAGTTCTTCACTGCCTTGTACTTTGCCCTTATAAGTATGTGGGCAATGAATAAAACACTGAATCAATAGCATTTAAACATCTTGCTAGTAACAGTGCAACTGCTGACAAGCAGAGACAAGTTTGGCCATGCCTTGCCACTATATAGCCAGTGAATCCAGGCACTAGTTTTGATCTTTTCAAGACACTCATTTGAAACGAAATGATACATCTCCTTTTTCTTTGCATGCTGTTCAAGGCACAAGATTTAGGTACTTGCCTCTGTAGTTACTGCCTTCAGAGCTTCACCTTGTTTGGCACTTAAAGCTTTTTCTAGAAGGTTACCACTCTCCAAGGAAGGGCCTGTACTGGCCCTAAGTGTTTTCTTCTCGGCTATTTTCTGAAAGCATTAAGAGCACAAGTCAACATGAACTGGGTAAAAAACATGGTCTGCAGATCAAAAAAAAAGTAGCAAGCAAAGCTTTTTAAAATCTTGCTTCTATCTGAAAACTAGCCACATCTTTTGACTCCACAATGCATAGGAGGCATTGCCTTTTGGCTCTGCAATGACAAGGGCCTTCCACTCCTCCATTCCTTTAGCCTGCCTCAGCCTTTGCTGTCTATGCTAATGATAAATAGAGTTTCCATAAACTTCCAAATGCATACATATTTCCTCATGCACAGGACAGCAGGGAAAATAAAAGCACAAAGCTAGCTAAGGAACACTGCTATTTTTATGTTTTCAAGCAAACAGCCTCCATACATAGCTGCCAAGCGCTAGTTACTTAATACCACCCCTTCCACAGTCCTCAGAGAAACTGTTTCCAGGAACTATTGCCAGTTTTCTAGCCCAACTTCCAGGTATAGACATGAAAATAGACTAAAGTTGGCTTCAATTTAATTAAGCTAAATACATTTAGAATAGCAGTTCAGAATGCATGTTAGGACTCTGAGCTCAGACCACCTGTAATGCAGTCTAGTTCATTGCTGCAGCAGCTCGCTCTCTAAAAACAATCCAGTGATCACAAGGGTTTTAATACCACATTCATTACCTTAAATCAAACCAACCTGCAGAGACTTCAATGACATAAGTCATAGAGCATGGCTCATCAGTCATGCATGAACTACAGGGAAGTAATATTAGCAAGTTAAACAATAAATCAATTAAACAATACAAATACAACTCAACTACTCTAATTTCTGCTCAGGTGTGTTCTTTTACACCTCAGCCAGTCCAGTGGTACACAAAAAGAAAAATAATCCAATCCTCTCATCTCAGCTTTAGGAAACATAATGCACCTGTTTGTTCCCTATGTCTTCAGGGTTACAATGGCCATTTCTATTCTCTCAAAAAGATCTGAGAAGTCACTTTGTTTCTTGTTGGCATACATATGGAAAAAGTCCCTTCCATACACTTCTTTCCAACATCTCTTATATACGCCATTTACAGTAGAGGAACAGATACCGGAAGGTTTGTTTTAGCAGTACTGAAGAGATCATCCTCATCGTCATCCCCAAAAAGCCCTCCTCCAGATGATGACTTCAGGATATGGTTTGCAGACTAAAGAGACAAAGGATAAAGAAAAGACGTGTCACAGATCAAAAGCAGATCTCCTTTGGCCTGTGATGCCTGAACTGATACTAGCACTTGGACCTCCCTGGAAATCAGAGACTTTGTGTTCAAACAAGGAACACTGGTAGGCCGCACACTTCAAAGGCTGTTTTTAAATAGCAGGTTCAGAGGAGGACTTTAAACTCACCATTGACTTTTTGGGGCTGGCAAAGAGGTCAACATCTGGATCATTGTCCTTCTGAAGCTTGTGACTGAAAAGTAGCTCTTCATCTTGAAAGACTCCCGTGCTTTTGGGCCGAGTAGTTTTCTTGGAAGCCTGGAAGGAGAGGAAGGGCCCACACAGTGAGAAACTCCCTCCTTAAGGAGGTTATTTGCCTAGTGATAAGGCAGGTTACAATTCACCTGAGGCTACACTATAACCCTGGTAACAAAAATACAACTTTAACTGCCAGTTATATATTTTACTTTGACCAAATTTGCAAAGCTTACAATGTAAATATTTGTATTCACATGTCAATTTGATGAGAAGACATTAACCAAAATGTGTCTGTGTCTGCTGACCTGAGATCCAGCCGCTACTATTTACCTGTAAAGCTTCCTTTGAAGGAGAGGGAAAAAAAAAGAAAAAAAAAAAAAGAGGTTTTCAGTATGTTATCATGAGTGTACAGTAAGGTTTGTATTTTAGTAAGACTTTTATGCCTCAAATTATTCAGCTGAGAGTGCAGGGCAGAAGTGGGAGGAAGAGGATCTGATTAATTATCTTCCTAAGCTACCTTATAAAGAAGAATAAAATAAAATCCCTCCCCCCTTCCCCCAGGTTGAATGCCTGTAAAGCTATTATTGCTGCTAGATTCCCTGTTCTCCTCCCATTAAAGCAAACACACCCCCACAATGAAGAACAGAACATACTGTCTGCCTTGGGCAAGAACTTGTACTTTCAAATTTGCTGGTGGAGTGGGGGGAGGGTTCACAGTCAAACATATCACCTTATCAACCCTCCACTCTCTGGCAAGCCAACCAATATCAGCTGCCTTTCTACAAACATGGTCACTGTGTGCACTCAGGTCTGACTTTCAAAAGGCAAAGGCCCCACTGAATGTCTAGGTAAAGGCCAGTATCTGTGTTTCACCACCGAGCTGTCTTTTCAGGACCCATGCAGATGAAAGGATGTCTCTTAAGCGCATGACAACGTCCAGTAGCATAACATCAGCCTCAAAATCCAAGCAGCAGGAGCAGCAGTCATAAGAATAAAGCCCGTTTCTCCCCTTCCCAGTCCAAGTCTCCAGGACCACTAAAGGGCTTCCTACTAAAGCTAGTTTCCAGTACACTATTTTTGGTCCATACACCCTGTCCTATGATTTTTATTACTGCTGCATTCTCAGTCTCTCTGAGCGTGCTGCACCAGCTTTAAATTTTGTATCAAAAGCCGGGTCACATTTTCAGAGCACTATAGTTGCTGTTTGTGCTCAGATACATGAAAACCTAACGCACATCTAAGCAGTATCCACACATGAAATGCATATTAATCTCAGAAAAGCAAGGAAAATAGTAGCACCTTTCAGATTTGCCTTTCAAAAAGATTAAGTTCCTAAATTCTGATTTTTGTATGAATATGCATTTCAGCATCTTAATCACTTTGTGACTGTTATATGCTGACAGCTGAGTGCTTTGAAGGAAAGATTTGAAAGAACTTGTATCTTCCCAAATTCGTAGGATAGATGTGACTTCTTGAAACCATCTCACAATGTGCCCGTTCCCCCCTAAAAAACCCAAACACAAGATACATTCACAACAGGTAAATAGGGGCTCAAGCTAACAATCCATTTTAACTCAGAAGCAGCTATAAACAGGGGGTTTTCTACAAGAGACATCTATTTCATTCAGCTCCAGGGACTTCTGAATGAAGCGTGTACAGCCTTTAGAGTTGACAACTTACTTTATATGGTCACACTAAGATAACAAAACCTTGTGGTATACAGTACATACTTTTTGACATGACTTCAAGTTTACAGAAAAAATGTTGGTACATCTGCATCAAGCAGAAACAAGAACATCGCCATGGATTCATGGATATTGCTGCTGAAGATTCAAAGTCTACCTCTTGATGGTATATGCTGTATCAGGAAAGCCAGAGAGCAAGAATATGGCAACTGGAGGCTTTTTTAAAAGACGAACACACATACTTGAAAAACAGAAGTAAACATAGAATTAAGATGATTTTTGCTGAAGCTAAGTCTGCAGGCATATATCCACCAAGAAAACTGCAACAATATAAAGAAAATAAAAGAATAAACCATAAGGCTTCAAATTCCACGTACTTCTACTTCCTAGTACCTCTGACCTTGAGGGATAACTGGGTAATCAGTTCTGTACAGCAGACATCAAGTAGCTGCACCAAAACATCTGTACAGAGTTTCTTTTCATACTAGCATGCAGCAAAATGCTTTTGAGTTAGTGGGGTGCAAAAATTTACAACAGGATTCAGGATCATGGGGAAGAGCAGGAATAATTTCTCGCACAAGAAACTAGAAGTTTAGGAACAGAGAAAGATTAGCCTCCATAACACAAAGAGAGGGAAGGGTAAGAACAAAACCTTGCCTAAAAGTAGAGGTAGAAATATTATTTCCTAGTGTTCAAGAACTTCCTTAGACTTACCACACCAATTTCTTTCTGTGCATTTTTCATGCCACCATCATCATCTTCCAGTTTCTCCTCTTCCTCCTCAAACAAGCTTAACACTTTCTTAGCTTGGGTTTTGACATCTTTCTCCAGAGCTGGTGGTGATATTGCAAACAGATCTGAACTGCTAGCTGCCTCTGAGGACGTTGCTGCAAATGGCTCCAAAAAAAATTAAAAATATTAACACTTCGGCCTGTTATTTAGTTCGGATTTGCTCAAAAAATCACTAAGCTTTCCTGGTTAAACGCCAGCAGTAGTCAGAGATCTGCAATCCATTACCAAGCAGACAACTATATTCAACTCATTTTTCCTAGGCAGACAGAACAGTGACATGGAGATCAGCAAGAGACAGTAGATAATAAAAAAGAGAACACACTTTATGTCTCTGAAGGGAACATAAGTTTCCTCCTGTACCCTACACAGTAGGGCTGGTGATAAGCAGCTTCCTGCGTAAGGTATCCTCCTCATCCGTGTGTCAGGTTGCATGTGTGCCACGAGGCTGCATTAAGCAGCTTTGCTATTACCTCTGAGGTACCTAGTTCATGCAACTTGGGATTCTTTGGAGTGGGCAGCATTACCTGAACCTTGAATGCACTCAGGAAAAGTGCAATGCATGATAACTATGCAGGAAATTCATCAGCTGGTAATTCCCCAACAATCACTCAGTAAGACCATGCCCAAGAGTAAGTTCTGCTGAAGCTTCTTCAATAATACACACATCAATACTGTCCTGTAACAGTGCTGCCCAGGAGAAATTCACAATCCTGAAAGCCACAGCTACCAATACCATTTATAACTCACCAGACTACGTTGAAACAAAGTTACTGAGGCACAGCCTACACATCAGTATAGGATATCTTTTAAAGGACAGCTCTGTTCATGTGAAAAGAGATTACCCAACCCACTCTGGAGGAAAAATGAAACAGATTCTTCCCCCCACCCCAAAAAAATCCCCAAACAATTCTCTCATGAATGTCAGTTGGGAAACAGCTTTTAAATGCCATTTAATCAATTTGCTGTTTGACTGACAAGTGATTTTGCTAAATGGAGACAGAGTTATTCTCTCCTTGGCAATAGAAGAGACAATCCAGAAAAAGCATTCTGTGCCAGAGTAGTGCTGTGAGATTATTTTGTTTTTTAAACTGAACCTTTATCAAACTTCAGATTAAAGTAAGAAAATCCCTCACTTTTTTCTTTGTTTGCTGCCCTGCAACATCTGTTCCTCTAGGCACAGGAACTGCTCCAGGCTCTTCTAAACACCACAATGTATCTTCTACCTGGTTAGACTTTGCTGCTGTATCTGGCAGATCTTCCTTTTCCTCCTTTTCTCCTTCATTAAAGAAAGGTGGTGCTTGTGCTGGTTTTACTTTCTCCTGCAAAATTAAGAGAATGTTGTTGACACAAAATTGGTGGGTATATAAGAAGCATACACTGCTGTGGGTGACTTTGCCTTTGTGCAGAGTCTTTGTTTGCCTTCTGCAGGGATCCAGGACACTGGCAATATGCTTGACAACTTCTACTTTCCTCCCAAGGGACACTCTGATTTTTGACTTTTGATTTCTGGCATTATAGGCTCTTGAGTCCGATTGAAGAGTGCCAGGAAGCAGCTCCAAGCTTAGAGCAGATGCCCTGGGAATCTTGTCTGGCTGGTGTACCATTTCCTGAGACTACCAGCAGCTAGACTGTGGCTTACCTGTTTCGTCTATTCCCAAGTTTATTATCTCTATGGGCCGTGACAACTGTTTTCCTTGTAAGCAGAAAGGCAAGGGAGGCTGACAGCACACACACATGTACAGGAATTCCAACTACAGATACAGCTGTGTTAAGCTTTTGCAACTCCTACTCTCAATTCCAAAGCACAACCAGACAGACAGTACCAAATGAGCTAAGCTTGTAAGACAGAGGACAGCATAAGCACCCTCAACAGAGGGTCAGTAAGAAGCCTGTACACACCTCTGAATCAGCCCGGACTGAGGTGACACAGAGGGCAAAGCTTTAGTCTGTTCCTTTTAACAGTATTTTATGGTTGAAAGCTCTCAAAACATCCTCAGGAAGGGCTTTTAGCATAAACCAAACAAATTTAGGGTTAATGGTCAAGAAAATTTTGAAATCTCTATTAGTCTGATGTTAGTATGAAGTTTTACATGTAAGAGTTCAGTCTGTCCTGTTCCCATTCCCAATTTGCCAGAACTACCATTGTCTAAAACAAATGAAACTTATATTCAGTACCTAACAAGGAAGACAGACTATAAAAAGACTAAGTGTTCCATGTTAGTTTTAAAAGAAAGGGAGGTACCACTGCAGCCTTTGCAGCTGAAGGAAGTAGCGTTGATTGGGAGCTGAAGAGTGATTCTCCATTAACAGCATCATCTTCAAACAACAATGATACCTTCTGTGGCTTTCTTTGGCTGCAATGAAAGAGAGGAGAAAGTGGAAGATTCAGTGCAAAAGTTTCAGGGGTCGTGCACTGCATCTGTTTAAAAGTATAACTTAGGACCATCATTTGCAGCAAGTGGTCCCTGATACAGGATTGAACTTTCTTACGGTCTCAACAATTCTAGCACCCTCCCTGTTTGTCTGCACAGCTTTTTGCAGAAGTGAAAATAAAAAGAGGTCAAGAGGATTTTCTCTCACAGGCAGGGAAATGGAGCCCAGTTCAGCAGTGGCAAGGAGAATGATCCACCACAGCTACAAAAGAGGTAGAAGAGCCCACCTGCCCACTCCCACTCCCACATCTCTACTTTCTCCTTCGCAGCAGTAGCAAGGAACAACACTGTCAATGTGTCTGGGTCTATTCAGTTTTCAGGGCACTGCTGAGCTGTTCTGAAAAACACGCCCCTCCCCTCCCAGGACTGTCACCTTTCTTTAGTGATTGCAAATAAATCCTCCTCATCCTCTTCCTCAAAGAGGCTCGTCTTCTTCACAGCTTTAGCCTGACTGACAGTGCTAGGGGGTTTTGCGGGGTCTTCTTTCCGGTCATCTTCAGAAGGAAGTTTAGCTGGCTTGGAGACATTCCAGTGTTCCTTAAAAATAATGAACCCTTAAGTTTTCTTTTGTCTTGGTTAAAGCCACTTTCCCATCTTCTCTATAAGCAGAAACACTTCAGCATCTTGGCAGTTCTTGCATCTCTCTACTAGTTTATTTTCCTGCCTTTGTGTTAGCCACTGTAATCTGACATTGTTCAGGCTTTGCACAGGGCCTGGCCGCCTTCTGGCACACAGTTTTTGCCCAGCAAAACAGAGTACACACACTTTATTATTACAGTTGCTCTTGACAACTGAGGTCAGCGTGAACTGCAGTCACAGGAGTAAGGTCACCCAGTAGAACCTGATTTGTGCCACTTAAATAATTAGCAAGTTTGATGTATGGGGGGGGAACCCCACACCACCAAATAACAAGAAAAAACACAAACACCCACACTCAAGACTCCTCATTACTAGAGTGCATGACGCTGCATCTCTTATGCCCTCAACTTTCAACCACAGTCCTTTCCCTTCCCAGCCCCAGAGCTAGCACTTAATCAAGTCTACCCACTGAACAAGTGAAAAATCTACATTAGAAGGAAACATTTCCAGGGTTGGGAGAGTTTTCTGGCTTGTATGTTTTACTAACCCCAGCATTTCAAGTGGTTTGTCCCATTCCCCACCTCTGTTCCTCCCCTTTCTAAAAGGGACTACAGGCATGTTGAATATGAACTTGGTTTATTCTACATTAAGATAAAAATGCATCTAAAGATATTACTAGTATCCACTAAACAAGTAATTACAGGACAAGTAATAAAAATCAAGTTTACACAAAAGAGTAATTTTGGGGGGTGGGAGGGCTAAGAAGAGTCTGGGTCCTACTCATGTGAGTTAATTCAGAGACTTTCCAGACAAGTTTAATTTATTTAATGTCTCTGGCTTTCATTTAATGTGCAAGACAACACCCAATCCAGCCCTAGCAGAGGGCTGCTCTCTGGAAGCCTAGTCATTTATGTTTTGTTTTTTCCAATCCCTAGATTTAAAAAACATAAAACGACCCCAAAACCCAAGCAAACAAAAACACCCACCAAACACCACCGCACATAAAAACATCCCACCCCAAAAACCCAAAACAAAGAAAAACTCACCACATATCTACCTAGAAATGCTAAACTTTCCTTACAGAAATAAAAGCAGTAAGAGCAAACTCGGTTTTCCCTTTTAGCATTTCTAAATCGGATTGTTGGCAGCAGCCTCCATTTGCTATTGATCTTTCTATAAATTACACTGAAAATACTAATTTTGTCTCCCACATGACTTCTGTTACCTAGATTCTGAGATAATTTGAGCTAAGAATCAAACAGCTTCCTCAGCTGCAACCAAGTCACAGGATCGGGGTAGGCATGGCATATGTACACAGAAGAGTTTGACTGTGGTTCCTGTCTCCACAGTTTTACGTTTCGCCCAGCATAAAGCCCAGAAACCCCTTTCAACCAAATCTTACTCCTCAGTACCTCCTCATCACTGCTGAACAATAAACTGGAGGCTTTCTTGAATGTCTCTGACTGGTTTGCTTTCTCTTCTGGGGTTTTTTCATGTTGCTTCTTGGCAGGTACCACACCAAAGAGATCCTTAAAATAAATTAAAAAAAAAAAAAAAATCAAAAGCCAAAGCCACAATGAAAAGCTCGCTGAGAAGTCATCAGCATGCAAGACACTGTTGCCACCTACTTCTCAGATAAGTAGGACAGAGAAATGGTGTTTTGTGAAACCTTTTGAAGACAATTTCAAGCGTGATACAGTATTCTGGTACAGGGAATTCTACGCACACAGCAATAGACCAGAAGCTTGTAAGCACACAGCCTGATTTTGGCCCACAGATTCTCCACCATGAAGCTTGACCAGCAGCCAAAAACCACTACACAGCAATTCTGTTGCACAGCAGCTAACACAATGGGGCACTGTTTCTACATCTACATAATGAAATAGAGAATAAATCCTATTGCAAGAGGACAGGCAACAGGCAAGCTGAACCACTGGGCAAGAACCAAGACTTTTCACCTGAAGACACTCATGCAGATTATTATATAGACATCAGAATACACAAAAGCATATGTTGACTTCACCACTTGACACTTATTTATGTTTTTCTCCACTCAACTTCAGCTTCAGTTCCGTAACACAACCTTCATGGCAGATACCAGAGACATTACCACATTATAAAGCATTTCACTATCCTGACAGTTGTTTCTGAACAGCCCCTGTTCAGAAAGGTGAGCTGGAAGCAGCCCCCTCTTGAACAAGAAACCTTTATCTTGAGTTTGCAAAAGTCCCCTATCTTATAGCTCTGAGCAGGCCTCCCGTTTATCTCAGGTTAAGACTATGGGTTAAGTTAACTCACCATGAAGGCTGCAGGCCCAGAGCTGAAAGCTCTCTGGAGGGTGTGGGAGGGAGAACAGGGTAAGAAAGATAAGAAAAGCACACGCTAATTCAAATTTGTTAAGTTTCTCGCACAAACTGTGCTCTGATCTCAGTTTCTACACTAGCAGCCACAATTCTTATGCGCTGAAAAGCAAGTAAAAAAGGAATTCACCAGCCATGGCACAAGGTAAACAAGAAGTCATCCATGTGGGTAGGTACCACAGGCTAGGATAAAACAGCTTCTTGAAGCTCCTATCAGTTCTATTGCTCAGTGTTCTCTAGTCCTATCAGAGGGATAAGATTCTTCACGTTTAGGTCCAGAAATTATATGTACTGACTGCAAAATACGAAAAAGACACCAAGAACCCACAAGAGTCCCTGCTATCATTCTCCTCCATAATGCTGTCCACATGCTCAGAACTGCTACACAATGGAGGATCAATTTAATGCTCTAATTTAGTGCTCCATTTACAAGCTTAGTGTTGTAAACTTCCAGATATTTCCTGCTGCATTTGCGACAGGCTGTGCACGAGGGTTCCTGTACACAGGCAGTATCAGGAAGTGGTATTTACCTCTTCATCATCATCAAACAAGGAGAGCGGAGCTTTTGTCATGGACTTGCTGGCGGGAAGAGATGTAGCTTTGGACTTCACAGTTTTACTTGATGAAAACAAGTCCTGTGCAAAACAAAGAAATGTCACTTTGCAAAGCAATGCTATATGTTTAAGAACTGTAAATGGGACATTCAAGTTTTTCCTTTTAAAAAGTGTTTAGTGTGTTTGTGAAGTAGGGAAAGATTGTCTTATTTAGATGTACCAACCACCTGCAACTCCACAGGGATTTCCCCTCAGCTTTACAGATTAATTGCTAGCTGGAAGCCAAGGACACAATATTAAGTACATGTAGTCTTTCACGATTCTTGTTCTTGATTTGCTGATCTCTCCCCTCTTCAGGCTTTCAATTTATGCTTGTGTATACCATGCAAGTTTAGCTTTCCAAAGTTGGGGAAAACGTTCCAAGAGATTTCACTCTTGGAGCAAGAAGGAACTTTCAGGATGGCTGGGAGCAGATGCATGGATGTCAGAATTCCTGACCCTACAGTTAAACAAGGAGTCCCCAGATACAAGTGGACTGAAGTCAGGCTGACTCAGATCCCAGGAATTTCTATACAGATTTATTAAAGAGATACTCACTTCAGAATCTTCCTCATCAGAGAAGAGACCCCTCTGTTTTATTGGAGGTGTTTCAGACAAAGGCTTGAAGTCATCACCTGAAGATGGTTGACTCTTTAGGACAAATAAAGACACTGCATCAGCACCCATTTAGATTCAGTAAAGGCAGGAGCATCATATGACCCCTTCTAAGAGGTGTGCTGCTGGCAGGATCTCAGCAGCTGAAGGGACAGAACACAAGCTTGTCACCCATGGGCTGAAGTCCAAAACTCATGTGCCAAGTGAGCTCTTCTCACGCAGCCAGAGCTATGCAGGAGTGACTTGCAGGTCCTGCCACAGGTCTCCCCTCCCACCACCATACTTCTCAGCAGAAAACATATGCAGAGACTTATACCAGGCTGCCTCGTGAGTGAAAGGAAAATGATTATTTTAACAAGCTGTATTTCGTAAAGGAAGAGGGCAGTTTGTGCCAGCCATCATTTCCTGCATTACCACAGCACAGCCCCAGCCTGCCACCAGCTATATTGCCATTAAACTCAGAATGATTCCAGACACAAGCACTACTGTCAGCAAGCGTGGAGTATAAAACAGCCCTCACTTCCTGGCAGAGCAGGATTGGTGCTGCTGCATCAGTTCCCATCCTCTCCTCCAGGAAAGCCAAGTGCCATGAGATCAGAGCAATGGCATTGGATGACCTCCCACCACCAGTCCCGCTCCATTGACCACGGATACTCTCGCACTGCACCAGAAACAGACACCCGTGTGTTACCAGTTAACTTGCTATCAGTGGCTGGTGTAAGTGCAAACGCAGTCTCCACAGCACAGAACTGTGACACCAAGGGTTCTTAAGTCAGGCTGGCTTCATTTCAGCCATGAATTTCATAAACATTTTTTATAATCAGAGACTTCATTTTGCTCTTGTTTCAATCATGCCTTAATAACATTCCTCCAATCACTGCCCACACACAAAAAACCTCGAATAAACCCAAAGTTTGAGAGGCAAAAGACATTTAATGATCCCTGAAGCAGTCTGGTCATGCAAGACTCTATGAACCTAGTTCTGCCTCACAAATATGGGACTTCCACAGTGTTGTATGTGGAAAGACTACTTCAGCTGCAGTAGTAACTTTTTCCTAAAACCTTAGCCATATGATTCAATTACATGCCATCACCTTTTTTTCCACGACTGTCTCCCTGTGACTTTCTGTTTCTTTAGTTGTGCCAGCAACCACAGGAGGAACGGCAGGTTTTTCCTTGAATAAGTCACCTTCTTCATCATCATCAAATAAGTCAGCTGTGGACTTGACTGCATTAAGAGACAAAGCAAACAGGGAATGACTAGAACAGAATAGCCGCTACTGAAGAAAAGGTACTAGAGTCACAAAAGATACAATGCTCCCTTTTTAAAGCTGACCAACACCACAAGTCTTTAAGAGAAAAAGCCAGACAAGCTCTCAAAGTAAAACATCACTTACCTGAGAGCACTGGTAAAAGACAATGCACTCAACAAGCATTGGGCTAGATTCAGCTGGTACCTCTAAATCCCTGAACACAGTGTTTCATATTGGCTTGGCACCTCTAAAGGCCTAGAGCCTGCCCGTGGGAAGTGCTGGGCACAAGGACTCAAGGCTGTGTGAACAAAGTCTGTACTGTTTCCCTGATTCAAGCCTAGATACTGCCCTAGCAGTAGAAAGAACATTCTAACAGAGCAAAGTCAGTGGACAGCATGTACAAATAAACCAGTCCCACACCACTCTGAGGAAAACAAATGCCAATAACCAAAAAGGAAAAAAACCCCAACCAATCAAACCCCCAAAACCCAAGCAGAAGTAGCAGCGATGCAGATTTGAATTTCGTAACTCATTGGTTCCTATCAGTTTTAATTTTTATGACCTTTAATGTTTAATCTTCCACTGCACATGTATAGAGGTACCTGGATCTGGAGGCTTTTTAGTTGCTCCCACAAAGAAGTCGTCATCGTCATCAAATAGCACAACTTTCCCAGGCTGTCTAGGAGTTTTCTCTGTGCTCTGTGCTGCAGGTTTCTTGTCTTTTTCCACAATTACAGTAGAACTAAACACATCGCTTCCTCCTGCAGGTCAGATGGGGAAAAAAACGCCACACAGAGATCATTGCCAGAGTTACCAAAAAGCCAGACTTGTGCCATAGTAAGTGGAGCCAGGCAGAGTTTCCATCACAGCAACTTTTAATCTGCTCCTGCAACAATCAAAAGCATTAGCTAGAAACTTCCTGATAAAGCCAAGTCACAGATGGATCACTCTCACTGCAATCACTTATTCTTTAAATCTGCTCATCTTCCCTAGGGACAGCAGCCAGGTTCTGTGTTAAAGCTAGAAGCCCCAGCAGTCCCACGCTGTCGCTCCTATGGACTTAGCAAACCAGAATCCTGCTTTACTAACTAGTAAGCCACTCCACTGTGGACCAATAAGAGTGGTAAGGTGCTTGAGGAGAAGGAAGGACAGGCGTTTTGAGTTCTCCCAAGGAGTTTCACTTCTCGTGCAAGACCACTAGCAGTACTGCAGTATGAGGCTGAGTTTGGTCCTGAGATTCCTGTGTACTTCAGATATGGCAGTGATCAACTAGAGCAAGCTGATAATAACTGTTTCTTGTACAACTGGTGTGGAAATGTCCCGCTTCAGTGATATGTGCATGTCAATAGATTGTCTGCAAACACTTTTAGTGTTTTTGGCAAAAAATGACAGCCTGGCTCTAAGCCTGCTTTTTTGTTCCTTAGGTTTGGATGCTTGGAAAGGGTAAAAAAAAAAAAAAAAAAAGGCGTAATTGAAAGTTTGGCAAAAAGCAGAACAACTGTTATTTGGTTACAAGTCAGCAGACTGCGTGAATTTCAACCAGCACAGCAGCAGTTTATTATAAAAAAGTGTATCATGCAATTAGGAAATGCCACAGGATTGACAGGAATAAAGCCACAAAGTTTGAGTAATTATTAAACATTCTCAAGCTCCTAAACAACCTGTTCACTGGGAATGTGCTCATCAAGTGATTTTGAATAGTAAAGGAGCCTCGATCTTGTTTTTTCCTCAGGTGACGTTAGCCTGTCTACAAGTTACTGAAAGGAAGCAACGGAAGACTTTGAATAAATGCTACATATAATTTAATTCCTGATGAACTAGAACAGGACACTGTTAGATTGATGGGAAATTCACTGTTTATGCAACAGTACCTCCAAGAAAGAGCAAAGGATAAAGAAAACCTCAATCTGCTGTTTTAAACTTTGCTACCAAATCTTAGAATTATGTAGAATGAGCATTGCTGATGTATATCTTTCATCCCAGGGTAAAAAGCCTGTATTTGTATACATCCTACTCTAAAAATCATGCTGACTGAGGGCTCAGTTAACTGAAGCTGTACTCTTAAAATAGGCCTTTCTTAATGAAGGGCAAAACTTAAAATTAAGGTAACTCAATCAGGTGAAGACCCTACACAAAGATAGAAGTCATAGTCAGTTGATTAAAAGAGACTGGTGACATATGTTTCTTTTCATTGCTTAGCTTGAAGTCTGATATGGAACAGAGATCTTAGTATAATTCTTTTTTTTTTTTTTTAAACTCCAAGTTACAGATCTGCACCTCCTCCATTTATGCAGATGCTCCTAATCAAAACTGCAGAAACAAGCTGCTAATATCTGCCATCAACATCTACCTTCAGAGCTCCTACAGAAATCCTGATTATTCATAAAGCATGCTGCAGTTTAGGCTTAGCATGGTAGAAGCGTCTGTATTTGTCATTAAGCACATGATCAGGCAATGCAGTGCTGCTGTATTTGGATAGTTTTCTTCTTTAAAACCTCTCTAGCAGGTTTTAAAGAAAAAAGCATTTTGTGCATGAAGCAATTTGCTATTGAATGAGTCATACCTGGGAAGAGAGATACTGCACCTGCAGGAACTTTCTTTAAGGACTTTGTAGAGGATGCTGAAATCATAGGAAGTACAATACAAATGGATGCACTTGTTTTATGCTGTCAAATCCTTCAGAACTCTACCATAGAAATAGGAATCTGAGAAGTCTTTGAGCTCCATTTTTTTCCTCAACAGCTCAGAACTCTTTAGACATTCTCCTTGCACTTCTGTTTTTTTTTCAGATATATATAAGAACAGTCTAGCTATTTTTGTTCCATTAAAACACCACAAAACAGCTCTACTGAAGTTTATAAACATGAAATAGATAGCATAATTTACACACCCAAAACTACTTCAATACAATACACTCAAAACAAAATGTCTTAGTCTCCCAACCCATATCCGAAAATTCATCAAATACAACACTTCAGTACAAGCTGCTACAGCAGAGAATGTGGTATAGATATGTACCCAACAGGAAACTCAGATGCGCATTAATCTGGAATAAGAAGAAATCTTTACACCACTCAAACCCACAACTGGTGGGAACCCAGTGCATGCAGAGAGCTCTGCCAACATCAGTAAGGACATCCTTTCAGCTCCAGGAAAGTCGGTGTGTGTAAGAGATCATAGTGAACAAACACATCTAAAATTCAAGGAAAACACAGCTGTTTGCTATTAAGACTGGGAAGGAGAAGAGACTTGCCAACAATTGCTACTCCAGTCTTTCTAGTTTGGAAACAAAACAGTCTAGCCACCAACGGTGATAAATCACAGCATAGACAGGACTACAGGAGGCAACAATGGGTTCTTACCTTCACTTATTGGGACTCGCTCCTCTCTCTCTTCTGATTCTTCTCCTTTTGGTGCTTCAGCAAAAAGATCACTCTGATTGTAGATGAAAATGCAGAAGAGGGGGAAGTGGTGAATTTGGTTTTTGTAGCAAAAGACAGCTGCTGATTTTTCCATGTAGAATATCCACTTTAAGCCAAGACAGAGGAGGTAACCACCACTTCCCTCTGAAAAGGATGTCTGCACATACAGACTGAAACGCAGGTACTCAAGCATTGACTTGAAAGCATACATTGAGAAGAGTAGCTTTCTATCTTCTAAAATTTAATTTACACTGATTATCAGTCTGTTTACTGCAGAGAAGGAATGACCTTTTATTTGCACATCTTCAAGGGCTTACACTAATTAATCTACTAATTAATCTTTCTTATTGAAATGTATACAGTAAGGTTTGAAGGAAGAATTCAGGTCAGGACAAGCATAAAAATACTACTGAACTTCACATTGTTAAGATGAATGTTTTCTATTGTTGCTAAGGAGATTCTAAGACACCAGTATGGTGCAGAGATATATATTATAGCTCAAAAGCATTGCAGGACACTCCCACAAAAGTCTTTGTGTGCAGGTTGCAGTTGTCCTCTGCCGATCCTCCTGCAGAATCACAGCCTAGATTTCCAGGAAACGTCCAGATCTTGTGAGTACTGACCACTTAATTTCTTGAAAGTCTCCCTCTTACGGGAAGTTGGGTATTAGAGGTTGCCTCCCTGGGGACTCAAAACGCACAGTCTTTGTATAAAGCTTTGTGGAAAGAAGGCAGCAATACTTAGGAAAGAGTAGGGGAGCGCAGGGCTGCAGCAGGAATGTCAGTGACTTATTGCACATTGGTCAGTTACTGTTGACCTGCTGTGGCTGCCTTCTGGTACGGTAAGGCCTCCTCCATTGCACAAGGTAAGCAAAGATAAGTTACCCTTCCTACATGATTAACTTTCAGGTAACGCAAAACGAAGAGCAAGTGAATGCAGACAGGCAACAGTCATGGACAAATCTACTTGGCTGTCCTGTGTCTACAGGATGAGGAAAGTAGTCCTGGCAATAAGTAACCAAGAGGGTCTGATAATAGCTTCATCTGAATTTGCACCAACACAAAACTAGCTAGCACTACCAGATTATGTTTTTAAAGCTGTTGGCTGCCACTTAATAAGAAAGCATATTAATATTTTCTCAATAAAGGCTGCATTTGAGTGGAAAGCACTGCATAGAACTATCCCTTCACACAATTACCCTCTCTGGTGCTTGCTGGCTATATTCTAGCAGATTGGCATGGTAAGTTTGAGGTCAGCCATACGCAAGGTCTTCGAAATTTCAGCCTAATAGCCTGCTCAGCTCCAAGGAACACATGACTTTTGTTCTAGTTGGAACAAGGAACACAACATCCCAGAAAGGCAACAGTCTGGCTACTATTCTGGACTATGCTTGGCTGTTACCAATATCAGCTGCATGATAAAATCAGGGGCAATCATTTGTTTTACACAGCTGCACTGTCAGATCCTGAAACCTTAGTTATCCCTGACACTGGGTTTCTCTCCCCCTTCACATGCACAAATGATGCTAAAATAAGGTCAGAAATGTACTTTGTGCCATTCCTTCATCAAGTCAGCTATAGATACATAGCACAAGAGTAAGCTTAAGGTGAACTTCTCTTGCCAGTGCAGGTAACCCAGGAATTGTACAATAGCTGGATGAAAGAACATAACATAATTGCAATAGGGAACTTTTAACAGCACAGACACAGAGAAACCCAACACCATCACTGTCTGGACATGGTTTGTGAAAGATAAAATGGAAAGGACATCATGTTCTCTTTCCTCTCAAACTTCTCCCACACCCAGGGATAAAGAGAGAATGACAAAATTCAGCATTCTCACAGACATTTTAATAGAAATCTTCTGGTTTAAAATAAACAAACAGTATGGCATTTGGTTTATCTCCACAGATAAAAGTGAGGTAGGTGCTGAGTAAGCTTGGCTGGAATTAGAACCTGTCTAATGTAATAACAGGACCACACTCGCGTCTCTAGCAGCACTACTACAGAAGAAAGGGCTTTGTGCCAAGGGGAACTTCTGTAGTTCTCTTTCTCCACTGGAAAGCTACACTGTTCCACTATGCTTGAATGTTACTGAGCAAGAAAATGTTGTTTCCCCTCCCTCCCTTCCAGAAGTGAGAATTTGTCAGGATCTTTTGTTTTGTTTTTAAAAGAGGAACACACACTCAATTTCTATCCTTTCCAGGATTCTCACCTCTTCATCGTCAAAAAGACCTGTTCCACCACTGAAGAGGCCACCCCTAGACCCAAACGGTGTGAAGTCTTCATCAGTCAACTTAGGAGGCTTGAAGATGTCATCATCTTCATCTAGAAAGCACAAGAGCCAAGAAAAACGTGACGCATATAGAGAAGCTGCTGTAGTCAGACTGGGTTGTATATGGTTGCTCCACAACACCACATTTAAGGAGGAACTCTCACTAGGCCTTTTCCTAGCCTTGTTTTACATGCACATTGCAACCTAGATTTGCAAACACACTCCCACCCTGTTTCTAGAGTAGATGCTGCAATTTCCTAAGCAGTGTCTTACATTCCAGCCCACAATTCAAAAACAAGAGAGGAGGAAATCCTACCATCCGATGGAACTCTCACTTCTTTCTTCTCTTTCAGGGTCTTCCTTGTTTTGGTCTCTGTTGACGGGGCTTTAAGACAAAAATTTCAAAAGATAAATAAAATCTTTACTTGTAGCCTGTGATCAGTGTATGATAAAGAGAACCTAACCAAGCTGATCTATACATTTTCATATGAATCAGCCCAATGAAGCAATTCTATATAGTACAGCTTCTAAAACCGGCACTTAAAATTGTAGTAGCATCATTATGTCAGACACTGAGGGTTGAACACAGTTTCCCACACAGAGTCTCGTGTCACCAGAGGTGTCAGAGAGCAACACAGCATTCCATGTGCTGCAGATCCCACACAGAGGGGGGCAGAAACTTTGAGCATCTCAAATGGCTCTAGACATATTATCCTTGATTCAGTTACATAAGGCAAAGACAGAGTTTTATTCCCTCTGGCCTTACCATCTCAAGGTTATTTCAATGAAGGGAAGATTTCCCTGTAACTGAATGAGTCAAGCTGGTAGGTCTTACACTCCGATATCCACAGACCTAGCTTGATTGTTTGAACCACAGAAGAACACACACATGCTGTTCTTGTCTGCTCACATTCTCAGAATTACAGGTCAAATGCAGGCTCACAAGCACTTGCCACCTCAATTTCAGCCAGATATTTTCAGCTGCTGCTTTGCTGCAAGAATTATTTGAGAGAGGTCTCTCCCTTCGACAGCAATGCAAAAGTAAATGCAGTATTTAGTCTGAACTATCACTGAAAACAGTAGAAAGGAAAACTTCCTCAAAATGCAGTATATTTAAGCCACAAAGAGGAAAAATCAAACAACCTACACCCCAAGAAAATATAAATCTGCTGCTTGAGGATTTTCTGCTGTAGAGCTCACAGAAAGACTACAGTGACCAGTGGCTTCCATGTACTTACCTGAAACAGGGGGAAGAACACGTGGTCAAACACACAGTTTTACAAGCCGAGGGAGAAACAGATTGGAGAGAAAACCTTTCCAATAATATGTATGCTTGGGTAGTGACCTGTCTCACCTGAAAGCAATGTGTTTTCCCCTATAACACTCAGTGGATTCCAATTCATTCCTATAAGTTATGGCCAAAAAGTTTCTCAGAACACAAAATAGTAATTCCTCTCACTGGGCTTTCACCTAACCCATATTCAAATAACAGATCTATGAAACTTCTGTTACACAGAATCTCCTGTTCAACTCTCTCATGAGTCCCCCACCATCTCACAAGGGCTTATCAAAGCTAAAGAGTTAACTTACAAGAATGTTCTTCCTCCTGTTTGATTGGTAATTCTCCTTTGATTCGGGCTGCCAGCTCATCTGCAAATGATGTTGGCCTCTTCTTCTTCTGAGGAGTAGGGACAAATAACAGCATATTCCTTATATACAATCCAGTTACCAACTTGATGGAATTCCAATTATAAATACTGTATTCTACAGCCTCACTTGTACAATGTCCTGTCTAGACTTTGACTAAAGCCCTCAGAAGAAGCAATGCAGCTTTCTATTAAGAAAGCAATTAAGAGATTATGCATACATCAAGAGAAAAGAACCCCACATTTCTAGTCCCTTATGATCACATATTTTTTAACGGCATCTCATTTTGGGAGCAGGACAAGAAAGAAGCATTTACCACATGCAGATGCAACAAGTAATTTCTTAAGGACCTTCAAAGACAGCTTTGATGCCAGCTTAGGGTTCAGAAGTCCCCTAGTTTAAAGGGGTGAAGCCTGAACAATCACGTCAGTTTTGGGTCACCTGTGCTGTCCACTCCTCCCCACAGGTGGGACCCCTCTACGCTTTTCCGCTTCCAACCCTCTAACAGTGAAAATAACAAAGTTAGCTGCCCTTGGTTGTTATAGCAATAAGTATAAGCAAGAGTCTCTCCGCATACCATTCCCTGGTATCAACTATAAACACAGGTCTTAATCACTCTGAGAGCGAACAGCGTCTGCACAATATGCTGTTAATTTCAGTAGTTAGAAGAGGCCTAGCTAAAAAGTAAAGTTATGAACAAAATTGGTCCTGTTTTACCTCAGTTACACCAGGTAACTGACAGCTACCATTATAATCCCTGTAAAGAGAGATTTTTCATGAAGGAAGTGAAATCTCCCTCCAGGGAGGCAACAATTACTCACAGGCCTTGTGTTTTCATCTAAGTCTCCATCCTCATCTTCCTCTTTTTCAGAGTCAAAGAGATCACAGCCATCGTAATCATCTTCATCGCTTATCTGTGCTGTCCTCTAAAAAACAATAACATCCTGTTGTGTTCTCTTGAAGTTGGCATACAAAACAAGCAGAAAACTACATCTGCTTAGACAAAAGAATCAAAGCAAACTTACTGAAAGGAGGCAAACATTCAGCCAGTTTGGGGTACCTCACAGCTTTTGAGAGGTAAGAAAGGAGTACCTCTAGCTCCAAGCAAGTTGCTGCATTCTCTAGTATACCCCTGTGCTGTGTCACCGAACACTTCTGGAATAGAGATGCAACTGAGGACACTAAGGCTTTCCTGACAAGGAGTGTACTGTTTCTATACACAAGTCTGAACTACTTCAGCTGTGCTGCTTCCCTTAGTTTAAAACTCCTCTCCACTAAAGACCTAATATTTAGCCACTGTGATCAGCTAGTAAAAAATTGTATCATCTTGAGCTATTCCTAAGGTGGATAGCAGAATGACAGACAATACATGCCCGCATCTTGGCTTCAGTCACGTCAATAAGAAAAAGAGGATGAAAAAGATGAACTGAATCGTGAGCTGGGCACTGTCACAGTCAAGGGCTCAGAAGTGAACTAAATCACAAACTACCCAAAGATACTTGCTCATCTTAAAATACGTCAGGCATACAAAGTTACCCTATGAAGGCCAATACAGCTTAATGTAACATCTGAGTGCTTTTGTAACATTGTTTTATCAATACATAGATTAAAAAAAATGTTGCTTTTTGAAACACTGTTCTTTTGGCACTAAATCATTTCAGATTGAGGATCCCCAGCATAAACATCCTTTGCACTGGCACATCTAAACAGGGGTAAGATTCCTTCTCCTGTTGCCACCTACTACCAACGACTGAAGTCAGCCTTGAATTTTTCAGTTTAAACATTTCTTTTCCTTTTCCATTCATTATACAAATGGGCATACTTTTCAAACATTTAATACTGTTCACATCTTTGATTTCATGTCATACTCAAACTGCACTGTTCCTCACTTCCTGCATACCAAGTTTAGAATTTTAATGATAGACCAAATAATCCTGCAGGACCCTTGTTTTCCTGTGGTAGATTCTTTGAACTCTCATGACTCCAAAGTTATTCCTGAGGAAAACATGCATCAGGCAATGCCATCACACATATGCTTTGCATCTAATGATGGCTTGCAAGCTTGTCTTTAAGCTCAGCCCAGGCTCAATTTCACAACACAGTGCCATCTGGCCAGGACAACCTTCCCATACAAAGTTATACAAATCAGGCTTAACCAAAGTTTTTAATAGTTAATTGTCTGGAGCTCTTATCTCCTCTTTCTTGCATCCTCAGTGTCACAAGTGGAAAGACTTTCAGGTTGTACCAGGGTGTATAACCATACCATCTTTTGGTCATCTTCACTAGGGTTTCCAAATTCATCATCTGATTCCTGGAACACAACAGACCCAAAGACAATTATCACATGTTATTTTTGTCCAGTGGTCAAGACAGGGCTCAGATTTGAAGGTCCAAACTTAAGCAAGTCCAGAGCTTCTGAGCCCTGTCTTGACCTCTGGTCACTCATGTACCAGGGTCACCGTGACCTGACCAAGGAATTCCTTCCCCACCATTGACCATCTTTATGAACAGAGCTCATTAGAAAGTCATTAATTTGGCAAAGACAGCAAGCTCCATCTGACAGTGCATTTCAGTAGTTCAAAAGGGATTTAATTTTAACTGAGCAAAGATACCAAAAGCAAACTCATCAGGATAAAGGGAGTAATTTCATTGCAGTTAAAAAGCAGAGACATCCCAGCCAAGGCAGGCAAAACACATCAGAAATTGATAGTCCAATGCAGCAGATTCATGAGGCAAAGTCTGGAGGTGCACTATTGACTACTTAACCTTTAAACTTGCTCCTGTTAGTTTCCATCCCATTCTTTATAACTGTAATTTACAACAGATTTTCTCCATAAATGCAATTCTTTGTAAGAACCTAATTTGCTTCACAAAGTGAAATTAGACTGGAAAAAAACACTTCAGTTTCAAGTATTCTACTATAATAGCAATTAGAGCCAATACCACTTTATCGCTCCTCTGAAAAGCTACAGAGGAAACTACTGCATAAGGATAATAAAGAAAAGTACATTTACCACAACCAACATAGGGAACAGACATTGTGCAATATTATCTTTAGGCCCCACATGAAAAAGCAAGGTAGCTAAAGCAAGGTAGGACTCACAAACGCTTGGGCAAAGTAGCTGGTACTGTCACTTGTCACTTACCTCTTCATCCTTCTCTTCACTGTCAATTACACTTCCACGATCACTATCTACTGATCCTTCTATTTTCAATGAAAACAGAAAAGTTAAGATCAGACATGACATCTGTACACAGAGCAATGTGGTCACCAGACATATCGATAGCACCTTCAAAGGCTTTGTGAAGAGAACTAAAAATCAGGTGGAAAAGAGAGTTGTTTGGAAGAGCTTTGAAAGCTGCTGAAATTTTAGCACTTTGTGTTTCTAATACACACAGCACAAGTTACTGAGATGTTACTGATTTTCCTACAGAAAAGTGGTTGTTACAGCACGGTATATATTTTTTCCCCCAGGTAATTACAGCGTGCATCTGAACATGCAAGAACACTATGCAGTATAACCCAGGCTGTGAGTTAAAACAGATCAAAGTCTCAGATTAGGAACTAGTTACTTGCATAGGAATAAAAGGTCATGCCACCACATACCTTCACTAGAGAGATCTCCAAGGCCAACATCATCTTGTTCCATAAACTGCTGAGAGCCAATCAAGTAAGGTAAAGGCCTGTCAATATAGAGATCCTGGAGAGAGACAACATCAGGTCCTTCTGACATCTATGAACAGCTCTACACTGCTGACAAAGACAGAAGTCTTACACCCCCTGTTTTAAACCAAGGAAGATATAAGCTTGTTTCAAGAGAGTCCCAGACATGTGCTTCAAGTCAGCATGCAACTGGGTGGACCAGCTGAGATTTACTCCTTTTTAACACTGTCAAAGAAGGGGGCTACTTCTATTTGTGTGGTCTCAACTTGTTTTCTAGGTGTCATCTAACATAAAAATATCCTTGCAAAGACTTGTGGGTGTCAGTCTTATCACAAATCCTGCATCTAGGGTTCTTAATTACTGGGAGAGTAAACCCCACCTATGAAGATACGGTTTGTACCTAAAAAGCATGAAATTCAAAGGTCCCACTCCACCCAGAATCAAGGCTTCCCTTTCCAAGTTCATCGCCTGACACACAACTAACTCCCTTTAGGGGGCCATACCTTAATGCTAACCCAACTGCAAGACAAGCAGGCTACACAAGGAACAGCTCAGCAAGGAGCACTTCTCCTTCAGATGTAGTCATCCTCTTTTTAGGTAACAAATATCAATTTTATACCAATGCAGTGATACTGCTGACAGAAGCAAAGAGCAAGTCCAACAAAGCCAAACACAAACCCATGCTCCCAGCCAGAACAGGTGTCTGTACCTTTGGCTCAAGTATCAGTTCCACCCTTTCGTTACTTTCTTCCTCTTCTGAGTCAGAGTTGCCTGCTTTGATGTCTAGCTGTTCAAATGCGCTGTCCAGAACTTGCAACCCATAATTCACTGCTTCTTGGATTTTGGGGATCAGATCAGCTTCTTTCTGTTCCCGTGTCTTTTCCTTTAGTAACAGGAACAACACATTCTCATTGCATTTTACTCAAGACTTGATCTCACAGCAACACATGTGCAAAATTTTAACTTCAAATTAGTACAATGAAAGCTTTTCCACTATATGTAAGAGAAAGACCTTCAGAACCTTTTTTTTTTTTGCTTGATTTAATTCACCTTTATCACTCCCAGAAACAGAGATGTTATAAACATCCACACCAGCATGGTACTATCTTATTTGTGCTCCCAGCCCATCTCGGGAACATTTACAGTATAATACACCTAGGCTGTAAGAAATATAAAAAGCTCTCTGAATTTTTATGCCTGGGAATTGCAGTCAGATTCTGCTTCCCCAATTTACTACCTCTAAATCCAGTAAGAAGGTCAAAGGCTCCAGTTCTTTTGCTAAAAAAACCATACATAGCCATTTGAAAATCGATGCGTAAGTCTTGTCTACTGGACACAGCACTGATCTTGGGGAGGCCCTAACAGATTATCATACACTATAGTAGCCTCGAATGTTACTGTCAACTTTATGTTTGACTGACATACACTATACAACAGAGAGACTTCAAGGAGAAAGGAAACAGTTTGGTTTGTAAGCTGTAAATACCCGCAAAATAAATTTGAAAACGAGAAGGTAGACAACAGCTGCAAACATACTGCCAGCACTCAAGGCAGCTTAAATTAACTACCTGCTCTGTTTTGTCTCCAACATCAGCTTTGGGAATAGGCTCTTCCACTTCTTCATCATATACTCTCTAAAAAGTCAAACAAAATTAATTCAAGTAAGAACAGCATACTGCTGCATACCACCAACAAAATAAAATACACTGTTAATGTGTAATTGATTACACATTAATTTATTACACATTTAAAAAAAGAAGCCATGGATGATACCAAGCATCTTCATAGCCTCCTTCATGCACTGAAGTCATCATCCTGAAGTTACCGTCAGGCAGCCCCTCAACCCAACTGAGGTAATTCAAGACTGCAAATGTCACTGCACTAGAAGACGACAAGTCGACCATTTAACACTGTCCACAGGTTGACCTGAATATGTTAAAAAAAAGCTATTCTAGAAACCCTCGAAGTCAAACTTAAGTTTACTTATGGGCTGTCTATTTTCATTTTGCTTTCTGTTATTTAGTAGCTTTTCTTCTTTAGATTTTACCCTTCTCCTGTACTTAGAGAGAAGGTTCACATCCTCTCTCAGCCTTCAGTTTGTTCTGATGACCCCTCCCATCCAGCTCTTTGAGCATTTTTTGTAGGATCAGCTACAAGGAGACAGAGGAATAAAAAGTCTCCCTTGAACCTGCAAACCTAAATCCAAATCTCCCAAACACAGGTGCAGTTATCCCCTGGGAAGAGACACATCTCTCACGTTAACTAAACTGAGAACCAGAAATGAGGACATATTTCTGTGCACTTAAATTTGGGAACAAACAGCTTCAAGCACCCAAGATTTAAGACGTTTGGTACAAACTGTTCACAGCAGAATCAGCAAGGTAGGCCAGAAAAGACACCACAGCTCTGAAAAAAACCCACCACCACCACAAAACACCACAACAGAAATCCAGATTTCCATTGTCTCGTCTTCTGCCAGCATCTTTCCAATAACAGCATCATGGCTTCAGTCAGATGAGACAGGCATGGCCTGAGAACAATGCTGATCAAAACAAAACACCCAATAAAACTCACAGTGCTAAAAAACACTCCACAAATCTGAAAGCCTATTAAAGCTCTACCTCTTAATTATACACACGCTTCTAGTGATACAATGTTGTAACAGGCTTTCAAGTCTAGCTTTTACCTTTCTAAAACAGCAATATTCATAAAGTGGGAACATTAGCCAACAAATATGCTCATTATGACTAAATGTAACAGACAACTGCCTGCAGTCCAACACCTTTAATACCAACTGCTTTTAGTGTAAAATAACACCACTGGGCAAATTTACAGCATCATATAACATTCTTCATATTTAGACAGCCAAGTGTTGCCAAATGCTATATTCATGCTCCTTGTAAAGATATACCACTACATCTCAGAGATCCCAACTCATTCATAGTCCTAAAAATGAACCTCTGATTTCCATGTCACGTATAAACAAGGAAGGAAGGTAGGTAACTCAGAAGAGGCAAAAGGGAATGCCATTATTAGACACCGCATCACTCATGAAAGAAATAGGAGATCGTTTAACAGAAAGCGATTAAAAGCCACTTCCTTTCTAAAGTAACATCAGACTTGCCAAAAAGTCAAATCACTTCTCTAGTGATCACTCACAGTAAAGGGCAACACCATGCTTCATGGCATACGAGGACATACTCACATTCTCTATGAACTGCGTGTTGGACAACATAAGAAAGTCATTGAAGACATTATGAAGGCGACAGTCTGTGGCTTTTGTTTCACTAATTAATCCATCTACTTGCTTTTTGATTTCATGAGTCCTGGAAATGGTTTGCTGTGAGAACTCTTGCAGAAAATGCAGAAGCTGTTTACAACAGAGGGAAGCAATAGTCAGCACCCAACTGCTTTTTCTTTTGCCACCGTTCATGACACAGGCAGATTTGACCATACACTTCAACTAAGCATCAACATAAACACAATTTAGACTAAAGCACCCTCACGTACCCCCAGGACCAACTCTCATCCTGCTCCATTTCCCTTTCATTTTGCATTTCCTTTGGTGCCAACTCCTCGTTTTAGTTTTAGTTTTCTCGGAGCGTTAAAGCAACCGGAGAGTCTGCCGACCGCCGGGCCCTCACCGGGGCTGCCCTCCCCGTGTTGCGCCCGGCGGGGCCACGCAGGGCCGGTACCACAGCGCCCTTCCCGAGGCGGAAGCGCGACCCCCGGCCGCTGCTCTGGCCAGCGGGCGGCAGCACCGTCCCCAGCCCCGGAGGAGGCCCCCGCACCGCTCCGGTCCCAGGCTCAGGCCCAGTACCGGCCGCTCCGCTCACCCCGGCGTCCGAGGCCAAGGACCAGCTCTGACTGCCCTTACGGATCTCCTCCAGCGACCAGGGCCGCTCCCACACCGGTGCCGGCTCCGCCGCGTCCCGCGAGGCCCCGTTCATCTGCGGGATGAAGGGCAGTCAGCCGGGAACCGGGTAACCGCAGCCGTACCGGGCCCGGGCCCTCCCGCCCTGCCGCTCACCGTGACCGCAGGCCGCGCCGCTCCCCCCGCGCCCGCCGGCGCCATCCGCCGCGCCGCCCGCCCGGCAGTCAGCTGAGCGTCATCACGTGACCCGCCCCGCGCAGCATGCGTACGGGCAGGGCGGCAGGGGGCGCGGCGGCGCCGCCGCGCGCGGAGGCCGGGCAGGGGGCGGGGCGGGGCAGGCAGGGGCGCGCGCGGCCGAGCCGTTGCGGCCCCCCACCGCCGCCTGAGGGGAAGTGCAGCCCCCGTCCGCCGCCGCCCCGGGTGAAAGGAGAGGGGTGCGACGTCTCCTGCACAGGGTTGCGGCAGCCGGGGGCCAACCCCTGCTGGGAACAGCCCATCCCGGTAGAGCAGGAGGGGCGGACGACTCACCCACGCACCCACTCCGTCCTAAATCAGCCATCACAGCCCCGGGAGGGCGGTTGAGCTAAGGTGGCTGGGCTCGCTCCCAGCTGGGTGAGGGATGCTCACGCCATCCTTTCCGCGGGGTGTGAGGCCCGTGTCTTCCAGGCGAGGGGAACGAAGAAGCAGGTGCCAGATGGCTTCGACCACTGCAGCTGCTTCAAGGGCCTGGCACCCTTGGCCAAGAGACCGTCGGTGACTCGTAACGGACATGGGTGCAGAAGGGCGCTGCTCTGCGCTGGGAGCAAGGTCGAGGGTGGCAGGAGTAGCAGGTGGTGGTGACACATCTGCATCACAGCAGCATTCCCCCTGTGCTGTGCCCAAGTTATCCACGTTCTCATATATTGATTTTAATGGCTACATCCAGCTACTTGAAGGATATTGCTAGTTTAGGGTCATATGAACTTCTAAAAGCAAAGTATCATTGTATTCCTTTAAATTCTATTTTTCTGTGATTCTGTAACAAGATACCATTACTAAACTGGCTCAGACCTTCAACCCTAGTAGAATGTAAAGAATTTTAATATATATTTTAATATATGATAATAGAGCAGAAACTAACAAAGTACAAGTAGAAAAATATTAGCCTAGGCTAGTTTCACAACAATGTCTTGAGCAAGTTTGTTAAAAAACTCACAGATGGGATTAATCTAAAATTATTCTCCAAGGCTTTTAGTCTTTTGCCATAGTTCCTTCCTCCGCAACATTCCAAAAAACAGAAAAATTTGCCTTTAGTTACTTTCCATATTCACCAAAATGTGGAATAAAATCCAACAAGTCCTTTGTTCGTAATGCAAAGTTCTGCTGGCACAGAACTTTGTGCATTACAAAAAGTGAGGTCTGTATGTACTATGTGTAACTGATGCTGAAAAACTGTAGGGTCTTACCATCAGGCAGCTTCAGGTCTGGGAATATTGCAGATTCGTTTCCATTAAAAAAACCAAACAAACACAACCAGCAATATGGAACCTGAGTGTTCCCCTAGGGGAAATTGTTTGTTTGTGATACATACACCAGTGTTTGAGCAGAGAGGGTTACAAACGGCACAATAAAATTCTGCTTTCTAGAAGTCCCAACATAAACATTATGGTCACAGTCCCAAAAAGCATTTCAGTCCTAAAATTCCTTTTAGACAGGAATTTAGACAGGTTCCTTTTAAAAGTTAGAGAGAATATGGCAACAATCAAAAATCATTTGCTATTCCCCTCGGAACTTTCCAAATGAATATGCGATATAAAGGTATCAAAAATGACACATGTCATCAGAGACTGATTTGCATATTAAGAAACAGAACATGTAAGGCTGCATAGAGCTGAGCACTCTGATATCCATGCTCATAGGCATGCCTTAGCTTGGTGGCATCACTTTCTATTTGTATGTGGCCATAAGACCTGTGTCTGTGCAGCTCAGATTCCCTAGGACCTTCCAGAGCAGGCCAGAGTACTTCTGGAATCATTTTGGAGGACAAGTTCTTTCCTGTATGGCCACAAGGAGAGAAGTTACAGCAGACTGGTGTTCCTTGTAATTCTGCCAGTCCCATGCAACTTCTCAGTCTTGTGCATTTGCAGCAGTGTGAAATGAGCCAGAGGTGGGACTCTTAAAGGCTGCGGTGAAAGTGTTTATGGTGGGGTCAGGCAGTCAGGTTACTGGAAAACCCCTATGGATTGCAGAGGGGGGCCAGAGTACAGGACACAAAGGTGTGAAGAAAACATATGCAAGGCAATGAGGGTGGTGAAACACTGGAACAGGTTGCCCAGGGAGGTGGTAGATGCCCCATCCCTGGAAACATTCAAGGTCAGGTTGGATGGGGCTCTGAGCAACCTGATCTGGTTGAAGATGTCCCTGCTCATGGCAGGGCATGTTGGGACTAGATGACCATTAAAGGTCCCTTCCAACCCAAACCATTCTATGATTCTATTCCATGATTCAAGATGGATTTGAGAAACATAGCACATACTGCAGTTGCTGCTCTCTTCTGCCCTCCAGTTTCTGGAGAAGAACTAGCACAGCTTAATGGGATGCTATAGTTATGCAGACATGGAGCGAGAGGAAACAAATCTTTGTGGATCTCTTGCTGGTCCTGCTTCGGTCTATTTTCTACAGTGTTGCTCCATGGTGGAAAAAGCCACTGCCTATCCTGAAATTGTTTGTTAGCCCCGTCTAAAAATCTACTACCCCAGACTGCTGCCACGCTATTAATCCCCTGGTTAGTTCTGATAAGCCAACACTTATAACTGGAGACAATAGTGATGGAAGTTTGTTGCTCTAGTGAGAAAATGCCTACAGACCAACTTAGCATTGGGGATATGCCTGAAATTACAGCTGCCTCTGGGATTTCCCAACTGAGTTGGGGATACAGTCATAAATATGTGTCTGTACTTTGCCTCTTCAATGTAGTAATGAAATCAGCAGAGTTTGGACTGAGCAGTGGGGGCTGATCCTGGCACACTTAGGGATTCTGTGCTATAGCAATCTGGATGGCTTTTTCCTGGCTTAGATCCCTAAACTTCCTCTCTGTGAAACCAAGGCATGGTATGGTGAGAAAAAGTTGTGGGAGGGTACTACAAACAGGTGTACTTATGCAGAACAAGGAGCACACTGGGACTCCTTAATCCACAAGTTTAAGCATAGGCTGTGTTAGCCTCAAAGCTTGTTCTTTATGTCCACAAAGAAACATCTGTGAACATCAGCAAAAGAAGCAATTGCAAAGCAAAGGAGGAAGTCCAGTATTTACACTCTTGCACAAGAAAACACTTATTCCTTACCATGGAACTGGTCCCCAGTGGGTACCCACAATAATTTCCACAGGCCCATAGGACTGCACAGAACTTTTAGCAGCTGCAGAATGTCTGTAGAAGACTAAAGGCAAGATGATGCAACCTTGAAAGTAATCTGGAGGCCAGTATTGTGCACTTGTTATATATGATCACAGCTTACTGTCTCTTCACAACTTCTGCAGAGCTGACAGCAAACATTTTCATTTGGAGTGGATCCTGACTATTCTCAAACCAAGTAGTAGATTGTTTTGTCCAGAAAATACCCCTGTAAACAACATGGCCAGCTTTAAGGGAGGTATTGTGTGTGTTATACCCATTCACTGCCAGGCCATATGCAACTCTAATAAAGACAGAATGATTTCTAACACATATACACAGATTATGAAATAACAAGAACAGACTTTTATAACAAGACTTTATTCATACAGGATTATTAGGGGGATCTGATTTTTTCTCTTTTACTTATTTTTTTAAACTATTTGTGTGAAGTGGCTGCTAAATTCCCATTAGCGTTTGTCCATGAAGAAATTACAGTTTGCAGTGGACAAAGACTTAGTGTTTTCACATGAGATTCAATATAAATTTAAATATAATTCTCTCTTCTTGATAATCTGGGTAATGATATGCCATATGGCTAGCCTGGGTATTTTGGCTTTTTTCCTATGAAAAAAAAAGCATTGGTAGAAGTACTGCTTTCTATTGTTTCTGTTAAAAACTTTGGCAGAAGTACTGCTTTCTGTTGCTTTACCCTGGAAGTGCTAACAAAAGCTTAAGCAGACACAGCACTTGGTTAAACTCACAAATATTTACAAGGTAAAAAATGAAAGAGAGTACCACAGCCAGCTTTCCCAATGGCTAACAGAAGGTAAGTATGTTTTTATAACTAGAACAGGATGCAAACAAAAGAAAAAGTCAAGTTACAATTAAAAGATAACCTTCAGTATCACAGAAGAAAGAACCCAAACACAGTTTGTGCATTGTTCTTCATTTTTCCTGCCACTCCTCATTCTCATGCACAGGTTATGTTGTAGGGCTTGGTACAGATACAAAGAGATGTGGTCATGCAAGCCCTGCAATTACCGGAACTTCCCAGCCTCCAAGAGACAGTCCCAGCACCTGCATTATCTGCAGGCTGCAAAAGGACTTGGGGATGACCAGTGAAGTCAGGGCTTGAAGATGCCTCAGTGTCTGGCGCAGTGTAGAAAGGAGTGTCTATAGCTAGGAATAAGTACACATGCGCTGTCGTTGGACCATCACAGGAGCCTGAACCCCCCAGACATACTTGGGATTCATTGCTGGTTAATGCAATGACAGAACACACCACTTCTCTACCAGTGTATTTATTCGATTGAGTGAATTCAAAATCAGCTTTCCTTTAAAATAATTCATTATAACCTATGTGTCAGAAATAAGCAGACTATGAGTACCCATATCACCTAAAATATCTTGCTGCCATGTACTGAGTCAAATGACTTACTGCAATAAGTTGTTGAGCAAGCAGGAAAAAAATAACCAGGCTGATAAATGTAGTTCGGGTAACTAGAAATCCTAAAGGAGGAAAAAAAAATCCAGAGCAGAACTCCTAATCCTCTAAAGGAACCTGGACTTGGACACGCATTACTGTGTTGGCTCATGGTTTCGCCCACATGGGTTTGATCCTTCTTTGATCTCAAAATTCATCTCTCATGGTAAAATCACAGTCTTGGAGGACGGCCATTACCCTGGAGTTCCCTTCGTGCGGGGTAGGAATGCCTAGTGCATGAGGAATGAGGGAAGGTGACTTTTGGGTACTATCTCTGGGGTCTGCGGTCCTCTACAGTCAGGTAATAAGGTCTGAAACTTGAAATCTCTGACACACTTAAGGGAGCCATCAGAAGTCATACATCAGGTCAGTGTCAGAATGAAAAAGAATCACAGTCTCCTGGTTTTGTACTTCAGCATTTAGCAAAACTTTGAAATATGAAACTCACAGGACTAGTGAAATAGCGCTACACTCCCACTTTTGTAAACAGGTAAAGAAATCAAGCTTCCTGTATCAATTGATATATCACAGTTGAGAACGCAACACAGAGCCAGGATGACTGTGAACTTATGCTCCAGGTGAGATCCAGCAAAGCCTTTCACCAAGCGTGTGCTTGAGAACAAGGAGTGGCTCCACTGGAAACAATGGACCCACCCCCATGGCTAAAGCTAAGGATGTATTTAAGTGTTTTGCTTGATGCACATCCTAAGATCTAATCTGATCCCTGCTATGCGCAGGGATACCTTCCACTAGACCAGGTTGCTCAAAGCCCCATC
>RSEF01000006.1:19945071-20057710 GCA_003993805.1 Himantopus leucocephalus | reverse complement strand
CACAGTACTCCAGGTGGGGTCTCACAAGAGCAGAGTAGAGGAGAAGAATCACCTCCTTCAACCTGCTGGCCATACTTTTTTTCATGCAGCTCAGGATGCAGTTGGCTTTCTGGGCTGCTAGTGCACGTTGCTGGCTCATATTCAGTTTTTCATCCACAAATACCACCAAGTCCTTCTCCACAGGGCTGCTCTCAATCCTCTCATCACCCAGCCTGCATCAGTGGTTGAGGTTGCCCCGAACCAGGTGCAGGACTTTANGTGGTTGAGGTTGCCCCGAACCAGGTGCAGGACTTTACACTTGGCCTTGTTGAACTTCATGAGGTTCACATCGGCCCACCTCACTAGCCTGTGAAGGTGTCGTGGTTTAGGCCAAATCGGCCACTGGGGACGTCGGGATTGTGGGGACAGCACAAGGGTAAATGGCTTCCTTTCCATCACCCCAAATCAACCTGCCATTCAGAAAGTCCTAGAAAAGTACTTCTAACCACTACAAAAATAATACCATAATAGCTGAACAGGATAACCTTTTTAGAGGTTTCTCCAGATGTCAAAATTTCAGAGAAAACTCTTCCTGAGAAGCTGAAAGTGACCATACATTCAGCAGCATTTGACTGGGAAATTAGGAAAGGTCCAAGTATGAAATTCTTAGCAACTGTCCTACCAACAAAGCCTTAAAAATGTTTCCTGTGTTACAATAGTCTTGCATTAAGAAAAGGCAGACTGTCAATGCTGTGTGTTTTCATAACCCAGCTATCAACTTCATAGGTATATTGAAAATGATCGGAAATGGCTGAGCTGATCACAAGGATGTTACACTTCTCATGGGAGAGCTTGTCAGGCGGGTTTGTCTCTCTTCATGCTGTGTGAGAACTTGTGAAAAATGAATTAGTGCAGTGCTATGGAAGCAATCATTCTTGAAAAAAAGTGTATTAAAAAAGCAACTCACTGGAGATGTAGCCAGAGCTAAGGCTTTAGGAAAACACTAAGTTATTTTAAAGCAAGGTCTGCATATCCGGAGGCAGGAGGTTCCAAGGCACTCAGAGGAGAGTCAGCCTACCAGCAGACAATCAGCAGCGCAGCTGGCAGGGCTCCGGCATCTTTATCAAGTACTCATTAGCAGAAGAATAAGTTGTTCCACCTAGCAAGTGCTTTGAAAGCAAAACCAGTCTTGCTTTGAGCTCTCCATGGAAAATGACAAAAGGACTGGCATAAAATTTCTTGTCAAGCCCAGGGTGACCTGGGGATAGCAAAGCCTGGACATGAGAGGTGAAGGGAAGGGAGTGCTGTAAAACTGGTGCAACCCGGTTGGTGCACATCATCTGTAGTTTCTCTACACTTTTATGAAACCCTTGTATCAAGTGATCTCGGAGAAAATATAAAATTGTTGCTGAAAGAGTTTGTAAACAATGCTTAATGTGACAAATGATGACTAAATCTGTTTGTCTTGATGGTGCAATAAACTGTGCTTACTCAATCCATGCTTTAGGGATTTTTTTTTTTAATTTTGTAGAAATGGGAATTTTTTAAAACTCTGTAAAATATAAGATATATATTAACAACAGTGCCCCTGATTAGAATTTAGGGATGGAAAGCAAATGCTTTGTATCTAGAGCAATATGGTGCTTAAGACAACAGATGTGATCCCTGGATGTATATACAGGATGTATATACAGGATGTATATACAGTGTGTCAGATGTTTTCTGAATGGCAGGTTGCATTATGTTCTTCATAGTATCTGGGGTCATTTCCACAACACTTACAAGCTTTCCTTCTATACTCAGATTTGAAATGAGATACCATCAGATTGGAGACTGTTCAGAAATGGGTTACAAGAATGAAAGGAAATCTGTGCTACGCAACTGAAGACCAAAACCACTGTACTCACGTGAGAGAAGTTATAAGCTGACTTGACACTGTGTAAGCACAGACAAGAGGAAGATTTTGATAATAAAGTACTATTATCTGGTATACTGGAAGCAAAGGATGAGAAAGGAAATTTATTGAATTTTCTAAATGACATAAACATGACTTTCATGAAATGAAATTTTTAAAACTGTAGTGAACAGAACAACAGAACAACAACAACAACAACAAAAGTCAGGTGTATAATCTGTAAAACTGAATGCTTAGTTAATAATAATTCCACTAATAATTAATAATAAAATTAATAATTAATAATAATTAAAATAATAATTCCATTAATTATGTATTTCTTACTAAAGTAATATAAAACCTGTACTGACTTCAACTGCAACATTTCCTCCAAGAAGATCATGGAATTATGTCATGTGATGTACTTAAATTCTTTTTTTTTACTCCTGTGGAATTCTTTGGATTGAATACATCCAAAACCTGAAGTACTCATTATTACTTAGTACTTAGAAATACACAGTGTTTCTATGACAACGCTTGACATAGAAATACATAGTGTTCCTACGACAAAGAGTGACAACTTTTCTTGCCACCATTCCACCATTCCAAAGTATTTACAACTCTGTGTTTAATTTACTTCAAAAAAAAAGCAGCCCAAAATTATTTAGCTTGTAGTACAGCCAAATTTTATTTGATTTATTTGTCCAAAGTTTCTAAATGTAATCTTAAAATTGTATGCCAAATTTCCTGTAGCTGGTGAGAAATCTCCCACAGGAATGAGTTTCAAATTGCTTGCCATCGTCTGTAACAAAGTATTTCTTTTCAAAACATAGGTAGGGCCACAGTCTGTTATTTCATTTTCAAAGGAGGTTGCAGGAGCAAGAGAAAGCAGAGTATTTGGTTAGCACTCTGAAATTTATCACTGCTTGTGAAAGTATTTTGCACATATGAAAGTGATCATATACTCTATCACAGTTATTTGGGTGAGCGCATGAACAGTCCCACAGGAGCAAGAGCAGGCTTTTGATTTGAGAGGAAATCCTTATTTTAGTTGAGGAGAAAGAGAAATGTGATCCAGCTTTGACTAAGGTCTGAATGTTAAGGGGTTTTAATACTGGTAATGGCTAAGTACCTTCAGTTATCTTACAGTGCACACCACAGCATTATACAAGAGTATGCAAAGATCTGGCCGAAGCTCCCCAAGCTATTAATACCTGGTTTCCTACTCTAGGCATATTCCAGCCCACTGATAGCAGAAATGGTCAGCATGCATTCCTTCCACAGCTAAAAATCTCCTAACCGTCCAATACTGCCTACAGCTTAGCTATCAATACTTGTATTTAATCAGAAAGGCATTTCTTCTAATCATAATGCTTCCAAGGAATACAAAGTTGCAGGTTCAACCTTTTACTCAGGTCAGTGCTCTACAGAATCAAACATTTTCTCATTGCCAGCTGGCGAAATTTTGGTGATTTCTTCAGAGATTTCAACATAATTGCATTTGAGTTGAGTAAACTTTTTTTTCGCCTAGACTTGAATTGCTCAACATAAATGCACCATAAAATATTTGCTCTCAGATTCCACATAAAGCACTTGCAGAGTTCTTTTGGAGGTTTGGAGCTCTTTGGAAGCCAAACATTCTACAATGGTAAGTGAAAGGTTTAGAAGTTTTTTACTGAGACTACAGGTAGCTATTTGCTTTAAAACTGCGAAAGAAGGGTATTTAAGAGAATCATGTAGTTACACATTTTTAAACATGGATATAGTCTATTAAAAACTGTAAGATGCAAAGAAAGTAAGACACCTTTGTGAAAATTACTATGAATTTTGTTCTTTGTTTTGTAATTCTTTGCAAGAAACTGTACACATGTCTCTCGGTCTTTTGCTTGCTGCTATTCTTTTCTCAGAAATGTTTGTGTAAATATGTAGAATTTTGTAAACATTAAGGACCATACTTTTAAGACCTATAGATGTGAAATAGAGTTTAAAATATAGTCCCTTCATAGTGAAAAGTGCAATGAACGGTGTTTTTTGTCTGCATTTCTCTTTTGATCTATCAAGTTGTGTCCTGTTTCAGCTCTTCAAGCCTCCAAATGTGTTTGCAGAATCTGAATCAACAGTTAGGTAATGCTAAATAGACAGACAAAGCCCTATGGCCCAGCTTTCCTTTAATTTATGCTCACATAATCCCCAAAGGTACAGACATCAACTACTACCTTTGATGAGAATCTCAGGAATGCCATACGTTTTACATAAGAGGCAGTAGTTTCTGTAATATATGTAGATTCGTAAATAAAGGGAGAAATCATCATCTACTTCTTTCTGTGCCTAAGCTTTCCTGAGGGCTTGTCTATACTCAGACAAGATTTAGCTGGAAAAAAAAGACCTGGTATCTCATTCCACATTAATTCACCCACTTTCAAAGGCCATTAAATCCAGTTTGGAAGATTCTGTTCTGCAAGTTGGCTGGCCTTTTTAAGACAGCAAACAAAGGAAAAAAAAGATATTCCTTGCAGTGCTTTGCTCACAGAACAACACAACTCTGATATTTCACTAAGAGCCCTGGGAATCAGTGTAACAGGACTAATCTCTGCCATTTCTACTAAAGGATACTGTTTCTGCCAGCGCTTTCTTACCTGTTTGATATCCTCTGTGCTCAGCCTACTTACGTGTGGGCCCTTTACTGCTAATCATCTGTTGTTTAGCTGATGTACCCTTTGGTTGCTCCAGCACAAAGCTAGTTCAGACAGCAACTAGACATCACAGAATTCCCCTTCTGTTTCTGTTTAGATTCAGTGGCAGGTCCAGAACTTTGGTCTTTAGAGAGAGGAGCATGCCCAAGTTCATGTGACTGGCATTTCTAGGAACAGCAAGATAAGGACAAATGTTGGAGCAAATAAAGAGTAAAACATTCACAGAAGACAACCCAGCAGAGCAAAAGAAGGACTTTAGTCTTTTCTATAAAGATGTGAGTGACAGCAGTAAGACCTCTGGCCTGTGCTGTTGCAAACACCTGAACCAGTTTGGAGCAAAGCCACCTGCAAACTCAAGATGGATGACTAATACACAGCAAGCAGTATCCCATGTTGAGATCCTCTGTGGAAAGCGATAATTCCCTGAGCTTACTAACCCCTGGATAGCTGCACAGCACAGATAGCCCCACAGATCCATGCCAAATGCATGTGGAGCATCAGCAGAGCCCAGCTGCTATGTTACACCCTACAACTTCATGGAAGAAGAGTTGCTTAGACAATTTTCCTTTGGCCAGTGTCATGGTTTAACCCCTGCCAGCAACTAGGACCACACAGCAGCTTGCTCGCTCCCCCATCTCCTCCCCCCATAAGGAACAGAGAAGAGAGGGAAAAAGAGAGCGAAAAAACCAATCAAAAAACTCCTCATGCGGTGAGATAAAGACTAAGTAATAGAACAGTAATGGAAGAGGAGAAAAAAAATAATAAAAAGTAATAAAGGTAAAAGAACGTACAAAAGTAAGCGATACAACACAAGTCTTTCTCAGCACTAAATGATCGGTTGTCCAGCCCGTCCCGAGTGGTGATCACAGATCCTGCCCACCTGCCAACCCCCATTTGTGTACTGAGCATAACATCTATGGTATGGAATATTCCTTTGGCCAGTTTATCCTGTCTGTGCTCCCTCTCAGCTTCTATGGGAAGCTGAAAAAGTCTTAGACTAATATAAACATCACTTAGAAACAGCTAAAACAATATGCATTGTCAACATTATTCTCATACTAAATCCAAAACACAGCAGCTACTAGAAAGAAAATTAACTCTATCCCGGCTGAAACCAGGACAGCCAGGCACCACAGAATAGCACAGTTTAAGAGCTTCAGTCTTTCTTCTTAACTTCTCTCATTCTGGCTATGGTGCTCAGCATAGCAACTGGCTCAATTCTAACCCAAAGCCTCAGGAACTTCACAGCACAGAACCACTATGGAAATTAAGCATTATACCCTTCCCAGACCACTGCATAGACCCTCCTCCTCCCTTTCACAACACCATAGATGTCCCTCACCCCTGTAAGAAAGCAGCACATCAAGGATTAAAATAGCAAGTTTTTTTTTCCACAGTAGACAGAGGAGATTCTCCTTGGCTCACCATCTCCCTAAGGTTCAGGACCTTTCAGTGTCTTTTGACATTCATGATTCAAGTAACCCAAGGTAGACAGCAGAGCTGCCTAAAAACAAAACATCTTGCTGCTATTTTAAACCCCAGCTCCAAGTAGCAACAGCCTCTGGAGTTCGGAACAGTAACTTGGAAAGATCTACTAATTTTACAATCCTTTCATGTTAATCTGCGAGTGTTATCAAGAAAATTCAGATAACTTCCTCCAGTGCTTCTCAGTCTCTGGCCACTCCTGAACTTTTGCCTTAAGTTATCCAGCTTGAGCAACCCATCAAAATAACCCTGTGCTCTCTCATGCTTCTCCAGTCCCTCTACCCCAGTATGACTGCCATTACCAAGTTATGCAGGCTTTTTCAAAAAAGTTCTGGTTGTTCAGCAGGTCCCAATGGACATCTCTGAAGAACTCTTACAGATGTTTAGATGTTGCCACTGCTAGACAAAAGGAAGGCTGTACTGTGACATGTCCAGACCTGTGTGTGCATGGTTTGACAAGGTGGCTCACGTGATGCTGAGCAGAATGTACAGCACTGGAATTTTGCCCTAAGGTACCAATTTGTGTCTCTCTTCTCTACCCAGCCACTCTGCTGGTTTTGGCTGGGATAGAGTTATTTTTTTTTCATAGTAGCTAGTATGGGGCTATGTTTTGGATTTGTGCTGGAAACAGTGTTGATAATACAGTGATGTTTTCCTTATTGCTGAGCAGTGCTTACATACAGCCAAGGACTTTTCAGCTTCTCATACTGCCCTGCAAGCGAGGGGGTGCACAAGAAGCTGGGACAGCTGACCCAACTGACCAAAGGGATATTCCATACCATATGATGTCATGGTCAGCATATAAAGCAGGAGGAAGAAGGAAGAGGGGGGACGTTTGGAGTTACAGCATTTGTCTTTCCATTACACGTGATGGAGCCCTGCATTCTTGGAAATAGCTGAACACCTGCCTGCCTACGGGAAATAGTGAATGAATTCCTTGTTTTGCTTTCCTTGCATGTGCAGCTTTTGCTTTACCTATTAAACTGTCTTTATCTCAGCCCATGAGTTTTCTCCCTTTCCCTCTTCCATTTCTCTTCCCCATCCCATCAGGGGGAGTGAGCGAGCGGCTGCGTGGTCCTTAGTTGCTGGCTGGGGTTAAACCACGATGGCCACCTATTTCAAAAAACTTACTGGAATATAATTAGGTCTGAGATCTCCACTCCGCTGCCAAATTTGGAGAAATTGCTATACCCAAAAGTGAAGGAATGGGATGCTATTCAGTCAGTGATTTCCTGGAGAAATAACTAAATCTGACTCAAAGGCAACAAATAAAGCACTAATAAGGGTCTGACAGGGCTTTCAAGTGTATAATACTATTGAAACTTGTTGTGATTTCTACAGATTGGACCACGGCAGGGAGTGATGCTGCTGATACATTTATGTCATACCATTTTGTCTTTTCCCACCTAAAGGAAAAAGTCATCAATACAGTGGAATATCTGGAGTGCCTTTTTCCAACATTTTCATGTACACATAAGGTTATTTCTAATTTTTGCTTCAGGTTCAGTGACTTTGCGTTTGAAAATAAAGATAGTCAAAGTGGAATTAAATTCATGCCATGGGCTCTGTGTCTCTTTTACAGAAGAGCTTTCTGGCTTTCCTCATTGCAATGGGCGTCATAGTGACACTGGGTGATGCATACTGCTTTTCTAAAATGAACAAGCCAGGGGAGGCCAACAAAGGTAAGAACAGGGAAGGTTTTCTCACTTGAGTGTTCTCTGGCAGCTCAGGTCTATGTGGAGCTGCCAGGAAGGGCTCAAAATACAAGGGAGGGGGGAGATGTCAGAAAGACACGAATAGGAGGTTCTAGCACCAAGTTGCCAAAAGTAGGGAAAAACAAAGTCTTCCCCTGGACTGGGTATGGTGGCAGCTATATTATTGCTAGTGGTGGTAGGTTGCTATTGCTATTCCAGCACATGGAGCTGGAGGAGTTGAGAGTAGTTCTGAAGAAAGTCTGGTGCCAGGTGGCAGACCTGGCTGTTTGGTTGCTCCCTTTCATCCCAGATCTTTCACACTGAAACTGTCTCTAACAAGTGAAGAAACAAGCTCAGGCTCTCCAAATTGCCTGGGTAATAACCCGGAGAACAAAATGAATTCTACTTTACTATTGCCAAGAAAAACATTTTCAGAAAACTTGAAATAATGTTTAAACTTTTCAGCCGTTATGTGGAGGCTTAAAGATCATGTTTTGTTTTGCTGCTGTCTTATGCAGGCTGTATCCTGGATGGAAAACTATACCCCTTTGGAGAGATCGCGAGGACAGAAAATTGCTTCAGATGCAGCTGCAGCAAAGATGCAATGCGTTGCTGCTCCCTGTAAGTTTGAACTTCTTGCTAGCATCATTGCCTATAGGAAGACCATAGCTTTCCATTTGCTGGGGATAAATTAGTTTCTAAGGGCACAAAAGAGCCTTTCCTCACCCATGTCACAGAGCTAGGCCAGGCCACATATAGCTCTTGATCATTTGGATCCTTGGCTGTGTTTACCTTAGTCCACTTTCTGCTGAATGGGAGTTGACACGGGCCCTTTCAGGCACATCCAGTTGATGCTTGCTTTTAATTTTGAGGAATTTGTGAACCCCTCTTACACTGCAGTTAAGTCTTTCCTTGGCAGGGAAAGTAGGGGTAGGAAGGAATTCATTCCACAAGGGACTTAAGTGAAACTCCTCTAAAAGGCCTTTGATTACCTGAATCCCTTTCTATAGGGGCTTTTCTCCAGTAAATATGCTGACCCTAGAGTGACAAGGCTCTGCTCGGAAGTTTCTATCTCCAACATCCTCCTTTCCTCTTATCTTACCTTCTCAAAGGGCTAAAATAGCTTGATTATGACCATCACCTTTGCTCAGGTGACACTCTGTCAGGAAACAGCTACCACATCCTAAGCAAACTGGCAATAACGAAAAGTTAATGGAAAAGAGATAAAACATGCTAAGACCATGCTTATGTCACACTGTAGAGTGCTGTGCTAGAAATCCCTACGCTAGTGGAGCATACTGGTACACCTACCCAGCGCAGTGGAGCAAGGCATCATTTGAGGCCCTGGAAGCTGAAGCTGTATGGCACTCAAGCTAGCTAGGCTGGTCTAAGCCATAGTTTCAGAGCTATCTCACTCAGCATTAGTTCAAGCTATAATCATTGCAGCACTGAAGTATTGAATCTTTTATTGCTCTCAATCTAACATTTGCTTTCTCTTTGCCAATGACAGCTTTCATACTCCTACTGGTTATGACAAAGACAACTGCAAAGTTGTTTTCAACAAGAAAACCTGTGACTATGATGTGGTGCAGAAGAGTGACCCCTCAAAGGAGTGTTTTGTCTACTCTCGTGTGGGCTAACAACCCACCTGCTCTGAACCTCTCTGCACCATGGAATTCCTCCCCTTCCTGCAGATGCTTTGCAATCACAGAGAAATTCAAAGACATGGGAGATCTTGTAACAGAGAGTACTTCAGCAGCTCAGTATACAAGCTGCATAATCAAATACAATGTCTCATTTCTGTCACTACTTGCATTGGTATCACTGAGCTTATTTGCATAAAATAAATCCAGATGAAACATCCAGAAACGCTTCATAATGATGGTTTGCTTTATGTAATAATGCGGGGCAATGTCACCTTCTTTGAGAAAGGAATGCATTCGCCTCACTACTCCAACATGCCACACACCAGTACCCTGGCACATGCCACTCTCATGCTTAGCAGGTTCTGTTCTAGCCAAGAGTAATTTTAGCTCACCAGCTGTCAAAATCCATTATTATTTGGAAGGGATGCACTGTTTGGGACATGCTGTAGAATGGCTTCTACTCAGGGCACACCTGAACTGCTGCAGGAGTTTTGGCAAGACCCATGCTGCTAACAGCTGTGACCTCTGAAAAAACGGTGAGGGTGGAAGATCATCATCCTTTTTCTCCATTTTTCCCCATTTTTCCCCCTTCTTTTCAGCAATGTCATGACCCAATAGCAGTGACTGTTCCTCTCCATTGCCCTCTCTGACCTGCTGCCAGGTGTGCTCCTCCAAGCCCTGCCCCTGAAAGTCTGCACACACTGCACTACTCTAGCAGTTCTTGCCCACACTGAAAGAGAGATCCAGATCAGCCCCTGGAGACATGCTTCTTCGTGGCAGCAGAGCTTGGGGTACTAATAAAAGGCAGATGCCTTCTGCCTCTTCAGTAGAAAAGTTCCTCACGTTCCCTGGGGAGAGAAGTCCAGCCAGTGATGAGGTTCAAAACCAAACCTCCCATTTGGCAACTGGTAATATCCTAAATCCGCCCACATATTTGAGACCAAGCAACAACACCCTGTAAAATGCTGCTTCTACATGGCCTCCTTGCTCCAGAATTGAGTATTAAAAACCCACAACAGCCTGCAGTTAACTTTGTGTGGTTTGAAATGAAACACACCTTCCAGGATAAGTGGACTGTTTAATGATGCTCCATAATCACAACAAGCCTGTTGTCTTGTAAAAGTATGAGGTTACACACAGGTGAGCATTCTTAGGCAGGGATCCTCACTTGGCCCAAAATCAGTTGTCAGCATATATTTATTCAGCAGGGGTACTTGTTTCTCAAGATGACCCATCTCAAGCTCTGCAAGCCGTCAGTAAAATCAGAAGGATTTAACGTGGTATGTTTTCTCTGGCTTTGTTTTTGGTAATTTGCCTATGAACATTGCTTTAAACTTCCTTATGGCTTCACTTAAAATATCTCCTTTTGGGAAAAAAATCCAAGTGTTTTGCAAGCACTGGTATTACATTCTTAGCCTTTTAAAGTTCTCTGCACCGCAGGCTGGATATCAGACAATAACTCCATGTTTCTGTACAATCGCTTCCTGCAAGGCTGAAAAAATGTGAGGGGCCAGAATTAGAGGCAGTTCAGCTTTTTCCAGTACAAACACTTGCATGTGCCTTTTTAAAATCTGACTTTCATTCACTGATTTAATCACGTCATTCCTCAAAATTCCCCTAAACAGCAGCATGTGGAAATGAAAGTTCTCACATTGCTTAAGGTCTTAAGGTAAGTTTTCTCCAAAGAGCTTTGATACCCTGCAGGAGAGGAACAGTTTTGAAATTTGTCCTGAATGACTGTTCCTTTTTTCTGCCAGCTCGTGTGAAAATTACACAGAACACAGCCTCAACTGGTACTTGAAGGAATGTTCTCACTTACAGAAAAAAGAGCTGCAGCTTCTTAGAGGAACTAATATTTTGAGCATGGAGACTTCCTACCTAAATAGCTCACAGAACTGTTTCTTGAGAAAAATCAGTTTTCACATTTGTTTTTAAAATCTCAGTTTTAAAAATAAACATTTTTATCAGTAACAAAAATGACTTGGAGGCTCCTCATGGATTATTTTTTAATTAAAACCATGGAGCACTGCACACATCAGGATTAACGTACAGTTTGTTGTAGTCTGGAACTGCGCCAAGTGATACTGGAATTGTTTCAGTATTCCAAGTTCTGCCCTACCATAGTCTTACAAATTAAGGCTACATTTTTCTCCTTAAAGTTATGAAAATTAATTTATTATATCATATGGTCACATTCACGTTCTTAATATTGGTAGTTCCGCAGTAAGACTTCATATTTTAAGTGATTTACAGATACCTAGTTCACTTTTACATTAAATAGAATTTAATTCTACTTATTACCTTATTTGTATCTTTATTTATTTATCTATAATTAGGAGCCTTATTACTTCCTAGCATCCCAAGTATTCTGTAGATGCCAATTTTCTTACAGATGAAGACAACTTTTTCAGCACAAGAAGATTTCTGAATTGCTGGCAGCACCAGTAAAAGCGTAAGTGACTGAAACAAGAAATCTAGCACAGGCTTTGGATCTCATGCTTAATATATTCATTAAGGTTGTGAGACTGGGAAGAAACAGCACATTTGATCAATGTGATCAGCACATCCTTCCAGAAGTGATCTGTGGATGGGGAAGCCCATCTTCCACTGCAAGGGCACCTCCTCCACCATGTGTACTTGAAGCAGAATCTGAACAGCCCAGCACAAACAAGAGCTGACACCAGAGAAGCCAGAAAAGGGATTCTGGGGAGTTTACCAGGCCAAGGAAACATAGAAAGAACTGACCTAGAGGCTCCAGAGAATAGTCAGGCTTCACCGAGATCCAGAAATTCCCTCCAAATATTTAAAGAAAAAAAAAAAAGCAATCTTTTAGCTTCAACATGCAATTGCATTGGGTTTTCTATTGCCAGAGTTGCTGGCGCTGCTAAAACGATTTTTTTTTCCCTAAATGAAACAATTTTAGCAACAAAGCTCAGGAATCTCCACTCTCTCTTGCTATAAAGTGGAAAGCCCCTCTACTGAGAAGGGAAATGCTTAACAGCACTGCCACAGTAACTTTGGGTTGGTATTTTTTTTGCAGTCATGAGATGATCCAGCTGCAGGAATGTAGTATGATATATCACTCACCCTCTGTTTTGATTACGTGTCTTATTTGTGTACCGCAAAGATGAGGGTTATATGTATAGGACAGAAACATGGAGAGGTACCAGTTCAGTTTTCCATCCTTCACAGCAGAGACTGCTTGGTGATTACTAATCGAATTTCAATAACTTCCTCAGAAATCCCAACAGAATCTCTTCAAACCTGAAATATTTTTGAGTTTGATTTGCTTAGTAAGACACTGAAGAATAATTTTTTGCCATTTTTGTATTCACCCCTGCAGAAAACACCAGATAGGCCATGCAGGAGCTCCTTAGAAACAACACATTGTTATCATAAGTCCAAATTTCAGATTCTTAAGATTTCACAGTACTCGGAGTCAATCTGTTGACATGTATGTGATCAGACAGCCATGGCAGTACCATACATGTATTTGAGCTGCAACCTGTTTCACATTTGAAGGAAAAACAAAAATAAAATGCTAAAATGCTAGCTGTTATTTTGTGAAAAAAATTACATAAGTCTGTTAAATGTTCTGCCCTTTCAGGTGCTGGGATTCCTGTTTGCCTTCTTAAAGAGAGGGAAAGCAATTCTTCTAGCACAAACATGCTGTTAAAATACTTTCAAGAAGTAGTCACAGACATTGTGGGGTTTTTACAACAGTGTTTTTACAGCAGTGTTTCCTGGGCTTCCTTCTCGACACTGCTATGCAGTGCATGCTGTTATTATGAACTAAACTGCCTGGGTGCAGTTCTGGTGAAACCTACCAGAGATATGAGCCACAACAACCCTCTGTATGTTGTTCTAGTTGCTGCCCTTAGGAACCGACAGGAAAGGTGTAGGACAAGAAATGGGAGGAAGCAGGATTTTGCTCATTACTGTGGAGGACAGCAGAGGGGGGGAAAAAAAAGTAAAAAAGAACAAAGAAAATATCCCAACAGCCAAGATATCCCATGGATTTGGCTGAAGCATTCTGCAGTTGCCCTCCCCACCCCAGTCTGCTCTGAGTCCATGCAGCAGTAATATCCAACCACTGAGGTTTGTCTTCATGGAGTCGGTGACTACAAGTTTAGGAAATGCAAACAAGCTCACACTCTCTAAATAGAGCTGAAATACAGTGTAGGTGGGATATACAGAAAACTAACTGAGCTTTCCCCCAAAAAGCCCAGAGGTTGCTGAACTAATTAACTAACAGTATAAAACTGAGGTTAAGCCTCCTTTCATTTTGGGCATGCACGTGCAGGTTGTGTTAAAGATGGAAGACTGCACCACCTGGAGGACAAAAGGTGGGCTTGCAATGCCAGTGCGGTTAGAGCGGGGTCCACTGTTGCACTATACAAGTTCCACAACGCCAGAGGCACGGGTGGCAAGAACTACAGCAACACTCCCGCCCACCACCCTTCCTATAGCTAACTCCTTAAATCACACCTCCATCAAAAACTCTTTGCTTTTTCATAGACTTACAATCTTCATTTGCTTAACCAGCTGCAGGGTTGGGATAACAAGCTGTGTTTGGAATTGCTGTGTTTTTTCATTTCTGGAATAAAGTTTTCTGTCATTTTCTGGTTCACTGAAGATTTCCAAGATCCATTTGGTTACCACATGGCTTGAGTTGAAAGTTAGAAGTGTAGGAAATACTGTATTTCCCATGAATTGGAGATGTCTTTTTGGCTAGCTCTGTCACTCCCATCCATTCTGTTTTACTGCCTCAGGACTTTTGTTCTCGTGGCTGTAGTATCTGTGGCTATCTTCCTCAGTGCTAACCACACTGCAGAGATGGAGCTCTCCTCCTTGCAAACACAGCCTGGCATTTGCGGCTGGTTCTTTAGATCTTCTTGTCTGTCTCTGCATTCCTTGCTTAGCACTGATTCTTCATCTGGGAATCATGACCTGACAGGATTTTCCAGACTAGCTGAGGAATTACCATGTTTAAAAAAAAAAAAAATGCATTCGTGCCTTAGCAAGAGGGATCTTTGCTTACCCACAGAACTGAACAGGGAAAAAAACGAGATGTTTCTCATCACACCAAAATTGCCTTAAATTAAAACTGAAATTTGGCCCAGGGATGGGGACTCTGGTACATATGGAAGGAGACAGGGATGTTCAGATCAGGGGAGAGATGACATTGTTGTCTCCAGCTTGGGCCTTCCAGCTTGAATTGAGACCTCAATTCAAATTTCTGCTATGCCACGTGTTACCTGGGACAAGTCACTCACACTATTTGTGCCCCTTGCCTGTAAAATTAATACAATTCTTTGCTAATCACTATACCAGGAGAGATCTGAGGGCATAGGCTTTGAGGTTTGTGGGTATATGAATCTCAGAGTTAACAAAAATGTTCCCACCAGATGAAACTTCCTTCTACCACATTTACAATATGTTTCTGTGTCAACAGTGCACTGTATATTTCAGTGCTGTTTGCTTTTGATTTTCCTTAAAACAGTTGTCCTTCCTTACATGCATACGTGGCAGACTAACCATTGTAAACCCAATGTACATTATAAATAGCGTTGTTGGTTTAAGGACAAGATGAATTTATTTGTAAAATTATGTTTACTTATGATCTGTGAGCTGATATGCCTCATGCTTCCTCTTGCTTTCCTCCTCTCAATGGCAGGGTTTTGGCTGTAACAAATTCCACAAATTTCCCTCCAGCACACCAGCATCACAAATTGCTGTGTCTCTGGTGACTTTTGTCCACATACAAGAACTGCTACAGGGTGCCTGTCAAGCAAAATATCGCATGCAAACTCCATAACATGCAAGAAGAAAAAAATTAAATGGCTCAGTAATATTAACAGAATTAAGGGAATGTAGTTTGATGGTCCTTTTCTTCCAAACTATCATTCAATACTTGCTCCAGATTACCTTTGATGACCTGGAAGAGCCAGTATTTTGAACAGGACTCTGGTATTTCCCACAGTATTTTCACCCAAGTTGAAATAGTTGCTTCTCAGCACTGAAAGGTTACGAAAAGCAGGCATGCAAGGCTAGGGCCCATCCTTAGCCAACCCACAGATGTAAATCAATTAGGTCAGGCAGCATAGGAACAAGGTGTTGGAAGGGAGAGTGTGAACTCTCTCCATCTTCACTGCAACCAACACAAAGGGCAGCATTGGCCTAGGATCAGGGTGTATTACTTGATTATCCTACTGAGCCTTTTTCCCCCCCTTTAATAGAAAAATGCGTATGCTCTGAAACACTGACAGTATCCCAAACCACAAGCTGTTAAATTGGCTTCACACACATTTGTGAGAGATCCAAAGGGGACAGTTGAACTCTGTTGATGCCAGCAAAGAAGTTCTCTGTGCCTGTGCTCATGGGCTGGCATGTTCTGGTGGTTTACCATTCAAGGGCAAGATCCATGTGGCTGTGGTGTCAGTCTCCTCCTGTTTCAGGGCATTCAGCATCGCCAAATCTAACTCATTATCGATAGGCTGACTGTGGGCAGCTTTATCCAACTTATGAATACCTGCAAGCACTTCAGCTCTTTTCTGCCATCCCAAAGAGATATCTGGTGACTGGGAAAAAAAAAAAAATCAATTTACCCAACCTACTGAGATGAAAGCCAGATAAGGGAGTCCCCGTGAGTGGTGGTCTCACTGTGACCTGCATTGCAATATTGCTGGCTTTCTCACGTGGACTTTCTGAGCTAGCTCTCAACTCTGGAGTCTGGGTAGAAGATATGGAGTAGCCACCCCAGCTTGGAGTTCACCCTCAACTCTCAAACCCATACAGTAAGGCAGCCAGAGTAGTTCAAGTATTGCAAACTGTGTAGCCCTGGTAATAAGGGGAAGACTTCTTTCCCTACCAGGGCTACACAGTTTGCAATATTTGAACCCACTAGATCAAAACTAAGCAAGAGGAGACTGTACTTGACTCCTCTGTTGTCAAATTGCTGTCCTAAGCATTTGGAAAGTGTGTATGTCCCTGACATGTACAGCCTCTACAGAAAAGGGACAACTTCTCCCCAGCTACAAGGATGAAGGAAGAAAATATATGATACTGATTTTTTCCCCACTTACAGAGGACCTGAGCATATGGGTCTTCTACATGAGGAAAAACTAAAAAAGGAAGAAAATTAGGACCCTTTTCTCAGGGCCTACAGGTGCCAGCCTCTCTCCACAGAAACCCTACTACGTATGTAACACCTCCAACCACCACTCCTTTTCCACAAAAGCTTTCTTTCATCTTAAGCTGATGAACAAGAAAGCTGAATGATTGTTCAAAGTTTGTCTCTTTTAAAACCTAGATGGTTCAAACTGAGCGTGCAAATGTTATTGTGAGTGACAACCACTAACACCCAGTCTCTAGGAGGTTTATCAAGGGGAGAGCTAAATATTCCTTCCAGGCTTGAAATTCTTTTTGAAGTACCTCCCACAAGTGCCTTCCAGATCTGGTGTGTCACAAAAGCCACACCAGTTTCTTTAGTGCCTTTCAGAATCAAATTTCCCTGTATATAATTGGCTTATTTTAATAACATCCACCCAATGAGGTAATTTTGCAGAAACCTCATTGGAGTTATTCAGGCGTGTTCAGTTTGCTCAAGGACTGTTATCATAAATTCCCTCTCTATATAAGTTCTCTGAGACGATGAGCTTCTTATAGATTGTCTCCTTACTGGAAGCCTCATAATTCTGCAAAAATGGTGAGTCCTTACATCTTATACTGTAAAAGACCATGGCACTTTGCTATAAATTTTAAAGAAGGTTCTGTTGGATTTATCTCAGCACTCAGAGGTCTAAGAAACTTGGAGAAAGTAGAAATTCTGTATTTTGAAAGCTAAAGACCGACAGATAGGCACAGGCAGGTAAGAACCTTGGGTAAAAGATATCAGCACATATATGGTTGGAGATGTCTAACAGGACTTCAGCTAAGGCTTTTTATTATAACCTGTTTTCACTTACATGTAATGTGTGGAGGTAATCTCTTTTCTGGCAGAAAGCAGCTCTGTTGTGTCTCAGCCTGGAACTGGCCTTTGTTTTCTGTGAAAAGTCTGGATAACATCTGAACATTTAGTTAAACTCAAAAACATTATCTAGATTTTTACTCATTTGCAGCTCTTTTGCAGTTCTGTGAGTTTTAACCTCTCATCTGCAAAATTAAATGCTAGTTTTTCCTCGTCCCATCTCTCAGATATGATTTCTTTTTATAAGTCACCAGTTCTACTGTGTCCAAAACCCCCACATATAAATACATTATACATGAGTGTGTATATGTGATTGTTTATTCCTGGTCTCCCTTTTCTCTCCTACCAAGATGTTAAATTCATCACAGCTAATTCCACCCTAGAGTTCTTGCACTTATTCCCTTCATATTCCTAGTGAAAGCCCTTCACACATTTCAAAATAATATTGAAGGATAAGGGGCTCACGGAAGAATTTAAGCTGAACTTCCAGAAAACGCTCTTGACAAAGGTCATAAAATACGGAATTATCTAGGTTGGAAGGGACATCTGCAGGTCATTTGGTCCCACCTCCTGCTCAGAGCTGGGCCAAATCTTGAGGGTTCAACTTCAGCTAAAGTTCTTCATCTTGTTCCTAACTTCAATATTAGGGTGAAACATCCAGTGGGTGCTTCAGACTCCAGTGAAGAAGTTTTTACTGAGTGAGCTTAGTGGCAGAGGCAGTCAGTGACCAATCCTATGGAGAAAATAACGACAAGAAGAATAAGTGGCGAGGGGCAAGAAATAGAACACGCTCACAAACAGTATCTGAGTCTATCAATCTTGTATTAGGCAATGCTTGATTTTAACAGCTTGGAAAGTCAGGGTTTTTTTTTTTTCCCCCTCCCAAATGATGTTCTGCCTCTGCTTCTCCTAAATATCTCAGTATTCCTGACTGTGTGTTATGTCTAAATTGCAAAAGACAATTGGATTTTGATTTGAAACCACAGTGTATTTTTCTATTTCTAATGGTAGCATTTATCATCAAGATATCTTAAATAGTTACTGAAGTATTCATATTAATTCTGCTTTCTTGTTCAGAAAACCATCTTGGCCTGCCTTCTTGTTCTTGCCATTAGCGTGACACTGTCCAATGCTTCCTGCTTCCTTCAGCCATTGAATCCATGGATGTCTGATGGTGAGACTGTAGGTAAGAAGTTAACTGTCCTCAACTTGACAGATATCAGCACAAGCACTGCCTGATTTGATTTGTCCATTCGGTGCAATTTATCACAATTTAGAAATAAGTGGAAACAGTGGAGAGAAACCACTAGGAAATGGGGGGAAATTGGGTACAGAGAGCAGGAAATTTATAATATGTTATAAAAGAGAAGAGTTTATCTGAGGAGCACCACACAAGCCAAATTACAAATGAATTTTGTCCAGGGAAGTAGCATAGGCATAGTTTATCCATCTGCATGAAGTAACAATTCATGTTTTCACTATGGCAACGTATTTAGAAATATAGAAGGGAGGGAAAGGGCCTTTTACTATTTGCGTGTGGTCAGTATAAAGCAGGAAACAGATTGGCAAGTGTTCAGCACGCTGATCAATTTACTCATTAGTTGTTTCCCTATCCAAGGAAAGTTCTTAAGAACAAAATAGCTGCTCCCCTTGAGTCTGGGACTGCTCTTCCTGAACACAGCTAGGCTACCAATCTACAGGTAGGTGGAACTGAAGGAAAATAAGCACTCAAAAGAAACATGCAATTATTTAGACACAAGAAGAGCTGATTTGAACCAATATGTAAAATAAACCAAGTGCCCCAAAACAGATGTTTTTGTGGGAAAGCTAGTGCTACTACTAGAAAAATGAGTTAGCATTGCCAGAGAAACAGAATGTATTTATGGGCAAAGACACAATCTAGAACACCCAAATCCTCCACTCTGCCTTGTCCTGTCTTCATAAAATCCTGGTTTCCAGATCACTCATTTAGAAAGTCTATTCTGTGACTGTTGGACAGAAACTTTATTATCCATTATGAGCTTTCTTCCTGCAACTCAGGATTGGGAAAAGTTTTCCGGGCAGATTTAGTACTGCTCTAAACGAGGAGTCAACAATAGTTGGTGTTAATGAGGGGGGAAGTCAAAGGTTTTTCTTAATTCTGACAAGGTCTGTGCCTAGTTTCTTTTCTGCTGGGTGCTCTGATTTCTGTACTTAAAGATAAGCTACTCCAGGAAAGCCGATGCTGCCGAGAACTAAAGGAAACGGGGGGATGCAGAACACCCTTCTCCATGCATTAGATTAGTAGCAGTCCAGCTGTCTTGGGGTCTCTCTGTGTTTGCCAGATAAGGATGTTAAAGTAAAAAGCCAAAAAAGAACCCAACTGTTTTGTACAAGCAATAACATTGCACACTATGTTTTCAGGCTGCCGTGACTTAAATGGAGAGGGGCATGAATTTGGTTCCAGCTGGAGGACCACAGACTGCAACGATTGTTCCTGTTCCAGGGGCGGAATCAGATGCTGCACCAGGTGAGTTCTGTGGGGGCTTTTCTCTGCTGTCGTGAGACAGCACAAAACACATCCCTTCACACAGGGGTGCCTGAGAAACAACCGTGACCCTTCTCTCACTCCATATCACAAACTTATGCATTAACCCAACACCATCATCACTGAGCATGCAAGAAGTTCCTCTGACAAATATTCTTGATTTAAAAAAAGGAATTAATTCTTCTTGGGGCTATAATTTCAGGCAAGATACTGATTCAAGACAGAATATGTAGTTACTTAAGAATGTTCTAGTGGTCATAATCCATGTCTTCCCAAAGCCACACATAACCGCTCTTTGAGAAGCAGCTCAAAATACTCCAGCCCATCTGTAATTTTTGCTATAGTGACACCCAACTACTCATGCAATTCTTGTTACATATTATGGCTGAAAAGCAGAATCAATGATATTTGAGTAGCAAACAAATACAACAAACATCCCTTGGGTGTAAATCGGATCAGTAAACAACAACTTTCCCCCAATCCTGCTTAAGCAGCAGGCTAAGTAACTTTTGAGCTGGGGAGCGTTGTGTGAACTCCCTTTTCTGCTCCTGAACACCTCTTCAGTATAGCCTCTTCATATTAAAAGCATAGATACTATCTCAAATGGAAGCCGTTTACCTCTTGGTCTCATCACCTCTTTGTCTTTCTTTTTCCAACGACAGCTTTGCAAAACCAGTTGGCTACGATACAGAGAAGTGCGTAAGCATTTTCAACAAGGACACCTGCACTTATAAAGTAGTGGAGAAAGATGATCACTCTAAAGAATGCCCAGTCCATGGGTGGGTGGGCTAACAAAGGATTGTGGATTTGGGAGATATTTCCTTTTTTTTTTTAAGGATTCTCTCTCTCACAAATTCAGAACCACCAAAAAATGCAGCTGTTGAGTGAAATCTACTCATAAAACAAAACACATAATAACATTGAGTATCTGCTCACAAAAGACTCCCTTGGTTTCCCTGCCTTCTGCTTCTCCATGAAGAAATAACTGACTTGTTCGTTCCTTGAGAGCAGAAATTAAAGCTGACATTTTAAAGCATCCTCAGTAGCGGCTAATTTTAATTCTTCTCCAGTCACAATTCAGTGCCAGGAAGTATATTCTGTTATCTGTTCACAGCTGTATCTTAAAGCTAAAATAAAATTAGATGAAGCATCAGAAATTCATGTGACATTTTCTTCTTTGAGGATGGAAACCTAAAGAATTAACATTAAAAAAAATGGGAAAGAAATGAAAAGCAACTTAAAAATCTTTCTGAACACTCTCTTTTCTAGGACAATCTCTTTCTTATATGATGATCTTTTATCCTATATGGTTCCCTGGAGCCTGCCCAACCTATGAACTGCAAGAGCCACCAGCTACCCAGTTTGACCCAGCACTATACTTCCATTGCACCCACAGCACAGCAGACCCAGTCCTCAACCTGGGGTTTAGGTAAAAGAAAGGGTCTTTTATTCAGAGTAACAGTTAAGAAATTCAAGTTATTATACTGGCCAATGGGCAGGACTGTGGGGGGATGGAGACACTGATCTGGACTGGGCTCAAACAGGGAAGAAGCTCAGCAAATCCACAAACAATAACCAAGAGGGATATATGTGCTGCTATAAGCTCTCCCTCGGGCACTGCTTCATAACGTTTATGGGTACATTGGTTCAGTTGCCTCTTTCTACAAAAGACTATGAGCATCCTCTGTCCCCATGCTCTATTTTCCTGTAACAGAAAGAGTATGTCAGAGCTTCCATAGTTCCTCCTTTCAAATTATGGAATGAGCACACCATTTGTCAGCAAAGACTGGTCTTGCTGTCTGCAAGGGCAAGGCAATCCTCAGCTTCTATCAGCGTTGGCCACCTGCGCTCTGGTAAACAACACAGGACCCTAGGAATTACACCCCAATGTTTCATTCCATGTCTGCTTCCCTTTCTCCCTCCCCAGGAAGACAACCCTATCGGTTACGCTTTTTTTAAATTGCCTGCCATGTGCCCTCTTGGAAGAAGACCCGCAGTAATGTACTTTATACAACTGTTTACAAGCCAAAGCTGCTAATGTCACTGTGTGAATAGACTGAAGGTGTCACTAAGCCCATAAGGCACTTACATCAACACCAGTAACAATTACATCTACTGGGAAATTACATCTACAGGGTTCTGCATGATTTGAGCTGCATCTGTCCCACTTTCTCCTTTCTAGGCTACCAAAAAACATGCAACACCAGTTGAGGTCTTGTGTTTCACATCAAACAAGACACAGGTTTCAACAGGCTGCCCAGGAGCATGCACGAGATTGGGTTGTAACTGAATCAATGTTCTTGTGAAGCCCAGGAAGATGCTGTATGTAGAAGATCAGAGCTTAGCACCCAAAATACCTTAGTCTGAGAACAAGGGATACCTCTTCCCTCATTATCTTTAGATGGTGGGATTTTGATCAAGTGCTTACCAGAACTAGCTTGACAATTTGTCTGTTACAACACCAGTTTATTTTGTAGTTTACCTCCAAACTCACCTGAAACTGACAGCTGAAATAATAGGTTTTTTTCTAACATCTACCCTTATCTGGAAACTACTGGGACCTGTTTGTGGTGGATTTACACAGACAGTCAATTATAGTGCATTGTGGAACAAGCTTTGTAATGAACTATTTAGGCACGTGATTAGTTTCTGTCTTGATCAGGTGTCTGTTAGTGATAAGGAACTGTTTCATAGAGTCAGTCAAAAATAAGATCATAATGCTACTCAGAAAAACTACAAGCTAGAGAATACGAAGACTAAGAGTATAACAGTAACCAAAAAGTAAGATGCTCTGATGACATTTCTGGAGGCAGTGTATAAACTTCCTCAGTATTTGCAGAGATATTCTGAGTTCAGTACAGAGACACCAGCTTCTGAACCCCTGAATTATTCCTTTTCTGCAGTACCATAGCCTAAATTGAAAGTGTTCATGACTGGAATTGTGATCTACATTTGACTGAAGCTGCACTTTGCATTTGTGGTCAAGTTCTGTGCAGTCTTCCAAAAGAGGAGCCCATGTTCCTCCCCTCCTCAGTTAATTTCTTTTCTATGTCACTAAAGTCTGCTAATTTCTTTTTCTCCAGTGGTTTTGAAGGCACCAGTCTTTTCTATTCCACTAAAGTTTGCTAATTTCTTTTTCTCCGGTGGTTTTGAGGGCACCAGTCTTTTCTATTCCACTGCAGGTCGTGATCTAATCTCTGAAACAGACTGAAATCCAATGAAATCCATTTACCCCTGAGCTTCTCGCTGTACGCTTAAGTTTGCCAGTTTGAATGCTCTCAGACAGAGTAGAAACAGATGAGGCATCTTGTTACGTAATATCTGAAAATTGTCCAAAGGCTGGGACCAGTACAGCTCCTGAGTCATTTCAGATGGACTCTACCCAAGCGTCAAGGCCATGGGAGGAAGTTTAAAATATAAGCCATTATTCTATCCTGTATTGCACAGGCACCACCAGCATACAGACAGGATTCATGTTCTCAGACATGAATCTTGCTGTTTTCAGTGGGCAGTACATTCAGATTCACAGCCTGTCCCAATATCCAACATAGAGGAGCAAAAAAGTTTGCCTGCCAAGAGGAGATGGCATTTTTGAGGCCATCCCGATTTGTTACAGGAGAACGGAGTGCAGAGAGATCAGGTTTTGAGCTTGTGTAATAGTCTTCAGCATTTTTTATACAGCATAAAGGCGAGATTTTTCTCTGTGTTATGCCATCCCAGCAGCAGTTGTCATTTGAGCCCTGCTCAAAGAGGAGCCCATCTTCTTATTAGGTTTGTTCTTGCAGTAATAAGCTGCCTTTACCTCAGAATCCAGCTCCGTAATTTGTTTAATCCAGTGCATGTACAGGTTGTTAGTTTTCTACTTGCCTCTAGCTACTGCCTTCCTTATTCTAGAACCAAAATTCTGTTTTCCAACATTCTGGTCCAGCTCACTATTCTCGATGACCAGCCCCAACCCCTTCAGCACCTGCCAAGGATGCTGAAGTTGGGTTAGAGCCATTTTAGGACTACAGCCACGAACTTGCACGTACAATCACAATTCACCTACCACAGAGCACACGTGTTTCTTGAGGAACCTTTGGTTGGCAGTGTGACTGCAAGCAGAAATACTAGCTTGCCTCTTCAGTTTCTGCTTCCCACTCTCACCTGCTTGGAAAGCTCAAGACTTTCCATTCACAAAACAATCTATCCACATTCAGTGACATTGCTTGGGAGACACTGTCCCTGTGAGCAGCTGAGTCATGAGCCGGTTTACCTCCCTTTGCATGCCTATGCTAAGACAAAGTGTATTTGAAGGAGTCTTCTAATGACAGCATGCCTAGCACAGATGCCAACACTTTAGGTTAGAGGCTATAGGACTTGGAAATCCTTTCCAAGAAATTACTGCACCATGGTGCATGGGAATTGTAGGGTTGCTATTTCTAGTTTCCACCACTGGAGGTGACATTGGAAGGGTAGCAGCATGAATGGACTTTTCACCAGGGCCCATAGTGGTAGGACAGGGCATAACAGTTCTAAACTGAGAGAGGGTAGATTTAGATTAGATATTAGGAAGAAATTCTTTACTGTGTGGGTGGTGAGACACTGGAACAGGTTGCCCCGAGACGTTGTGGATGCCCCATCCCTGGAGGTGTTCAAAACCAGGCTGGATGGGGCTTTGAGCAACCTGATCTAGTGGCAGATGTGGATCCTCCTCCATGGCAGGGGGAGCAGAACTAGACGATCTTTGAAGATCCCTTCCAACTCAAACCATTCTATGGATGTCTTTCATCTGCAAGAGACTTCCAGGTTCAGTTGTAAGGCATGTCTATAGAGAAAGCCAAGTCTTAAGTAAGCTATGACTAAAGATTTACTATCCTTTTTAAGGCTGAGTAGACCTATGCACCTAAATTCCAGAAAAGCCTGCCTTACTGGCACTCCTACATGATCCAGACCTATTTAACCACATTTGAAGTCTACCTAAGCATCTTTCTCCACAATTTGCAAAGTTTTGTTATGATATGCAGATCTACCCTGTCTGCTATACAGAAGTAGGAAAGATTCATTTCATGTCTAATCCAAAAATCCTCCAGGGAGCAGTCTGCTTTTCTCTTGTCTCTTCTAAGTTGTAACATGGAAACAGATGATATTACCTATCACATCTAGTTTTGGAACACCAGAATCACAGCGGGGACTTGGCTCCCTTCTGTAGCAAGTAGTCTCGCTGTGGGAGGATGACAAAACCTTCAAAATCAAGAAAGCAGAGAGAGCGTACAAAGCTCTTCTTTGCTCTTGCCACTTTTGCCAAGTGATGCTTTATCTTGGCATTTCGCTACTTCAACACACACAGCTACAGCTCCGTACAAAGAATACATCCCCCCACCCTCAAAAGCTTAGATCATAACACCGCTAGCTCCACTTAGTGGAAAGGAAATGTTCACATCAGAGTTTCCTCAATTACCCTGACACATTAAAGGTTTAAGAGACTCTGCAGAACCTTGGAAGGCAACACAGCCCAGGCAGAGCAGAAGAGGTGGTGTGTTGTCTTCCCCCGTTTCTTCCTCTCTACCTGGTAGCACACGGCTCTCCTGGTAGCCCTGCTAGAAAGCAAGGCATTTTCAGATAGCTGGCCCTCTACTCCCAGTAATTCTTTTCAAGGCAAGTCTTTGAGTACTGGAAAGATGTTCTTGCCCTAAAAATGAAATCTAGTGCTTAGTCTACCAACTACCAATTCTTTTAACCCAAACACGAGAACTCACATATAAATCTGATGGAAGTTTTCCTGTTAAACAGTGCTTATGACCTAAAACTTAATGGTTTTGTACCCAGTTGTGTTTTGTTTCCATTAAGATTTTTTGGCCCAGCCTTAAAAAGAAAATCCAACTCAAACAATCGTAAGCAAGGGAAGTGTGTATCTCATTTACATTACGCATACCAAAGAAGCTAGAGATTTGCAGTTCTCATTCTGCTTTGTGCCAATTTTGAAAATTTAGATACGTTAATTTCATGACAATTTTGCTTGTTGACTTTGCTCTTAGCTAACTCTTGTGTTGGTATGCAGGCAAGTTTGCATTGGCACCTTTTGAAAGCCTGAAAGTTTCTCTTCCAATCTATTTCCTTGTGCGTGTTTCCCTGGGACCAGTTGTGGTTTATTTTAGGGCAAACCGATTGACTTTATAACAGATATTTACATGAAACTCCAGAACAAACAAGTCATATGACCAATCTAAAACACTCAGCAGGACTTTAACACTCCTTCCCACCCCCTAAAATTCTGTTTTCACATTTCATTTCATGCATTGCATAAGTCTCAACCACTAACCAATGCTTTTTACACTTCTCCAGGGCTTCAGTGCTTTTGCAGAGTCAATACTTCAGTCCTTTGCCACCATGAGATAACCTCCTTCAAAAGATTCCAGTATTTTCTCCAATGTAATTCCAGAGGCTTCTCCTGTTGCTGCCCTGGCCTGCCAAAGACAGGGTAAATCTACAGAGACAGAAACAGGCAGTTTTGTTTAACTCCCTGTAATGGCTCAGAGAGTGTGAAAGAATTCATTCCATAAGCTGTATAACACAGAAGTCACTCCAGTCCACGGTATGAAAGACAGGGTAGCTGGACTGGGCTGAAATACCAGCCTGGAACTGTGCAGCTTCCCTAAGATGCTATACTGAGCCAAGCTATAGTCTTATTAGAGTACAACAGCTCCCTGAGGCACTTAGCTTCCCCTCTATCAGTTCCTAGTTTGGGACTCGCTTGATCTCTCCTAACAGTGCTATCCCTCAATCCCCCCATGTCCTGTACACAGGCAAAGCTTCCTGGGGGCTGCAAGAGCTTAATTTATTGGAGTGCTCTCCTGCTCTTGCCCCGCTCCTGAGCAAAAGGGACACTGTCCTGCACACCAAAGATGATGGTCAAGGAGAGGTGAGCAGGGGTCTGGCTTGGTGCAGCATTCAAAGCTCTTTAGACTCCTGAAGTCATAGACTGGATTATTTAACAAAAGTGTCTCTTTTCCAGCTCTGTTTTTTGTCCCTGTTTGTAGTATTCGGCTGTGTAAGGCAGACTATTGAACAAGTTCATTCAAAGCACAGAGCATTGACCCCTAATATTAACAGCAAATTATACAACTGGGTTAGATAAAAGATCAACTCTCTAACATTATTATGAATCCTGGCAGAGACATTTGTGAACATAACACACAGAGATTCAGCATCTGGTTTGACTACACGACTGGCCTCAGGCTGATGTTTTTAAGATATAATTACTGTTGAACAGCCAATATCCCTCATTAACATCTCCCTTCACTTTCTTCCGAGTCCTTCTTTTAAATGGGGGCATTCTTCCATCTCTCTTTGGTAAGAAGGGGTTCAAAAATTAAAATGACCAAAATTGTACAAGGAATGGAGAGTGGCATGCCAGAATTCTTCACTTGGTGCTCACTGCCAGCCCAGAATTTCAGAGAGGACCTAAGTTTTTCAGCAAGCCTGGTGGGAAGTATCAGGAACTTGATTGATCAGATTGCTGTAACTACAGCCCAGCCACATTAGTACAGTTTATTTCTCTACAGATACGACAGCTCTGGAATGTTCTTTTTCTGTTGCTGAGGTTTTTGTTTGGTTTGTTCTTTTTTCTCCCCTATAAATTCACTACAGTCAGTAGATGGCATCCTAGTTCTGCCATAGTGCTCCTGCACTGGAAGGAGTGGATGGACATGTCAGAGCTACAGAGAACAAAGAAACCTAGATCCTGACTCAGCCAGCAGACTTGAGCTCAATTTCTGTTCATTTCATCAATGTTTAAGAATTTAAGTGGCATTTTAGAAGTGTCTTTAGTCTATATATTTAATCTATATCCAAGGAAATGTCATAGATCGGACTGAGTAGTCTTAAGAGTGTTTTTTTGAACTTGGACATAGACTGGCCCACCTGAATTACCCTTGGTACAGGAGAAGGAAAACTTAGCAGTAACACTATTTTGGAGTTTCAGTCAGGGAACAGATGCATTAGCACCTCTGATTGTTAACAGAGAAAAACCAGGATTTTCCCCTTGCAGCACAGCAGTGAGTTAAGTCACATAAGATGGCTTGAAGCCACCACTAGGAATAAAAGGGAAAGCATAATATTAATTCTGAAATAGGCTGATTCATAGAAAAAATAATACTGCTGCAGTCAATTCTGTTTAGGAAGCGTAACGATTTCATAAGCTTTCTTAACAGTAGAAGCATTGATAGGACCAATTTCCTGCTTTAAAGCTTGTGGTAATCAACTTCTTTCTTACAGACATCTCAAACTGCAGTTTTATTACACCTGTTTCTGGCTATACTGCCCTTTTTCCACTGTATTGTTCTTGCCTTTCAAGAACGGAGAAGGCAGATGCCAGAAAGTAAATTCCTAATCCTTTGAGGAAAAAATCTTTGCCCCATTGATAGAGGTTTTCAACAGTCCATGCCTGTAAGCATGCTTAATGTCAGTTTTAGAAATTCATTGATGTGCATTGTATTAGTGCAGCATTCCTTAACTTTGAAGGTAATAAGTTGCATTTACCAGGTTTATCTCTGCTCAGGTCTTAAGGTTATAGTATTCCTAAAGATTTTGCTACAGGCAGGACAAGAAGTTCCTTCTGCATGCCTGTCCCCCAAGGATTCCAGCCAAACTCCTCAGAAGTACTACTGTCAGGAATCAAGATGAAGACAGAGAAACAAATGCTTGTGTACCAAGTTGGTCTGTGCAACACTTCTCCCCTGAAAAACCCCAGCAGTTCAGAGCTAATAAGGCCACAGGCATTGACTGGAAGAAACACAAACAGCAGAACGTGCGACTTACAATTCAGGAGGTGCACACGTAACCAGCTGCTGCCACCCTTCTCCTCCAGCACTAATTTGGGAGAAGGATCCCAGGAAAGAGTTGTGTGGGCTGCCTGCACACTACAGCACACTGACGTCATGTAATTGAATTGCAATGCTTTATTGGTCAGATAGACACATTCAGAAGGGTGTGAATGGACGCAGGATACATAGACAAGACCGGCGCCCTGTCTGCATGAGGCAAACCAGGAGATGCTGGTTTTAATGCAAGGCTTGCTCACTAGAGCTGCTACCAGACTCCTGTGATTTCATAACATCAGGTAGCTCTGGGGTGCTTGAGAAGGGGTCAATACACAATGGTTCAAAGGTGTCTAAATAAAGGTCTAAATAAAGCCAAGCCCACCGTGGCAGGAACGTGAGGACAGCAGCTTTGGCTGCTTAAGCTGCAGCCTAGCAAAGTTTTATCATCATCGTCCAGCAGCTGGTCACCTTTGTAGAGCTGCTGCTCTTCCGGTGGCCTCTTCAGTATTCCCTCCACCACCTTTTTCAACTCATACACAGTTGTTGTCTCTTTGGCCTCAGTGAAGATTGTTGTCTTGTGACGGCAAATCATCAAGTAGACATCCATCACTACCGTCAGGCTTCCTGCAGTCCTCTGTCACCAAGAAACAGATTTCAGTCCTCTTAGTGAGAAACCTGTATTTTCAGGAATAGCTGAAGTCAACACAGAACTATCATTAGATGAATGGATCCAGTGAGGACAAGGAAGGGGAAAAAAAAAAAAAAATCTACAGGGAGCTGCTCTGCTAGACAGACCAAGATCCTCATGCTCTACACAAGCAGAGCTATTGAGTACTTAATGACTTTTGTGTTCCTAACTAAAAGTCATCTAGCAGAGAGCTTTTATCACTGTTAATAAGCATTTGTATTACTTTAGCTTCTTGCCTGGAAGGGTTTAATTCTCAGTTTGCTCTCCATGTGCATCTACTGGAGATCCCAGGAGGAACCAAGCATGCAGCTGTGTCTGCATTCAGCACAGGAGAATGCAGCGCACAAAATGTTTGGGCTTTGTTGGTTTCTAGTCAGGCAAGAGACAAGAACTTCCCTGGCTCTGTCACATATTCAGTAAAGACAGCAAAGTTGATAAATATGAAAGTGTTGAGAGTTGTCAAACTGACAGATAGTGTTAAAATATTTTAGCCTCCTACTGCAGTTCCAAGAAATTAGCTGTCAAAATAGCTCATTGCCCAGCACCAATGCTGATAGTGGAGACTCAGCTTAGGAGTAACTCTTCTCCCACCGAGTTTGGCTAGGGCTGGTAGCATTAGCTTAAAGGGAGCTCTTCAAAGCCCAGCCATTTTAGGAGTACTTTATGATAGTGCCAGTGTAATTGCTTGTCACATACAGACCAAGTTAACACCCAAGAAGCTAAAGGCTCACTCCAGCTCTGAAACGCTCAATAGCTAAGCACATCTTCCCAGAGCTGCCATTACTGGTTCCCACAGAGAAGTTCAGGGCCACCATGGGGCTGGCTCCATCTGCACCCACAAACACCAAACCCTACTCCCAGCCCCCTGGAAGAATAGCTGCACTTCAGGGATTTGGGCTGCTCTTGTCTGTGGGATGAGAGGAGTAAGGTCCAGAGGCTCATAAGCAACTACTGTTCCCCCCACCTCCCAGTTGGAATCCCCTTGAGAAATGGAGCAAGACACTCCTCTGGATGAAGGCAAGCAGTGGCAGTGGTCAGCTACCTGCAGCCCTGCACTGCTGAAAGAAGTCAGAGCTCTCACTCGCTAGGTCAGAGAAAGGGGGAAAAAAAAACCCCAAAAACATTTAACCTTGTATTTCTCTGCCATCTGCACTTTGATATCACTGGCACATGCAAGGTTTCCATGACAAACCTAGGCTAGAGTTAATCCCTTGTATGGTCATTCAAGCTAGATTACACCAAAGATAGTAACAGATGCAATAACTCTGTTCTTCCAGTATTTTTTTCCCTGTCTAACAGGAAGACAGACACTGCTATTCCAGCCTGGCAGAGCCCAGTTCATCCACCCCTGAGCAGCGACCCATGCATACTGTCATCCAAGTATGGCCATAAACTGGCTCTTCGTGTCACGCCAGCTCAGACACGCACATGTACCTGTTCCAGCTGGAGTACCCTGTGCTTTGCTGTGCGTTCTCCAGGAGAGGGGAAGAAAAGAGCAGAAAGATGTCATGAGAGCAGCATAGCCAACAAAACAAGAGGGAGCTGCTCTGGACTCAGACTCAGGGTTTATTCAAGGGCTAAATCCTGCTGCAGGCCAGTGGGACCCTGGGATCTAAATAAGTTTGTGGACTGAGACCAAGTCTACCCGCTCTGCAATCTTATCACTGAAGGAAGGAAAAAACATTTACCTCTATTCAAGGTAGTGGAGGTGTTAACACTGCATTTGTGTTTCTTAATCTGTTAAGCAAAATGACATAAAAGCCAGGCTTTCTGCATGAGCAGCACCTAGGCAACTCAATTTTTGCTTCAAAGGAAGCGTATTCAGAGACACAGCCAAGCTGGACAAAGGGGAGCACTCACATAGGCTAAACAACTTGAACTACTTCAAGTTTAAAATAAACAAAAACCCACACGTACAAATGACCCAACTGCCATCTGCCCCAGATCAGTGGGAAAAGAAAGGGAGATTCAATAGAGAAATATCTTTTTTAAGTTTACATTAGGGAGAGGATTTGGGCAGGGTGCATTTGCATAACCTAAAAGCATGAGGAAGTCAATCTTGAATCCATCCTGCAGAGGGAGGACAGTACTACCCACCACAAGTGCTGATCACACAGATGCTGCTGCACCTCTGATAAGTAGCAAACCATATTCTTACTGGCAAGGGCCAGGTCACACAGGTGGTGCTTTTGGGGAAAATACCAAATTTCATGAAGTCCATTTGATTTCCCAGGAGTTGCACACACATGAATGCAGCTAAGGGTCCTACCTAAAGGCTCAGTCCCATGAGTTCTGCTAAAGAGGGAAGTAATCAGTTGTCAGAGCCAGGAGAAACATTAGTTTCCCTTCTTAGCTTCTCTTTAAGAGAGATTGATGTGAACCATTTTGAAGTCAAGTCAGATTTATTTGTGTGCTTTAATCCCATTTTGAAGCCCACTGGAGCATTTAGTAGTTAAGCAGTATATTAGTTTTGAATGAGGAAACACAAGGTGAAGCAACAGACAACTAGCAGACCATGTCTAAAGCCACTAAAGACTACCGAAGAGAGGTTTTCAGTGTGAGAAAGTTTTAATCAAATTATGGAATTGATATCCTAGTCAGAGCCTTGGGGACTTGAAGCCACAACCCAGGCACCCCTCTGGTTTGAGGGAGGGCCACAGCCCAGACCCTCCAACTCAAAGCATCTCGTCAGAAAACTCAAAAGCCTTCTAATTGGCAAAAGCTTCCCAGGGCAGAATTGCCTCTTCAACTTGGCACAGAGCCACTATTTTAGTCAAGCCGCTACATTATTTGGCCAGTTTAGTTTGGCAACTTCCCTGACAGACAGAGGAGCTAGATAAACACGGCAAGGCAGTGCTGGACGTTCCTCTCATTGCTTCACAGACCTCAAGCTGAGAAGACCCATACATTAACTGCTGCTGTACCCCCATGGCCAGTGAAGAAAGTTGTTTTACTTCAGTCAATATGTCTACAGCTGGGCTGCAAGCCCTTCCAGCGCAACAGACCCCAAGGGAGAAGGTGTAGAGGGAAAGCAGCAAGCTGCCACGGTCTCCAAGTCTTAGAGGTAATCGACCTGCTCACTCATCACCACCATCAGCTAGGCAAGCTAGGCTACAACAACTTAACCTTCCCTTAACAGAGAAAACCCCAAAGGATACTTGCTTAACACTGTAGCCCCAGAAGGCAACTTCATTTACATCTGCACAACAGAGAATCCTCTCAACTCCTTTGTTACCCATTTGACCTGGAAAGCCTTGTTTATCTCAAGATGAGAGGCCCAACCAGGTCAGGAGGCCCAACCAGGTCAGCAGGACACAGGTTCAGCCTCTGTGCTGCTACAGATCCCCTAGACAATTCACTCAATATTACAGACTTTCATAAGTATTTCGTTTCTTCAGTCTTGAGTCTGCAATCCAAGATGCTTTAAGCTGCTTTTTTTTTTTAAAGGAAAAAATGCACACATTAGTATAAGTAGTATAAGAGATACATTACATTTTCACATTATTGCTTCTCATAGCTAGCAAAGTCATTTTGAACAAGTTATTCCCTTCAGATAGAAACTCATTCATTTAAGAACATAAGCTACCAAAATCACAAGGTTAACACAAAACTTGATAGCTGCACTGCAAAGTCAAAAGCAAACTACAATAGAAGGTTTAAAGCTTCTCACTAAGTACACACAAACAAATGAACAATCAGAACTTACATAAATCAAGTCTTCAGTTGCAACAAACAGCATCCACCACCTTCACAACTACCCCTTCACTCCAGATCCCTCAAGAGACCACACTCATTCTGCCACTGCCCCTTTTAAGCAGAAAGCACTTCCAGTACAGCTTTGCTTCCTCTAGCTATTTGTCAATCAGTGGAAGCTAGTGAGTTCAGCCATACCAATCAAGGTATCTAATTAAACCTAGGTGTGCTGAAAGAGCCAAGCTAATGGAATTAATGCAACTCATTATGCTGGGAATCCTCTGGTAACTTTTAAAACTTGTTATGTCTATGCTCCAATTCAGTAAAGCGTCAGATCCCTCCAGCCCCCGTTGCAGCCACAGGGATCTATGCTAGTTTTCCTGGCTGGTTTTGAGATGCAGCCTCACGTGCTACATGTTGCAATGGTCTAATTGCACAAAGACCTGGACACTTATGGCAAGATGTATATTGAAAGAAACGTCCTCATTTTAGTGTTGCAAAAACAACACTGCTGTTTGTATCCAATTCCAGCTGTGTCTGAGGCAGGCATGCATATGGTGAAAGAACACTGGAACTTTTGCTTTTTTTGTCTCCCCCAATCCTTAGCATCACTGTTGTTGCTGTCAGGAAAAGAGCCATGAGTGACAATCATCCTGACTGTCATGTTCACTTCTGCACTGAGACAATGCACAGTTCATCTCACTTTTGTTGCCAAAAAGGTGCTATCTGGTCATGGTGATCTGCCTCTATCCCCTAGGCCTGGCTTTGCTTCGGACAAAATTATGTGTCTCTCATGAAATAATTGAAATGGTAATAAATCAGTCTGAGAACAGTGGACTCTCCACACCACTGCACTGTATGAATGGCCTGTCCCATACCTGGGGGCGATCTCCTTGCAGCAGGTCAACCGAACAATAGTGCACTGCTGCCTTGCTTAGTGTGTGCCCTTTCCCCACTGTTCCTTGGTGGCCTGCCAGTTCTGGAGGCATAGCTTTCGGGGGGTCAGACCCTTCCACTGCCACCAGTGCTGATGTGGAGTAGCTAGTGTATCTGCTGGAGTTTCTTCAGATTTACACCAGCACAATGGAGATCAAGATGCCAATGTACGTCAGTTCACAAAACAAGCCTTCGCAAGACTTTTTGAGGTGCCACCTTCTGATCGATGATCAGAACAGGTTAGAGTGCCCATTGGCACCTGGGGTGCTCACGTTTACATCACCTCCCTTTGCACTGGCCATTGTTTCCTCACTGTATATAAATACACACTACTCCTCATTACGAAATGTGAGCAGTCCATGCAAGTATGGTAAGTTAGCAGCTTATAATGTGTGTGTGTGTGCGCGCGCGTGTGCGTGTATGCATGTCCACTGGAAGCATTTTTTAAATCTACGTTTATTAGGAATAGTAGGACTCATTCTTAATTTTGTGCAAGCTAATCTGCTAGACCTTTGAAAAAACCACCTAATTTAAAAGAAATATTCTTGTTGCTTTTCTAGAAATTCTTGCTGCTCCTTTTCTCGATCCTTCTCTTCTCAAGGACTCTGTGTGATGCTCGCTGTTACTTCAGACCAGCCAGCAAATACGGTAAGAATGGCAAATATATTAGACATCTCTGAAGCATTAATTTGGAGATTCAAAGCCTTTTTTTCTTAGAAATGTTGGAATAGTAGAATACGTTCTTTGCTGAGGAATGATCCAAACAGCTGCATATTCAGGAATCAATCCACCTGGAGGCATCTCCGGACACAGAGACTCTACCTTGTTCAATAGTTACCCTATGGACTGATGTGTAACTGAAGTCCTTGCCAGGTGGCAAAAACCATGTACTTTTAAGTAGCATTGGCTAACCTGAGGGGGGCACCTGACACTAAAAATCAAAGCAAAGACAATCAAAGCTGGTGTTTAAATTCAGTTAGCAGAGCAAGCTGAAGTCTAATATGAACTGGGGAGGAGGGAGAAATTAAAGTGTAGACCTGTATGTTGATATGATAAAGGGCAGAAAGATCCTGCTGTAGCCATAAGCTAAGGCATTTCCCAGATCCATTGCAACAGCATAATAGTGTTTCTCTGGTATGTGGTTGCTGCCACGTTATCATGCCATGTCATTCACTCGTGCACACATCAGGAGCAAAGACCTGGTATCCTTTCTGCTGAGCACTGGGTTAGAGTCTTCCCTGGTGTAACTCTAGGGAAATCAGTGCTTTGATTACTGGTCCGCAAACATAAGGCTGTAGTCTATGTCTATTGATACATGCTCATATTGATCTACTGACTGTCATTTTCTGTTGTGTGCCTGCAGGGTGCCTTTCAAACAGAAACCTCTATGTTTTTGGTGCGGTGTGGAAGACTGAAGATTGTTACCAATGCAGGTGTAAGATGAATGCAATGATTTGCTGCAGCTTGTAAGTTCACCCAAATTATTGTTTGCTTATTCAGGAACTGGTTGAAATGGTCAGACTTAAAGAACCTCATTGAAAGTGTGCATTGGAATTTCATACTCACATGAGCAAAATTCCTCTTCCTGTTTCCCAGCTTGTTCTAATTGGGACCAAGTAGAATAATCTGGCAATCACATAGACTTCTTTGGGAAGAGACAAAATAAAAAACAGTTACAGTCTTCCCAGCACACATCTCTTCCTCATCACCACTCAGTCCTTTGTTTGATTCTGACACTAACCGGGCATATGGTTTCTTTTAGCCTCTCTTTTCTTCCTTCTTCTATTCAGCAGCTTGTCTCCAGATACCTAAACACCCCACAACACACATACGTGTGGGCTTCTGCAGCTCTGCACCAGACCAGTGGCCTGCTTGCAAGTGTCTAATCAGACCAGAGCTGCTCCACAACCTTCCCATGCAGCTAAGAGCTTATCAAAACAGGACACACATGTCCTGCTCTGATAAGTTGCTTTCTAAATCTTCTTGTGTGTTCCTGCCTCATGAACAGCAGGTGGCACATCAAGGAGAGCTGTGTCTTCCTGAATATAGTGGTGTGAACAGATTATCTCCCCAGAAGGCTGGAAAAATTCTTCGTGAGATGAAGGAGAAAAGAGTCCCATAAAGGGTCTGTGAGGAAGGATACAACCCAAAGAACCCTTGATGGGAAATATTCCTGGCTGTCCTCAGCCATAGGAGTGAGGGAGACAGCCTGTGCTGAAAAGAGGTTCGACTGGGAGGTATTCATGCTGGGGTGATTCAGCACTCTTTAAATGGATTGTTATTATCAAGAAAGTCCTAGTTTGAATGGGGAAGACAGAATTAATCCCTATTTTGTCTCTGTGGAATTTATACCAATCCCTAAGAGAATGATGAGGGAGAACTGCATTTGGACCAGACAAACATTGGGAAATCACTTCATCAGTTACAGCCATGATCAGGGCTCTGTATTCCTCCTGTGATAGTCCATAGTGCTTGTATTAATGGAATCCATGAACCAAATAGATCCATCATGTAGCTCGCTCCAGGATGGCTGTGGTTCAGTAAGCATCCTTCTCACTCCAGGTCTTAGCTGCTGATTTTCTCTTTGCCTTTCTCAATAACAGGGTTTTAGTCCCCAAGAACTATGACAGGGTGAACTGTGTTGGCCTATTCCACAAGAAAAGCTGTTCCATCCGAGTGGTGAAGAAGGCTAATCCTGACATAAGCTGCAAAGTCTACAATGGAGTTGGTTAAGACCACGTGATGTATTTCTCCTCTTCCACACCTACCCCAGAAGTTGAACATGCTCTGGATCTCTCCTTCAGAGGAAAGCAGCAAAACCAGCATGGTTTCAGGAGGAATGGGTTCGCCTCATGCCTTTCACAGCTCTAATTGTGCCACGTCTATCTCATTTCTGACACTAGGTGGTTTGTCTTATAACATACACATTTGTAACCAAGCTTTACCACAGATAACTTTGTGGCTTTTTTTCCTGTTGGGATCCAGAGTTAAATAAATTTTCACATACATCAAATCACTGCATTTTCTTCTAAGTAGTCACTGATTGGTCTTGTTGAAAACAGAAGAATTCTTGGTGTCTGTAAATGTTTGTAAATCTAATTATTGATTTAGAAATCATGTAGCTTTTAGAGTAACAGGTATTATATAAATTGTTGCCAGACAAACGGATTCATTATGCTATTACACTCATTCACATTCCCCCAAGGATACGTGTACTAGAAGAATGGGATGAAACAAAGCAGAAAACAGCCCTTTGAAAGCCTCCCCCCACCCTGGTGCCTTGTGTAGGTCAATCCATTAGTGCAGATGCACAAGGGAACACATTCTCCAAGAGATGACTGGAATATTACAAAAAAGGCAAGCCCGTTCCTGAGAGTCCAACCTACTGCAAAGAAATGCCATATAAATAGCTCTGTAACCTTCCATACCAGGGTAGAATTTCCTGCAATAATCTTGTTTGGATCAAAGTCCACTGACAAACAACCCCATGAAAGCTGTTTGTACAGAAAACCTAGACTATAAAAATTGTTTAGCTAGTAGACTTTAGGCACTACATGGTGCCTGGTACGAAGTTCATGAAAGTGGTTTATATGACTAATATCCTATAAAACATATTTATACAATATTAAGAGCAATTATAACAAGAGTGCTGTACAGCTTAAAAGGCCCAGATAAATCATTTGAGTGTGTTCAGTTTATTTAACACTGACATCATAGGTGTTTTCTTCATCTGCCTTTCCTCTACCCTGCTGAAGTATATGACAATGAAATATTTCAGCTGATGGAAACATCAACTTCTTTTTAATATCTGTTGTGAAAAAACACAGTCACATGGTCAATTTTCAAGTGCAGTGCTGAGAGTATACGAGTTGAAACCAGCACATACTAAGGAAAAGAGCTTACCAATAGTAAGAATAAAACCCATCCATGGCTCCAGGTACTACCAGAAAGTCATTAAGGTGATTCCAGGAAGCAGGTAAAATGAGAAATACAATCGTAGCTTCTTAAATCTTTGGCCCTCAAGATTAGTTAGAACTGCTCAGTAGCAGCTCCCTTTGACTATATCCGCCTGTGCCTTCTTGGGAGTAATGGACTGGACATCACTGGGGCTCGCTATGACCCTTCCAACCTGCCAGTGGGAGACACTGGAGGGCCCCTCACTCTTCTACTTGCTGAGGGTGGATAAGAGGATTTGACATATATATATATAGCGACAGAGAGAGATAGAGATAGGAATGATCATGCTATCAGCTTCCTGTATGTGTAGATGCATTTATAAGGGCCTGCCCAGGGGGGCAGGAGTAACAGGGCATTCCTGAAGGCTTGAACATCATTTAAGCAGTTCAGAAAAATTCCTGAGAAAATACATTGGTTTCACTAGCTCTCCCCCCATGGAAGGAGGGGTATGAACAAATTGGAGAAGGCTGAAAATAGTTAAAATATCAGTTATGCCTCAGAGAGAGGTAGAGATTCTGATAAAACAAAGCCAAACCAAACTTGTGCAAAATACCTACAAGGAAACTGCGTAGACCTGCTAAGCTTAGCATACACATGGACTATGTACTGTTCCATGGTACATTTTCTCCCTATGCTTTTGTCATCGAGTACCTAGTACTATTCTTTGTGGACACTGCTCACTGTTTAACAGTGCCAGAGAGAGCAGGACTCCAGATGCTGGACCACAATTAGATTTACTAAATGTACTGTAGGAGAATTGGTGTCTGAAATTCCATGCTCAGAGGAAAGAAAAAGACAGAGCGTCAGGCCTCCACCAATGAAGGCTGATACGGCTGAAGATCTGACACAAGAGCACTGGAAGAGACCCTCAAAGCATCCAGAGTGCAGCTATAATCCCACTGCTATGGCAATCCTGTCACTCCCAGGGAAATGCTTAATTGCACCCAATGAGTGTTTCTCGGTAGAGGCCTTCCTGTCACCGTAACCACTTGCAGAAAGAAGTTACTTGGCCAGCACAGAGAGGACTATGTCCCCATGCATCTGTACCCCCTTGAAATGGGTTGTCTCCATAGATCCCAGCTGTCTTATGTAATAAACTGCAGAGAAAACAGGACAGTTCCCCAGCGCCTTCCCATAACAGGAGCACGTGCTGCGGAGAGAGAACGGGGGCAAGCCTTCTCATCGCTCTGTGGGGAGTAGGGCAGCCCCACGCTACGGTTTCTTTATTCCATTCCCAATAAGCAGCAAAAAGGGGCTGGTCCGTTGGTTGCCAGAATCAATGCAAACTTACTGATATGAACAGAAGCAGCCAGTCTGACCAGCACATGACTAGCATTAGCTGGGACTACAGTACTTCCATGTTGCTTCCCAGCAGCAAGTGTCTGACATATAGAGTAATTTCCACCCGTATGCACCCTCACACAAATACTGCTTGTGCATTTTGCAAAAGCCTTAGCGGGTCAGGACCCTCACAGAGCCCCTCCACAGATACATGTTCAGTAGTCCCCATGGTATTGTGAAATTAAACATGGCCAGGTTCCAACCAGGCGGTTCAGGCACCAGTATCCCTTTCAGCAAGGTGCCGAACCAAACCTACAAGACCCACCTGGGTGAGGAAACAGGCGTCTGCATCTTTGGCTTACTGCAGCTGTTCTGACTCCAAGCCAGCTCCAGTATTGTCCCTGCTGTGCTGTAGCCCAGACAGCTGCTGCATGGCAGCTCCAGCCCCACCACATCTCTTGGCTTACACTCAGGGGCTGCTGTGTGCCTATAAGTCCCACCTACACAATCTCGTGCAGGGTTGGAGTGACCTGAGTGCTGCGCCCACACCAGTTTGTTAATAGGGAACATATTCACCCTGCAGTTTGGACAGGACACGGAAAGAATATGTGTGTAATAGGACCCTAATGCAGCACTATTCACCTCAGCAAAATTGGCCAGAGCCTTGATATAGCAGTTCATCCTAAAAATCTGGCAAGAAGAAAGTCCCAGGTGCCATAGCGAAATATTGGTGGTTAGGGCATTTCCTGACCCCTGGGAGGCAGACCCCTGAGCAGTCTTGCAGGAACAGTGCTGTGGATGTTCTCTGTGGACTTTAAGAGGAGACCATATGCTAATTTGCTACTTTGCAGGCTCTGCCCAAATATGTGAATTGAGAGAAAAAAAGTGACACAGACTATCTTTAAATGTTTGGAAGGTGTGGAGGTAAGGCTGGCTGAGGAACGCTGCAAGCTGAGGGGGGACAAGAACAGCTTCACAAATCAAAATACCACTCAGTAAAAGGACTATCTGTTTCCTAGTGGTTTTCCTCCCATTTCTTTAATGCTTTGAGCAGCAGAACAAACAAACATATGATAAATAAATTAAGGAAGAAACAGAAGTGAACAGGCCAGCTAAATAAATCATTTCAGCTTTTCTGGCTCCAGTAAGATAGGAAGCTTCTACTTCCTAAGGAGCTGGCAAGGGGCTCGAGATCTGTGTGGGCTGCTGCCTTCTCAGCTGGAAGCACAGACTTCATGTCCCCAGATCAAAAAGGTCATCTCCTTCTGAGGCATCTGGGTAAAAGGGAAATGCTGGGATATGGGGTGCTGGTTCAAACTAGCTGGTGAATAAAGCTCCTGAAAAGGAGGCTGGAAAAATAAGTTATACAAAAAAAGCAGCAACTCAGGGATGCCCTGAAGAAAGAACCAGTAACTGCAGACAACTCTCCAGCTTACATCATTCATTACACAGATTCCAGTTTTATTCTTCTCAGCATCGTAAGACATAAGAAATGCCAAAATATGCTAGAAAGACCTTAAATATTCCTGCTTCTTCTTTGATTATTTCTTTAATGATGAAAGATGTCAGCTAAGTGCTTGAAGTAGATGGGCACATCAGTAATAGCTGGTACCAGAAAAAATGAAAGAAAGACTACAGTAAAATGAAAAACTATTTTCACTTCTAGTTTAGCTGATAAGAGCTTGTACTTATTTTCATATTGAAATGTTTGATTTCTGTTGACATACTACATGACTACAAATGAAAACACGTATTTTGCTACTTACACACTTTTAGAAGGGCCCCAGAATAACATTAAACAAGGGACTAGATAACTAGTTGACTACAGCTTAAAACCCACTTTAGGTAAAGGGTGAAATCAGGTTATTCTGATACAGCCCTTAGAAATACTTTGTTTGTGTATTTTCCCAATGCAAGAGAAGAATTTTCAACTCTGATTTCTGCCTTGGTTTTTCATGACAAAGACCTGGGAAAAATCATTGAAAACTGGAACTTCTGCAAATCCTTCTTTTCCTCTATTTCCGTCTTTCTCAGTGCTCTTACATTTCTGAGTTCTTTGCCTGAGTAACAGTGTCCCTCTTCCCCTTTCACAATTTAAGGACTTGTAGCCTGTATCCCTCTAAAATAAAATTTCAGTACCAATCTGTGATGCAATGGAAACATCGAAAAAACTGATATTGGCAACATTTTCATATGTACGAGGCAAAATTCTCTTTGAACCCTAAATAAATCTTGCCTCAGCAAGGAGAACAGAATTAAGCTCTTTCCCTATATTTTGTCTCTTTGCTTCAGCGTGCTTCCACTCAAGTACACGCTTGCGTGCAGCATGGGTGCATGCTGTGCTTCAGAGAGCTTCATAGCTCTTCCTTGAAGTTGCTATTCCTCTCAAGTATCTGTAGAATTTCTATATTTATGTAACAGCAGAGGGAGCCAGAATTTCAAAGTCGGACCGTAACCATAAAGCAGAACTCATTGGCTAAACTGAAGGGAGGGAAGGAGGGAGGGGGGGAGAGAGAGGGGGAGAGGGAGAGAGATGCCATCCAAATTACCTACAGAAACAGTGAGGAGAGCTTCTCTTCTGGATTGCTAAAACACAGAAGACCTTACTTTGCTGCTACAGCATTCCTTCCTTCTTCCAAGATAGAAATGTGCAAGGGCAGGGATTTTCTCTATCAGTAAAAGGTAAGAATTTTCTAAATTATCTGTTTCAGACTGATAAGAGCTCAGATCTCTTTGTTAAGGTTATCATTTTTGACTGTAAAAATTTATCCAGCTTTCACTTGTGTGACTGACAGCTGATGCCATCATTGTCAATTCCCTTTCTGCTCAAAGCTTCTTCTGCTTTGGGTAATGACTGATTTCTGATCAGAAAATGTTATGTAAGGATTCACCTGAAAGTTTACCTAAGATCCGAGGCTAGAGTTATATGTCAGAAACTTTTAAGGGAGAGTTACTGAGAAGTTGCTAAATTAACATAATTTAAAGAGACAAGTTTTAGAAGAGCTTAAGAATATGGATTACGAACAGTTCAGTTATGATTCTTCATTCATTTAACTGTTAGGGTAAACAGGAGATAATGAAAAGCATTCAATTAGCATTCAAATACTAAAATTGATCCATTGATATTGACAGGGACATGAAATTTAAATTCAAGAGAAGCCATAGATTGAAAGGCTTTGTGCACATACAGTTCCTAAAAGTAAAGAATTCTTGCACCGTCCTTCAGTTCCACGAAATTGTTGTAGATTTCTTTATGGTTTTAGAACAATACAGAAACAAGGGCAGAAATATTAAGTGAACTTGATCCAAAGTCCACTATAATCTATGTGCTCTGAATCCAGTCACAAGGCAAGGAAAACAGTAATAAATACTTTGTTCTCTTTGTATGCTTTTTAAGCTTTTGTCCGTCTCTGTCAAGAGAGACTTGTCTGCTCATCGAGACCTGTACAGCACCAAGCACAAGACGACCTAGTCTCAAATAGTTTTTTAATACCACCATAATAAACATTAATGTAATTATTAATGGTGATAATTTAGCAGGAAGGGTTATAAAAACAAGGGAGGCCTTTGCTGTTTACCATTCAGCTTTGATTAAGGTTGTGCAAACAATTGCTTTTATCAGCCAGCGCCTGAACCAAAACATTAAACATACAGTTTTGAAAGACTGGATGTTTTTGAGGGAAAGACGGCATTATCAGATGCAAAAAAAAAAAGTTATTTTGGTATGAATGGAACATTTTGTTTCATTGGAAACAAAACAATTGTAATCAATTGATCTTTTTGCTAGTAAACCAAAGGGTTTGAACCACTGTACAGGAGAAGATGATGCCAAACCTGGTGTTTAACCCAATGGAGCCCAATGATTGTCTGGGTTCTCCCTCCTCCATCTGATTCAGAACAAGCATTTGAAGTGACATCTTTCAGCTTCATGAACTGTTCACAGAGTATGGGTCATTGAATAAGCGTTTTCCACGAAAGCAGGTGACTAAGTTTGACAAATGGATCCAGTCTGACTTGTCATGAAAGGCCCAACCCCTGTATCTACTGAGCAGAGCTTTGCAACCTTTCAGGGTGCAAGAGGGAGATGGAAGATGGGAGGGGGATCTTTGGGGTTCAGGTATGGTCCTTGCCACCTTGTGGTGTGACAGAAAGTCTTCTTGGTTACCACTGGTCACTGGAAAACACTTCTTATCTTCTGATTCCCAAGACTCATTCCTCACCCAACCTATGCAGTTTCTGGCAGTATACATCAGGTCACTCTCCAGATATCCTAACTGTCTGTCTCCTAAGGTGCCCATTGCAATGATTTATGGATTCCCCATCTCCTTTAGTAAAGATCACCTTTGTAAAAGTATTGGGTTTTTCTCTTGAGTACAGGACAAGTAACGATGGCCTTTACTCTTAAGGAATCAGGGACTAACCACCATTCTCCAATGTGCCGACCTGCTAGTCATAATTTGCCTTTGTGAGCTGGGTCTGTGTCTTCGGTAAGATTGCTGTGAATTTAACCAGAAAATACAAAGTTGGAGTACGTGCTTTTGTAAAATTTCCCTGATTTCTGCAGGATCAGAGAAGATTAATTTGTAATATATGTTCATACCCTCTAAAAGGTTTCCTTCTGAAAATGTGTGGATGTGGGAGGGGTGGGGGGAATATTCACTTTCCTGGGTGAAGGGAAGTGATACCATCTCCCAATGTTATAGACTTGTAACATATTAATACACACAACTTGTTCTATACCCTAATTATGCAGGTTTTCGAAATTTTTAACAATGTTTTTTCAATGACCTAAGATAGTTGCTCCCAATATTTTTGCAACACAGAGTTATGCTCCCAATATTTTTGCAACACAGAGTTAAACAAAGATGAAGAATCCACCATTTAATTTCATTGTACCAAATCCCTTATGGATTCACTGTTGCTATGGGATGTCTGTGCATACTCAGTGGCAGGTTTCCTCTTCTAGTTAAGTGTTGCCTTCCTGGGAACCTGTAATGATAACCAAATGATTTTTAACCTTTCTCTAGGATGTCAGGCTAAATAGGGCATATCTATTTTACTGAGATAATGCCACTGCCAGTGAAAAGGGGATGCCACTTTTAGTCAGTCACCACCACCTCAGTTAACATCTGCAATATGAATTTCAGAGTTCTGTTAAACCTTTCCACTGCTCCTTTGTTTCTAGTTTATAAGAGGCAGAGGATAGCTGCTTTACTCCAGATAATTGCCATAACTCTTTAAATAAGTAATACAATCACTTAATGTCTTTAGGAATTGCTTCTCTCAGGAAGTCTTACGGACTGAAAGCAGCAAACACGGCTTGAGCAACTGGTTAAGTTCTGAGCCAGATAAGCAATTACTTCTGAGTACCAGATAATTAAGCCAAACACGGCAAACATTTTTTTTCTTTGACTTATGTCTGAAGTGGAAATTGATCCACACTGTCCATCACAACTATGGAGACTCGTTGTTGATGACAGGAAGGGAATGATCAAGATTAGCTTTGCAAGAGTGACCCAGCCTTTCCCAGTAAGCACATAGAGCACAGCATCAGTAGTAGTCCCTGGCTCTATTGTGCCTCCAGGAAAAGTTTTTATAGAGGTTTTCATGGGATGTCTTCAAGTCTAGAGGTCTCACAGAAGGGCAGTCATGCATTAACTCCTTGGGGCCACTTATTGCCTAGCAGTCCCCCTGAAACCCACTGAGGGTTTCATTTTATTCCCTGACCCATCTCTGTAGAATTCCCTTTCCTTTGATGATGTTTTCCAGGAAATACAGGATAGCTCCCTGGGGTAAGGCTTTCAAGCTGACTAGTGATAGATGGTTTCCTTTTCTTAAGACAACCTGAGGGACATTTGTTAGTTTAGAAGGCTATGTTGCTCAGCAAGAAAAACCCTTCATACTTTGCCTGCTATTTTTCCTTGCTTCCACCACAGACTGCAGTGATGAATGTGTGTAAAAGGCGTAAGTGGGAGATTTAACTTACACTATGATTAAATCTGAAAACTCCTTCTCTTTTTCCTTCTGTATCCTGTTAATTTGCTGCAGACTTTTGAGAAACTATCTCATACTGCATCAATTAGAGAAGACAACTCTTGCTTTTTGAGCACGTTAGCTTTTGTTACTGACCTCTTTCCTGAAGTTCATTAAGCGTTCTGGATCACTCTTTCCTCTTTAAAAACAAACAAGCAAACAAAACCAATCCAACTTTTCCTCCACTCCCTCAGCAAACTGATCTAGGAGGCATGCTTCTTACTTCCACAAGCCAACTAAGTATTGCTTCACTTTCTGGAGACAAAAGCTGGTTTTTTTAGCCCATAAAGTTTTCACTATATTTTTCTGGGTAATTAACAAACCTTCAACACAGTGAGAGGCCTAACATTTTTCCCACTGCATTGGTGATTCAGTATATTAGCTAACTTGATTGAAGTATCTAAACAGAATGCGTGCACATTGCTTATAACTGTCTCTTCATTTAGACCAATCTGAACAGCAGTAAAACACCTTCAGATAACACAGCTTTTGGCAGTTACTGACCTTGAGAATCTGCCACCCAAGGATACCACAAAAGGATACATAAGTATAAGGTCATCACAACATTTATTTTTCTGAAACTGGTTTTTACACTATGGTTGCCAGAATAAGAGATAAAGAGAACTATGGACCTAGGTGATCTAGGCTCTGACTTTTCCCAAGACATTGGGTTGGCAGACAGTTTTAAGTACTGCATAGTGCACCACAGTTTTCCTTGAGACACTCGACAACTCATGTCTCCCCTCCCTCTCTTAGTACCCTTATCTGTGATGAGGGTGATAATTCCTCATTTACCTCTGGGCGGTACCATGAGAACGAATGCCCAGGAAGTCCTTGACAGTCACCTTGTGAGAGACACCATGAAATGCAAGGTGTTAAAAGAAAGGGAGCTCCTAACCCAACAAAATGCATTGCGAAGCCTTCAGAGGTGCTTTTTATCCCCACCGCATTTTCCATCTGCAACATGCACAGCCACGCTCTGCCCCTGGCACTCCTCTTGGGAATGTGCCTCTTAGAGTTGTGAGATCTGGCTTCCGCTTTTCAGGTGGCTCCACTACCTTCTTTTTTTTTCTTCAACATTATTAGTTCTCCTCACTGACGCCTCAGCATGTCCAAAAGTGTCTGGGACTCTTGAGAAAGCTTACTCTGTGGGGCACAGATGTTTGTAATAACTCAGCACACATTTTTCAAGCAACAAAAGAGAACCGTGTATTTGTTGTCAAGGATACTGTAGCTAAGGACATGAGGCTGGTACTGTAGTAAAAAGCTCATCTCTTCATTTACAGCAGAATCTGTTTGTCCTGTCCAAATGCCAAGACTCGGCCTCTTTTACTGGTACCACATAATATTGCAGGCTGCTAATGCCTTTGCTCTGTTTCATATGCAGTATCTCCACTGGTCAGCACTAATTTAAAGTTAACAGGGTGGCTGAGGGTTTTTCATTCTGTATCTATTTTCATGCTGAAACATACTCTTCCCTGCACCAACCCTCCCCACGTGGGACCATGCAATCCATACATCATCATTGCCTCTTCTTTTAGTTCCAGAAAATAAATCAATCACTTCACATGAACCAAGCAATAACACAAAAGTGAGTGAACAGAAAGAGTCATACCTATGTCCACAATTTAAAAAATTTCCTTTGCCCTCTTTAATGAAGTTTAAACTACCAAGGAAATGAGAGAACAAGGGAAAGAAAAGCTTACTATGTTTCACTCGTGTGACTGTCTTCACTGTCTGAGACAACAGATACAGATAGATAACAGATCCAGCAAAGCAACAAAAGAATTGACTGTACTAATTTTTGCTAATCAAGCAGAGCAACAATCCCAAAACACCTTTTTATTTTCTGTACACCATTGCTTTTTTTAGTTCCTGAAAGGCAACATCTCAAGAAGCATAGAATACAATTCATACGCAGAAAGACAAGGCAAAGAAAAAAATTGTAGTGTGGTGGATGCTTTTTTGTACGGTGCTGGTTACTTTTATGCACGGAGTTGCTCAGCAGTAAATGCTACTCAAGGTAATAAGCTCACCATGCCATTTTATTTATGTATTCGTATCTTGACCACTTGTTTTTCTGAAGCTCAGAAGTTTTTCACAACCCCACAAACTTGTTTGAGTGGCATTTTATTGCTGAGGAAAGTGGCATGCTATGGGTAAATAGTGTCATTCCCCAAGTATTTATTTACTTTTCACTTTACAAGCCTTTGTACAGCATGTAACTGCCTCTGGCCTGAGGAGAACTCCCAACAGAGTCAGATTTTTTTTCTTTGATTCCTGAACATAGAGGATTTGGACTCCAGAGCCAGGATTATAAAGCAGGCTCTGCTATGGCAGATCACGACAGCCTCCCAGGAGCCACTGGTGGAGTCCAGGCAGTCCTATGGCTGAGATCCCCAAAAGCGTGCAGCCTCAATTAACCCTGTAGGTTCAGCTCCCTGAGACCCCATTGAAAACCCCAGCTCAGGGCTTGCATCAGTGGCTAAGAAGCAGAGCCATCTGCCTGTGCACAAACAGCATCCAGGAGATAGCACACGCTATTACAACACTTGAATTCTCTTGGTTAAAAAAAGCAAAATTATGTCGAAGAAGAATCATTAAGCTTCCTCTCATAAGAAATTAAGAGAAGTTGTCAAAATCACCCAGTCTTAAAGCCAAAATCCAGAGACTGGACTGTATTTCTGATAAACCCTGTGACGGGCACATGGGACACCCAGGGGGAGACATCAATGCCTCACGGGCACTGGAGTTCATCCAGAATGGGGAAGCAGGGAATTTGGACTGCAGTTCCCATGACCTATCACAGCTATGTAGAAGCTGAAAACTGTTAACAGGATTTTGAATTTTTCTAGACTTTTTCAAAATTGTCCCATGTTATCCCTCCTGAGGATATGAGCCTGAATTTTTGCATGGTGATTGTCTCAAGAAAATGTGGGTTCTGGCTGCGATTGCAAATTCATGTCACAGATTAACTCACATAAGATATTTTAGTGTCAGCTTTATGCACCTAATATGCCTGACTTTTCACATTGATGTTTAACTTGATTGAAGGTAAATGCAGCCCCACAACGTGTCTTCTGCTCAGTTTGGATTAGAACCTTGCAAAACCACAATTACACACAATTTTTACCCCCACGCATGTTTTGATCCAACTTTCTTGAAACACCACTCTACTGTATTAGTGATGATCAGGATACTGCACTGAGTTAAATGATGAAGTTAAGATGTTCTTAAATACATGGGACAACCTCACAACCAGTAAACAACTCAATAGTTGCACAGCTTCCATACCACAGTTTAGCAAACAGTTCCATTTTATGATCTAATAAACTATATAAAAGGGAGCTGAAAAAGATACACAGAATCATTGGCATTTGCTTCCCTGTCTCCCTCACTACACTTCTGACTAATTTCTTGTAGCATAACTACGCAATCTTTTTTCTTTTCCTTTGCAGATACACCCATATCTTCCACAGCTGAACAGAAGAGATAAAACCTTTTTTGGGCTGGCCCCAGAAGACCCAGATTCTGCTTGACTATCACCTTTTTGGATAAACATTTTGGGGTTCAGGATGAATAAGACAAGAGCTGTTAATGACGGTTTTCCTTTCCTGAACAGTAAGAACTGGAGCTCAAATCGAAGCTTCTCTGCGCACATTTCTAATCAGTGCAGGAACATCACTGATCTTACTGTCTTTCTGGCCACCTCTTACAGCTTGGAAACTGTCCTAGGCATTGTGGGAAACATCTGTCTGATTGCTGTCATCGCCAGGCAGAAGGAAAAGGCCAACGTCACCAACATCTTAATTTCCAACTTAATAATTTCAGACTTGTTTATGTGTCTTGTCTGTCTGCCTTTCACCGTTGTTTACACCATGATGGACTACTGGATATTTGGGGAAGTCATGTGCAAAATGATGTCTTTCACTCAGTGCACATCTGTGACAGTGTCAATTCTTTCCCTTGTCCTTATTGCTCTGGAAAGACACCAGCTCATCATAAACCCAACTGGCTGGAGGCCAAGTATCTCCCAAGCCTACCTAGGAATTGGAGTAATTTGGACTTTAGCGTGTCTCATGTCGCTGCCCTTTTTGACCACATCCATCTTGTCTAATGATTTGTACGAGCAGCTCTCGCACATAATGAATTTTTCCACTGACAAGGCCATATGCATCGATTCGTGGCCTTCTGAGCAACACAGACTTATCTACACTACCACTTTACTGCTCTTGCAATATTGCATCCCACTGTTCTTCATTATACTGTGCTACCTACGTATCTACTTACGCCTACAGAAGAGAAAGGACATGTTTGAGAAGAGCGAATACAGCAACCGAGCAGTTCAGCTGAGAAGGATAAATATTTTGTTAGCATCAATGGTTGCTGCTTTTGCTGTTTGCTGGCTACCACTGCATGTTTTCAACACTATTGTGGACTGGAATTACAAAATCATTTCGCCTTGCCACCACAATCTGATCTTCTCATTGTGCCACCTAGTAGCTATGGCTTCCACCTGTGTCAACCCTGTTATCTATGGTTTCCTAAACAGCAACTTCAAAAAAGAAGTGAAGTCACTGATTCTGAGCTGCCAGCATAATTCAGTAACTGCATCAGTGGAAGAATATGATCACTTGCCTTTATCCACCATGCAGACTGAAATCTCCAAGGGCTCACTGATGTTGAACTGCAGACATAATTCTATCTAGCTAGCAGAAAACATTTCAGAGGGGTGCCCTGACACCACACACCAATTATTATCTGTAGGTATAAAAAGCAACTGGTGATGCCATAGCTGGGATGTGAACAGGAACCAATTACTGCCTGATTTTTGGAAGAACAGGCAAAGGAGGGTCGTAAACGCATACAGTAGCTCCTCTGGTACACAAGTTGTTCATGCCATTGAGATGGTACGGACATTGAGGAGACTGGGCTGATGTATATACGGCTGCTCTAACAGATCAGCAATTAAGCTGTGGCTGCATATAGACTGACACGGCGTTCATCAGCCAAGCTCACACAGCTGTGGTGGAAACCCAGACTTGCAGTTTCAGCACTGCAGGCTGCCAAAAAGTTGCCATTAGAGAAGACTCCCTCAGTTTTTCAGTATTAGTAAGATTTTTGTGTACAGCTGACACACCAGTGGAACAGAGATATGTAAAGATACAAATTTTTGTGCTTTACCAGCTCTCACAGCCCATGAGGTAACAGTAATATTTCAGTGGATCTAGTTCACATCAGACACCTGGATGCTTGTACGAAACTTCTCTGACATATAGGCTTGTGAATAGCCATCGCCTCTACAAGTGGGGACACAGAACAACCACCCTAGTATGTAAAGATGACAGTTACATATTGAGGGATGATGGCAAATGAAAATGTTACTCAGTGGATTAAACTCTTAAAACACATTGAGGTCATGCTGGGCAATATTTTTAAGCAAATGAAACACAGTTGTAGGTCTACATGGAAACTAGTCTGGTTGACTTTTTAATTCCTGCTGCTGTCAGTGACAAAGCTCTGCAATGCTAAAACTGCATGCCATGATGGTACAAGGTGGCTGGATTACTGGAGTTGTTTCTAGGTCTTGGTAGCAAGATACCACTTCTGCTTCATCAGCTTCTTGGTATTTTAATTGCAAAGCATCTCATTCAGAAGGTCAGAACGGGCATCAAAACATGTTTGTAGAAACTGTCTTTCCAGAATGGGTATGGTCCCAAAAGAAACAAGCATATGCACGGAGGCTTTCAGTTTCCCATTACAATAAAACCAGATGTCAGATACCAGTCCCACCCACCGGCATCAGCAACAGAGAGGGAGCCAAAATTGCAACTAATCAGGAGAAGACCAATGCAAATACACAAATGGCATCCATATCAGGTGGAGACACATACCTTGAAAGCAAGCTACATGTAAATAAGTAGTATAGTCAAATGCTCTACTAAAGTGAGAGTCGTGCTTTTTCACATCTGTAGTATTTTTAGTCTTTGTCCACAAAACCTACAAACCATAAACTCATTTTTAACCTCTGGAGCCAGAGACATTGCTCAGTGAATACTGAGAAACTAAGAAGCAGGTATGCCCAAGAAACCCATACTGAGGAACTGACTAAAAAAACCAATAAAGGCAGCAAGTGTAAAAAGGAGACCAACCGGGTCAATGCTAAAGAGATACGGAAGCATATTCTGATCTGAGTTGTTAAATTAACTTTAGCAGAAGACCGGACTAGGTGACCACCTGAGATAATTTCCACCCTGAATTATGCTACAACAAGCAGTCATTACTCATTGTAGTCAGTGGGTTTGCATTGAGTTGAAGCTATCCCAATGTATAGTCATGCAGACAGCTAGAAAACCCTTAGCTGGAAGCTCTCCGATTAGGCAGATTGGTAAATATTAGGTGAGAAAAAATTCTTCCCATGCTATGGTCTGACAGGCAGTATGGATATTGGACAGAGTATCTGCAGGCAAGAGAAAAACCTTATGCTATAAGGTAGCAAGAGCTACCAACAAGGACGAGATAACATCCTCAGCTGCCAGAAATGGGAGCTTGCCACGAGCTGGGTGCACAGAAATTGGTGGAAAACTTCAAGTTTGGACTTGAATTTTTGTGTGCAGAGTCTTAAAGCAGAAGGCATTTTTATGCAACCACCCTTCTAATTCTGGGCAGAACCTGCATACCTCAGTAAGACAGTTCATGTGATATTACCTTTTGTATCTTCCTCAATTATCCAGCAAGACTTTTTTGCTTCTTTCAAACAGACTTCTGCTTTTATTTCTTTGTTATTTGCCACAGTATAATGAGAAGTTGTTTTTCCATTTGTTTATATGCAGTGTCATTTCTAGACTGGACATTGAGTCTATTAGAAACACAGAACAAGATTTTATCTTATCTGCAGTTTGAAATTTGCTACTGTAACTGAAAAGAGAGCCGATACAACCATGTGATGTTGAGTAGTTCAAAACACAGTAACTCTTCATCAACTTGATTTATAGCAAAAATCTGCGATATTATTGGAGCTTAAATACTGTTTAAACTTTGTAGCGTTTTTGTACTCAGAATCAATGTCATCCAAGTAGCGTTGAGTACTTCTGCCCATTTCCTGCATTTGTTGTAATTCCAACATTTAATTAAGATGCATGTCTAGCCATCATAAGAATACTCTGCTAAACATGAATATAGAAGATTATCTGGTTTATGATCTTAAGTATACAACTTTTCAAGCACCAGTGTCTTAAATGGAATCACAACTACATTTAGAATTTTTACTTCCATGAACGTGTCTTTGTCGCGTTTTGATAGAGAACTTACAGAACACCAGGGACTTGCCGTGAGAGCTATGCATTTGCGCTGTGCATCAGGTCCCAGTTCTTCCTGCAAAGGGTAGAAATATCAGCAGGGTCTGACTCTTAGTTTAACTGTAATTCATGTGGCCATTCGTATCCACGATCACAAGTATATAGGTAAAGCGAAGCAGATCCAACTTTACAGTAACTCAGACAGAAACAAGCGGATGTATCTTCTTCTAGTGATTAAGTGAAGTGCCAAGTTTGGAGTCAAGTACTGTTTATTGCTAACAGACTTTGGACTGGATAAAATAAAGAATTTAAGCACTAAAAGCCACCATACTGCACCCATATATCTAACTGCAAATATACAGATCCTCAAAATTCCCAACCAGCTGCTGCCTATCCATCTACTTACATACCATCCTGAGGTACATGTTTTTCAACCTCTAAAATTCCCTCGGTAACTAAATAAACTTTAGACTAAACCCAGAAAAAGACCATCATCTAAGCACCAAAGGACTAAATATCTATGTCGCGTGTAAGCCCTGTTTTTATTTACACACTAGACATCCTGCTGTCACAAACAGCTGTAACAGGAAATTTGCCTTTATCACTGCTTCTTCTTTCTGTGTGGACATTAAGGCTTATGCAGCTGTGCAGAAATGCAGTAGATGATATTATGCTGCTAGTTTTTAAGAACTGCTCTAGCAACTGTTCCCTTTGAAGGCAAAGGCACAAGGGCTGGATGCAATTATGCCTCCATGGTTGAAAGAGCCATTTTATTTGTCACTCTGAGGCTTTAATGCAACCAGGGAAGGCTATGGCTCTTTAGTCACAGCAGAGGGTGACAGAACAGAAAGAGCTTACATATGCCTTACCCATTTGTAAATAGCAAGTAAGATTTGTATCTAAGATGGATCAAGCATTTTGGTGTTCATCGTATACGGTGATGCTTTTGAGTACGCTCTTTACAAAGTTCTGCTGCCGAGTTACAAAGGCAATGTTGGGGAAATATGCAGGAGTTGTGTAAATCATGTATTCATACAATTCTAAGACCTCACCCTGCCTTTTTTTTTTTTTAAAAAAAAAAAAAAAGCTCTTTATAATCCTGCCTCTTGTGAGAAGTTGTAAGAAGATGGTAAGGTTTTCAGAGCAGAAAAACAACTTATTGCTGTGGTATAAGTGGCATGCTATGGGGAGTTTAATAACAACAAATAAAATACTGCCTGTGTTACTTCATTCTCTGACTGCTTCTGTAAAATGGCATAATACTAGTCATAGTATAAAGTATGTAATATTTAGTTCTCAACTAGTGTTTATCAAGAGAAAACAAGTTATACTGTATGATAAGAGCCATTGATATAAGAAGGGTTAATAGCTTCAGTCATTATTCCTAAGGACAGACAACGGTGCAGCACAGCCAGCTGAGGAGGAGAGGATAGGCTAAGTGTCAAAAATTCAGTGTAGGACATTTGAATATTCTGATGCCAGGACTCAGCTCAGCTTCACAGACTTCCCAGATTGCACAGGAAACTGGGTCCTACACAGCATGCTATCCCAAACCCTGACCAGAATCCCAAGCAGAAAGCAATCAAGACCTCCAAGAAGATGAAAACCAATGTGGGACATCTACCAAAATTTTATTGAACCTCAGAAATGCTGTGACTGTGTTAAAAATCAGTAAATGTCTCTGACCTGGGTCACCTGCCTCAACAGAAAGTAAACCAAGGTACTAGGTGTGACTGTAGGCTGTGCTATAACCAGGTTATGTTTATTACATTGACACACACAAGGAGTGCAATGGCAGTATCTGCTGTCTGTCTGGAGTGTTGTTGTATGGCATAAGTGTGATGCAATCATCACCAGCAGTTGGTAGTGATGTTGTGGCAGCAGGCAGGGTCTGCGCTGTGGGTTTGCTGTTTGCAAATGCAGTGCACACACACATATGAAGCATGACAGTCTAACAGAGCTTATTGTAAATTAAGACATCACATTTTAAGGACCACTTACAGGATTCTTTTACTTTGACCTGTGTGTCTTACAAGATCACCTGATATTTCATTACAGGCCTTTCTCCTCAAATTTCAATTCATGAAATACTGGCCTGATTTTCAGGCCAGTATTGATTTCAGTTGAAACTGTTGTTGCTTAGTGCCACGGCTAACCTGAGTTTGTATTTTATGAGCATCAACATCCACATAGCTTTTATGACCTTCCCTCACTTTCTCAGTTTGCTTTAATAAAGGCACTTCTCTGAACTCAGGAAGTCATAAGTAGAATAAGCCTGAGATTTATACTTTTGTATAATGCCTTTTCCTGCCAGACAATGCTCATTAGGCCTTAGTCAGAATTGTTTTGTTGTCCTTCCAATAAATGCTTAGTAATCATGAAGCCCACCAGCAGAGATTATATAATGGAAACCTGAGGTAAAATAGAATTCAAGATTTTTTTTTAGAACTTAAGTTGATGGGACCCTACCACCCATTTATTAAAAATGCACAGTTAAATAGTGCTATAGTATTCATTCCATAGGATAGAAAATACTTTGCTCAATAGCAACTATAATACACATTATCACCCATAACACTAAAAAAAGTGCAGTCATGGTACACAAAATACAGCACTGCACATTTTTTCTACCTATTGGCAAAATATGATGAGCTATGTTAGACATGGTGATAAAATAATAACATGAATAAGTATTTTTTTGTAGAACATCACAAGTATACACACAGCATCATGATGCAACTTCTGGCAGTAGGAAGGTAGGTTTTGCCAATCAAAAGCTGTGATGACATCCAGAACAAAAACCTTGCACTTTAACTCTTAAAAATGGCAAAGCTTTGTTCTTAAAGTCCCAGGTATAAATTTCTGTCCTTTGAATATAATAATTTTAGCTTATGAATTACTGAGTCCCTTATCCAGACTACAGGAATAGAAAGCCTCCCCATCAGCAGCTACTGCGCAAATACTACTCCATCATTCATAAGTATTGTCTTGATTCCATTTTGTTACAGGATGACTGTGTGTAGAATGCGCTTATCCCATGCTATGCCTGTAGTAAAGTAACGAGCATTGATTCATCTACTTGATAGGTTGACTTAATGGCTAAAAGTAGTTACATGAGCCAAGTAGTTCTTTCATTTCAAAAACAGACTGTAGAAGAGTTTCTGGTGTCCTAAAGACCAATGTAGCTACTTTCTGAAATGCACTGCATTCACAGCAGAGAGCTGAAAAATGCTGGGAAGTTCTGGACTCCTCAGCATGTATGTTAAACTCACAAGGATCAATACAGTCAAGCAGAGAGTTTTGTTTAAAGTAACGGCAAATACACAGGAGCATAATGTGCATAGAGCCCCAGGCCTGTGTTTTGGGAAGGCTCACAGGATTCAAAGACAACAGAAGCTGGTTGGCCCCATGGTTACGACTTTTAAAGCTGATTAAATCATCTGACAACACCAGTACCATTTAAAATTCAGTGTGTACCTAACTCCATTCATCAGAAATACAGCTACACTGTCACAAGTTGTAAAGTGTCCTTTCATAACGACCCGCATTTCCACAAGCCAGCACAGGAGTCTCACATGGTGCAGCGCACTCAGGGGTGCACAACCTCACACCAAGCAAGCTGATCTTCACTAGCAGACCAAAAGGTCTGCAATTAAACCTGCAAACTGCTAATACAGTTCCTCTCCCTCAGAAATAGTCTATGAAATGTGGCTTTTAAAAGGATGAGTATTCTCCCCAGGCATTGCAAGGGAAAGCTTCACAGCAGCATAGTTGCATTCTGTGTCAGGGTGAGCTGGTTACAGACAGCCGGGCAGAGAAGCCCTAAATAAGGAGTATCTTACTATTTATGGGAAGGAAGCAGGGAATTATTTGGCTGAAACAAAAGGGAGTATTCTACCTGTACTCAGAGCAACAGGCAGTATATTTGCAGAAAAGACCCTGATCCAGCACATGTTCAATTCTTTGCACTGCAAAATGAATATACTCCATTCCCGATTTGCAAAGGTTAAGTTTTAAATGAGGACAATGAAGCTTTATGCTTCAAAACATTTTCACTGATTAGTTTTCCACAAACCACAATTTCTTAGAACAATATGCAAGGCATTCCAGGATTAAAATATAAGATGAATCATAAGTCCATATGATTTCTCAGGATCTGGGTCATGGAACAAGGGTACACTATACATTTTAAAAATCATTCATTAAGAAAATCTACTTTTTTATTTTTGACAACTTCCAAGCAACAACTTACAAGGAAGAAAAACAGTCCCTCGTTCTGCAAACAGGTCAAATGCAATAAAAAATTTGTTTACTTGAAACTACGTCAGGGACAGAAGTAGCTTAGTTTTAGACTTCCTACTATGCAGTACTTCCTAGGTAAATGCATTAGCTTCACTAGAAAGAACATAAAGAAACAGTACAGTAATGATAAACACCATAAAGCACACAAATACACTATTGTGACTGGGCTGTAAGTAAACAGTTTGATTTTATGGAGTACAGAAGAGCTAATAGCTTCTCTTTTGTATAAGAAGGAGGAACATGCCTCTATTTTAAGCAGCTTAACTCAGTATCACTTTTTACAAATAGAATTCACATGAAAGAGGTACCAGCAGGCATCTGTGTGTACAGAGAGAGTATTTGAGCATAAGTAACAGATTTAAGACATTAACCTTAATCGTCTTGTATCTAGGAGATTACGTAAAGTCCTTACTAGTTTTTTTTAGACCTGGAAACAAATCTATTGATGTTATTATGATTCAGCCATCAGCTGGACTGGCTGCATTCATTTTTGTCTCCATAGTCTCTTACTATATTTAGGGAATGAAAATTGCCACTGATAAGCACACTTAAAATAAGCATCACAGTGGTTATCTCTAATTTTATACTAAGAGCAAATGATGTTTAATATTTCCTTTTACAAATAAACAAAAATTAATAAGAGATATGGGGCCAGTAAGTAGTACCAGCTTCCAGGAACATCCATTCTTTATTAAACTTTTTTTAAAATAGCATTTATAATATCTATTCAGGAAAACACTGTCAATTGTTTTAATAGAGGTTTACAAATCACTGCCCTCTTAGGAAAGAATATCCATATTGCATCCTCTGTTAACATGCATTAATTGTGAATAACTACCAACAGCACCCTCCACAATGAGTTCCAGGCCTCCAAGTGTCGTCATTGTACAAGTTAAGAGTAGGTAGCTACAGAGAACTCAATTTCCAGCTGCAGGAGCACACTGACTTGAACACCACTGGGCATTTTCCTACATGCCGCAAGCACATGCATGGATACGCAGGCGCATTCAGGGCTGCAGGCACACAGCATATAGCACCTGCTCTTTGCCACATGAGACAGCAATGATGTGCAGATAATTAACTCCTGGGAACAGAATGCACTAACAAATTCAATAGGTTTGCACCTTATCTTTCTCTTTTCAGAGCCCTGAAGGCACAGGCAGATAATTTTGCTTATCTGTCTGTGCTACAGATACAGCTCTCTGCTACTGCAGAAGCTGCACAGGGAAGAAGGGCCTCACATGCACTGCCTATACATCAGCTACTCAGCTGTCGTATGGGAGTGTAGGAGAAGGACATTGCCTTGCCAGAGCTGCTGATGCACATCTAACGGAGCAGGCCTTTGGGGAAGCACAGGCTGGGCAGCGCCTGCTCTGCAGGCAGCAGCAGGGACTGGGAAGGTGAACAGCTTGTCGGTGGTTATGAGACTGAAGGGATTCTGGATGTGGCCACAGCAGGATTTCAGATGGATCAGGGAAGTGCAGAAGTCTAAGGTTAGGGAGAGTTCTGAAGATCCCATTTTGGAATACAGGTGCCCAAGCTCTATCTAAATCTAATAGTAAATTCAGCTCCAAGGTGACATGCCAAATTCATGCAGGGAGCCTGTAACTGAGCAGATGTTGAACCCAGTCCTATAGCAGAACACTAATCAATAAGGCACTTCCATCTTAACTGTACCTGAATCTCTGAAAGCTGCAGCTCCAGCATCTTCAGTCCAGAATAGACTCAGGGAGTAAGAGCACTGAAAAGGAGATGGGGCTGTACAAGGTGACCTGAATAAGGACAGGCAGTAACACAATTAGAACAATTCCCCTTCTTGGGGAGTCACTTAGTTTTATAATTAACTTAGCTTGAAAGAGTTCATCTTTTGCAGGCTCTGTAGTACTAATGAGCCATCCAGCCCCTGAGGAACATGCACCTGTGCAGAACTTGCTGGATATACTCTCGCGCAATTTTAATTCATATTTGGTTAACTGTTAGACCTCCTCAACTGCACCTAAAGAAAGCATACCTGGTTTTGTATGTTCTGCCTATCCCCATATGAAGAGTGTCCAAGAGGTACAGTCAGCTGAAGATGGAGGCCTAGGGTTTTTTTAATTCATTAACATCAAGTAACAGCTATTCCTGCTTTCAATGAGAGACAGTGCAAGTCAGTGGGCAATTATACAATATGTTGCATCCAGGCATCATACTGGTCTCTTCCCAGCTTTCTACCCATCCACTTGTTCATCGTTCCATGTGCTGTGACAGTATGTCCCAGCAGAGCTGGAAACTGGAGAGTTGAACTGACATGCATTTAAAAATAACTCACCAAAAAAATAAACATTCTAAGAAAAGAAAGCTTGTTATTTTTAACCTTGTCTTATCATTGATCCAGTTAATGCTGCGGCCTTGTAAATTGTTATATCACCACAAGTAAAGAGACAGTGACCCTGCAGCATGGGAAAAAGCAGAGGAGGGGGAACACTGGGGACAGTGGTTTCTTAAGCCAGCTTCACCAAAGTTGACAGTGTGCCTAACTAAACCCTCAGTCTCTGGATTTGTTCTTTACCCCTCATACTGATGGGACTGTGGACAGAACCTTCACAGAATCACAGAGCAGCTGAGTTTGGAAGGGATCTCTTGAGGTCATCTTGTCTAACGCTTGAGCTCAAGCAGAGTCATCATAAGCGAGTTACCCAGGACCACGTCCAGGTGGGTTTTGAACATGTCCATGGATGGAGAGTCCACAACCTCTCTGGGCAGCCTTGTTCCAGTGCTTCCACCTTGCCCAAGCAAATGTATCACAGCTTCATCTCACTATCTTAAGCTACAATCTTCATCACATGAAGACCAGTATGTCTGCACTAATTACAACAGGATGCCACTGATTTACATTAACTGGAAGTCTGTCCCCTATTTTGTTTTCTTTCACTCCAAGTTTCTCACTAGTATTTGAACTTGCAAATTCAGCCCTAGTTCAGCTGCAGGCTCATATTGCACATCTGGGATCACGTCAGCTCACAGGCCAAGATGGAGTCTTATGTTTGATCACAGAAGGTAGTATCTCGGCACTTATTGAAACTTAGGCCTAACTTGCATGTTTCTATCTTTCCTTACAACAGTAGCTTTTGGTTGTTGGTGGTATTGCATTGGGCAATGCTGAATATATAACCACAATAACATTAATTCCAAAACCTGAGATAGACCAGTGTTTTTCTCCCACCAAAATACAAACAAAAGCTCAGTGACAAACAGTTTAATTGGGAACCTCTGTTTTAACAGCTCTCCTTTTAAGACCTGATACTTGGTGCTTTATTTCATATCCTTGCAAACACCTTCATTATTAAGATGTAGCAGTATTTTCTGCTTTGCCATTTTTTCCCCGTTGGGTACAACATGAAGTTCACGGGTCTCATTTGCCAGCGTATTCTGGTGCGAGGACATGGCAGTCACCAGCAGGAGCGAAGGCCGTGTCTGGTACTTTCACAACAGAAGGATGGTGCTTGTCTTCTGTTACTTTAAGGAGATCATCCCTGCAGCTGCTTGAGCAGTGCTGCAATCCAAACCTTTAGGGAATGGACTGGATGCATCAGACCAGCAAAAGATCTGCTTATCTTTTTCTCTGCTGGGGTCTTATTTTTTAAAAGCAATTTTTTTCCTAAGCTGCCCTGATTAGATAGTACTAATAACATTAAGCTAAATTGGTTCCTTGGGAGATGTCCCAATTAAATGGCTATCCTAATTAAGCACATCCTGATTAAGCAGAAGATCCTATAATTATAATAATAGCATGTAATAAAAACTGGCCCATAGTTTTGTTCAGACAGAAAGCATTTTGCAAGCCTTATTTACAGGAACCACTTTATCCAGAATTGAAACACAACCAGCTCTTGGGTGAAACGCTACATCTGTTTAACAGTGTTCAGTAGAACTAAATAGCCTTTCAGAACAGCAAATGAAAAATTCTGCCCCATACTGACAGCACAGACAGTGTTATGGTAAAGCAGAAGGTACATAGCATGTAATTTGGATGAAATATTTTGACTGCTCTTAGCAAAATTGCTGCAGTATTTACAATTACTTCAAATGATCACAAGTGCACTCAAAAGTGTGTTTTATAGAAGCTTCTAAAATAAAGGTTAAATTCCCTACTAAATAGAGGAAAAGTACCCCATGTTGAACTTTTGCCTTAAGGTCTGAAAAAAATCTCACTCCTATATTGACATCATGGATTTTTCTCAGCTTACTATAGTGATAGTGTAGCACAAGAAGCCAGGTAGTCCAGTGTGAGTACTAATGAGAATAAACTAGCGACTCCATTTTCTCCAATGAGTTGTAAAGCTGAGATCCTGACCCTCTGTAGTTCTTGCAGATGTATGGCATGGTTTTTGAGTGCTACTGTGCCAGGGGGAATTCCGACTGTGTGTTTTGGATGCTGTTCGTGTTCCAGCTTGCGTAACTTATTTGGCTGGCTCAGTTCCTCTCTGGATTACAGTGGAGTACGACAGCCTCATTTTTCAGTTTGTCCTACACAACAGTGTAGAGAAGACATTAAGTAACTCTCAGTAAGGAATGAGAGTTGGATAAACAATATGAACAAACAAATGTAGTTATTAAAATTACTTTTTTTACTTTTAGTGACAGAAGAGCAGAAATGAGGAGGCAACATGAAACTCAAATACTCAGAAGTGTCAGCTGATAAAAACTGAGTGAATACATATATAAGCAGCCATGAGCTGGTAAATTATCATCGAACAGAAAAATTGGCAGAGTCCACCACAAATCATTATTCCAGGGAGCACACATAACAACTCTCTACATCTCTCCTGATTGACCTACAATTGTCATGTCTGAGCGCTTGAGTGCTATAGAGATATTGCAATATCTGTTTATTCAATATTAGGTGGATGTAGAGTCTTTAAGCTATCTACCACAGCCCTTAGGAGCAGGGTCTGATCACTGCGCAGACTCAGGAACATTTGTAACACAGGTGCGTTGAGGTGCTGCTCTCCACAACACCAAGGCAGGTGCCCAAGTCCATCTTCTGAGGTACCATTATAAGATATTACAGTGTCCTTGGAAGAAAGCAATGGTTACTGGTGCTGCTAGATGACAACGTAATGCTGCCCTTCCAGCACTAGTGAGCTTATAACATGAGGCAGCTACAAGCACATGCAATCTGAGGATACGTGGAGCAACACAGTTGGAATACCTGGCAAAAATGTGGTTGTGCCAGGACCTCAGGCAGAATACAGAGACCCACACTGAGGAATGACCTACAGAAATCAGGACAAGCTGCAAAGTAAGATTACTAGGATCAGAGAAACAGCCAACCTGTATACAAAAAAGAGACCAGAAGAGCTTCGCTATTCAGGCTGCAATTGCCATTTTTGCCTGCATTAGGCAAATTAAATAAGAAAAAAAGAAAAGGCAGTTCAGGTAAAGGGGCAATGTTAGCATGAAAACAAGCCAATGTATGGCTTGAAACTGGAAGGCTTTCATTGAGGTACCTCCTAACCATGCTACCTTTAAGAATAAAGCCTGGTTAGCCAGGAAAGAAGCTTACCTGGTGCTGTAGCAGGTGGTAGCTGTGGGCCAGTTCTTACAGTCCTGTGCTCTGCTGCCAGGCAGTCGTGATACCTGACCACCACAATCTCAATGCCAGCCTCGCTTAAAGTCTCCTTCCTTTACCCCAGCCTGCCAAGTCACTAACCTCTCCATGCCTTGGTATGTCTTTCTGCAGTGTACAGAGCAAAAATAAACAGTTTTACAAAAGCTACCTGTGGGAAAGCACAGCATGATAGCATTAGCTAAGGCTACCCTCCTTTTTAAGGAACTAGCATAAATCTTCTGGCAGTTCCCAGCAGCACAAAAATCACTCCCTATTCCTTTCAGGTAAGGGTAAGGAATTTTTCTTCTTTGATAGAAATATACCTTGAGGCTTCTAGATCACCAGATGAGTATTTCTTGAAGTAACAAGTGTCTCAGAATAGGATACCTAAAAAAGAAAACCACCAAAAAACCCAACCTAAAACAGTAAAGAACTTATAGTTAGATCTCCAACAATAGTTACTTTATGGAGAAACATGCTAGGCTTCAGTAATAAAGACTATGCTAATTTTCACACCTCTTTTCAAACTCACCTTCTTCAGCTACTCACCTGAGAGCCCCCTGTCCAGCCCCTTAAATAGCACAAATGAAGGACAAGTCTTCTGGGCCCCTAGCGATTAACCCTCAATCAATTATCTTTGATTGGAATGACGTGAAGTCTGATTTTCTCACCTCTCCATGCCCTGATGTCTCAGATGGTCATTTTATACACAGGTGTTCAATCAATGTGCTTCCTGATTTTATGACTGTTATTCAGCATTAAAGATAGCAAAAGTGAATCATACTTAAAACGCTACTTTCTGCAAAAGATGGGGCAATTTTTTGCAAGCATTAATAAAGCCTCACAACAATCTTGAAAGCGGGTCAAAGGGTATGATAGATGAAGTGGCAGCTACCCCAGTAGGGGAGGCTGGAAGAGTGTTTTATTTAAAAAAGCCTGTTTCCAGACAGTCAGGATTTGCCCAGCCTTTGGGAATTCACATCTGCTTGAATTAAAACCAGATTTTCAGCTGCTGTAAAGCAGCAGAGCACTGTTGGAGTCAGTGAAAAGGCTTCACTTGTGCGAATGGAAATGGCTTCTGCAACTCTACAAAGTCATTGTCATGGGGGGAGCTGGGCCAAAGCTCAGTCCCCATCTGGGCCTAGCCAATTTTGAACCATCCTGAAGTACCCTTAGTTAGCAGGTTTTTTCAGTCTTTGTTTAACTGAGGCATCCTAAATTAGGAGCTCAGGCATGAACAGGTTATTTTTTTTCTCCATGCACATCATCAAGTGTGTCTGTGTCACAACTTATTTTTATTCTGTCAAAATAGTGATCCTTTTTCACCCACTTTAAGTTGAGATCTGCTCAGATTTCCATTCCTAAGTGATTCCGTGACTGCTGAGAATTTTGTCCTTACATCAGGATTTCGTTTTCAAAGGAACTTCGTGATTTTGAAATAACCTTAATAGTGCTGTCCACTATTCACGTGAACCTCCTGTTTTTTTTTCTCCAAACAACGTTTTGTCTCATGGTCTAATGATCAAAGTTTGTTTGCTCCTAACAGTGCCATTCTTGTAGGATGAACAAAGGCTAATGTTTCCATTATTATATTACAAAAGACATTATGCAGGCCCTGTTTTCTTCAATAGGCTTTCTGTTAAATTGTAAGATCTTCAAAATTTGAGGTGAATTTTCCTGCCTGCCTTACACACCTTTGGAAAATGGGGCCCCATTCCACCACATGTGGTGACAAAAATATTATTAAAGTGGTTGTCTTGGGAAGAAGCATGAAAGACTAGAAGAAGCTTTACTTCTGAATTGAAACCTCAGCCAGCATGAACTGGGCTTTCTATTTGTTTTCCAGTGACCTGGGGTCAGATTTTGGGAGGTCTGGTGCCAAGCGGGCTACTGGTGGCAAAACTAGGTTTGTGCTCATGGTTCTGCTCTTCTGCTCATGCAGACTGAGTGACTGGATGCTGCTTTAGTTTAACTGTCTTCAACCTGTGTCGTCTGCGTGGATCATCTCTGCCGGGAGGTGTGACAGACATATGGAGTTCATGAATTAGTCACAGTATGTGTGCTATCAGTATTACCAACCTCACAAATGAGACTCTAAGACTTCCTTAATATATCGGTTTTAAAAAAATTGTCTGATGTACCCAGACAACACCAAAATCTTCTGATCACATAACCTGGAGTGTGTCAGAGCAGAAGCAGAAGCAGAAGCAGACTGCATACTGCACAACTGTCCAGCCTCTGCACTAAACAGTAACACACGGGAACCACAAACAAGAGAAGCTGAGTTCTTAGAGCATGGTCAAGACTGCAGATTGGGAAACCACTCCTAGGACTCTGACTCAGTATTCATATGCAAATCATTTAGGCCTTAAGAAGTAAAAATCTTGTGTTGCCTATGTTTATAGGGCAGACATATAACACAATGTATAGGAAAAGCAGGACTCAGGTAGTGATCAGCCCGACCTTGCACTGGCTGATCCTTCTGGAAGGTCCCTTCACATTGCTGTGATTCAGCATCTACTTCTGTCTATTTACTATTACAAGCACTTTATACACATATGTTTATTTATTATTAGAGGTGTTTAGCCTCCACACCTCTTATTAAAGTCAATGGGAATAAAAAGTTTTGTGCACGTCTCTGCGCTGACCGTAGGTCACGATCTCGAGAAGGTGTTAACTGGACCCCAAGCAATCCAACAAAATCCATGGTGCTCAGTCCTAGTGCTGAATCTGTCCAGACAAATGAGCTACCAGGATTGGAGTCCAGACAAATCAGCTACCAGGATTGGAGCCCAGACAAGCTGGGATGTTAATAAATCCTTCTAAAGTTAGCTGTTTCTGGGGAAAGGCTTCAATTTCCTTTGCACACAACATCAAGGTCTCATTGATAGCCGTATGCTAAAATTAACAAGAAACATGAGTGTGTTTTTTCAACTGGCTTATTCTAGAGGAAAATGGAAAATATTTTAAGGGCTATGTTGCAAGGTCAATCTCAATATCTTGACCCCTGGGATTATTTAGCCTTAAGCCTGAATGTAATATCTTCACCCTGCCCTCAAGACAGAAATGCTGTTGTGCTTGGTCAGATGTCTGTCTCAGTACACACTTTTGAGACTTCAGCTTATAATGTCTCCACTGATCATCAGGTGAAGGAAGTATCATAACAAGTGTTATAACAATGATTAGTGGGACAACCTCCCTCATTAAACCAACTCACAAACAAGTATTTTTTAAAAAAAACTTTGGCTTCTCTTTAAAAGGCTGCTGACTAGCAAAATAGGACCTGTGGTGGTGTTAAATTCTCAGGTCCTTGGCTGGCAGCTCACAAAACCTGCAGGCTATATGAAGACATACAGCTATTTTACTGGTGTGTGGGAGGGAAGTTTTACAGGTTATTTGCTACATCTCCACCTTGTCAGGTAGCTGCACATGTCAGGTCCTTACAGGTCACCTTTGCATGAGAGCAAAAAAGGTAAGCACAACTAACTTTATTTATACATTATACACAAGTCCTTGAAAAGGGTTGGTTACAAACACAGATGATTTGAGGGTTATGTGAGACAGTCCAAACATCATAACTCAGTTCCCAGGGAGCAACAAGCCTCAAGAGCTAGTTCCAAGTAGATAGAAAGGCAAACTGTGCTACAGCTCTATCCAACAGGGTGGCAGGTTCCTTTAGAGCACAAACTCCATTGCCTGATTCAGGGAGCATCAAAAACCAAACAAAGCTGTACCACATGGTAAATCCTGCCCTATATGTTTTACAAAAATTACTTACCTTCCAGCAAACTTGGTGTCTGTCAAAATTTCTAGTTCTGGGAAGTGAAGATTTCAGTCTATGCAGAATACAGAGAGAACAGGGACTGTGACAACACAAGCTTCCATTTCCCTGACATTGCTGCTGTTCTTACCCTTGGAATGGGTCACAGACCTACCTTTTCTTGGTTCCTTTGACGGTCATGTCACCTTAGGACTGATTCTGATGACAGTTGTTTAGGGACTGCAAACATTTACCTGGATCCACAATAAAAGAGGGAGACGCAGTTGGCAGAGTACCAGCCTTAGATCCAGGAATATGTGATTTTGTTCCTTGCAGCATCACAGGTTTCCTTTGTGACAACAGGCACAGCCAAGCTCTGCTGTAGGGAGTAGCATCAGTCTCCCTATTCACTCAGTTCTATACTCTAAACCAGAGGTGAAATGTAATGGGACTTTACACACACAAGGAAGTATTCAGATACCACAATAAAAGTGTTGTGTAAATACCTCTAGGTAACAGCAAGAGATGTTTGTTCTGCATGATTATCATCATGACATCCAAAACTCACTGTGCCAGATTTATTTATCAGCAAGACACAATCATAAATACATGATGCCTTTCAAGCACTGTGACATTCCCTTCCTGCAGATGGCTGGAAATGTTCTTAGATACAATATTCACAATTAGCCTGCTGATGAAATTAGTGCTCTGAAATGGTTAGTTTTATAGATGCCCATGTTGCTCCCTCTGTGGCTATTACTGCTTTAACCTCTTTGAGACCTTGGCTGAGAGGACTTTCTCAGGACTGCAATATTGAGAGTGCAGGTCAGAAAGAAACATAGACCAGTACAAGCAGAGAGAAGAGGTGGAGTCCCCAGGTGGGTGATTTGCCTGGGGCTCTGATGAACTGCATCCTAATCCCTGCTCCACTGCAGACCCTGAACCAGTTACTTACCTCTGTTTCTGCCTCAGCAAAATAAGGACAGTGCTACTTACTGCCTCCCAGCCCTCCTGCCCCTGGCAGAGGACATGCCACTGGAGAGCTCAGAGCCATCAGTGTTCCCAGTGGCCAGTTCTGGCACCTCCTTTTTGCATGTCTAATCATCATTCCTGACATGTGCTGCCCTGCCCCTCTCATTTACCCAGCAGAAGGGTTTGGGGCATATGTTCAAAACATTCAGGAAAAGTGCCTCCAACTACTGCCCCTGAATTCCCCCAGGAGATCTGTCCTGGTGCACACACTGCTGAGGACACCTGCCCCTTGCCTGCAGACTGGAAGCACATCAGTGATGGAAAGGATCCCTCAGGAATACAGGGATTTCACAGGTCACCTCAGGGATCTCGAGGGGTCCCATGCATTCAGGGTACTGTTGCTTCAATCCATTTTGCCACTGTTCACTGCTTTGTGCAATTGGGATATGCGAGAGCAGAGTCTCTTCCATAGGAAGCATCCAGGAAACTCAGAATTTAATGAAGCTTGGATTCCTACTCTCTTTGCAACTAAGCCCATCAATGTCTCGGGCTGGTTTTCACCTTTCACTGACAATAAAGTAATTTGCTCATAACAAACAGCTTCTCATCTGAAAGAGGACTGGCATGAATCACAGCGGAGGTATGAATCAAAGAGGACTGGCGTGAAAAGCTCATGCTCATTTTTGAACGTTGCATTACGCTCCAATTAATTGGCAGTGGCTTGTGGCTCTATCAATAGGATACGCTCCTTGGAAGAATGACACATTTCTAAGAAATCCTCAACAGACCCAAGCATGTATTATTGACGAGGTAGGAGAAAATCATCTGGGTCTTGTTACAAACCCGAGGTTTAAATCAGTTTTGCTGGAAGGTCTGCCAGTATTTTTAACTATGTCTTCCCTCTGAAATAGAGTAAATTTCCCCTGAGGCAAAGGATTTAGTTATGGCACTAGCCTGCAGCTCAGGAGACCTGTATCCTCTCCTTGGTTCTGGTCCAGGCACCATGAGTGAAAGCTTTCCTGTGCCTGCTGAGCTGGAGTCCTGTTTTTAAAAGCACCTCTATGGGCGCAATGTCAAAACCCAAGGAAGGCAATCCAGTGGGCTGACTGGCATGGCTCTACCCTCCCCTCCGTCCACCCCGCTGTCTCCCCTGTGGTGGTACCAACAGTCTGATGGTCTGGCCAGGGCAGGGCTGTGAGCTGGAAGGAAAGGGAGGAGGCAGGTTTGCTATTACTGAGCTGAGCTGAAGGGAGAGCTCCCTGCCCACCGAAGGGGATTTCTCCTCTGCCTTGGCTATGATCTCAGGCTAAGCTGATGTAATTCCCTTCGTAGGCAAAGAAGTGCTAAGCTTGCTTTTTGCTGTTAGGGCTGGCATGTGGTCAGGCAAGGCCTGGGAGCAGCAACAGGCAAGAGTACGTGGTTGGGAGCAGGGAAGTGGGAGTGGAACACCTTGCTTTCACCATCAGCGAGCTGTTCAGTTGGTTCAGGCAACCCCTTGAAACAAATTTGCAGCCTCAGGCTACAAATGCTGAGATTGAGTTCTCTGCTGATTTGCCCCCAGAACCAGCTCATCACCAAGTCAGCTAGGTTCCAGAGTAAATGAAGTACATCAGGTCTGCTAGGGCAGCAGGTAGCTCACACAGCAGCTGACCTATGTCATTAAACCACATCCTAAACCAACTGTTTTCTCCTTGGCTGGATCTACCACCTGTCCCATACACTGTGTGATTTTTCTGTTTAAACTCAGCCTTGGATCAGGAGTTCCCCTTAACATGGATTTGTGCAATGCCTAGCACCGTGAGGATCTGATCTTAATTGTATGCCTAGAGACCGTAACTACTCTTTAAGCAGTCTCAAAAGACATGAAAAGCATTCAGCCGCTACCAACAACCCTGGCTACCCAGTAGCGCTCCCTCTTCGCTGCTGTGTTTGCAGACTTACTTTGGGGAACTTTTCCATCTTCTCCTGTTTCCTGCAGGGGTATTATCTGTGCTTGCAAGGATTCAATTAATGCCATTGATGTGGAATGTTGTTCCATTCATCACCGGCCACTGCATCTAATGAATAGGATAATCTAATTCTCCCCAAATAAATATGACACCAAATTAAAAGAGTTCATAAACAGCCTCCAAAATGGAGTGTTTGTTTCAATTTATTGCCTTTCAAATTGCACTGGATCCCTCAAGTACCAACATAGCTATAAACAAGTCATTGACTGAGTCTGAAAGTTTATTATCACTAATGTTTGCCTTTATTTATACTAGAATTGAGTATTAGTATTAGCTGGAAGAACAGCAAAAGGAAGGTCATCCAAATGCCACTGGTTTTAACCACAATTTTCCTAAACTAGTGAGAGAGCTTAAAGGCACAATGTATTCTAGACAATTATTTTTGCTGTGTTTACCGTCACTGAAACATTTAACAAAGTGATTATGATCTATCATTAGAACCATGTGCAAAGTTCACCAGGAAACCAGAAAAAAAGTAGTAATGCCCACTGGGTACTTGGCTAGTTTAAGAAGAGACTTTTCTCCCTATCTTCCACCAAAAATCAAACCAACAGTTCTTCCAACTTTTTGCCTGGTATAATTTTATTTGGGAATCAGCTGTCAGACAAATATTTATGTACATGAAGACAGATGATCTTGTCAAGCTCTTCTCTGAATTTAGCCTGGTTTTCAGTATCCTAAGTTGTCTGATCAGACTTTCCAGAACACTTGGCAGGAAAAGAGATAATTAGTGTGCCTGTGGATTTCTTACAGAATGATCTAGATGAAAGAGGAAGAGAAAGGAACGATAGACTTAGTGTGGTGCTTACAAAGTATATCATATTGGATCACCAGTTTAACTCTGGGCAATATCTGGTGCTGCAGAAGAAACCGACCTTGTGATTTACTGCTTGAAAATCCTATTTATTTAAGAGCTTCTATAGCGGAATCTGCACACTTTCCTGAAATTAATCAATTTAGCCTCATTACAGACAGCCCTGAGAAGTAAAGTCTATCTCTACCTGGCTTTTACAGTTAGCACATTACTCATGGTAACACAGGTCTGGCTTAGAAATCCAGAGCTATCATGTCTGCAGAGCAGAAAACTGCCTTGTGTGGGGATTTTCTTTCAGTCCCAGAAGCGTGACAAGCAGTGAGGAATAAGTGGATTTCTCATAGATTCATAGAATAGTTTGGGTTGGAAGGGACCTTTAAAGGTCATCTAGTCCAACCCCCCTGCAATGAGCAGAGACATCTTCAACCAGATCAGGTTGCTCAGAGCCCTGTCCAACCTGACCTTGAATGTTTCCAGGGGTGGGGCATCTACCACCTCTGTGGGCAACCTGTTCCAGTGTTTCACCACCCTCACTGTAAACAATTTCTTCCTTCTGTCTAGTCTAAATCTTTCCTCTTTTAGTTTAAAACCATTACCCCTTGTCCCATTACAACAGCCCTGCTAAAGTCTTTGTCCCCATCTTTCTTATAAGCCCCCTTTGAGTACTGGAAAGCTGCAATAAGGTCTCCCCGAAGCCTTCTCATTTATATAATGATTTTCAAAGACTGCAGGCCATTCTTCATTTCAGCCCTAGACTCAGCCTTTAATACTCTATGTGTGTGGCACAGACTCTGAAAACTTTTCTGCCTTGCCTGCAAGGACAGAGCGAAGGCTGAGATGGTGACTGCATGGGGATAACGATGAGATCCTGTTGTATTTAAGCAGTACTTTCTTGAATTAGTAGGAATGATTTATATGATCTTAGGGACAGCAGTAGCTTTGTTTATTTATTAAAGCATCTTTTTTTGATTCTAGGACACCAGAACATTGAATAAATATTCTAGTATTTTAGGTTAGGGAAAAAGAATTCTAAATGGCTAATAAACTTTGGAACAATAAGTTGTGTTTGGAATGGTTCAGCGCAGAGTGTGAATAAGCTTCTGTGCATTCCTTTTGCTACTTTTCTGCTGCAAAATAGGAAGTTGACCATGACTTTGCATTTCTTACAAAAATATTTCATATTCACGTGTCATAGTTGCTTCCGAGCAAAGTAATGAAGTAAGGTTAAGGTGAAACCCTGGAAACTGTGGAAAGGAAAGGCAAGTGACTAACACAGGAAGGTAGAAAAGCTGTTGAGTGATTCTGATATGCTTCATCAGCTTTGGATAGGAAGTTCTGGCAAGGCTAGAAGTTGACATCAGCTGCACTCTTCCTATTTCTTCTTGTATAGACCTTTTGGGATCTTTTTAAACTCAGAATTTAGCCCCCACAAGACTGATCTTTTCTATTGGAGAAGATTGCTAGTGACATTTAAAGCAATGACTCTTCCCTCACTTTTGAAGAACATCAGCCTTTATTATGGCTAAAATAACAAGGGATCTTTCAGCTCGGTGGCTAAACAACGAACTGAAGGGGAAACTCTGGTTCTTTGGCTTAATCTAAAATAGAAATTTAGGAGATATTTCAGAAAGTAAAAGAAAATATTCTGAGGCAAACTGAAATATTCAACATTCTTCCCTCCAAAATGTCATGTTTCAGCTTCAGATTAATGAAAGCTTTCAATAATTTTTTTCAGCTTGAAACAGTTTTTAAAATAAAGTTCCCATTTTAAAATCAATACATGGAAATGTTGACTTTCATTTTTCCCCCTATTTTTCTGCCTGACATTCATTTTTAAGCTTTTTTAAATTCCATTTATGTCCACCAAATGCCATTTTTCAGCTAACATACTACTGTCAATAACATTTTGCCCAGTGCTGACTGTGATTTTATGCTTCCCTAGAACATTGCTACACATGACTCAGTTCCTGCTTGGACTGTAACTCAATTTCAGAGCTCACTGTCATCTATAACTCCAAAGAGCAATTTCAGCTGAAATCCTAAATTGAATTACAGATTTGTACTGCATTGCTCACTATTTATTAATAATATTGTGCCTACAACATATCCTGTTCTTCATTACCACAGAGAGAACAGTACTGGTTCCTCTGTGTGATCCAGAGCTATTTATTTCTCCAAATGCTCGATCCCTGCATGTACAGAATCCACGGACATCTGCATTTCTTTTGTAATAATACTTTTATCAAGCCAGTAATGCAGAAAAGGTTTCTAAAGGCTATAAAACCACTTGGATGTATCCATATGATTTATATGTCATAGAAAAACATCACTGTGTGCATTCTTCTAGTTTCAAAGAAGTACTAAGTATTATGAGATAAAGTCCCTGCGAGCTTTGAACTCCCACACCAACTACACCCTTAAGTGTTGGGCATACAACTTTTGGTCAGAAATGCCAGTCCTAAATCTCCAACAGACATGAGCCGTCCAAGGCATGATGCTGACGCACCATGGCTAATTGAGATTTGGAACAGGAAGGGATATTTGGAAAACAGAAGCAGAGCTTGAACAAATCATACTTTCCTCCAAACAGACAGGAGCCCAGGTCCCCAGGGCTGACTGTTTCTATCGCCTTCTGGGAGCACAGTCAGATATAAAACCTAAAGTCCTAATATTTTCCTGCAGTCTAACATAAAGTTTTTAGTAAACAACAAATTCTCTACTGACAATTTCTTGGAACCTCAGGGATGAGTTCAAATGGATGACACCAGAAGGCTGAACGACAACTACTTACAAGGCCAGTATTATTTGCAGCGATGGGAGTGATGGAGAATTGGAGTGACCTTGTTTACATGCGGTCTGAGGAGAAGAGGTTGCTGCACTGCATCAAACAAAACATCTCTGTGCTGCTGAGATATCCCAGGCACAGGGATGTGCTGTATTTATCGACCCCAAGCACTAAAGAAGCGAAGAGTCTTTGGAGTCAGCTCAGGCATTCAGGTTCAGGGCAGAAGTTGAAGGAAAGCCTATTATGTCCTTGGCACAGCCCCACCTTAACATCTTACAGTTTGGTACTCTCTTTCCTGCAAGGGAGATATCATCCAATAGGTCCCGAGGAAGGTCTACAATTTTGTCATCAGATGGCTACCTTGCCAGCAAAATGGACTCCTTCAAGAAAGCCAGGCAATAAGCCACAACACTAGAAGACTCCATTATCCCATCTGGATGTCTGTGTCAGGCAGTATTTCCTCACTGCAGTATGTTACATTAATAAATCAACACTAATTTACCATTAATTTATTAACTTAGGAATAAAAAATAATCAGCAGTTTCCATTCAGAAAGGCTCCCATCTGCCGAGCAGTGAGGATGCTCTCCCCTCAAGCCTCCCTTCAGCCCGCCCCAGGGCAACTAATGGGACCATCCATGCTAGTACGACCCACCTCCGCTTCCCCCCTGGGCCACACACTGTGCTGTCCTGTGTTTTGGCAAACCCACCTTCTGCTCTGAAGAGAAGAAGTGCTGCCTGAGCTGCCTCACAGATGCCCCAGTGCCAGCTCTGGTGCCTCAGGCAAGGCTCTTTCCCTGCCCCACACCAGCCCCAGCTCAACAGCCTACAGCACCCAGGGGTGCCTCCGTGCACTGCTGGGAAAACCATAGGGAACCAGGAAAACTGAACATCCTTCTCAGATCATTTCCTCCCCCTTAAAAAGCATTCCTAAGCATGGGGAGATGGGAAAGAGATCTCCCCTGTTGCCCAACTAAGAGATTTGCTGTTCTCTTCTTCCACTTCCCCACAGGAACAATGTTTTTTTTAAACCTCAGTTTGAATGCGTGAATATATTTTATCCAAAAAATGCTCCAAACTGTTGCAAAATAGAAATGCAAGTGAAGCCAGACCCATCCAATCTTTTCTTCTTCTCTCCAGAAGTCGGAGTGATGAGATACCTCTTCAGCAGAGCCTTTGCTTGTGTGTGGCTGGCCATTGCCAGGGGATCCTGTAGTCAGCCTTCAGGTTTTCAGGCCACATCTGCACTGGGGTGGCTGGGAGAATTAAGCAACACTATATAAAGTCAGCTTTCTCTGGAATGGGAGCTGTCAGGGGTTAAACATTATTTATGCGCATTGGCATCGTATCTGGAACAGATTTTTGTTAGTTTTCCAAAGCGTCAGGAACAGAGCTAGTAGCTGGAGTCAACCATTCCTACGTACACCTGGGTGTGAGTTGAGCAGAGAGCTAAAGTACCTACACCCCACCACGCTGCCCGTTAGCACAGCTCCTGGCACGTGGGTGCTGCATCCAAGGACGCAGAGCAGCCCCCAGGGAGGGACAGCAAGGTGGCATTAGTGCAGTCCCTGGAGACTCCCTGCAGCACAGGAGGTGCAAAAAGGCTGCACGCAGGCAGCAGGCGGCTTGCACTAGTCCTGGGCATTTTTTACATTGCCCCGTTACCTTTTCCTTGCTGAGCATTTATCTCGATTTTTGTGCAATAAAATCATGTTAATTAAACTGTGAATGAATAGAAAGGCCCTAAGTCAATATTTGCATTTGGAAAAGACTGGTTAGAACAAGCTTAGGAATTGATTCCGCTTTATTAAAGCACCTGTTCACCCAGGGAACATTTTAGCAGCAATCAATATGTAATTAAATCTTTATTGATGTTTTACAATTGTTTTGTTTCCCAGCAATTACAGTGATAGAATCAGCTTCCCTCAGTTGTTCCTGCTTCCCAGCTTTACTACTGATCTCCTGTGAGCCTATGGACAACTCACCTTACATCTCCCAAGCTGTTATTAATGAATTGGGACCACAATCACACTGAAACAACTCTAATCCTAACCCACTGTGCTAAGCACAGGCCAGGGAGAAAAGCTAACCTCTGACCTGAATAACCTGGCAACAACAACAACAACAGGAGCTCTGACATGGTACAAGCACAAAAGTTTCAGTGAAATCAACAGACAGACAACTCTGAATTAAAATATCTTTGGAGAGATATTTCATTAGGCTTTTCTAGTGAGATTTTAAGTTGCTCCAAGCTGGGATTACTTCTCCCTCGCTGCCTGTGCAACCTCAGGAAACGTAAACATCGTGGGTACAACCGTATGGATCATGCACGCTCCCTGCTCAGGCAGTTACAAATTCCCATTGGGCCTTTCCGAAATAATACCCCAAACGCTGGGGGAACGGCTCGTATTTTCACTAAAGCCTCATCAGATGGATCTGGTCAGACGAGAGCCTTTCTGCAGAGCCTCTTAGCCGTACCAGAGCCAAGTGGCTGCAGGGTGAGAGTCCCTAAACTGGAGTCACGAAGGGGGATACTCGTCAGCAAATGCACCCCTTCCTTACGGATTTTAAACCAGCTGGAAGGGAAGGCGTGTGCTGTTGAAAGGGGGGCGAACCTCACCACCCCGTGCCTGTCCTGCACCTCCCCCGAGGGAGCCCTGGCCTGGCTGCTCGGCGGGGAGGCGAGGGGCGCGGGGGGGACTGGGACGCTCCCTCGCCCGCCCCCTTCGGCCCTACAGTTGGCGGGGTCCCGCGTGGGTCCGTGAGCCGCCCGCCGCGGTGCCGCCGGCCGCGCTGCACGTAGGCCGTCACCCACAAGATGGTGGTGTAAGCACGGTTTTCTCCGCAGCCGGCATCCCATCCCCGGTCCTGAGAAGCCTCTCGCTGAAAATCAGCGCCCGAACCCGCCCTTAAGCAAAACCAGGGGAAGGCTGATCACCGTTGCCAACGAGAACAGGCGGCTCTGCGAAAAAATCAAGTGGGTCCTCTGGCCAGCAGAAGGCGTATGTGGTATCCTTCGACGCCTGGAGCTGGCCCACATCCCCCAAAATCTGCGTGAAGAACTTCCCCTTGATGCTCAGTCTCAAGAATTGTCTCCAACTCATTTTAGTCCAGGTGGGAAATTGGGATATCACTGAAAACATAAGCACCTAAAGGATCAGACATTGAATCCTCCTCCTCTTCACGTTTACCTGGAGATACCTGCAGATACCCTGACCCCAGCTCTGGGTCCTGGCTTCCCTAAGACTTTTTAAATTTGCCACTCTCACTGCACCAGTTCCTGCTCATTTCAGCAGTGCAAGGGAAGAACCACCCCTCTGCCAGAAAATTCACCCACTTGATCAGAAAAGCTACTTCTCTGAAACCAATAGCTTCTGGTAATTACACATTTAAATGAACTACTTTAAGTGTCATCAAGGCAGACCTGAGCTTCCCAAAGCATTTCATCCTGTTCTGTGTCTATCACTCAGCAAGTGGTAGGTGCAGTCACGGAGGTGGGGAGGAATTTCCAAGGGAGTCCACTGACCTCTGTGAAGTTATTGTGAAACTGCGAGCAGAAACAGGTCTGCTCCCAAGAGCAGGGTATCCTATATTCACCGAAAAGAAATCATCTGCCCTAGTTTTTATTTCCCCACACTCTGACATTGATGTGACTGCCTGAACTTGCCGGTCTCCCCCTGCAGACACTCACACAAGCACAAGGGAAATCAAGCACGCAGCTTTCAACTTTCACATGCTTACAGCCAGTTTGGCTCTGCCATTCCCTGCTCCTTGGGGAGCCCCCACTGAAGTTATGCAGATAAGGCTGCTAAACCAGCCCCCCTAGGACCGAATTCTCCATTCTGTCTCATGCCCTAAAGCCCCATTAATATCTGGGACTCCTTCCAGACCCACCCACCAGCTTGTCCTAGTGAAGTTAGCAAGGCTTCAGGACGGACCAAGCTTTGTAGGGTTGTTCAGACTTGTGAAACACGTACAGACGGCTCAATAGCTCAAAAAAGCCTTTAATTTTATATCTAGGTGCCACCCTTCACAGTATGTTAAAAGAGAAGGGAAATCGCACAGAATGAAATGGAAACAAAAAAGAAACATTCCCACTTGTGTTTGAAAAATTGTTAGGGAACTGAATAGCTTTTAATGTGTAATGAGCATCCACGTCCTTCAGAGGAGCTTTGGAAACCTTGACCGTTAATTTAATCTTCTCTTTCTCCCCACTTGGATCAATAGAAAGATTTTCTACATGTACATTTTCAGACTCTCGTTCACTGTTAATTCTCCCTCTGTATCCATTTCAGCATCTTCCTCCTAGATTTTGTCAGTCACTGCCACAGAGATTCAGTAAGGCTGTCTTGTAATCACCACTGGTATCATCCTGACAGGAGGGGGAAAAAAAAAAAAAAAAGGTGAGTGTGGAAGTTCCTCTGCACGCTCCGAGGAATATGCGTCTCCGAGGAATTGTCCGTCTGCGGAATATGCCCACATGGGAAAAGGAGTTTGGAAAGAGCAAGCCCGACTTCAGCAGAGTTACTGCCTGCTGACACACCATCAAAAGTGAACGGAGAAATAAGGCTTGTAGCTGCCACCTGAAATAACATTCATCAAGTCTTTTTCTTTGGAATTTTCATCAAGCCTTTTCTTTGGAATGCAGGTGAGCAATTGATCATGGCTCCATCCCACAGAGCAGCACAGACAAAGTCAGCATGAATGAGAGCAACCAAGCCTGTTGTGTTCAGGTTTTATGTCCCTGGGTATTTGTGTAGCATCCTCTCCCCAACAGGAAGGGAAAGGGCAGGATAGTTACCCCTGACACATGACATTTTTTTAAAAGCCACCGATATGGTAAATTTATCTAGAGAAGCACTACAGAGAATATCACTAGATAAAAAATTTGCTCCCTTTGAATGTTTTGTGACGACAGGTGTAAAGACAGTTCCACTTCTCAGAAGGAATGAATATTCCGTACAGACCCTTGAAGACTGATCATTAATCAACATGACAGACACTGACAATATAAATTAGAAGAAGGGACCTTCATTACAGAACCAGACTTCCCATGGGGACTGCTAAGGACAGAGCTTTTGTGCCATTTGCACCGGGGGAGAGGAATGTCCCAGAGTCCTTAGGACAAATGGTAAAACCCAGCATTTCAGCCCTAATAGGGGAGGATCATTCACTCAGAGCTCAAAAAGCTCCTCAAAAAGATACGATATGCTTCTACAAGGTTCAGTTTCTAAACCTGTCTTACCACAGTATAGACCAGGCCTTCATTCAGAATAAGTCAGTTTAAAAAAAACCAAAAAACCAAAAAAACACAAAAATACCCTCCAAAACCAACCAAACAAAAAACCTCAAACCAAAATCAAACCACCAACATAAAGCACTGTTCTGGTGTATATGGCACTGACTTGACATAGTTAAGGACAGCAGAAAGAGAAAGGAGAAAACAGCAAATAGAAAATAGTGTGTGAAAGATGTAACAGGGAGGGTTAAATGAATGTAGATTCATCTAGGAGATCATGAAGCACACGGATACAGAGTCTGGTCCATGAAAAATCTGGAGCAGTCTCTCCTCGGGTTTGGCTTTGCCCAAGTCACTTACCAAGCATACAATCTGACTCAACTTTCAGGCATACGTGTCTCTCAAGGAGCTGATTGTTAATAGGCCTAATGAAGGAGAGCTATGATCTTAGCAGAAATGACATTTTTCCTGAAAACAACCATGGAAGCACCCCACAGCACTAGACAGGTTAGGAATGATGTGATGACTAAGAACCGTCATATGAAAATGCTGCTTACCAGAATCATACTGGAGAGAGACTTTCCTGCAATATGCTTGAATTCAACCTTTATAAGGTTTAAGTCAACTTCACTTCGAGAAACGATCACCCTTATAAGAGTCCCATCACGGGTGCCAGCTCCCTGAAATAACAGATATATCAGTCTGTGATGTTAGTGGGTGTTCAAGGGATAAGCTGTCACAAACTGGTCCAGGACAGGAGGAGTCAGCTTTCAAACATTGCTTGGCACATGTTCTGCAGCACATCTGCTTCTCTTTCTGGAGGGTCAATCCCCACCCCCCTGCCAGGGGCCACTGTCAATACCACAAGCCCACCATGGAAGTGTGCTATAAGTCTTTGCACATGTCAAATGTAAAAGCAAACATGGTACAGAGTTGGAAGTGGGCACTGAATACATATTGTCTTCTGCAGCACCACCCATACAACACTTGGCTTCAACCAATATCGTTTAATCACTCACAGGAAAATTAAGATCACATCAATAACAAAAATAATCACTCATCTCAGCTTTCCACAAAGTTGGAAGGGCTGACATCTTTTACATATCAGTTAAGTTATGGGGGCACAATCTACAGATGCCTTATGTATCCCCATTCGGAGCTCTTTCATTTATACTGCCATTGGGGGAATTGCTTCCTAAAAAGAAAATATTGTGGTTCAGTCCATTAAGCCAACATTATGGGCCAAACTTCACCCACGATCAGCCTCCTAGAAAAGCAACTTCCAGAAGTTTTGTCCATGTTCCAGAAGGTGGGACTGAGCTCCTTGCAGACTCCTAAGTCAGAAAAGCCAGACTCCCTTTGTATCTCAAGCTTAAAGGGTACTTCTCTACCCACAGTGTTTGAAGGGATTCTGCTATGACTTGCAATAATAGCACTAAACTTGCTGGATGTCACCAAAACCTTGGCTCTTCTAATTTGAATTGGTGGAAGCCAGGTTACAATTTAAGTCCAGTATGAAAACAAGTATGTTACAATGAAGAGTCTTACCTTTAAAGCGTGGAACAGCCTCTCTGCAAAGTAGCAATGGACGTTCCTGGTGCATTTCACTAGGCATACAAAAAGGCTCAGTAAGAATCAATGGTAATTCCAGTCCAGGGCAGCAAGTAGCAGAGATTCAACATGCTTTCCATTAACTCAGTGTGCCCCTGGGATCCCGGTTTATCTCACCTAAGAAGTACACTTTACTTCCTACCCGATACCTTTATAAAGTAGATCCATCCCATAACAGTCAACCGATGCAGGAGAAAAGGCAGCAGGCTCAGACAAAGAAAGGGAAATGTAGCCACTCTTACCAATAGCCAGCATGGCATCCTCAAGTGAACCATGAGTTTCACTCTTGATAGAGTCTTCTATGCTCTTACCGGCCAGTTTCTGGTATTCTTCAAACACTGTTGGAAACACAAAGAACTTCAATTTTTTGCCAAGCAACTGCTCAGGCATTTTGTGCCCAATATTTACAGGTATTGCTTGTATGAAAACAAAGATCCTGCGAAAGCAATGGCCACATTTGCACCAACTTCAGGAGGCTTTAGTCAAGCCCAGAAATCGGCTACAAAAATGGATGGCAACATTCACGAAAACCTAACCCATCCACAGGTCTTAACTCCCTGCAAGTTCAGTCACCTCATATTCATTTGGAAATCTGACCCTTCATCACTGTCTTTAACCGCAGAAATGAAGCAGACAACAGAAGATTAAGCACAACTCTATCATTTGTTCTTGTGTTTATTGATACCACTAGCTTCAGGTGCCAAAATAAAATAAAATTAAATCTAGGACTATGCTGCAGATGGCCCTTGGACTTTTAATCGATGACAACAGTTTGGGAAAACTTATTATTTGAACCACAATTTAAAAAAATAACAACTAAGAAAAGATGAGTAAAACACAGGTGCAGATTCCACTCCCACACTAACAAGAGCTCAGCAGCAGAGTTGTTGTTCACTCTGGATACTCCAGGGTTCAGAAGTACAGATCTCAGTTTTGATTCCTAGCTTTCAGACTAACAAAGAAGGAAAACTGCTGGGTAGTGCAATGGACATCTTAATGAAGTTTGCTCAGCGTTTGAGATCAGATACCTAAACATTCACACTCAGATACTTTGGGGAAAGGCAATACCACAGAATAGACAGATGGATAGTAGGCCTTCTCAACTCAGGCCTACTCTTCATATTAAAAAAAAAATTAGCTGCGACAATTACACTCAAATTTTAAAGATGAACAGCTACAGGCTGCTGTAGCACAGAGGAAATTCCTTGCTTGGTGATACAGTTGGTCCCAAAGATTTGTTGCATCCTGACAACAACTAGTTGAAATTCAGTTCTTAAAGGCAGACACAGCCAAAGATGAGACCAGGGTTTTTTTTTGTTTTCTAAGTGATCCTGGGATATTAAATTTGAAACACAAGCGGGAGCTGGCCTCCAGGACCTAGAAAACAGCCTCAGAAGACATCAGCTTGAACAAGCTCAGGCGTACCTAATTTATCACCAGCTAAATTTATCAGTTTAGGTCTGGCTGATTTACACAGTACTTCGTATGCTTAGATTCAGCTGACACAACAAAATCTGCTAGTCAGAGCATTGGACTGCCTCAAAAGTCTTGAGATGACAAGCCCAGGTCTCTGCTGCACAGGGCGGTGGGGAGCTGAGGGCTCCCTTAGCTGGGGCAGCCTCTGACACCCTCAGAAGAACCTGGGGCAGAAATGCAGGGTGCACCCCATGGTTCTCCAGCCACTAATAACCAGCTACTTTTTCAGTGATTTTTTTCCAGAGGAGCCCACATCATGGGTCTGTCCACTGCATGCTCCTGCCTGGTTAGAAAGGGACTCTCTCTCTCTCCTTGAGTTTATAAAAACAGCTATACCATCCAGCCGTCACCACTGTATGAGGACTCCTAGATAAGCCACTTGATTTTCAGCAGCACTAAGTCTTCATAAGTTTTCACAAAAGCTGCTGGCAGCTTTTGATCACTGAGTGACCAAGGATTAGGAGACAGGCTCAGGTACTTATTTCTGACCACCCATCTCTCCTATCTATAGCCCTGCCTCTTCTTTTTGACTAGAGTAATTTCTCATTTCAGAGGCTTGGGAATATGGGCTCTGCTCCATACCTTTCAGCAAGTGCGTGGCACTCCTCGTGCACAAAATGGTGATGAACTGTATCTCATCAGTGCCCCGTATCTTCTCCCCAGCAGCATAAAGAGTCTGTAATTTAACACACAGTTGTTAGAGAGACGTTCTGTGTGCACAGCTGGTAAAGGAACAGTCTTGCTTAAGGGTAGGGTAAAGGGTTGGAAGGTTACCCACTGCTAGGGTAAAGGGGTTGGAAGTAACCTAAACCAGTGTGAATTAGACTCTCCCAGAATGGTTGATTACGGAAACCCTTGACTGTATCTTCTAGCCAAATTGAAGCAGCCACTATCTCCACCCTTCTAGTCATCCTGCAGCAGCTGGAACAGCCAACAATATTCTTGAGGTTTCTTCCCTATTCTTTGTTGTCCCACTCCACCATATTCATATACTTTCATATATCAAAAGCAGCTGAGGCCAAGCCCATCTCTCATCACTCCTCTTTGGAACAGAAGGCTCAGCAGTGCAGGCAAAATTGAAGAACTTCAAGTTACTTCCACTTGAAGACCACCCTTCCCCAAACTACTGTGGCTCCAACTCTCTGCTGACCAGAACTCTGCTGCCCACTGAACCACTCTAGAGTTGAAGACAGGCAGGGTGCAGGCATGACACTGATCACAGGCATTTGAAAGTACCTCTGCATCCTGGAGAGCCAGTGCTGTGTCCACGTAGAGAGTGGCATTGTCCCTCTCACCCTATGAGAAGAAAAAGAAAGGTAACCACTTTGTCTCATGAAGATTCTTCCATATATAAGGATCACAGCGTACATTCTGCGCAAAGATCGATTATCCTTCTCAGCTATCTACTTCTGCAGAGTACTCGAGTGGTAACGTTTCAGACAGCACAAGGGCTAACTCCTTCACTGAAAGGCACCAGAATCAGTCATGTGAAGCAGAGCCAAAAAATTGTGAAGTTATTCTGCTGCTAGGCAGGAAAATTTGGAAAACATAATACGATAAATACATGTGAATGCACTCAGCACTGAGGGCACAGATGCTGGAATAGTGGTGAACCATAGCTGAGGGGCATTCTTTCTAAGACCCTTGTAGAGTGCAATGGCTTTATGCATATGTAAGAGTGAGGTGTCTCCCTGCAGCAGAGCTGACTGTAAGTTCCCAGCCCTCTTACTGCTGCTAAGGGAGGGAGTTGCCCTGCTTCAGTCACATTGAAGCTGAAACACAGATCCAGTCCAAGTGACATGTTTGTCTCTGCAGTTTATCTGGTGATCATGACTGTATTGCCTCTTCCATTGCATGTCTTCTCCAGAAAGGAAGAGGAAAAATGTGAAGATCTTTATACCCTCATTTCTCATTTCTTTTCTCTAGCATTACCTGAAGAAGGCAAACCAGAATCTGTTCAAAGTAGCCACTTGTTTCTGATTTTATGTCTTCTTCCAGATCAGAACCGTATTCTACCCAAGGGAAAGAGAAGAACAAGGGAAGGATTTGTTATTTGGGTGATATGGTCATGATATTATCGGTCACTCAAGGACACACAACAGCCTGACTGTAGTCAAGACAGTCACTAGGGAAAAAAGCAGGGCTGAGATCAGCTCACACCCTCAGTGATACCCAGGTCAGCATTCGCATCCAACTGAGTCACTGGCTCCACTGATGTCCAAGGCATAAACACATACTATATCTCTAACATTAGCTCTAAGGGGACCAAAGAGATACCAAATATTTACAAATACATATTTGATAAATTCCCACCTAGACTGTATTTAACGGGGGAAAAAAAAAAAACCCCAAGTCCATAGCTATAGTTTTGTTTACATTCTGACAATAGCCCATGTGACCAAGCTGACCTTTTCCTCTAGCTGGATGGAGAGCTAGAAAGAGATTTTCAAATTCACTCTGCACTGCCGTGTTCCATTTGCCAGGCTGAAAAAAAGAGTTAAGTTGCACCTTCTCACTTTTAAAAATCCCATTTTCCTGCTGCCAGTGCTAGCTGGTAACCTGACTCCTGCTGTGCAACCAGGCAGTCACACATTGCTCTGACCACACAAATCAGAGCCCCAGGTACTTTACCTTCTTTATAAGCCTTGATTATCTCTTTGATCTGTGCTTTTGTCCGGGATGCCAGGATCTCTATGATAACATCTTCACTTGTTCCTACACCCTTTAATAGAAAACACAGTGGAGAAATAAAGGTGGGGAAAGGCATGTAGTCATGGATAGTAATTTATTGCTAAAGAAGTACGATCAAGGGAGGAGTCGGATGGCAGCGAAGTGTTAGGCTGTATGCTGAGCTGTGAGAAACTGTCAGGATGAAAGCTGGAGACATGAAGCACGTTTGTTTTGAACATGGTTTGTTTTACTGAGGTGCCTAATTTGCTTCTATTATGCTTTTCTGGATCTGGATCTTTGACGACAGAGAGTGTTAGAGGGATACGATTCTATGATGTGGGTTGACCAACACTTTCCTAGTCAGTCCATTTTAATAGACCTCTCTGCATGTGAAACTTGAAAAGATACTGTATCAATAGGCAGTATCCCAGCCAACCCTAGCATGACTCTCTCACCACCACTCCTTGATTTCTTAAGGGTTTCACGTCTCAGGTGAGGCACAAGGGCAATAGCTTTGGGTCATTGAGCTCCACCCACAAGAGGCGCTGCAGAAAGCAGCAAAGAGATGTTTAACTGAAAACTGTCATCTGTGGCTGTTCATTGCTTGCCAAAGCTGAGTTTAGTTTTGCTGTTGCCTTCCCCAGGCTCTATGAGACATATGTGTACAAAAACTCTCACCCCCCCCTAAATATTAAAGCAGCATTTTCCCCCAGATATGCATTAATAGCACAATTAACTATTTCTCAAAGGCTATTGCTAATAACAAACTTAATGATGTAACAGTCCAGTTACTATCACTTGTGTTAATAAGCACAGTTACAGGAAATTAACACTGGATCCGTGCTGCTACTTAAGTATCAGCATGCAATTTACTTACCTTCATGGCATCGTGGAGCTCCTTGGCATCGTACTTGAATGGGGAGTACATGAGAGCTACAATGAGCCTCTCAAAGTCGCCACTCAGTTCAGACTTCAGGCTTTCAATGAGATCCTATTAAACATGCACCACACGGTTACACAAAAAGCCTCAGAGGACCTCTTTACTGCCTGGTGCTGTTTCCATCCCGATGGCCTACAGCAATGAAGCTGAACGACAGTATTGCGTTGCTAGTTTATTAGAAAAGGTCCTGGGACCTAACTCCAAAGGTCCTGGGACCTAACTCCAAAGGTCCTGACCTATCTCCAAAATGGGATTTGCCTACATTCTTCCACGTTCCTTGTTGTCCCATTGCTCAAGCTTCTCCCAGGTACTAATTAATTCTGCAGCAGAGTAGGGAAGATGAAAATCTCCTCCCACCCTCCTTTACTTGGTGAGCAGAACCAGGCAGCTGAAGGCCTTGAACTGAGCAAAGGGTGTAGCTCCAGACAGCCAGTTCCCAAAGCCTGCATAGACACACGCACCCAGGACATTTGCAGAATCAGGCATGCAGTCTGTTTGAAGACAGACTTCAAACTTTCCTTTTGCTACAATGCAGGTTTGTTAGGGTGTGTCTCACCCTGTTTCAGTGGGATGCAAGCACTCTATTCATTGTCCCATACTTGACACCCCCCCCATTTTCTTCCCATTCTTAGGCCCTTGCATGGCAGTCCCTCTTCCAGCAAGGGTCACAGGAGACTCCAGTTTCTATGCTGACCCAAGGGCCTATATTGCTCTTTCCCAGTATATTTCCTTCTTTCCCCCTCTTTAACTGTGATTCTCAGATGACTAGCTCCAGAGTACGGCTGGCGGAAGAGTTTCCCCAATAAAAGTAAGATTTTATCAAAGAGAGAAAGATAGCCATGGAAAAACATGGTTGTCAATAACCGCATTTTGTTTTCATTTTCAGAATTTCCAAACAAATGTAATTAAATAAATCTTTAAATTGAACTTTCTTTGGCATTTAAAAGGGCCCCAAACCAATATTTTTACTCAAAATGCCACTTAGAAAGGTATCAATTTTTGTTATAACTTTGAAAGCAATAAGAACTTACACTTTAAGTTAAAATGGATTCTTAAAAAATAGTTCTGGTCAAAACGCAATTTATAAAAAAAATTATAATCTTTGGGGGAAACCCAGTTTTTCTGACAAAAAATTAATTTCACACATTCACTCCAGGTCTTATAAATAAATATTAATCTACTTATTTGCAGAAGACCTGCATATTGTTTACACCATGCTTGCAGGATGAACTGTGTATACCCCTTTACTACATCCTGCATACAGTGAAACAGTGACTGAATATGGCTTTGTTTTGGAAGAACCTTTCCAAACTGTCCTTTGAAGGATTTGGCAATCTGTTGACGCTGCATATTGCTCCTCTTGGTTAGGACATCAATTATAACTTGTTCGTCAGTCCCTGTGGAGAGCAACAATAAGCCATAAACACAGTGCACAGAGTAAGTTGACACTAGTCCAAGATCCCAGTTCAAGTATTCAGACAACCTTCCCTAGTTCATTGCCTTCATAATGTATAAGTTTAAGCATGTATTGAAAAATCTTTAATTTTAATTGTCCACATTAAAAAAAGGTATCTCTGGCTGTTATTTTCTTAAGGAGTGGCTTCTAATTTGGCAATTATAAGCAGAACATAGGATTTACACAAGTGGTTGTAGTCAACTCACCAAGCCCTTTCATGGCTTTGTATAGAGTCTGAGCATCAGGTGTGGGGTCAAAGTTTAAAGCACCTGTCATGGACTTTCCCTCTGCTTCACTCTGAAAGAAGAAGAAAAATATGGGACTCTTCACCACTGCTTTTCATCAGCTGAAGAAAAAGTATGTTGGAAAGTAAATTAGTAATGCTCATTGCCCATTCCCCATTATTCATGGGGAAGGCACAGAAGAGTGGAGGGGCTGGTTCAAAGTGTCTCAGCAGAGCTCTGAAGAGAACACAAATTCCCTGCCTCCAACTGCCTCTACCAGCCTTCAGCTCCCAGCAGAAACATGAAGTGCAAAGCATGGCTGACACTGCTGCAACAGTCGTTAGGTGCAGGCAGTTCGGGAGAAAAAGCTGGGTAGGCTAGACTTTCTTATTCACCTGTTAAATACAATACTTCATAACATGTATGCTAGTGTATTATACTGGTATTAGGAGCTGCATTTCGTGGTGCTTTGGTGCAGGGTAGTTTTTACCCATAGTTTTTTTGATTTCATGGAATAGTCATGCTCTCACAGACCATTTTTCTAGGTAGCAGATTTATTCTCCTGCTGCTGCTTCACTTGTGCACAGCTGCTTTCAAGAAGGAAGTATCTCTGCTGGAAAGATTTGGGCCAAGAGACTACCCTGAAGGACCAGATCTATCTGGAGAAGTGCAGGTTTGATGTTCTCCCCTGAACCAAGGGCCGACTACACAGGAACCCTCCAGGCAGACCCCTAAGGCACTGCCAGTGCTTGCATCCCAGGGCAGAAAGACATGCTGAGACTTATTCCAGTCACCACAAGATAGTGGGGCCATCAAGCAGAACCCAGGCTTAAGAGCTTGAATTTAACAAAAGCTGTTAGTCAAGTGACTGGCTTGAATACATTGACACATCTCTAACAATAAGGTCCTATCAGCAGGGGAGTGTGAGTGGTTAGTCATAGAGTCAACACCACTTTATTCCAATAATGGACAGAATTGTCCCTTCCTTAACAGCAGAGAAATTTAAGTTGCCCCAGAAAACTACTGTATTCTCATAAATTTACTTGCAGGGATATGGTCAATGTTGAACTAGTGATATCAGTATGACTCGATGGATTTTTCAGTGGGGATGGCCTCAGAGTCAGATAAAAAGCACCTTCAGCTCAGAGCTTACAGACCAGAAGGAACCATTGTGGTTGTCCCATCTGACTTGCATAACACTTACCACCAAGCGCCACCCAGCAGCCTCCTGCTATGGTGCAAATCCCTTCTGCTTTTATCTCCTGTGCTAAAGAGGGTTCTATCCCTCTTCTCCTAGAGTCTCATCCAAGTCCTCCCCAGAGAAAAAGCCTTCAAGCGGTCCTTCCCAGGTAGAAAACCTTGTGGAAATTCCCTTCAGGACCTGCATTTCTGGGTTTTAGTGAAAGGCTGGAAGATTAATGACTGTGTGCTCAGGAGTGCCTGTCAACAAATGCCAGGTCTAGCCCAGTGCCACAGCTGAAGCATATCCACCCTGTGCTGCACAGATGCTCAGGCTGGCTCTGGGCAAACTAGCTCAGGTGTCCTTGTTGACTGCTTTACTGCTAGATTTATCTAGCATGTGTTTGCATGCTGGCCCCTTTGCCAGCCAAGCTCTGGGAGCAGTGACAAGCAAGCCAGAGGCAATGATGGGTATCGAGAGAGGCAGTATGTTCATCAGTCAGGAAGATCTGGAAGAGGTCTTCAGTTTGGAGAAGTTTGCTTTACAGCCAAGCACAGGGACAGCCTCTTGTTCTACCACACGCTGCTTGCAGCAGAGAGAGCAACTGCAGAGTGGGCAGCGTCAACGGGAAACTTCTCACTAGGTGCAGCTTTGAGTCCCAACGACTACTGAGCAGCAAATTTAAGGCTGTGGTGAAGCTGCCACTGCAGAAAGAGCAATGACAAAATAAAGCGTTGCCACCCCCAAAGGTTTGTCATCAGTCTGGAGCAGGAGGTTTGGCTGAGGTGGTAGGACCATTGCAAGCACTCCTTTTCTGCTCCCCTGTGAAGTCAGCCAGCACCGTCACAACTGGCCTGGAAAGCAGGTTATGCTCAACCATCTGATTTTGCTCTGAAAAAGATGGACAATCCTCTCTAGCTGCATACAAGGGCTCATGTGAAAGAAACTCTTTGGACCTGTGCCTGGTGACTCAGAGAAAGAGGGAGTGCAAAGCTGAGCTCTCATTTGGAGGCAGCGGAAACAACTTAAGAGTCTTTTTTTGGTACCGATTCCAATAAACATTTACAGCCCATTCTGGCTCAAGCAGCTCACTCATGACTCACGCGTATGCCTCATTCTCTATGTATTTAATTGTTCCAGCACAGGTACAATCACAACAGGTTTCCAGAGTAACCCTGTTCAATTTGGTCTTGTTTCTCAGATGGACTGATCCTACCCACCTGAAACTACTTAAGGCATCTGTGTAACACTCATGTGAAGATGAATAATTGGCACGAAAGTGGAATCAGCGTACCTTACAGCTGATGCTCTGAAAAGTTTTACCTATAAATGAAGGGGAAGGGAATTAAAAGTTTTCCTACCAAAATATTTTCAAACCTAAGCAGTAGTTTATCAAAAAGCTGGAATTTGGAGACAGGTGGGGTTACTGGATTTTTCAGTGGAATATTTCTGAAAAAGTTTCACATTTTTTCATTCTGTTTGCTTTTGAACTCTATTTTTTAATGAAGGGTTTGGAAAACCAAAACAATTTTCTACCATCCTTCCTTTACCCTCTCACCTTCTGTTCATGCCTCCACCCCTTACAACACCAACAGGGAAGAGATCGCTGGAGGTTTCAAGGGCTTTCCTCCTCCTTTTCTCACTCTTAAGTTTTCAAAAGGTTTCCAGCTTGGGGTGATGGGGTTGAACAGATCAGCAGAATGGGAAAAATTAAAGTCAGAGCTGCCCCAAGCTTTAGAAAAAGTCCGTTTTACTGTACTAAGCTTCCAAAAGGAAATAGGAAAGCAGAGGGAGATCAGCAGAAAGGAAGATTACAATTTTAATCTTTCTGGGGAAAAAAAAAATCATTATATGTTTTGAGATCAGGAAAAGTTTCCTATCTGAAGTCTATCTGAAGAAAAGTAGGAATGAGGTTGGTATTCCCCAGCCTCCAAGGTGTTTTGTTTTTATATTGTTTCTCCAGTTTCCACCTCGCAGTTGCAAAATTGTAACTGAGAACCTGAAAAATGGTCATGCCCATGAAAAGTGGTTTCTCACTCCTTGATGCTGTATTGCACCTGAGGTAATACACTGCAAGACAGCTCTCCTATGCTTCCCGGGCACCTTTGCTAGCACATGGCAGCAGAAGCCCCTTTGAGTCCCCCTGCTCAGCTCTCCCCTTACACAGGCTGCTGGAACATGAAGCCTTCCTCACAACAAGGCGAAGGGGCGACACGAATCTTTCCAAAGATGACACAAAAGCAGTCAAGAGGAAGCCTGTGCACTACTGGTAGTGGTGCTAAGGAGGAGACTGGGCTGGGGAAGAAGACTTCTCTGCCAGTATTCCTCCATCACGTCTTCAGCAGGTCTCTTCTAGGCCTTGGCTTATAGGTATCAGCAGATAAAGCCCCGGGGTAAACGTGGCCTTCCACATAGGCTAATGGGAGAGCCGCCACTGATGGCAACAGAGCTATGCACGTCACCAGAGCTGCCTCCTGCCTGACCTGATCCGTACCCTGGCGGCTGCCTCAGCACACCCCACGAGCAGCCCCCATCCTGCCACATTCCCCCCAAAGCCACAAGAGTTTAAAAGAGAACATATGCAGCATTTCTGGCTCCTAGCAGACAGGCAGGGTGTCCAAGTCCACGTCGTCGTTGCAATATTAAAAACCCACCAAGGAAAATGACACTGTGGCTTGACCATATCTCCCCCCATGACCACAGCCTGCCAGCACAACTGAGGACCCAGACAGGGACAGGCCAGTGCCCTGAGCTCACTGCCAGAAGAGAAGGGAGCAGATGAATAGCCTGCAGCTTTCAGACCTACTGCAGACCTCAGCTGTGTTACTTTGCTGCTCCCCAGTACTCCCTCCCCGGGTACCAAGGGGCACAACCACCCCCTGCACCACTCTCAACTGAAGGACCAGGGAGAGTCTGCTCTTCCTCTTAAAGCCAGCAATCACATTAACACCTTCCATAATCAAGGTTTTGGAAGTGCTGAAAGCGATTTTTCAGTCAGAAAAATCAGTAAATAGGTTTAGCTGATTTTTATAGGGAAACATTTCATTCCCACACAGTGTCTGGTGCAACTTAGAAGCCAAGGTGTTTTACTTCAATATTTCCTCTACTTACCCAGGCCCTCCACCATGCCATTGCAGTCTCAGTAGTGATACCTGGGTCTGTTGGTGAAGAAAACCACACATATCACACCTCACAGTTAGGGAAACTGAGATTTGAAGAGGGTAGAGGGAGAAAAGAAAGAATGAAAAATTCTTTTCGATAAACTTACCACAAGAAAATTGGAATAACTGTACTCCTCAGGAGACTTATTCCCTCTGGAAGCTGCAGAACGTAACTGGCCTCTCTGTGCTGGGAACACGCAGGTATCCTTATCTAGAAATTCTGTGGGGAAACGCCTTCAGACATGGCTCAACTTGTTTTTCACATATGATCTCACAGGGAGAGATCAAGTTGCTTAGTAAACCAGGCTTCCCTTGTGAGAAGCCCTACATTCAACCCCGTTGACAAAAGCTCATTGTAATTTTTCCACTGCTTCACCCCCCACACACCCTTCCCTGCTAACATTTTGGCCTCTGGCACCAACACAAAATGCAAATTACAACCAGGTAATTTGTCCACTAAGACTCGGCGAGTTCTGCTACGACAGAATAAGCCACTCGCTCATTCTTATGGACTCATTCTATCTCTACCAATCTGGAACACAGCAAAACAGGACTCTAGGAACTTAACAAACCCTCCTCCGCTTCCCTTCCTTCAAAAAAGCTTATTTAAAAAACAAACAAAAACCCAACAAACACAGCCACCCCACACTCCATACAGGTCCTACATCTTACAATAAAGCAGCAGACCGTACACAGACTTGGGAGGTTCCCCCCCGCCCCTGTTCCCATACCTAGACTTGCATGCCATGAGTCAAGAAACATCTCTAGGCTAACATAGGACCAGCATATTTAAGGCTAACAACCTCCAGTAATGCCAGCCCCAGCAAAGTTGTCACAGGGCTTGCACTAGTGGCTGTGACATGTTAAGGCTTAGGAGTGAAGCGTGAAATGTTTTTTTCTTTTCTTTTCCGTTTTGTGTTTGTTTTAAAAAGAGCTGAACAGCTCTTAATGCTTTAATTTGGAGGAGTGTTTCTGTGAAATCAGCTAAAATATCTTATGGTTGTAGCAATATTTTCCTGTCTAGACTTTTGTCAGAATCCACCCGTGCCAGCATTTATTTATTTATTTTAAATGGAAAGCTGCCCTGATGGAAACGTTCCCGCCAGCTATATCTTAACCCTTGCTATATAGGAGCTTTGTCCCCTCTCACATTTACAGACCCACATGGGACGCTGGTTAAACACCAAACTACGGGCCTCTCTTATTTCCTTCCCACACACTGCTATTTCACTTAACCCAGCGGGGTCCCTGGTGGCCTGGGAAGCTGCACTGGCTATTCCCAAGAGAACATGCTGTGCCAGCTGCTCCCGCCTCAAGCACATCCATCATATGGCAAGGGTAAGTTGTGAAGGAGGAGGCATTGCCTAGTATGTCACTAGGGTCTGCCGCTGGCTTGCTTTCTAGCCGTGTTTGAGAGGCAGGTTCATCAACAGCACGCAGCAAGGACAGCTCATAGTGGCCCGCCATTTCCCCTCCTCCTAGGGGTAAGGTGGATCTGCAAGCAGAGTGGATTTGCTTTTGCTGGATCCCAAGGTTGTGCCTGGCTGATTACATGTGCCTTTTCCCTGTGTTGGGATTTACTGGGGTCAGCTTGCCATGGAGGTCAGCTTTCTTGAGGACTCCAAGGACAAAGAAGCCCTTCTAGACAGAAAATCACAGAGTCACTGCAAACAGCTGTAGGTCACATAGGGGAGCAGAGACCAAACCACACAGAAAATGGGAAAAAGCCCAAGTGGCTGTTCTTGCCAGCATGAACCAAAAAGGCTGTAAAGGGTCACAACAGGGGATTTTAATGCAGAGAAACACCAGCCAGATTTTAAGGAATCCATATGGATGGTCTAGGAAAGGTCTGGAGAGCCTGAACCCTGCAGCAAGGCTCAGAGCAGTGCTGCACTCTCTTAATTCAGACAAGAACAGTTGGCACTCACAGGCCGGTGGAGCAGGAGGCAGACACTACAGTCCAGTATCCCTTTTGCTTGCGCAGATGCTGTTAAACTGAGCAGATTTAAACACGAACAGACTCATCTTCACAACACTTTTCCTTCCCTTAACACACATGCTGTGTGTGTGGGTGAGCTTATGCATGGTTCACGCACTTCATTAGGGTGTACCAAACACATGCATCTTTCACAGCACCAGTAAGCTATGTAAGGCACAACCTCATGTGTAGCTCAGTGATGACCCTCAGGAACATGCAAAACTTCAGAAAAGGGGCAGAAGATGATGCACAGATTGTCCCAAGCCTCACTGTCTTACCCCCCTACAGCTCCCCTGAGGCCATTTTTGGACCTCAGATAATACTCCTTTTTGGAAAGTGAACTCCAAATCCACTAACGTGACTGTCAATAGAAATTATGCCCAGCATCGTCTTAAGGTGGTTAGATCACTCAGCCAGTGATCCTGTTTGCTTGTACTGTAGGGTACTGTGGTACCCCACAAAATACTCATCTCTCAGCTACCTGCAAGATGGTTACCTGGGCAGTGGGTCAATCGTGCTGTGGGTACAAGCATCTGTAAAGTGTCTCCACAGTGAACTTTTCTCAAGCCTCATCCATGGTCCTCCTCTAGGCTTTCAGAGAGTCCCTACTCCTGCTGATAGGCCCAGCACAGCCATCAGCCAGCAAGAGTGGGCAGAAACCTCCAGCAGAAGAAGCACACGCACCATAATCAGGTTTGGTTTGTGAGTTTTAAAGCCATTTGGTCCAAAACAATTTCCAGCTAGACAAAATGAAGATGCTACAAGGGTACTTCACTTTTCTTGACTCTGCCCTTCGGATTTTCCAAGCTTGAATCAGTGACAGTGGAGCTGCCCCCAATATATGCTCAACCAGTGTAAGGAAAGTTATACAAGATATCACAAGCAGGATTTTGCTCAACCTTTTTCAAACTCCCAAAATATTTAAGGCATGAAATACAGGTGCTGATAGCCTTAGAACAGTACATTACTGGCTCTGTTTCAGGAAGTTGTTACCACCCATTAAGCTCCGACTACTCTGTTTTAGGTCAAAGGAGAGCAGTCTAAAGGATACTCTAATTTAGATTGAGGGTGACTAAAGTCTTGTAGAGTGCAGAGGCAGCCCCCTTTTCCATCTGTAGGTTCCTAAAATCTGGCCCTGTGCCTGGAAAGTTTCAGACCAGAAGCTGACTGCTTTAGAACTTGAAAGCTTATGGAAACCAGGTTCTCAACTGCTCAGCAATTTCACTTACTCCACAGCTTTCACTTCTATTAGACCTTTTTCGAGCCTAACAAGAACTGCACAGCCCATTGGGAATTTCACCCTGAAGTTTGTATTTGTTTTTTTTTTTCAGACAGGAACTTGGAAGTCAAGTGGAACCATTGTAGAAACAGCAGACCAAACACAGAGAGATACTTATTTTGCAGAAGAGTATCTGATGAATCATATAACATAGCTACTTAAATTTGAAGAAATCAGAGCTCACCCTTCAGACCAAACAGGAGAGAGGTATTCTGTTACAAGGCTAAAAGTTTAATAACTTTCTCCAATCCAGTCTGTAAGTAATATCATGTAGAACTGTAACTCTGATGAGGAGACAGCTCAGCAAACTGCAGAATTTTCTTTCATGCATAAAAGAAATCACCAGACTCATTCAGTACTATGCTTTCCAGGTCTAGACATAACCCCTTTGCTTACAAGTCTTTTGGCTCTACGCCCATTATTAACAACGCTTTGCCCTACCTTCCAGTGACTTACACCAGTCTCCTGCCCCAGCAGCTGCTGTGATTGCAGACAGGCTTGCACTCTCTCACTGTGCAAACTACACTAGTTTCATCCTGCAGACTTTAAGCCACTGTGCAAACAAGTCCAGAGACAAAGCACTACCTTCTGCTTCTTCTCCTACTGCTTCCCCCCCCCCTTTTTTTTTTTCTTTTCTTCCTGTTTATCACTACTTAAATGGAGAGGTGCAGCTGAATGCCCTCACAATTCTTAAGAGCAAATGCCCTTACATCTACTAATCACCTCACCATCACCTGAAATCAGATCATTATATGGGAGAGCTGTGTAAATTTGCCAGCAAGACAATCCAAACAAAAAGTTATTGTGTGTTTATGAAAGAGGTGTGAGCTGGGGAAAACAAGCAGATGGGAAAGGCAGCAGTTTTGAGCAGGGAGAGCATCTGTAATGCAAAAATAAAGTCACTAAAGCTTTTAAAAAAAATGTATTCACATACCTGGCATCTCAGTGCTTACCCTGCTCTTTCCTCTTGTGCCTTTGAACCATCTTTCACAGTGAAAATGACCCCAAAATAGGATTATTTCCATTTGGAAATCGCTACTGCAGCCTAATTTTCCAAGTTTCTTTTATTACCGTAAGCAGTTCTGTGCCAAGTATCACAAAAGAAAATCCACGTCTAGATGTTGTGAGGGGTGTTCAATAACAGAAGCGGCAATAGAGTAAAAACTCAGGGCTTGATTCCCCTCAGCACCTTCATGGCTCAGGAGGATGAGCCCTGGGGTCAGTGGGGACAGTCAGTGCTGCAGGGGACTTTGCACAGAGGTTTGCACAGGCCAGTGAAGGGTGTGCTGACTTCGCCTTTCCAGAGCACCTTTGGTGCACAGGGCCCCTGTGCTGCTGGTGGGAGAGCCAGGGTGAGGCACGAACTCAAACATGGCCGCACATGTCCCCTTGCCTTGCTCTGGCTCTGCTCTGCTTCTGGCTGACTCTGCCTGAGCATTTTTCTGCTCATTCCTTTCTTGCAGTTAGTGCTGGTGCCAAGGAATTCCTCCCAGTCACCCTAACAACCGTTCTGCACACAAAGCAGGCAATTGCCGCTCTTATTTAACCCCAAAGGCCAACAGAGAAAGCAGCCCCTAAATCAAAACGGGCAAAGGCAGCTCACTTGGGTCTGATGGGGACACGACAGATGCCCGGAGTTCCAATGCCAGCAGCAGGTGGGATGCAGCATTCGGGAAGCCTTTGGATGCTTGTGTCTGAAATACTTTGTGCGTGTCCCCACCTGTCTCTATGGGGATTATTTTCCGTGTAGTCCTTGATGAAATAAGTACAGGTGTCTGTACACAATTAAAGACAGTCCTGCTGTTTCAAATGACCCTGCAGTGGAGACAGACTTATACAGAGCAGCCTAAGGGAGAAGAGAAGTCCCTGGATGTGGCTGAAGTCTAGCTGTTTGTAGCAAGGCAGCAACATAACCTTTACTGTTTGCATTGATTGGCACGTTGGACAGCTTTTCTTGATAAGACATACTTTTCTCCAGCTTTTGCACGCTTATTAGTAGTGATGGAGACACAAATTACTTTTTCTAAGGGTAAAAGAGTAGGTGTCCAGCCTTTTTGATCAGCCAAGGTATCTACCAATGTCATTATACAGCCAAGAGCCAGAAATCATACACTATCTAGCTCAGAGAGGAGAGAGAAGCCTTTTGGTAGGGACAGGAGACAATAATAACTCTTCAAAAATCCTGCTGTCCTGCTGAGGGCTGGGGTAGGCTGGACACAGCTGGGACCAGGGGCCACCACCTGATGCCATCCTTTGTAGCCCGCACTGACTTGCTTCACTTTGCAGCAGGAATTGAGCCGGCAGCCTCTGTCACAGGCTCACCCTCATGCTGATCATGCAGTACTGCCCCAAAAGCAGCAGCTGCGTCCGGATGACTTGAGAGCCACAGAGTTCAAGCATTGTGGAATCATCTGTGCTGAAGGAGGTTAAGGTTAAAAAGCAAAAGAACATGGTGTCACTTCTGATTTCCTGGTAAAATTAGAGGTAATACGAGCGCTTCAGGGAATATTGAGCTTTGGCACTGAACCCTTGTCTGCTTATATATCTCACTTTGATTGCATGTAGTCTTCTCTTTCCCACCCTTCTCTACAGCTAGATTTGCCTTGAGCTTTGAAGTGGCCATATTCCAGCCTAGAGATGACTACACTGAAGAGAACATCCTGGAGCAGGCTTCATGAGATGCTGGCAGTTCAGCTACGCTAGGAATGATGACCTGTAATTGCTCAGTGGCACAGTCTGGGAACACCGCAGAGTAGTTCTGTGTCTGGACTCTATTACCAAGGGCCTATAACACTCCACTTCAGACCATGGCCTCGTTGAGCCTGAGTAAGTCGGGAGCCAAAGAGCAACCCCTGGTTTAAAGAGCTCACAGGCTACTGGGGTACTATATTATCATGATATTATCATCAAAATAAACAACTGTAGGATTGATGCACTAGGAAGAACTTTTCCACTGGGTACAGATGTTTCTCTGGGTACCTCTGACACCTGTGAAACTGGTGGAAGCTCTCCCAATGATTGCAATGAGTGCTGAGCCAGACCCATGGCCTTTTGGTTGACTTTGGTCCCCCTCCTACTGCTACAGAATTGCAGTGACGCTACTGAAGTCAGCATGGCCATGCCAGTTACACTGATGACACTGCAGCTGGTATCCAGACCTCTATTTGCATACATTCAGATGACTTGGTGGACATCTGTGTCTCAACATCTTGACAAAGGAAAACAGAAGCAAAGAGACATGAAGTATTGTTTTCCTCTCCCAGGGACATGGCACTCAATCTCTGCTCAAGTACCTATGATCTTCATCACCTAAGCAGACCACTGGAGACACTTTGTATGAGCACTGGCTTGCAGTCATGCACAGGAGCAAGGCTTTGATAAATGGGTCTGCCTGAGACAATTTGACATTCAAGGTATAGACAGGTCACTGAGCCAGACCTCGCAACAATGTGGACACTTTTACATCCTTCCCCTCACCTGAATGCCAGCTTCTAGGACCCAGTGAAGAATTCACAGCTACTGGGAATGTGTGTGGAGGAATTGTTTGATTTTGCATATGGCTGTTGCTTTCTAAGAGAAACCAACATATTTCACAAATGGTTTTGAAGTAATAAGAACAGAAAACAGAGCAAATAATCTTATAACAGAGAAGAATTTTGCATTAAAGGCACTAAAATTAGCAATAGTGCTGCTAAACCAGCCAGCTGTCCTTAAGCTGAGGGCTGTGGTCTAGCTGTGTTAGTTGAAAATCTTCCAAGTGTTCAAGTTTTGTCTTGGAGACCTTGGCCAAATATGAGTGGGCAATCTAAAACAAGTCTTTCTGTGATACTGAGGTGATTAGAGTCCACTGGGTCAAACCAGAGGGGATGTGTTCAGGGTCATGGAGAGCGCAAGAAATCAAAACAACCTCTCCCAAGAGCCAGACTCAGCGCCACAGCATCTCAATTGCAGAATGGCGTGAAGTATTCATTCATGCCTTAACAGACTACCTTGTGTCTTATTTTCAGCACCAATTTTTGTCACAAAGGTGATAAATGAGGGCTGAACATTTCAGACATGGAATCATTGTCATCAGCTCACTTAGGTGCAAGAACAGAAGAGGACAGAGAGTCAGGAATTGCCCACCTGAGGCATTTTACTCGGCATGTGTTTCCGGGTTGATCTGTGTCTCTTTGGTAGTGATACAGCAACCAGGTCACACCTCACCAGGGAGTGTGCCTGTATGAAAAGGGCAGTGTAGGAAACACAGCACAGGCTCACACACGCTGCTGTGTTACCAGATGCGCTCTGCATGGAGGCTGCAAGAGGCAGGGACATGGCCGAGGAAGGAGTGGCTCTAAGGAAGGTGAAGCAAAGAGCCTGGAAAGACAACTGACCATGGAAGGAGCTGAGGAGGGACCGGTTGTAGCAGAGGTCTACTAGTGCTGGAAGGAGGCAAGGTGGCAGCCCCAAGGCCTGCCCCAAGCTTCCTTCCTGGGTCAGCCTGCAGTGGAAACAGAGCACTGAGCAGTGGGACTACCAGGCTACAGCAATCTATCTGCAGTTCTGCTATTGAATGGCCCAGAAATGCTGAACCCTTCCAGGTCCGAGAACTGAACGTCAGTGGGAACCCTGAGCCATCAGATCATTTTTAATTGCAGAGATCTAGTTTGGTGCAAGATGCATAACAAAACATGCTGTTGGTTTAGGAGACAGTCATCGTCTCCAACGCTGGGCATCAGCAAATGCATCACATTGCTGCAGAAGCTGTGTGATGCCTGGAAGCTTGCTTTTGCTAGGTCAGCCATGTCTGGTTCTGGTCCTTTGAGCTTTTGGGAATCTCAGCAAATACTTGGCCAATTCCTATATGAGCAGGAAAAGTACTGCATTGCATCACAAGTTGATGGCAACTGCAAAATAAGTGAAAACTCTTATCCCAGGTGAATTTTACAATTCCCATTTCCAATTTCCATTTGTATGAAAAAGCAGTTCTCTCTCCAGATGTGGGTGTATGCGTGTGTGTCTACATGAAACAAGTCAATCACATAGATAAGCATCTTCATAAACTCCCTTCTGAGATTACAGGCGAGCAACGCTATGGACAAAAACAACCTGACTTACCAGGGTGAGCACATATTGCCAGCAGGAACCTGTTCCTTGCTCAGTAACTGTGCAGGTCCCAGCTGAGCACATGGACCTCATGCTCATGGCAGCTCACATGGAAGCTGGTCGGTGTGAAGACGAGGAGGACCAGAGAGAGAATGGCAGCAACGTGGCCCACAGGTTTTACACTCAGGGAGTTGCTCCTCTGAGGACAGGCGAACAGAGAGCACCTCAAGAGCTTGTCTGCTTTGTGGATGGGAGAAGAGGCTGTTGCTGGAGCTGGAACTGCTGGTTTAAGCAGAGTTTTCACAGCAGAACCAGCTCGAAACACATTTTTTGTTGTTTTAAAGCAATGCCATTTTCCCAGTCTACTCTGAAGAAGTCCGAGCAGGCTGCTCCGCCGTGGGAAATAGGCTGTCGCGTCCTGCCCTCCAGCGGCGGTCTGGCCAGGCCTGCCTCCCCATCCCCTGTTGCCTGTGTCCCCGTCTCCAGCCCCGCAGAGCCCCACGCTGCCTGGACCACAGCACCCAAGCGCTGCCCGGGGGCTGCAGCCCCAGTGGCTGCTCTGGGGTGGTGCCATGTGCCGTAATGTCCTCACGTCGGCGTGCAGTGGCCTCCCTTCCGCAGGTGACAGGCAGATCTCCTGGCTGGCATTGATTAGGGTCTCACAGCACCCATGCTGGGAAAGGCTCTGTCAGCCCTTGCAGGGCAAACACACGCTATTCCCTTGCTGAGGGCAGCCGAGGGTCAGGGTTCCCGCTGGCAAGGAGGGGGAGATGCTGTGTGTGTTCCCAGGCCCCTCCATGAGGCAGGAGGAAGCGCTGGGGGGGATTCACCCCACAGCAGAGGACCAGGGGAGGTGTGGGGCAGCCAGGGCCCTCGCTGGGACGCCCTACCTCCTGAAGGGATGCTCAGCCACGGTGACAGGGGTACAGTGAAGCTGCCATTGCTCGTGGTCCCTTTTCCACCCTGGGGTGTGGAAACAGTCTGCTCAGAGCGTGGACTCCGGGGCAGCTTTAGTCACTTCCCTCTGTGTTGTGCTGGAAGACAGGCAGAGACAGAGCATCTTAGGTCTCACAGGCAACCCTACAATAAAAAGTCAACAGGCTCTGGGGGCTGACATCTGCCCTCAGCCCGCTGCCTGAGCAACAGCAGACTTACGGGGACAAATGCTTCTCCACAGTTCGTTCTGCGTGCAGCTCTCCAGGAGCTGGTTCGGAAAGGGGCTGCTGGGGCCAGATCCTGGCAGAGAGACGTCATGCACTTTGCTTGGCTGCAGACACACCGACAGTCTATTTTTACACTTATTTCCTGCTGTTGAGTTGGGGCTGCTCCTGAACTACCAAAAATACTGGAATGCCAGACGTGAGTCATGCACATGGCCAGCACTGGGAGTCTCTCCCACCTCTTCCCTCTGCCCCAGGGGAAGCTGCAAAGGTACCCAGAGAGGAAAGCTGGCAGCTGCTGAGTCTGAGAGGAGCCACTGTTGCTACAGCTGCAGAAACTGCCTGGCCGGGGATGCTGAGCTGTGTAGTTCAAACAGCCAGAGCCAGGCTCTGCCTTTCCAGCAAGGGAAACTAAGGCACAAAATGGAGGGCAGCGAAACAGCCATAGCCTGATTCTCCTGTGGTTGCATCACAGGAGGGAAAGAAAGGCTTAACGCTGGCTGTGCCACCCTGCAAAGATGACTGCAGAGTTGGTCAACCAGGGTTGGTGCTCTGTCAACTCCTCAGAGCCCCTCTTGGCACCAGCAGGCTGCAGCTCGGGCCCTTGGGGAGTAGATAACCAGCGGCTGTGCATGGCTCAGAAAAAGGAGAAGAACAGGATTCATGTAGGATGCAGAAAAATTCACCCTCCAGATACACCTTCCAGGAGACCATGGCAGAGCCACTGTCTGAGACCACCTGGGAAACATCCCGCCTGCTCTCCCCGGGGTGTTGCTGAGTCCGGCTGCCCTGGGTTAGAGGCAAACCTGCTCCTGCGAGGGAAATGAGCTATTTCCTATTTTGACCTGTGAGTCACTTCAGCGATGCAAACCATTAGTATTGGCAAAAAACAGACAGAGGGCTGGGGAACTCCAGAGCCTGCAGAGAGCTGCAGTTTCTCCCTGCCCACTTTTTCCCCTAGAGAAGGACAAGTGCTGCGAGGCATCAGCAGTACCTGGCTGTACCTGCTAGCCTGGGACAAAACAGACCCCACCAGGGTCTCTGTGACTGTTCTGGTGGATGGGCTGTCACTCATGGTGTCTCAGACACAGGCTGCGTGCATTCCTGGAGTGGGTGGCTCCTGGTGACCCATGGTAGACCCAAGTCTACCATCACGATGATGATGGCTTGTAAGGGTTATTAACTACCTTCTGAAGACACCTGTCTGCTGACAACATTGCAGCATTTCCCAACTGGCACCAGGCCCAAGAGCACCACCGCTTGACTGGCATCCCCTTAGCACAGAAGATGGGTGCTTCCATGGGTGGATCAGAAATCCAGAAAAGAATAGGGAAAAACCCTAAAGCTGACCTGCACTAATCCCTACATCTAGGCATGTTTGCTTTTTAACTAAGCTGTTCCTGACGCACAAAGAAAGAGAGACACAAAGCAGCCACAGTTGTGTTTTTGAAGAGGATGAGCTGCCACATATGCTTGCCATATTTTCCCGTTGGTTTTGGTTGGCCAAAAATGCCTTTGATGATGAAGGGTAATCTTGGGACTCCTGTTTTCAGCTCAAAACATCTTCCTATATACTGAAAAAATGGAGACTAGAAAACATTTGAGGGCACTTAGTATTTTGCCTTAACAGTGCATGAACCATGATCAATAAGGAAAGAGTTGCTTTATTTAGTAACCTGTCAAACGTATGCGTGTTTATTACATGTGGATATGTCTTGACTGCTATGTTCCCCTGTGCCCTCTGGGAAGACTCATGCTTTAAATCTATATCCCTCTGCCATCAGAGGGAAGAGTGTATACCTCCAATGTGAGGTGTTCTGTGTCACAGCACCTAGGACATTTCTGCAGCGTGCATATTTCTATCGTGAAGAAACAGTCCGCACCCAAGAACCACGGCCCAGAGGCTCAGCAGGATGAAGGAGGACACCAGCATGGACAAAGGGGAACTCGGCTGCTACATGGCAGTGATAGGCTGGCATGAGGAGACCTCACTTCAATGAACTCTGTGGCAGAGACACAGATGGGGTAATCTAAGAACCTTCAGTGAAGTATTTATCCATGCATAACAATCATGCATTTCTGAAAGCTTAAAAGGAAACATTTCTCAATCTATGTCACAGGCAAAACTTTTCAGCAGGATGTTCCCTTTCTTTCAGGGACCCTTTCACCTTATCTCATCGCCTCACAGTTCTCCAGAGCTGCAGTCAGAAATCAGAGTAATACCTGACTTGGAAACTTCCAGTGTACGCTCCTTTGCAGTGAAAAGGAGGTCCTCAATGTGCGGGGAGGGGTGTACATTGCTGCAGAAACTCATGAAGCTTGAGATGAGTCCTAACCCAAAGGGCAAAGCACGTTACAGAGTAAAGACAACTTCCAGCATGGGCAACATGCTCTGCCTGTGGTTTCTTATGGAATGGGAGGATAAGGCAAAAGGGCATTTTTTCAGTTCCTGGCTCAGATTACCGAAGCCAGTAAAATTCTTGCTGCTGACTTCCATGCAGCCAAATAGGGTATGCTGGTGTATGCTCACATGTAAACGCCACTCCTGAGACTGTGAAGTATGTTTGATTAAAGATGCTAAATCAGCACTAGAGGCTATTTATAGACGGGTCCATAACCAAAGGCCTGGATCTGCACATTCCCAGTCTCTGGGGAAGTTCAGGTCAAATCTGAATTTTGTTGTCTCAGGCATACGTAAACCTAACCAGCCACAGCTGCAGCCAGTGTCGGGTTTTTGTTAATGCAGAACAAAAACGCCCAGAGCCTTGGCTCCAGGACCGCTTTTGTTTATCTGATCTCTTTCGAGAGCCCGAGCCTGCCCTTTGCCTAAGAAGCAGATGGAAGAACAAAAAAGAGCGAAGGCCACAAAACCATTCCGGGTAAGTATTGTCTTGCCAGCTTGGGGAGCAGAGTGAGAGCAAGCTGGGCTCTTTGTTAGAGCCCCTGACTCCACGAGGGAGGAGCACAGCTCTAGGCAAAGGCTTTCGGCTCCCATTAGCAGCACAGCCGGTTGGAGCTGCCAGAGGGAGAGGGGTGCCCAGCTCAGCCACCACGCAGCTCCCACCTGCTTTGCCACAACGACTTCAAGTGGCTACCAGACCCCCAAAAATCAGTGCCCACCGTTTTTGCAGATGAGGCTGACAGGGACTCTGGGGACTGCGTGTGTGCAAGGACCAGCTTCCTTTCCCATTGCACGCAGGGGTGTGACTGCCATGCTGGGCTGACTGAGAGCATAGCACAGCTCAGCAGCTTTGCAGCAGCCTTGATTATCCATAATTGCAGCCTGCCGGGGTTGGAGATTTTTGTGGCCTACCCCTGTTGACCTTCTTGCCTGTCTTATGTTTCCACCAGCTTCCCCCTTGGCCCAAATCCTCAATGGGGCTCGAAGAGATACAGAAGAAGCATTAGCAGCAGGGGGGGGAAGAAAAAACTAGCTTCAGAGACAGGGAAGGAGAAGGGGTCTTATGGTCCAGTCCTGCGTCCTTCAGGCAAGACTCCTAAAACTCAGCAGTTGTGTTTGAGTACAGACTTTGGTTAGAGCCTGATGACTCCAGTGCTTTCATAGGTGTAAGATTTGCCATGGAGTTTCTCTTTGCTAAAGTCCTGAGCTCTAGCATCTTATCTCACATGGTTTTTACTTTGTTGTTTCTATGCATTAGATGACTTCTCTTCAAGATAGCGGCAATAAGTTCAGATCCTGCCCCACATGTCAATCAATGCTTGAGCACTGACTCCAGTGAAATTTACTCAGCATTTCTACCCTGCTACCTGAGATCTAAACCGGTTTCCAACAAACTGTGCCTTACCTTTGAATTAGGCAAAGATTGAAATTCTCAGGCTAGAAACAGGAAACTGAGGCACAGAGCATACCCTTGTCTCTAGTCCAATAATGAATCAGTAGCAACTTGGGGATGGGAATTCCCAGCCCAACCCCACATTCTCCTCCTGACCATAAGATGGCTGAGCTGATTAGAAATCAGGTACAGAGAAGCTTATCCCCTCTTAAAATGACCCTGCAATGAAATTCTCTGTAGTGTTTAACCAGTAAGCACTTTTATTGTTGATTCTGAATCCATTAAGACTACATTATGCTGGATTACAAGACTTTGGCTACATCTCCCACATTTGCATGCAGGCATTACATTTGCAAGGTTTTCTCAGAAAAATGGAGCAGGCACATAAAATGCATAAAGGTTATATGATTATAACATGGAAGCAGCATGTCAGTTACAAAAATTTGTACCACATGTACCAGTAACAAACCCACACTCCCACATAAAACTTCTTTGTCCCTCAAAAATCCAACTGCTTCCTCAATCCCTCATCTCCATGACCTGGCTGTCTATCAGCCTGCATCTCCACTGTTTCTGAAAACACACATCTTTTTCTAAAAAACTTTAGTACAGTACATTTTTTTTCCCTTAAAAACAAAAACATTTATCCTTCACTACCCCCTCCCTCCCCCAAATGAAAAATCTATCATAATCTACACATCTGTTCAAGCACTGTTATATGTTAGGAATCTCTATTGCATTAATCAAAAGTATCAGATCAGTAACAAACTTCTAAACAAACTAGGATGACCCCTAAAAATCCCCATTCCCCCAAAACTACAGAGAACTGAAAATGCTATACTGCATTATCACACTTGCATGCATGTATCCTGAGCCACCTGTATTTATTCACCTTAAGCCCCTTTTAATAAATAACTGTCCAGCAGTAACATCCAGAAGTGTGCTGTCTCCTCCAAATTAAACTCTATATTTACAGAAGTAGGGCTGTTTTCTCAGTGAAATGTGTTTTTTTAAAAAACAAAACAACAACAATAAAAACAGCAAACGATTAAAGAGAGAAAGCATATTACTGATCATGTTGTCTAAAGACCAACAGGAGTAAAAAGCATTAGGAGCACCAGGTGCACATGCATTTGAACTGGTACAGTTCATGAAATAATGTCATTCATTGTTATGCTCACTCATTCAGAAGAGGAGCTGATTCTTTCCTTTCTTCTTTTTCCTTTTTACATTTAGGACCGTCTGCTCTGCAGGCTACTCCCACAGATGGTAATACATGCACTGAGGTTGAAAGATGGCCATAAATACGCTTTGATCAATGTGGTTCTGTATCAGCTTTAAACATGTGGGGTTTCCCTCCCCGCTGCTTTGCGCCTTGTGTCCTTTCACATCTGTGCTAAGTGTGAGCCAAAGGTCCCCCGAATCCACATTTTTCTCTTGGATTTGGGGAAGCATTAGATACTCACTTTTTGCAGGTTTCAAATGATGCTGTGTGCTGAAAAATACAGGGGAATCATCCCACATGAGAACATTTCTTAGTGTAACTAGCATAATCACAACTGACATACAAGCACACTGAAACAAACATATTGAAATATCAAGCCAGTTAGAGGATTTTGTCCCTTCATTTATTTTGAGCCAGCTCTCAGCTGACAGACACCAGTATTACTGCCTTGACTTCAGTTGGCCCATGTTGATTTACACCAGGTAAGGATCAAGCTCAACAGACGGTAAAATAACAACCAGTTCCTCCTACTGCATTGTTGTAGTGCCTGAGATGACTGAAAACAGATACATTTCTACACAACCAAAAGGCCTTTCTGTAGCCAGTGCAGCATATTCACTGCCCCCTCCTTTGCAAAGGCAATTCAGTTCAGGTCCACTTTCTCTTCTTCCCATTCACCGGCAAACTAAATCTGCAGTACACCCATCACAGAAGCTGCAGCCAAAACTTGAGTTACACACCAAATGCTTAATTTTATATAGCAAAAATGCTGGGAACTCCATTTATGCTGAAGCTAATTTTCAAATTTGTGGTGCCTCCTGCTTTATCATATACAGAACTGATTAACTGGAAGGCCAAACCACTCCCTTCCTCGCTGCACTTGCAAGTTATGCAAAAAATGTTAGTATCTGTTATCTCTGCAAGACTGGCTATTCCAGCAAAGAAGAACGTTCTCCTCAACTGCAAACAGGCATGTTGGATGCGTGATTGTGAGAAGCCCTCCCTAAGCCAACACCTCCCTTCTCACTGGAAGTGAGTCAAATTCTACCAACATGAACAGCAGTGCAAATCTGCAACAACTCTGCTAACTCCTCTCAAGATCTGTACAGGTGCAAGACAATACAAAATCTGGCCCCCAGGCTTTTTCATTACCTAAAGTTTGCTCTTGAGCCATCGATTCAACTTTATTAGCATATACTAACTCTGTAAGCAAGTTTTCCCTTTTATTGTTACCTCATTTGTGAGCTTCACCATTGTTTCAATATCATCACGCCTGCTGACAAGAGACTTGGCATCTACAGAGCAGTGGTTTGCCCCATTCCAAGCAGCTAAACCTCAAACACCATGTTTTGTCCTGGCAGAGGAATCAGCTTTATTACACTCTGCCTTTTCAGTTCCTGGTTAGCATTTGTTGGTTAAGTATTCTTTGATAGCCAATATGAGAGACTCTTAGGTTCAACTGTATGTACACATTACAACTGGTCTTAGAGCCAGCAAGCTTATTTGACACAGGCTTCCACACGACCAAAATAATGCCAGCCAATGATCTCTGCTTGTAAAGCACCTTCCCCCACATCCAGGTCCCTACCGCCTCCGTGGAATCATCCAGTTCCTTTCACTGGTGTCAAAAGTGGAGCTTTACTAGAACTGCCGTGGAAAAATTGACACGATTTAGTTTCACCTTTCAATTGAAAGAAACAGAGACAAGTAAGTGATGACTGTGTTTGCACTGGCTGCAAAAGGCCTTTCCATTCTTAGGAGTGCTACTCTGAGCAATTTTTCTAAAGGAAGAGAAACCAAACAAAAACCTGCACAGTTCCCACACACAAACACAGACACACACACACACATACACACACACTTCTCTCTCCTTCAAACAGAAATCCATTCTTATGGACCAAATTATGCAGACCCCATTTAAGTGACTAAAAAGAATGAGGATAAGGTTGAGTGCATCCCAATTCTCCTTTTTGATCACAATGAAGTCACAGGTCAGCAAAGTACCTGGGCATAAGGATGTTCCTCTTGACCTGCAGGATATTTTAATGCATGCAGACTGCTTTGCTGGCTCAGGCCTAAATTAGGAACAGCTCCAAGGCCAGCTGACACCCACGAGTGTGATTCCACTACCTGCACCAATATACATGAGGTAAGAGCGTAACTCGAGAGAGCAGAGCAGTGCAAGAGGAGAAAGAGGCTCTGTGGTTCTTCTGAGTTTATCTTTGACAGCCTCAGCTGCATACACACGGCATGTCACAGTGATCAGCATAGACTGATGAGAGCTTGGTATGGTGTTCTGCAAGTGGGACTTCCACTGGAAATAGTAAGACTGATTTCTATTTGTACCAGTGCAACTTTATATGCCTGTAACAACTGCATGAAGAGGCCTTAAATCAGGAGTAACTGCACAACACAGTTAGTGTTTTATCTTGGACTTATGTGCCAATAACTACCGTGATGTGCTACACACCCACACCTACACAGAGATGGAAAGATAGGTATATGCTGTGTCATAATGCAACATAAGCATTTCTACAACTATCCTAATAACACAGCCAGTGCCAAAGCAAACCAGCATAGGGATTTGCAGCCACTCTCTCCAATACAATAGGATAGGTAGTGGTGGAGAAAAAGCAAGCTCAGGTGTTATTTTGATTCACTAGGGAATGATATGGGCACAACCCACTCAAGTATTGCTTAGTGAACACTATTCATGGGCTGTCCCACAGTCCCGCGTCATGAATTCCCACCCCTGTGTGGGTGCTCACATCACTTTCTGATGACACACAGAATTGAGGTCATGGGTAAGCAGTCACAATGTTTGGCAAATCCTCTAGCCAAACATTATATAAAACAGGGATAAACGCTCATACCGACACATCACGCCATGCCTCTCAACCACAGATAGACTGCAAGGTTACATACTAGTGGGATCTGGGCTGTCTAAAGAAAGCTCCTCATAGATGAATTCCTGTTTGAATCACAAGTGGATCTAGTTCTGTTTGGCAGTAAGATCAAAAGGAAATTTACCTAATTAAATAGCAATGGAATCAGTCCCTCAACGCTGCTGTTTGCATATTACAGCATTCATGCTCAAATTGCATGTATATTTGCTCCATTTTGGACCACGTTTTCTGTAAATGAAATCTAAACAGCTAGCCAAAACATTTTTCTCAAAAATCCTCTGAACTTTGGGCAAATCTGAACCCAGGTCTTGTTCAAGGTTTGCATTTCTAGAACAAATATCTGGCGTTCAGTGGCTATCCGATGCAACCAAGGCTAAACATATGCAGAGATGGCAGGCTCAAAACTGATTTTCTCAGGAGAAAAAGATACCTCTCTTCTATGTGAGATTACTGTTTCTAGATGATTGGCACATAGTCCCATCTTACCTCATTATTGTTATAGCCATCCTATAAGCTTTCACGGAAATTCCACCTGCAGAACCCAAAGGCAGAAAGTTATCTTTGCAACTATTGTTCCATTTTAACATCTGGATGCAGTACTGTTGCAGGGAAAAAAAGCAAATTCCTTAATGAACTATGTTTAACCAACTTGCAGGTGGCAGCTATCAAAACAACTGATGCATGTGTACCAGCTAAAGTTATTCATGAATGATCTGACGCACCAAGTCAGACAAATGTCACATGTAAATAGATCTTCAAATGTATACATACATACAAAAGCTGCTACTGTATCTAGATGATCATTTTGGTTTATTTCTGTACCCCATAGCTCTGAATCTATCCACTGAATGTTTACTCAGCACGTGTAGTATAAATATATTCATACACTAAAATTGACACTTGGCAATTTTTCTTTTTTTTTTCTTTCTTCTTTTTTTGCTGACCAGCAACAAATTCTGATATCTTTAACTGTAAACCAATACTCAATAAATATGCCGTGTTCAGCAAAGGGACATGTTTTGTTGATCAGGGTTTTGCTGCACTCTAAGCCATGGGCTGCGGGGGTGGGCGTGAAGGAGGAGGTCCAGGAGGGGCTCGGGATGGGGGTGGTCCAGGAGGAGGCTGCCTGGAAGGTGGCTGCAGAGAGACAGGAGGAGAAGGATTCCTTGGAGCATTGTTGAGAGGAACATCGTCACGCCGTGGCAGCTTTGGTGGTGGGCTGTAAGGTGCAGAGGTTCCATCTGATTTCACCCGAGTGAAGTTTATGCATCTTCCCTAGAGGAAAAGAAAAATTCATTATTCATAAAAAGCAGGTGTTTTGACTCATCAGCAGCTAGCCAAAGGGACTGTAAGCAGAGGGGCCAGGCTGCACTTAGAGATCTTCATCCAGTATGATTCACTGGGTCCTAGACATGACATTCAGACCATGGTGTCCTGAAGGTCAGCACTAGAAATCAATGCCTTCCTTGGGTTTCAGAGCTCCTGGCTACAGAAGATAACCTAGGACTGGAAAGGTACCCCAGTGTGACTTCGCTCACGCATGCCCTCTGCTCTGCTACTAAGACCTATGCAGAACATGCCTAAAGCCACAGCTCCACCAAAGCCACACCTGCCTTGGTGAGATCCCTGACTGACAAAGCTGCGATTGAAAAAACTCATGGCAGATACAGGATTATACCAGAGGAACAGCCTTAGCAAAGACACCATCTGTAGCTTTCCTTTCCACAGTGATGGTAGCCTAGCTGGTGTCCATGCTTTGAACACAATACCGGGATAATACATCTGTCTTCTGTGTGCCAAATGTATATGCGGCTTCCCTCAGAAACACCAACAAGGTGTGGGACTTGCACGAAGGGCTCTCCAATGAATGTGTTTTCAGAATAGACGTGGGATGCGGGCAGGCAGCACCTGATGGGAAAACTGTGGATGGAGATTTTAAAACAGGGGCAGCTTGGGTTTTAAAATACAGCAAGCACTGGGGACGTCCTAGGCAACTAAGCACTAAATGCAAATACGTCAGGGTTTCCTTTAGCCAAAACAAAGCTTTGCATAGGTTCCCACTAACCAAGTTCTGGACAGGAAGAGAGACAGACAGACCCCAAAGACCACCTAGGCTTTCCTGTGGGGAGCAGCCAGAGGCTACTGGGCACTTCAAAACCAACATGGTAGCCTCAGTCAGACACCAAGATGTCTGCTGTCTGCTGTACTTGTTCCTCCCCACGACCCCTAAAAGTTTTGTTACAAACTGCCCCACTACTTCTGCAGAGGCCTCATGAAATCCTGCAGACACAACCTTGTGTGAGGAGATGCAACATCTGGCATTACAACATTTGGCCTCCTCAACTAGGGATGTGGGAGATGCTTATACAAGAACCGAGCTGCCACAAGCTTGGCAGAAGTGTGCACCTGGAAGTCAAAAAGGCCTCTCGTCATCATGTACAATGGCTGGAGATGAACACTGCCTGAAAATGCAGGAGCGCCAACAGCCCATTTACAGGAGCTGGGATGTGGTTTCCAAATAAGTAACTGTGAGCTGGAAAGCACTCATCCCATCAGTGATGAACTCCATTTGCCACCACCTTTCCCTTGTGCAGCAGGCCTGTTTTGTTCCATGTAGCAACCATCCTAATGAAAATGGCCTCTACAGTTTAGCACGGAGGGGAACGTTACCTGTTTCTCTCTTTTCAAGGCAAACACTAGCTGGGAGAAAAAGAAAAAACCTGTTTGGCTTGTTTAGAAAATCTGTCCCAGAAGGCATCTTCCCTCCATTGCTTCAAAAGACCCGCAGAGCCATGATGCTGATGACAGCCAGAGGTTTAGGTTGCATGCTGGAATCAACAAACCAAATTCAGCTCAGGATGACGCCAACATCCCCCAAGAAAAATCCAGGAGAAAGACTTCAGATTTAGAAAATCTTATCTCAGAGCTAAGCAGCTCTGGATCACAATCCCCACAGCTAGCAATGGCTGTGATAACAGGGGAATACAAGAACGCACACCAATGACAGATCGCTACTAGCTCAGTGCTGCCTGGCATGAGGAAACTCTGAATGTGTTTAGGGAATGGACTGAGTTTCTGTGGCAATCCCGCAAATCACAGTTTCCCATGGAATCCAGACAAATGCCATCCTGGCTGAACTACAACGATCTGTTTTGTTAAGTGACTTCCAATGCCTGCACCTTCGTTCATGAAAACTATTTCTTTAAAAAGAAGGGAATCACTTCAGTCTATGGCTTCTCTGAAGAAAGGCAAGCCGTGTACCAAGAGAAGCTTGTGTAAGCTCCAGAGAGCTCAGAAAATGATTCAACAAGTGTACTAACACCCAAAGGGTACCACCCTACCACTTGGATTGGATGGCTCAGGGCTTCAAGAGCTCAGCTGCAGCCAAGAGTTGTTTGAATGGGCTTGTTGTTGCCTGTACATGAGACATGCTCGGTAGTTCTCAGTCCCAGCTTTCACCGTCAAATTCACCACTGCACTTGAACAACAGCCTCAATAAGTAGAATAAAATCCCCTTGCTAAAAATCCAGGCTTGTTACAGCAGACTTTGGTTATGAACAAGGTTCAAAGCAATACTATACTGGAGCCAGAGCCTTTGCACGAAGGCAAAGGGCAAAAGCCAAGGCCTTGGTTACTTCTGCAACAAAGATAAACCATTGGATCAAAAAACCCGAGTCGATGCTTTGCTCTACTGCATCACAGAACTCAAGTCCTCACCAACATGATTTGGTACCCCACCTGGAGTACTACATCCAGCTCTGGAGCTCTCAGCACAGGAAAGACATGGACCTGTTGAAGCGGGTCCAGAGGAGGGACACAAAAATTATCAGAGGGCTGGAACACCTTTCCTATGAGGACAGACTGAGAGGGCTGGGGTTGTTCAGGCCAGAGAAGAGAAGGCTTCAGTGAGACCTTATTGTGGCCTTTCAGTACTCAAAGGGGGCCTACAGGAAAGATGGGGACAAAATTTTCGGTAGGGCCTGTTGTGATAGGACAAAGGGTAATGGCTTTAAACTAAAAAAGGGTAGATTTAGACTAGATATAAGGAAGAAATTGTTTACAATGAGGGTGGTGAAACACCGGAACAGGTTGCCCACAGAGGTGGTAGATGCCCCACCCCTGGAAACATTCAAGGTCAGGTTGGACAGGGCTCTGAGCAACCTGATCTGGTTGAAGATGTCTCTGCTCATTGCAGGGGGGTTGGACTAGATGACCTTTAAAGGTCCCTTCCAACCCAAACTATTCTATGATCCTGTGATTCTATAACATTGCAGCGAGCAGCCATCCTTGTCAGCTATTTGTCTTTTGCTGTTTGCTGTGCTCCATTGTATTCAGAGCACACTTGGAAATTCAGCCATATTTACTGCCATGCAATGAGCAGAATCACCGAATGACAGAATCGTCAGGGTTGGAAGGAACCTCTGGAGATCATCCAGTCCAACCC
>RSEF01000006.1:19926114-19944971 GCA_003993805.1 Himantopus leucocephalus | reverse complement strand
CACAATACTCCAGATGTGGCCTCACCAGGGCGGAGTAGAGGGGAAGGATGACCTCCCTCGACCTGCTGGCCATTAGAGATATATTTAATAGCTGTACTGCAAATACATTTAAGAAAACTCAATCTCAATAATGATAAAGTTAGGAGTTTAGAACACCTAAATAACCAGCCAGGACAAAAGAAAAAAAAAAGGCAAAAAACCATCAGAGGTATTCAGATAACATGCACCACACGGGGAAGGAAAAAATTAACAGAACAATCTCCCTCATAGTAAATGCAAAGCTGCAAACCCAACACTAGCACTTTTGCCTAGAAGCCTTTCCTGCCTTTATGTTGTGTCTCTCTCCCAAACATCAATTCCAAATATATTCATAGTCTATAATCAAAGGGGATCCCATAAATCTGTTTGCATTACTTTCACTTCAGTTAAAGTGATAGGCGACGTCAAACTGCTGCCAGTTTCTGCCACACTCACTGATTTGTCAGACAGATGGGTAATTTAAAGGCCATGCGCCGCATTGTGTCATGAAAAATACGGTTGGGTTGGGAGAGTCTGACAGACAGAGGCTCAGATGATCGATGTATGTATTGTGACACTTCCTCACAAAAGATTATCGGTGTTAGCCTACAATCTCATATATCAAAGACTTCTGGTGAATACTGGAGTAAATCCTCCTGAGCACTTCAAGCATCCATTGATAAAATGAGGCCGAACTCTTAGCCAGTTAGGATTAACAGCCGAAAAGGAAAGAGAGGAAGACATGATAATAAATCATAAGTCAGTTTGGGTTTATCAACCATATTTCATCAACGGGATTTCCAGGTTGAAGAATTAAGCCCTCCACTCATCACACTTTCCTAATAACAGAGCGCCACAGCTATTCTACCTAACACAGCCCTCTGGGGTTAGTTTATAAAAACATCCATGATGTTTCTCAAATAAACATGCTAACAACAGGATTTTTAATATTCTGTGTTTGAAAGGATTAAGTAATTTTCTCTCCAAAGGCATATAAAGACTTTCAAACCATGGAGAACATGGACAGAAATCAGGTATCCTGCACACTCACCTATACTCTCCCTGCACAGGAGATTAACAGGGATTAAGAGCCACCGGCCACCACCACTTCAGTGGTGGTAACAGTATTTTTTTCCCTGAAGCATGGTATACACTGTTTTAGGGAAGGAGTCAGAGTTGCAAGGTGCAATAATACCATGATGATCTCAGGCACAACAGCTGTCAGTAGCTGCTTTATTGTTTTCTAGGAAGCAGATGATCTGCATAAATCCAGTTCTGTCTGGTTTCAGCCCTGCTCCCAGTACAGCATCCCTCAGATGCTGCGACCCGCACCGCGTACTGTCATTCAGGCACCAACTGAAGGTCAGCAATGCGCCATATGGAGTTACGCCCTTACTTCAGCTCACATCTGCACAGTCTTCGTAATGCACAATTATTTTGCCTCCCCATATGTCCATCCACTTGTTAGGCTCTTGTTATGCTGCTTGCCAAATTGGCTTTTCAAAAAGTACAAATACTGAAGCAGCAGGATCTGCCCTTGTCCCGACTCCAGCTTTTATCCCAGTGTAACTATCACATGTGCAATTCAGGCACTTTCTACTTCTAGGCAATGCCTCCTCGACCACCTAGGATGTGTTTTTGTGTGTGGTTTGGGCAGGGGGGGAAGGGAGGAACCTCTTGAAAGCCACCGCATCTTGGTTCTGGGCTACTTTCATCAGTACATCATTCCCCAGTGCTAGTTCCCCCCAAATCTTTAGCTACTACTCTGCAAGATTTCAGTGGAAAGAAGAACTGTTAAAAGGATCCAGGCAATTCAAAGAGTGCCATGGGCACGTCTCTTTACCCATGATACTAAGAGCCTTTCAGCAAAAAGAATTTAAAAAATCCACCCCATCTTCCAGTAGCTGTCCCTTTTCTCTGTTCATTTTAATACACTCATTGGTGTTTATTTAACAAAAATCAAATCCAGTTTCATCTCTGTGCATGCCAGAGTGTTTGTGTACACAAAAATATGCCTGTTTTTTATTTTTAGCTGCATTAGTTGACCTAATAAAAGATATCCTTCCTGTTACAAATTTTCCTTGAGTTTTCATTCACCCTTGTTTTTGCCTATGGAGTCTCAGTGCTGCAATTCTGACTAGCAGAGGAGGGTATCTGACTGAGGAAGAGTTGGCTTCACTTAAATGTTTACTGAAATTTCTTGGTCTTTGACTTTGTAAGAACATGATACTTGCCTTTACATTTTAGAATGGATAAAAATAAAATCATTATTTTAAAGTTTGAGCAGAGCAATACAAAACACTGGACCACCAAGTTAAAAAAATAAAGTAGCTCCCATTCAAAGGTATTACATTTAGGGTGCTGAAATCTGAAACGAACATAATTTCCTTGGGCTCAAAGTAGTCACCTTTTTCCCCAGCTTTGTTTATGGATGTCACTGGGATGACTGCCAGCTTGCTATGGATGGGGTTCATCAGCATCTAGCTTCACTTCCTAAAGTTCAGTGTAAAAGTGGAGCTCTAAAACTCAAAAGAAAAAAATCTGGGGTTTTAGGCAACCTACAAAACCACAAGAGCGAGCATCTACAAACATTCAGAATCACTTTAGCTAAGTGAAGGTTTTGATCCACACACCCAGAAAACAATGGGATATATACCTTTAAGATCAGTGACTTTTGCAAAAGCTGTATCTTGGAAAAACTAGAGGACAGGTGAATCCCTGTCCTCTAATAAAGAACAAAAGTGTTCTAGCAGAAACAGCTACATTGAGTATCCTAAAACAGCAACAGTATGGGAAACTTGTTTAGTAAGTGTATTTATGAATGAGGTAGATTACGGATACGGTAATTTTCTAGAGAAAGAGTTTAACAGAGGTGGTACAGAGTTCCCACTATTCGAGTTCCCTGGGCAAGTGTCAGGATTAGCAGCTGGCTCCTCTGGAGCCAGGATCTGTGTGTATCAGGCTTTACCAAAAGCCTCCTCACACTGCACTGCTTCATGCTGACTGTGCGCTGAACATGTCACGGCTCATTAAAACCTTCACGTATTTCCTGGGAATTGCACTGATTACCCTGCAGCATACAGGCTAGAAATTAGTGAGCTGCTGAAACAGTTTGTCACGTAAAACCTAAGCCTGCCTGGTTTTCAGGCTTATTCAAGTAACTTTTACTAATTCCTACTCTTACATTTGGGACCAAGTTAGTGTTTTCATGTTGAACGATAAAGTATTGGAAACATCTGAGATTCCCATATCAGCAGTTCGGTGGCTGATCATGCTTTCAGGTCAATAAATATGTAATTTCTAATTATTTTCTAATTATATTATTTAACAATTAAATTTTAATCATCACCCTTAATTATACTGTGATTATTGCATTAATTATTAGCAATTAATTTATTAAATCAATTGATTTTTATATGAAGCCATTTGCAGTTATTAGGTCTCAAATCAAAACATTAAGTATCATCAACATAAAATATTTGTTTACATGAGAATCTGACTCTTCAAATATCTTCCAGTTTAATAAGTAATCTCTTGTCAATAACAATTTTCTGGGGATTTATTTGGCAGCTCAGCATTGATGCCTAAAATGATGGTAATCCAAAACTATGAAGAGGTAAAAGAAAATGGTAAGAAGACTTGAAGAGAGGAGGATTTTAAAAGTAAGGTCCAACAAAATGGCAGTGTCTAAAAATGAGAATATAATTATTATTTTCTTTAGCGCTGCTTTTAAAAAGAAAAATCAGTTCAGCCCTTTCTTTATCCATTGTATTATTTGGCCTCTTTATAAGTAAACTCATATCACTTCTGCTCCCTCCTTCTGTGATGGAGTTATTGGAGGGAAAGGAAATCACTGCATTGTAGACTGAGAATCACTCATATCGTAACAGTGAGGACCCTATTATGGACTTAGGTACATCACAAAGTGAAACTGAACATTACAAAATGATGAATGCAAATGCACAAGGATGACCCAAGCAGCAGCAGCAAACTCTGTTTACAGCACAGCTTGAGCGAGGTGGAATTAGAGTGAGTTTTAAGATGTCGGAGGTAACACAATTTCAAACAAGACACATATCCTGACCCAGGAAGGGGCAGTGTTGTTTAACAGCAGCTGAGGCACGTGCAGATCCTTCACACAGTCCACAAAGACGCCTTATAAACAACATTTGTGCCTTTTCTCTTACTTTTTAGCAACCACACTAAACTGCCCACCTGGTCACTGGCTCACTGGTGCAGCCCCAGGGAGACACATTACAGAAAGTTTGTCACTGCTTCAGAAACCCTGACACCCAAGTGACAAACGAGAAGATAGCTGCATATGGGCTGGGAGGAGAGAACATGGTGACAGCAAGACACAGCTAAGCAATGCCTTGCGCTACTGACGCATTTGGAAAAAAACCTGTTGGCTTAGCTGAGACATGGCCCACATCGCCGCCCAGAAAGCCCACGTTAGACCCAAAATGCCTGAGCCCCTCTCACAGAGGTGACGGGGGACCAGCCTTGCTGGGCTGGGAGAAGAAATTCTTCAGAAGCCCAGTATGCCCTCAGACACCCTGGCTCCAGGAGCCAAACAGTTGAGAAAGTAGGATTTATGGGGTGGGGAAGGGAGGAGATAGCACAGGAGCTCTTCTTTAGACACAAAGTGTGTGATAACCCCATCTAGGGATCCCCCAGGGGTCAAGGGATGTGGGTTGCCAGGGCAAACTCACAAACAGGCCCATGGCATGCACCGCACATAACAGTGGCAATAAAAGTCATCTTTTGGTTCACTTGCTGGCCAAGGAAAAAGTCAACAACAACCAGAAGCCTTCACTTTTCAGGTAGAAGAAATACGTCAAAATAAATTTCACTTGGGCTTGAAACACATATGTTGTTAAACTAAAAAAAATCTTTGAGTTTTGGATGGAAAAGGTGTTTCAAAAAACCCCTGAAAATATTCAGGCTTTTTCAAAGATATTTTTTCCACTTCAGCTAATTCCATTAACATGCAAAAATATGTACAGACCATCTAAATAAGCAGTTTTTAGCCAAAACAAAAAGCATAATCTGGAAAATGGCATCCAGATCTACTAGGGAATTACAATACAGACAGGAACTGTTTTGCAGTAAGGTTAATAGCTGCAGTATCCCAGGCTACTGTAGCTTCTTTAATCAGAATACCGAGAGTTGAATACAATCAAGTACTGATAGGTTCCCAAGACACGCACATCTGCAGACACTACTCCTCAGTTCACAGTCCCAGCCGTGCATGGCACTGCTTGAAACCAGGGATGGGTCCTCTGGGAGCAGTCTACTCAGTTAGTTTGAAGACCAGTGCGAAAATACACTGAAGAGAAGTGGGTTACTTCCAACTTTCCCCTGGAGAAACCAACCAATACTGAGGAACCTGAAGGAGGAATAGTTCAGCCAAGAAAATGAGCCTTTTAAGCTAGGGCCAGGACTCTTCAGCAAAATAAACTTTTTGCTAAGCACATCCCCACCATCCAGCTCTCACGTGCCTGATACTACTTTTCCAGCTTAGGCACACAAGGCAAGTGACACGGAGAACCCAGCCCAGTATTGAAGACAGGGCTATTCAAGTAATTTGTATCACAATCCATTCAGCAGGGAGCTGCATGTTATTTCCAGCGCTGCCTTAGCAGGAAAATGCAGCAAAGGGCTACAGGCACCTCCTGAAAGAATGGCCAGAGTCACAAGATATCTTGCAGGAATGCACAAAACATCACATGTCTTGGATGTTGCTGAGGTTGTGACTGAAGTAACGCACAGTGCAGATCCATAACAAAGCCTGTTGATTTTGAGCCCTAAAAAAGCTGAAGTTGCAAAGGGAATATAAAAGGATAACAATGGACATAATCAAAGTTAAGATCTATCAGGCATACTTTATTCAGTACCAATCTCAAAGTACCATCACGCCAGACCAAATCCCACCAAACCTGAGAAAAGTATCTTAACCTAAACCTGCATTCACAACACACAATTTACTGCCTTCCTCTTTTCTGGCAGCTTTTATGGATGAGGCTCCCAGAGTGGAGGAAGTGAGGGGAGCCACTGTCAGGTCATGTCATCTACCCAAGGTTATGCAGCAGCTTCAGGGGAAAAAAAAAAAAAACCAAAACGGTATTTACAAGTTCAGGACTCGTGACTCACATCCCTTGTTTTAACCACAGCACCACACATTTCCACACTTGAATGCTGACCAGACGAGAATGTGGTTCAATAAAAAAACAACAGTGGTTGGTTTGCAAAAGATTTTTCTCTTTCCTTTGGCATTTTCAAGGAAAAGGAGATTGCATTTGTCCATCACCTCGAATGGGGAGGGCTTTGGCGCATAGCAACAAGAGCAACAAACATTTGCTGGGTGCAATAGGCTCAGCCTTGAGGTATTTGCGGCTTGCTGGGAGGAGCAAATCAGGCCACAAAGGACCATAACTGGTCTTGCTCAAACTGTAATTAAGTGTCATCGTGCTTTCCAGGGTGAATTATCTGATTGTCTCTTCAGGAGCAAGCTGGGATTATGGCATGCACAGAGGAAAAGCACAATGCTCTTCACCCACCTAGGGTATAGGATAATGATGGAGACTCTCAGATTTCTGGTGAAAACAGTTATTATTTTCACTTGCCTCAGACAAAAGGGTAAGGTCCTGGCCCAGCACACAGACAAGCTGCCTCTTTGTTCAGAGTCTGGCAACAGATACAAGTATCCTCAAAGCCATCTCTGGGTAACTGGCCCCTAAAATGGCTCTCCTGCTACCTAGAGCAAGTAGATGGTAAACCCACAGTTCCCAGGTTCCTCTGTGCTTATCTCACAAAGATTTTCTTCTCTTGGGATGAGACTCATACAGTTCATTATCAGTGCTGGCGTATTTACAAAGGACAGAAAACGTCTCCTCCCCCAAAAGCTCCTATTTTAAGTTGGATGGAAGAGCTCCTAGGGACACTACCACCTTATTATTTCCAGGAATGAACACACCAGGGAAGCAACTCAAGTACTAAAGTCCTGACACAGAACTCTCCTTCCCATTTCAAGTACGCTATAGCGACCTAACACTCTATGCAAATATATCCCTGCCGTGTCTCCCTTATGCAGCTTGGCCAGTCTAAGTACCAGCTCTGCATTTTGAAGTTACTCTTTTCCACGAGCACCCTACTGCCACCTCTCTCATACAAACTCTGTTATACACCCTGGTCTCAACTTACCAGAGACAGTGGCCTGTCCCCCAGTAGTAGAAAAAACCCAGGTACACCTCCTTTCATTTTTCAAAGCTCTGCTCCACTCAGAGTGCCTGGCCTTTAGCATTGCAAGAAGGGACATGCTCTTGGTAGGCTTCGCTTCAAAGTTTCTGTATGTCCCACTCCTTAAGGTTCTCAGCCAGTGAAGACTGAGGTGTCTACTTAGGTAATTACATTCCCTAGAAGAAACCCAAAAAGGAGGGGAAAAGAAGGGATATGTTCACATGACACANAAAAAAAAAAAAAAAAAAAAAGACAGATCTTAAAATGCTGCAGAAACCACCAATATTGCTGCAAAGAGCACAAAACGCTTGCAGTCTTCTTGTTCCAGGAACAGTTCCTATCTGAGACCAAAACTGGCATATAAAACTGGAGGATTTTATTATTAACCTGATGTTTATGTTCAAAGCAATATTAAGTTAAGATTTGTCAGCTCAGAAGATCTTCTGGTTGGGCAGTATCTTCGTGTTACTTTTACGATGGCAGACACAGTTATCTGGGTTTTCTTCTGGTACCACATGAAGAACATGAACCACAGTAGTTTATATAAGAACAGACGCATCCAGAACTACAGCTCCTCTGTATAGAGCAATGATGCAATACCTTTTGAACTTTAGTTATCAATCCAACTTAAACAAGGTAACATGGGGTTCCGCACTGATCCAGGGTGCTGCCAAGAAACAAATAAATGTATTGGCTGCAGCATATCTGTTCATTTGCACGCGCAAATCATGGATCTGTACGTGCAGTCCCAGTAAGCAACTGCATGGGCATTTGTGCACTTGTCTTTTCAAAAAAGATGTACCTTCAGTTGTGGGCTTCCTCCTAAGCCCCAAGACAGTTACCTGACTCCAAGCCAGGCCTACATAGCTTAGACACACAGTATGACTGTGGAGCATCAAGGAAGTACTGCCTGGAAAACTGTCATAACAACACAAAGGAGCCTATTCCCCCAAGGCAGGCATGTCAGAGTTGCAGTCAGCAAGGGACTAAGTCACCAGTTCTTATCCTGAAGTCATGTCCCCTATAAAAAAAACCCTGAGAATCAGACCTGATGAACCAGTTTCTTTACCATAAATATCAAAATATCAAAGTGGTACACATGCTTTAAGAGCAGCAGAAGAGTCCCCTGTCTGCCTAACAGAGTCCATCTCTGAAGTGCTCAAAGTGCTGTTAGGAACATGGTCTCACCCTCCTAGAATTTACTGTTCATCTCATTTATCACTGTGGAAGTACAGTACAACAGAAGTGAAGAAGAAGAACCTACATCAGCTACAGCCAGGGCCTCCAAAGTGACAGCTCAGTGTCTTAACCACAAGGCCAATCCTTCATCCTGTTGTGTAGCCCGTGCTAAGTAGTACCAGCCCTGGAATGGTACTCATCCCTCAGAAGAGCCTCTTGTGGCTGTTGTTACTGAGCATGCCTCCAGCTGCCAAAGACATGGACATACTGCTAGTTCCACCCAGGGGAAGAGGAGGCAGCATCTATCCCTAAAGCCCATTTGTGAATTCTTCTTCCATGTCAGAAATAACATGATCCTGGCACAAGTGAGCAGTAACGCTGGTACGGGGGCTTCTTGCAGGACAGGAAATTCATTTGTCACCAACTATATATTTCCAGCTGCAGTGCTCAGCACATCCTGGGAACTGTGCATTAGGACAGTAGTCCCACACCAAGGAGCTTTTTTCTCCATGCCATGCCTGCTACAGCAGGAATGAGCCTTACAGATACTGGTCTTCTTGGCAAAAAGGAAAAAAAGTAAAAGGGGGGCTACATGTGTCACATTTTCATTGAAAGTGACAAAGTGAGTTCACCTACTGTGGCGGGCAATGTCCCTGTCTCTTTAATTTTTCAGCAGCTTATGAAGGTAATTGGATCCAGAAAGGTTAAGCAAAGGGAGAAAAGCCCGAGAACCAGGCAGCAGCCTCTCATGAACACAGTCTGAAGGAGCTCACCCCTCTAGCTCTGCCAATTACAACTTGGGTGATTACAACACATCTCCAAGAAAGTGGCAGGTAAAGCTGTTAAAGGCCATTACTCCGTCTTGAAAAGAAGTAATTAGTATGAGCTCTAAATAGCACCAGTACACACATGGAGTGACAGGTGGGTACTGCCATCCCCATGGGCTGCATTCAAACTGCTTGACCACCTGTGGGCAGCAGCCAGAAAATAATTACTAGTCATTAATAATCCATAGGCTTGATGTCCCACCATTCATCTAGGGAGTCCCAAATGCCTGGCAGGCTTTAACTAAACCTCACAGCTGTAAGGAAGGTAAATACTGTGTTCTCATTATTATTTTGCAGTTGGGAAAACTAAGGCACATACATGTCATGGTCAGCATTACAAGGAATCACTCAAAATTGGAGGGTAATCAGACCATCTGAGCTTTAATAGACCTATCAGTTTAAGAGTGATTACTTTGAAAGGGACACACAGAATAAGGAACCCAAATACTCCTGTTCTTCTCATTTCAGAGGCTGGTGTTTAAAATTCCAGCTGCCATGCCTTGTTCAAAGTCACACAGTGACTCAACGGTGAGAATTTGAAAGGACCCAGAAGTCGCGGCTTCAAATATGACCGGCAGCTTATAGTTTATGAAATTTTTGGCTGCACAGCAGCCTTTTTACTTTCAGTTTTATGGAATGAAGAAGGAAAAAAAAAGGGCTTTCAGGTTTTTGTACAATAGCCTGTTTCTAGCCCCTTTCCCCAGGAAAAGGCTTTGCATGTGCGAAGGGCAGTACTGCTAAAGCATTGAGTATACAAGGGTGACGATGACAGCAAAATCCAGTCTACACTCTCACTCTCTGTTGCAGATAATTTTCAGTGATAAAAATGAGATCACTTTCTAAAGCTTTAAAGTAAACAAGAGCAATTCTGCCTGGGGGGAAAAATGTATTTTTTTTTTTTTTTCAGTTGAGGTTTTTGGTAAACCGAGCTTCTGAGAATTTCCTGTGGCAGTATGTGCTGAAATGCAAAATGGAATGGATTTGCTGAAGGAAGCAACTAAGCAGACCATTTGAAAGAAGCATCTCACCGTCCTCTCTGCACATATTGGGGCTTTTAATGTTTACTTGCTGGCGTTGATAACAGCCCCACTTTTGATCCATGAGGTCAAGGGGAAGAGCTTGAAAGTTCCCTTTTGCAGACTACTGACAACCTGCCCCACCAGCTACTGTGGTTTCTATAAGATACTTCAAGATAGCCAGACATTAATATTTCTCAAACTCCAATCTTCATAGCAGCCCCCAGCAAGCTCATAACCAAGCGCAGGAGGACACCAACACAGAGGTCATGGGGAAGTCCTCAAGGCAGCCTGAGTATCCTGAGCAACACATAGCTTGCTAGGCCATGTGGCCACTCTGACATGCTCCCTGTTGCTGGATGAGCAGAGTGTCCCTACCTCAGAGCCGTTTATCCCTTTGTAGGGCCACAAGAGTGACTGCTGGTCCTGTAAGCCCCAAATTTCTGGGGAAGGAAGTGAAGAATAGTAGTCTAGCTCTAAGGGATCCATCACTGCAATAGTAGCACAAATGCCTATCAAGGCTTCACCTTTGTACATTACTGCAAGAAAAAAGCCCAGCAATCTGCAGGAGAGCTGCTAGCCCCTTTTTCATCTCTTCATTCCTCTGCTGATGCTGTCAGAGAGCTCAGCAAAAAACCCCCATCCCACAAATAGCAGCCTCTCTGCTAATGATGGGGTAGAACTAAGTGTGTGTTTATCCCTTGCTGTCTCATCCTGGTGCAACAGAGGCTCCTGCCAGGGATGACCTGCAGAAGTCCAGTGAGCAGGGTCCTGTGACCCTTTACTGAGGTATTTGCCAAACTACTAACAACCAGTTTCAGTGGTGGGGCCATGACATGACCTTGAATGGAGACCAAGAGGAGGAGCTGTCTGCAGAGCCAAGCCAAACACTGCAGGCACAGCTCCCAGGAGAAGGGGCATTGGAGCTTGTGCTTGGCTGGATTTCTTTAGTCACTTGTGAAAGTGCCTGCAATTTTACCCACCAGTTCTATTAATACAATCCTATTTAATGGTCCTGGGTCATCCATCCTGGGATCCTTTTCTTGAGAAGTCCCTGCCATGCTCTGGAAAGCACCAGACAGGACAGGGGAGCTCTTGGGAGCCTCAGCCAGCTCTGCAGCAAAGCTGTACCGAAGGCACACTCCTACTAGTAGTTCTGTTCCTGCAGCGTGACAGGAACAGGGGAAAGAGGCTGGTCACCAACCCACCGATCTCAGAGGGCAGGACTGCAGGGCACCAGTCTGCCTCATCAAGGGGAGCTGCAGGGAAACACGGACTGATAGACACAGCAAGGAGAGGAGGAAAACACAGAAGGAAATAGAAGGGAATGTCTAGGGCAGGAGTCCAAGGGGGTCACAGGTAGGGAAAAGAGCAGGTGGTCTGGGAAAGGCAACAGGATCATGAGGAAGGAAGAAATAAGATGGAGAGACAGCAGCTCTGGCCACCCAGAGCAACGGCCAACAGAGTCCCTTGCAGCAGTCAGCCCTTGTATTCCTGTACACACACTGCAGCCTGTATTTCCAGTGCAAGGCACTCGCACACACTCTGGAATGGGCTGCACCACATGAAGACTCAAAAAGTACAGTGCCGTTTTTAACTTCACTTCATGACGGGAGTGGGGCATAAGTCGTGTTTTGAAAACCCGGGGCAGCAAAACTACCTTGCCTGTATGTTCTGCAGACCCAAAGAGAAGGGGGCTGTGTTGTGGGGGAAGATGCTGATCAGCTCTGAAAAATATTTAACACATCTTTGCTTCTGACAAAACCAGATACATCAGTGAATCAATCAAAAACATTAACATACTTTGTTTTTCACCAAAACTATCAAGGAAAGTTTTTCTACAAGTATTTTTCAGACATTTTGGGGGGCAGAAAAGCTCCCAAACCAAAGTACTTATTTTCAAATGATGACAGAAATTACATTTTTCAAAAGAGTTTTTAAAGAGTGTTTTAATGTCAAAAAATTCTCCTCCCGCCTGCCCTCCAAAAAACCCTCAAAACCCCACGAAGCAGAGCAATCCCCCTCTCCGAGATCACCACACAGTCACTGGCCTCTGGATGGTGCAGCCTGGAAGAAGACGGTGCACTGAGGGCCGTCAGGCTGTACTTTCATGTCTACCCAGTGGTAAACCAAAATCCATCCACTGTTGTCAGCACACCTGTACAGGAGTGGCCTTGTCCCTGCTGGGGCTGGGTCCAGTGGAGCTGTGGGCTTGCTCCTGGGGCTGCCGGGGCTGTGCTCTGCACAGCCAAAGCTCCAGGCTCTCCATGCTCTTCGTCACTCACAGCACTGACTTGATTTCCCCATTCTTCAGCCACAAAGGAAGTAATTGTGTGCGTGTATACTCATATATACTTACATGTATGTACATTTATACTTATACACTTCCCCCCGCCAAAAGCCTAACTCACAAGGAGCATTAATTCTTCACTGAGGGATCACTATTAGAGAAGTCAACCAAACAATAAATAATAATCTTGCTCTTTTCTGTACTAGCTTTCTCCATGAAACACAGGCCTGTGATACCCTTTATTTTTTTACAGCAGAAGGATGTCTAGTCATTTTCTTGGTTCACTTTCAATATTCTTCAGCTTTAGTTAATTTCACAGGCCAGGGAACAGAGATGATCCTATTCTTCCACCGAATCCGGCTCAATAGGATTCTTTCCACCCTATTTCCCAGATGTATGTTTGATTTTCTAATATTCTCCCTGATACAATAATCCTTCAGCTTGATCTGTTTTACATTGCCTCTTTTGAGTCCCTTGCCCTCCCCGCAGCAGAGCTGCAAGGCAAGGAACTGAGGATCCCTGTTCGGAGCCAGCCCCCTGCATGTTTCTTGACCACGCAGGCTAACAGAGGCTCTGTTGTGCTCTGCACTGATAGAAATGTACCAACTGAGGGAGTGAAAGGCAGAGGATAGATTCATATTATACAATGTTAGCGCTATCAAAATACAGCTGGGCCTAAAGAGCCTATTCAGAAGCTCTAGATCGTGCTTAAAAAGTAAATAAGGTGTCCTGAGCACAGCTGCCTTGAAAATGCAGTTTAGTGTAACAGTTAAAATCATTTTACAAAGTAGCATAGGAAGCTGAGTCTGTTCTCTTAGCTTCCTTACGCACCAAAAGAAAAAGGGAAGAGACTAAACTTTAAATACTGAAGCTGCATATGTTTGGTTAATAACCAGACAAATGCCCTAACAGTATTTTGCCAAAAGTTGGAGGGATGTAGCGTATTTGCCCTAGATTCTGCAAATTAGGGCTGCTTTTTAAGACTGTTACCAGGTATAAAAATCATCCAGGCAGACAAGGCCAGCACAAGAGCCTCTGCACCACTCCTACCCCAAAAAAGCATTTTATGGCCCCTACTGCTGTAACTCCATAACCCCTTCCCCTGAGAGCAAAGGTGATGAAACGTACGGCCAGAGAACGGCCACAGTGGAGAGGAAGATGGTGTCTCTGCTTGGTTCTTGTGTTTCAAAGCTCCACCGCAGAAAACCAAATCTGAAAGTGCAACAGCACTCAATTCTTATGTAGTTGTCCCTACAGAATAACAAGATAGGGACAGCTGTAACAGTGCCAGACTATCATGGGGAAATCATGAGAGAGCTCTGAAGTGAGCTATCGTGAGTGACCCAGGGGCAGCACACAGACATCTCTGTGGCTCTAAAAGGCACAAACTCCCTGCGTTCTCCCAGGAGGAATCTCCTCCTGACCTATGTCTGGCCAATAGACTTTATCAAGGCAGGAGATACTCTCTGCTACATACAGGATATGACCGAGAAATGTGTCTTTGCACAGAATTCTACAGAAACTTTATTCTCCTTTAACTTTGCTATAATTTGTTTCTTCATCACCTGCACAGTTCATGATTTCTCTCATTAATCACTTAACTCCATTATTAAATCTGAGAAGTGTTTTTATGAAGTTGGGTAGGAAGGATGATTACTGTTGTAGAACAACTACTGCATATTAAATTCAAAACCAGCAGTCCCCCAGAACCCACAAAGAACCTATCCTTTGACTTCAACACATGTGCCCAGGAAAAAAGGCTAAGAACTTATATGGCTGAAAAAGGTCTCATATACTACTGTGGCCAGCCAGTTTCCTCCTCAGTCTGCTCAAATCATCACAGTGGGGACATTACTGTTGACCTTTTGGGGCAATACTTTTAAATAGATGCCACAGCAAACATTTTAGCTCATTTTGAAATCTCTGTTCTTGTGACAAATTTTTAGCCTTAGAGTAGTGTGAAAAGAGACAAGCTCAAAAAAAAAAAAAAAAAGAAAAAAAAAAGATGGAGTTATTGTGGAGCGGAGGGGAGAAGAGTATTGCTGCTGCTATCAGCTAACAGAGAAGTGACATGCCAGTGTGTTTGTGACACCTTACCTTATCTCCTGGCTGCGGTCTCATAAGAGAGACTTGATCATAGCCTCGTCGAACCAAAGCCCACAGTGCATCAAGTTTGCCCTGGAATAAAAAAAAAAAAATAATAAATATAACATGACCAAGAAATTTGGGGAAAACCACATGAGATTAAACTACAGGTGAGTTGATCCAGCCTTTCTCTATTAAACTGTACAAACATTGCTCCTGTGCCCTTGCCCTCTGTGTACTGCTGATGTAGACAACCAGAAAAGACACCTCAATGGGGTAACGTGTACCTGATATGCAGCAGACCAAATTCAGCCTGCTTGAAACTCACTGAGGACTGCAATTTAACATGAACAACTTCTCTAAGAGGTACAATTAGACAGGTGTTACATTAACAAAATGCAGAACAACAAAAGTACTGTACTGATGGGAGGTGAGCTGGAGCATGAATAAATAGCCACAAGCCTACCTACCGAGGCAGGCTTTAGAATTCACAGCTACTTTTCAGACAATAAATTCAAGCACTGTTAAACTGATCTGTGAGCATGGTGGGGAGGCGGGGGACCTCATCCCACGAAACACTGGTTTGGGACATGGCCACAGGTTTCTGGGATGAGCATGGTATGCTGCTCCCTTGGTCTGCGCTAGCCCTCCAGCTTCCTTCTCTGTAAGCAGAGATAACAGCTCTACCCTGCCTCAAGAGTTGTGTGAGGATACATACATTAAAAGACAGAGAGACACCAGATACTATAATGACACGGGAGAAATTGGGATCAAAGCGTGGAGAGACTGAGTGACTTGCCCAAAATCAAACACTACGTCTTGTGGCTGAACTAGAGGGGAACGGAGCTGAATCCCAACCCAAGGCCTTAGCCACAGTGCAATCAAAGCAAGGACGGTGCAGTTTATCAGATCCTCTTTATATGCTGCCTTGAGATGGCACAAAACAGCAACCCCCCTCTCCACCCTCCCTAAGAGTTGAAATATTTGCAGTTGTGACCCAGGCTGTGCAAAAGTACCTGAAAAGGCGTGAGCTAAGGAAGGGAAGATCTCTGCTCATGCCTTCCAACACCCTCCACTCTTCCTCAAAAAACTATGGCAACACAGTGCCAGGTGAAACGCACATTCCAAGATACGGACAAAGTTCAGGATTACTGGCCATTTTTCTAAATAGGCTCTCTCAGCTCCACCATAAGGAAGACCTTGATAAAGAAGTGGGATGTAATAACACGCGTGACATAAGAGACTTGGTAAAACTGAGGGGCAGACACGTTACCTTGATGGGAGTGTACCATTTCCGCTGCGAAGGTGGTTTTCGCACATGGGGCTTTTTCGGCTTGGGTTCCCATGGCTCATACTCCTGTTCTGGCAACTTAATAATAGCATTTTTGGGCTTCTCCAATTTTGCTCCTTCCTCTGTTGACCCCTTATCTCCCCATCGCACCTGAAGTCAGGAGAGCACACTGTAAGCAGAGACACTTCAGCAGTCCCACCAGCAGGTGGTTTTCACAGACATTAATCTAGTTCCCATCAGATGACCCAATGCCACCAGACATGAAGCCAAACTTAGGAAGGCACCAAACTCCTACTGTAATCAGAAATACACATTTAAGAGTTAAGGAGTCTCACTCAACTACTTAACTACTGGCCTTTGCACTTTCAAGTAAAGTAAAGGTGTTGTGGGACTTCACAGCATCTAGGGCAGATTAACCCATTTCCAAGTCAAATCTGGAGCATTCCGCCCAGCTCTGCCAGGACACAACTGTAATACGCTTCCCACTGCCTCATGCAAAAAGCAGGCAGCAGCACCAGCTGAAGGTAGGCAGTCTGTACAACTGGCCCTAAGCAGCTTCTGTTGTTCAGTCCAAAAGTGAAAAAAGGGTCAGTGGACAAGTATGTGAATGGTTTAAGAGCATCAGCCCCCAAACTTGTGCAGCTACTACTAAAAACAGCTCTTCCAAATATACCTTGCACAGTCACAAGAGAGGTCAGTAACTGTACCTTCACATACTATACGCTACTTATTTCAAGCTGAAATTCCAATTTAGTTGTCTGACTTACCTCAAACAGAAATGTGATCCTGCTTTCAAGGGCAATATATGATCCATAGGGTTACTCAGCATCAAGGAAATTCTCGCAAGGAAAATGGTTAAGGATAGTAAGATGGAATACTTAAACTGCAGACTTGCAAGGATTTGCTGGGAAGCCATTGCTTTCATTCTGATAGCTCTAGTTTGGTCCAGATCCTTGGCTAGCTTACATTAGCCCACCTCTCTCAGCTACCAATTACATCTGGTGGGAGTTTCTGGTATGACATCCCTAAAAGTCATCGTTAGGTCCTCAGCTGATACAGCTGAGTGACAATTCCCTGCCTTATATTACCCACTGTTAGGAACATTGAATTGATTTCACTAAGATGTTTTTGTGGAGGAGTTAGCAGCTGATGACAGCATTATCCATTGACTTCCTGGAATGTATATGCCATAGGACAGCACAAAGCAAATTTCTTTCACAGTAACACCTTACTTTACACAGAAAGACTGGCTTGTACACGAATCCCAGGGCAGGATTTGATTCATTGGCCAATTTCAACACAGATGTGGTTTTGTGCATTAGGAGTTACTGCTTAACTGGAGAAAAAAAAAAACAAAAAACCAAAACACCACCCAAAACTCAAACCCAAAATCAAAGAAAAAGGAAAAGAAAAAGAAAAATCACTGGTTTCAATTGCCAAAACCAACTGCTTTCAGCCAGCCAGGCACAGTGCAGATGGCACCCTTGAATACTCAGAACCAGCGTAACTCTGCCTGAGACAAGAAAACTGGACCCAACTGCACTGAAAGGTTTGATTCAGTAAATTAAAACTTCTTTTGGTGCTTATCCCATTTCTCAACTTGCAAATTTTCTCTGGCTTATAATGCTAGATTCATTTAATTATTCATGTGAATGATGGCAGCTTGATGTCTGTTACTTGGACAGCAGGTGCAATCAGGTGGACAAGTCCTAATTAAATCCCAGTCTCTAGTCCATCAAGGTAGCTTTTTAAAAATCACATAAAAACCATATTGCTAAGATTTATAATTAAACATGCTGATTTTCACAACACAAAAGAACAAGTCAAATACCTCCATCCTCTTAATCCCACCAACACCTCGACCTCCATAATAAGATGCATCCACAGTTGGCCACTTTTTCTTTGGCAATCCATCTTCATCATCTGATTCCTATGGGAACAACAGGGAGCTATTACTGCTGTTCTCACACGAACAGTATAAACTATGGAAAACAAATGAACATCCTATGGGCCAATCCTTGGATATCTGGCTTTGTGTGTTACACTTTGCTGACAAAAACAAAAGTCTCTTGTCTCTGCAGCTGCAGTTTTAACTAGGGAAGCCAAAGAGGATTGACTATTCCTCTCTCCAGGCAGCTTTTATTTAGTCAAATATGCATTGAGCTTCGAAATCACAACTGACTTGTAAAGGAAGGCAAAGTGGAGATGAATCGTACATTATACGGGCTTGCCACTATGCTATGCAGAAAATGCAGCAATGAGTTAGCCCAAAGAAATCATTTATTAATTGCGCTTTTAGAACTTAATGTCACCTAACAGGGAAAAGAGCTACCACTGTGAGTTTTCTAACATGTGCATCAGACCCTTTTCTCATGGCAGCTGTAACCAGTTATTCTACGCTGCTTGATTCTTTTTAGAATCTGGCTCAAGCTGTACAGTTTGGAACAAGGACTCAGACTGGAGCATCTCCAAATTGTCAGGAACCTCAGATCCAGAGTTTTTGACCTGCAATGGGAGAGTCTGAATCAGGGTTTTACTTCAGGTCCATTGTTCTGTTCTTGCTTAACTAAAAGCTGGCAAACATTTCTGGTTTGACAACCATGGGAACATATCTCCAGGTCTATCACCTTGAGCTGATACAAGTCACTGGGATTTCTCAGAGTGCCTATCATTACGTTGAGTTGAGGCAGCTGAAAGTCACATCATGACACTCTCCAAGTACATACATAATTGAGGAAAGAGCCCAACAAGCCTCCTGCAATACCATCTTCGTTCCTCACACACTTTAATAAAGACAAATAACTACACCTCATGCTGATATGCAGATGTGCATGCTGCTCTCAGACTGGCCGTGCACAGTGCTCTCTGCTAATTTTCATCGGTACAAGTATGTTTCTAGATACACTGTCTGG
>RSEF01000006.1:19900655-19926093 GCA_003993805.1 Himantopus leucocephalus | reverse complement strand
AAAAAAAAAAAATCAAGTGAAATCCAAATACTAGAGAAGGACACAAATTCCTGTCACATTACTAGGTGACATTTTCTCAAAATTGCCCTACCTTATTCTATTGGAATGTAAAAGGAATTGAGTCCAAAAGCCAACAATAGCTTTTGGAAGACATGCCTTAATTTTTGTTTTTTTGTATTTAACTCTTAGGCTATGCCTTGGAGAAAGGTATTTCCATTCAGTGACATCTGATCTCTCAGCTATGGTGCATGGGTCAGTTCCTCCAACAAATTCTTTAGTATGGATGGGCAAGGCTAGAGTTGATATTTTCGTTTACTAGTAAGGGGGGGTGGGTTTTTTTCAGTTTGGTTTGGGTTTTTTTGTTGTGGTTTTTTTTTTGTTGTTGTGGGTTTTTTTAATCCTAAGACAGGGAAATAAATACACAAGTAAGGCACTGTGGTTTGGTGTTGGGTTTTGTTATTTTTTTTTTTTTTAATTTTAAATTTTATCAAATTTCATGCCACATCTAAAACAGTATCCAGCAAACTAACTCAGCAGTTTTAATTCATTTATATTTGACTTCATTGTGAACTTGAGTACTATATAAAATATCCTGCCTCTTCAGTGCGATGTAAGACAGATATCAAGACTTCATGTCTAACAACCTTTATTGCCGGCAAGCCTGATAGTAGCAGGACACAGTTAATCGTGATGGCTGATACTTTTCCAGCTGATAGAAGATTTATACCAAATATCCCCTACACTGAACACATAGCAAAGCAACATCAACAACTACCACATACATTTGGAAAAGTAACAGAAATCTAATGCTTGTGCTTTAGAACAACTTTTAGATAACTATATTCAGTTTAATAGCAGCGATACCAGACTATATGAGCTAAAGGGCAGGTCACCATACTTAGGGAGGCTACGGCTCAGTATAACACAACAACCATTCATACTGGATAAAGACAATGCCAAGTAAAGGGATGGATAACATCTGTATTCTGTGTTATTCCTGGAGGCTTACGTCAGCTCACAGTCTCTTTGATTGCATTTAAAATCTCTGCTGATCAGAATAATCGCAAAGCATCTGGGAACTCCGCTGCAGGGGTGCGATGCTCTCTGAAACCTCCTTCAAAAACAGCATGGCTGCAATTGCATGCTTCATGACAACACTAATCACCCTAAAACCAGCGTGATTTCTGATGCGTATTCTAAAGTTAAATTGTCACAGTGCCGCTGCCCAGGACAAGCAACAGGATCAAATACACAGTAATGGTGGCCTCTGGCAACCTCAAAACAGCAGCTGTGGTTGCCTCCTGGTATTCATGCCAAGTTACAGCAAGTTAGCAGCAAACTGTAAGCTTCTCTTGTGGGTTAGGCAAGTATTTTTCCATCATTTAACTGTCTATGCCTAGGAAAGAAATAAAGGGAGGCATGAGTTTTCTCTGGAGGTACTTTTATTTATTACTATTATTTTCATGAAATTAGTACAGTGAAACTAAGCTGAGGTCAGGGTCAGTGTGTTACTGTCCCAAAAAGACCAGAATACAATCCTGCCTCAAACAGCTCCCAACCTAAATGGAGAAACGCTAAACATCCTTCCAAAGGTCACTCTGCAGCAGAACCACAGCCATGGCAGACTCTTGCCTCCCTCTCCTGTAGCAAAGCCACATGAATGTGGCCTTCACTGTCCTTTTTTCCAGCTGCCAGACTTTGTTCCTTACTGCCAATCTGGGCTAAACTCCTGCTGAGACCAACGGCAGTTTTCCTGGAGGAGGGACAGCTTTCAGCACAGCTTGAGAAGCAAAGATTTGCTTACACACCTGTTTGACGCACAGCACAGGGAACAAAATACCATAGGAACTGTTGGTCTGTGAACTTCTGAGTTATGCAACTATTTTCTCTGTGGACGGAAATAATCTTGCAGTATGTATATAAAAAGGCCAGAAGGCAGAAATAACTCTCCTGACCCAAAAGACTTGCTCTCACAGCCTTCAAGGTGTCATTAAGACACCTACAGGGCTGATGTTCCTGGGCACCACAATACACTGCAGCGGCTGCAGACAGTGCAACAGCTCAAAAATAGCATACTTACAGGTTCTGGAGGTGGTGGTGGTGGCGGCTCTTTGATCACCTGGAATATATAAACAGTGGGAGAAATCTGAGGTTCATCCATCTCAATGCTATGCCTTCTCTGCTTTCTTGCTCATATCACAAAAAGGTTACCCTGGTCCATTCACCCACATTCAATCCCATCAGTAGCCCCACTGCTTTTCAGCAGACATAAAATAAATGCAGATGAGAAGCTAAATCCACTACATTGAACTATTCACTTAGTCAAGTGCCCTATTAAGTAACTCATAATAAAGCTCCGTATCCTGGTAGTTCTGCCTTAATGTCATGTGATTACCAAGTTAGTGCAAAATATTCACTCAGAATCTGCAGCTCCTACAAACAGGAAAAAAAAAAAAGCCTAATTCTTGTCTCTAAAAAGGACCATAACAGCCTATGCCCATATTAGTAAATCAGTTCCACAACCCTTTTCTGCAGCAGGTTTCAAATCTTGTTCTAAGGAGGTCTTAATCCCTACAGAAACTTGGGCCATGTCCACAAAATCACTTAAACTTCTCATTCAGTGTCAAAACCACACAGGCCTTGCAACACTCAAAAACCCAGAGCAGAGTGACTTCAACAAGCACTTAAAGCAATTTGTTGAATTAGGACCTTACAAACCTGGCAGCATTTTTCTTAAATGAAGTTAACCACCTACTCCAGCACTCTAACTCTGTGATTTTGCAGAGGAGAGATGAAACCATGTCAAAAGAATAAAAACTTGTACTTACCACCGTGCAGCAAAGGGGCCAGAACCACCAAAGGAGAGCCAGAGCCAGCAGCAGAAACAGAATCAGGAGAGCAATGAAAAGGATGGTCCCAGTCAGCTGCAAACAAGATGATTACTTCTGAGTTATCTGCATGTGTCACAAACAAGGCAGGAGCCCTGAAGTTACACAATTAGACTGGAGAAAATGAGCCAGGTTTCCCTCATTACAAGGTCTCAGGTAGATTGTGCAGTCAATCATTATTTTCATTAGGGTCACATCAGTATTCAGTGTGACAAATCTGTATTTGAAGTCATGATTCAGGGAAGCACCTCCTGTTTGTGGTGTGTATATGTATAATATATGTATAAGTTTATAGTATGCTTACAGCCCACTAGATTCAAGGGTGCTAAACTTATATACAAACTACTCCCAAATCTGTGCTAACCGGTCCCTTAATACTGTCAGAGGGGTATTTCAAAATACAAGACCACAGACTCCACAGTGGGCAGAGTAACCTTTCATCACTACAGATGCAGAATATGCAAATGCTGATATTCAAAGAATGGGAATATTGGAGTGAAGAGCTTATAGGTAACTGTTCGCATACCAACATCACAGAACAGAGCACAACTTACTCGCTCAGCCTCATCAGCTTCCAAGCCTGCCTGAATTGCCTCTTGACTCAAATTGCACGCATAACCCCAGCCTGTGTGCCTACGCAAACTAGTCCTTAATGCTGCTGGTTCTTGGTAATCTTCCTGGGGCTGGTTTGACTTTTTAAATGATATGCTGTAATCACAACCTTAACCATTTCTGATTCTTATATTCCATCTATTTCTCTACAGAGAACGGTGGGATGCCGGGGCCAGGTAGCTAAGGGTCAACATTCAAAGTAGAAGTTACATTTTCTTCAAAAAGACTAGAATAAAAAAAAAAAAAAAATAATCAAGTGCTAACACTTAAAATTAGCTTTTCAGAGCAGCCAGGCAACCAAAGAGAATTACAGCTTTGATTTTCCTGGGTAAATCCTGATGGACTCTTTACACCCAGAGCATTTCACGTCAGTGTGTTCAGAAGAGATATTGTCCTGATGACTACAGGAAAGCAGGTCTTCATATGCTGCTTGACTCCTGCAGAACATACAGAGCACATGGCTTTTTGGAAATAAAATGTTACAGATGGGCAGTGGCATGATGGGACATGCCATTTCCTTGGACTGCACTGGACTATGGGATGAGGTTAAGATTAGCTTAGGTTGTCCAGCCATTTCTTTTATACTGGGAAAAGAAACCTCTTCAATTGTAGATTTGCTAAGTTTGAGAAGAGGTTCGATTCACCAGCAACAGTGGTACCAGAGAACAGGCAAAACCTGGCAGCAAACCGCAGAATAGCCTGGGACTAGGAAGATGTGAAAAGAGCTTGAAGAAAGATCTGTGAATCAGGCTGAGGGAATAGGAGCTGGCTAGAGAGGAAGTTGAAAGAGATTTTCAAAGGATAGGTGGGAGGGTAAATGGAAAGAAAGCAAGTTCCAAAGGAGATTTATCAAGGATCAAGTCCATGAGAGTCACCTTATTCAATCTGAAACTACTTGGTGAATTCCCATGACACCAGAAACTGATGCTTAGCCCCTTTTAAAACTGGAGTTCCCTTCACTGTTCCAAGTGGGTTTGTTTTCCCCTTGGACAATGAAAAGGCTGAGTGTGGAAAAGAAAGTACCAGCTGATAAGAACTTTGCAAAGCCTGGGTGAGATCCCAAGTGGCTGACTTGGGTGGTAGCTGCTTTTAGACAGGTAGCCCAGTATCCCGTATCTCTGTGTCACAGCATCACCATCCCTCCACTGGTCTGTGGCTTCTTGTTATAGATGCAACAAACTGACCTGTTTTGGGATACACTATTTAGCTCACCTCATTCATTTGGTTAGAGAGCAAAGCCAAGGTGGAGTGCTGCAACACGTGTCAGACCACCTGCTCAAAGGTGTCCTGACATACTACGCAGCTGCATGTTCAGTGCTGCAGCCCCCCCTCTCTGGCCCTCCTACGGCCCCATGTAGCACTAACACATCTGGAAAGCAGACACTTAAGTGGCACGAATTCCCAGTGAAGTCAGTTTGCTGAGAAAAGCATGAATAAAAGTTCATGCATAACTTTAAAAGGTATTGCTGCACACCTTAAAAACAAATCCAAGCACAGGAGCAATGCAGTGCATGAGCCACAGATGCACATAGCACTGCTACTGTTACTCCAAACACACATTAACTCCTTGTTTTGTAGCCTTTGCTCCCAGGCATTGCTTTTCCCATGCTAAGGGCTCATACAAATTGCTGAGACAATTGCCAGCAGCAGCTCGGGAGCTGCTGGCAGAAAGAAGCTAAAGAGTCCTCTTTTAATGATTAAATATACAAAGCATCATAGTGAGGCTGGACATCGAAAAGGAAATAGCAGACTTCATGCAGCTGAACAGAAATAAGCACAGGGATCACACAGAGGCTTTAGGAGTAAAGTGAAGAAACGATACTTACTGTACAGAAAGGATAGAAGGGCCAGCTGGGGAGGAGAGCTGAGCAGGCCAGCTGACTGCCACCCACAGAAAAGGAAACGGGAGAGGAAAGGAAATGGAGGGAGTCTCTAAAACGAGAAGAGTAAAACGCATGAAATTAAGACAAAGTTGGAAGCTGAACTGCCAGCCTCCTCGCTCATGGGATGTAACTGGAGTGACATGGTCTTTTCTTGTATCAGCTTAGAATCAGGCTCCCTGCCTCCTTCACATTCAATCTGCAAGAGGCTGGTCAAAAATTGTCAGATTGACAGGACTGGAGATTGGATTCCTCTCTTTATCCTAAGGCTACTGAGAGGAAAGCTTCCTCCGTCCATGTTCTGGCCTTCAGGAATCCCAGCTAGGGCTAAGACTTCAGTCTTCATCAGAAATGAATTACATATGGGTAACTAAATGCACCAGTTAGCACTTGTGTTTTACTGTAGACTTGAAAGGTTTTATTGTACCTGAGGTAGAAGAGGGGAATGAAATGTGAAAATATCAGTGAAAATAATCAGGTGAAGCAGCAAACACATCTCTGCTAAATTCTGAGTCCCCGCACCCCAGACTGTTCCAGCAATCTGGTGTGAGATTTCCCAGCTTCAATGCTGAAAACATCAGAAAATGAGATTTGCAAGTTCCAGTCACTGCCTCTATCTTCCTTCCTACCCTCCTGTTCTGCAGCTGTCAAAAAGGCCAACAATATTTACAAACCAGTATGACAGCATTTGGCGTAGGCTATAAAAGTCCTTTGGACACTAATAACAATAAAGCTCAACTTTGTATCAAAGTGTTTGCTATCAGGTACTGCAAAAAGCTTTGTTCATCCACAAGCACGAGGCCAAACCTTTAGCTACTGTACTTGCTTGCACCAGCTATGGGTGTTGCCTATTTTTACACCAAGGCAAAGACAACTGCTTATCTAGTAGTTAGCTTCTTCATTCTGATTGTTTGATTTTAAAATCAAATTTTTCTAAAGGAAAAGCTGTTGGTCCCTGATGCTCCACCTAAGGATAGGTGGTCTTTTTGACCAGGAGATGCTCATATTGCAGCCATCGCTGTTCTGCAGCAGCACATTCTCCCTTGGCTAGTCCGAGCAGCAGCATTTTACCAAGGCGCTCATCCCAGGATCTGAAGCTGCTATTTCTTTCTGGTTACCTCCTGTGACATCAAGAGAAAAAGGAACCAGCTCCTGTCACTAAAACTTTAAAAATGCCTTAGCAAATCCTGAACTAGTAAAGGCAAATTATGGGGGTCCAAGAACAAATGCTGTAAGCTCCAACCAAAAAAATAACCATGTGAGTTTAGAGGACTTTCCATGCTGTGGCCCTTCCAGATCCAAGTCCTGGCAGTTGCACCTTTCACCCCAGATCCCATAAGGGATCCCAAAGCTCGACAGGGTGTTGCTTCACGATGATCCTTCCCTCGTTTTCCCAGATTCCCTTCTAGTCAGATCCTAGCTTTGAGGATCTCGCTTTCCTGGGATAGGAATGGGCAGGGTGCCTTTTGTTAGGAGTTTTTATTCAGTAAATCTATCATGTTCATCAATAATGATTTAATCTTAACTAGCCCTGGTTATTTTTCAAAGAACCACTGGGATCCCATCAATAACCATGATGCAGAAGCTGTAGAGAGCTCATGCTCACTCAAGGAGGCTTTGCCTGAAGAGCCACTGTCTCTTTCCAAGATCTCATGGTTTCTCTGTCAAGCCCCATTGCAATTACTTACACACTGTGTGCTGGTGATGCTGACAGAGCTGGAGATGAACGTTAGCCCGTTGTTCATGCTGACTTGTAGGAAAACCACCCTAAAGCACAAAATAGATACACTTATTTTTAGTGTCATATTTATACCCATTGTTCCCTTTATTCTGGCTGTGTTTTAGCCATTGGCTCGTGAACACGCATGGATAACATGCCCTGCTGAGTCAAGGCATTTTCATGGCTCCAGGTGCTTACCTGCCTTTGTCTCTCTGCTTGCCCAGGAGCTACCCTTTTTATGTTGGCTTAATTGAGTTGGGGCATATGCTTTTTATTAAAAAAACACCATCCCACCTGGGGCAAAGGGCACTAGGACAGTGAGTCATAACATAAAGTCTCAGACAATTCCAATACTACCTTAGATAGCACAACAAAATTTAAGGCTTTTTTTTTAAAAAACGCTTCTACAGCTTAAAGGTCCAGAATGTGTTTTCTTTTACATTCAAGCAAATACAGAATACTTGCACTGAGGTGAAGGGGTAAAAACACTGAAATGACAGTAAAATTAAACAACAATCTGACCCTAGCCATACTCCAATATCAGAGAAAGGGTCTGAAGAAAAAAAGCAAAAAACAAACAAACAACAAACAAACAAAACCCACAAAAAAACTCAAACAACTTTCCCTCACCCACAAATAGGAAAGAGGAGGGAGGCATTCCCCCGCACCCCTACTACAGTATTTAAGCAACCACAAGATCACCCAGGGGGAAGGTAGGGTCTTGTACCATGTCTTCCAGAAGTCTGCAGCATTACTAGAGTTGAAAAATACCAACACTAGCCTAATCAGGGCAAAACAAAGGAAGCAACATCTACAGCAGCAGCAAAGGAATTCAAATCAAGCATCTCTTTTAAATCAAAATGAAAAGTTTGCCTGGAATTCAATTACCTTTTGGTTTGAAAAAAAAAAAGGATGTAGGAATAGAGGAGATATTATCATTCTATGATTCTATGATATGGGACCACGGTCCAACGAGGCCTTTGATTAAGGTGTGCTAAAGACCCAACATTGAATAGAGCTATGCTGGCTCATACTAGGAGAGGATTTGGCACAAACGGGATGGAGGTAATCCTGCCACACACACACAAATTTATTATCTTGGCACTTTGGGCAAAATCATGAGCTCTTAGCTCAGTAATAATGCTCTCATCCAGAAGTCCCCTCTCTCTTGACATGTACTGGAAAGCAATACTTACTGTCCAGCATCTTCTATCACTGGGGCAGGACAAAGTAAGTAAGTATCGTGAACAAGGGTCGGCTTTTCATCTGAAAAGAAATGAATATAACTGTCAGGGATGAAAAAAAGAAATTGTCCCAAGCAGGCCACCGCCTGGAGAAGCATTGACACCAATGAGAGTCACAGATGAATTCAGTATATAGGCAAGTACCAGTATTCCCCAAAGGTACTGATTACAAAGCCAAGTACCACGATGACCATTCTTGTTGATGCCAATATGATGTTGTTATCAGGCTAGAGATACCACAGCTAAGAAATGGAAGTACAACTCTGCTCCTGACAGCAGTGACTAGCCATTTGGAAGCTAGCTTTGTGCAATATTAATCTTGTTTACCTGACAAGGCATGCAAAGTCTACTCATACTGAATGCTCTGAACCCACAAGTTAAAGGGGTCAAAAGTATAGGGTTCAATTTTCGCCTACCCCTTTCCAAACACACACACACAGGAGAAGCCAAGGCTGCAATGGCTGAGCCTAGGAAAAAGGAAGAACAAGATGCAGTGGAGCTGAATGGACAGACACCAGAGGAAGAAAAAAACCAGAAAATTTGGTTGGTCATATATGGGAGACAGGCAGAGGGATGCCGTGACTGATGTTACTGTGAGGACCTGTCCTGCACTAGCTGCTGTTTTCCTGTCCCCAACCTTCCCTCCGTAGCAGTATCATCCAGAAGAACCCCATGTTTATAGGGGTCTGGTGCAGGCAGTCAGAAGCAAGGCCATGGGTGATTTTCCTGCCTCGCTGCACTCTGCTGTGCCAATCCTGTTGCTTTCAAAAGCCCCATCCAGAATGCCAAGCCCCACGAACACCAAGTGGAGGCCCAGCAGTAATCCTGCAACGCCACTCCACTAGAAGTGCATAAGCTGAGGCACAAGAGCAGACAAGTCACTGCTGTGACTGCGCCTTAGCTCCGAATGGCCAAACAAAGCATCTAAGATGCTAGTTCAGAGAAAGACTGGTCCACAAAAGTCCAACCCAAGTGAATTAAGGGGCTGGTAAAAGCTGCCAGCTTATTTAAACCTTAGAGGCTTGATTCCTCTTTCTACCTAGGAAAAAAAAATTAACTCGAGCAACAACAGATACAAGAATTGTTCCTTCATGCTTCACCCACCCCAAGCACACCTGAAGACAAAGTTCATTTCCCTGCTTTGGCAGAGATGAGACCATGAAAATTATAGTGGTATGTTTTAGGGCCAGCCTGACGGGGAAAAAAGCCAGGCAGCATAGACGTAGGTCAGTGTTGCAGACCTAATCCAAGGAGAATACAGCATGAAGGAGATGTGGAATTAGGATAAGTTTTCCTTCTGTGTACTGCCAGGCCCGGGTCAGCACTACTGTGTGAAGTCCAGTCAAGGTGTTAGTGTATTAGCAGCAAGGAAGAAAAAGCCAAAAGTCTGTATACATGGTAAACCACAAGAAACGAATCCCTGCCAAAGGGCATCTGTACATGGAATGAGAGCAAGACCACCAGAGTTTATTTAATGCAGCCTCCACGTAGGCAACTAGGATGGGAAATGAAGGAGCAATTCATGTGCTCCCTCTTGTAATTTAATTCACTGCTAGGGAAGGCACCAGTCTGACCGCGACAGGATATGAAAGCCCCTACTATGCTCAGCCAACAAGGGTAGCATATAAAGAAAAGGAGCAAAGCTCCCCTCCCCACGCTGTGCTTCATGCTGCCAGACATACACTGCTTCTTGGGAATAAGAGAAGACTGCTGAGAAACTGGACACTCAATCTTTTTTGGCTATTCAGTCCTTTGCCTGGCTGCTGAGACAGCAAACAAAAGACCCTCTTTAGCACAGCAATGACAGGCAGTTTCCGCGTTCCATGCTCTCTGCAATGAGACCAGCAACTGGTGTCAGAGAGGAATGGAGCAGGCCTGGGAGGGCCCTGCTTTATGGTGTCTCCTGAACTGGTGAATAAATAGTCTGAAGACACCACCAGGGAATCAAGACAGCTTTATTTCTTTTTACTGGTGATGAACAAGGGAATAGGGAAGAGCAATTTTATTTTTCCCTCTTAAAACCTGATACCCAGTCCTCACTGGCTGTATGCATCACCTACGTGCATCATTACAATGACACCGAAATTCACAGGACAGCAGCATGCCCCATGTAAGCCCTCACACCACAATGCCCACAGGTCACAGGATTGAATAGTGATAAATTTCAAGCTACTGTTAGATGTGGATCCCTACCCAGGTCCCCCGACATCCACTGCAAAGACTCCCCCAACATGGACAGGAGGTGGGATGTGTCACCTGTGAGTTGACACAGCCACAGAGGACACTGCAATCCATTAGCCTGCAAACTTACTGATAGTAAGGCTGTCATTGAGCTTGAAGCTGCAGAGTACCTGGTCAATATTTCTTGCATGATAAAAGCCGTTGCCTCTTACCACAACTTGAAAGGATTCTGTAAGTAAAAACAGGAAAGTTATGAAAAATAGCTCAAATACAGCATTTCCTTCCAGAGTGATCTGAAGGACAAAATGACAATGGTTGTTCTCTTCCCTATACCTGAATCAAAATATTCACACTGACACTCTCAATATTCAGCAATGACCAAGAGTGCCATAGTGGCACTGGTGCTTCACAGAGCAACACTCATCTCAGGGCTCCTTCCACAAGCATCCCATTGACCCTCAATGCCTTAATTAAAGGTGCCACAGTAATACTGTGAGCCTGACATGGCTGATGTCATCTCATGGTTCCTGCATGGCTTTTGGGCCAGACACCTTTGCTAACCATGAGCATCAGTCCCTCCTATATGCCATCTCGCAGACTGCACTTGGCTTTTAGCAGCAGCTCTGTTCAGATAAGATCTCTCCTGAGCCTTCTTTTCTCCAGGCTAAATAACCCCAGTTCCCTCAGCCGCTCCTCGTAAGACTTGTTCTCTAGTTCCTTCACCAGTTTCATTGCCTGGAAGCTCCAGCACCTCAATGTCCCTCCTGTAGTGAGGGGCCCAAAACCGAACACAGTATTCACCAGTGCTGTGTACAGGGGGACAATCACTTCCCTAGTCCTGCTAGCCACGCTGCTTCTGATACAAGCCAGGATGCTGCTGGCCTTCTTGGCCACCTGAGCGCACTTCAGGCTTATATTCAGCCAGCTGTCGACCAACACCACCAGGTCCTTTTCCGCCAGGCAGCTTTCCAGCCACCGCTCCCCAGGCCTGTAGCGCTGCTTGGGGTTGTTGTGACCCAAGTGCAGGACCCAGTACTTGGCCTTGTTGAACCTCATACAGTTGGCCTCGGCCAATCCCTCTGTAAAGCCCTCCTACCCTCAAGCAGATCAACACTCCTCCCAATTTGGTGTCATCTGCAAACTTACTAAGGGTGCACTTGATCCCCTCCTCCAGGTCACTGATAAAGATATTACACAGAACTGGTGCAAATACTGAGCCCTGGAGAACACCACTTGTGAACCACTGCTCAGGGGAGACCTGATCGTTCTCTACAACTACCTGAAAGAAGGTTGTAGCGAGGTGGGTGTTGGTGTCTTTTCCAAGTACCAAATTATAGGACCAGAGGAAACGTCCTCAAGTTGTGCCAGGGCACGTTTAGATTCGATATAAGTAAAAATTTCTTCACCGAAAGGGTTATCAAGCATTGGAACAGGCTGCCCAGGGAAGTGGTTGAGTCACTGTCCCTGGAGGTATTTAAAAGATGGGTAGATGTGGCAATTAGGGACATGATCTAGTGGGACTCGGCAGTGTTAGGTTTATGGTTGAACTTGATGATTTTAGAGGTCTTTTCCAACCTAAACCATTCTATGATAGATGCAGGCAAACAGGACTCGCTCATAAGCCCACTGTGAATCAGAGAGGAAGCTTTGCATCTGGTACAAGTCCTGGAAAAATACAATCTTGCAGTCCATACAAGAACCGAGCCTGTGCACAGCACTGTTAGCATCCGCTGTGTGTGGGAATAACTAAAGACCCAAGTGCTGGAATTTTCTTTCTGCTCTTCCCCACAACCCTGCCCCAGCAGCAGAAACCACCAGTGGCACAAGAAGAGACCTGCCACATCAGACGCACTGTCTGCTGGCCAGAGCAAACGCACCTAAACCTGCCCTTCAGCTGCTCTCAGCTTCTGTTGCTTCAGTCCTGACTGGGTGGGAGGCACCTGTGATTTTTATCATTACTGTGATAAGCAACCACAATTTGTTCATTCAGGCAGGAAAAGCATTGCCAGATTTTTCAGCCAACCTTTCCATGGTCTTTTTACTGATAGAGCAGTTTCACATCTGAGTAAAGCCAGCCTAGGAAGGGTACTGTCAAAACTGAGATCCCAATTGTACGTGCCCTCCACTGTTGTCACTGATCATGTTGCAGTGCACTGAGCTTGCTCACACACCTGAAAAATAACACTCTGTTTGTTGCTAGAGGTGACCTGCCTGGCTGAGCATCTGCTGGGAACAGAAATGTCCAGGAGAAGGGAAGGGACACAGACAAGTGGTGGTAGCATCAGGTGAGCTTATGTGTAATGTGAAACCCCCTCGAGTCAGTGTACCCAGGACAGTTAGAAACAGGAAAGGTAATATGAGGAAGAACGTATTAAGAAGCCTGATTTTGTTTCTCAGTTTCTCCACAGCAAACTTTTAAAATTATTTTGTAGTAACCTATATGGGTAACACTTCCTGGAGCTCTGACAACAGCACAACACAGCTGTTTGCTGCTCTTCCTTCTCTTTTACTTTACACAGGTGAAGCCTGACATGAAGCCACAGCCTCCTTCCTCCTGGGGCCAGCCCGAATTCCAAGCTAGGCACAAGATGCACCAGGAGGGAAAGTGGCAAGGGAAACTTCCCTCTAGGTCACAAAATGCATTGTAGCTACTATACTGACCACAGAGATAACATCTTTAATGCAGGCAGGTGGAGAGACATTACAACTTTGTTCTGTGCCAAATGTATTTTTGAAACTCCCTTTGATGCTACATGCAAGAAGCCCGTTGACTGCCACAACCTATGGCACACAGCAAGGGAAAGCACAGAAGTTGCACTTTCACGTGTAAATCTCCTGCTTTAGCTGAATCTTCCACAGAGCTCACTTATACCAGCCACTGAGCAGCATTTGAGACCAGCCCAATACCAGGCAGATACCAGCACAACATAGGACCAATTAATCTTCAAGCTACACACAGAAAAATAAGAATAAACTGCATAGAAACTCTCCACTAGCAGCAAGTAAAATCACCACGAACAAGTCCACATGTATTATCAATTACATTTTGACCAACACACTACAAAAGAGAGCAGAACAATGTTGATAGGATTGAGGGGAGCCGTACCTAATTTTTAGTGATACGAGATCTGGCTTTTGATGATGTTTCATACGATGAACTGCCATGTTATTTGTATGCTTTGGAGGAAGAACTTGTTATTGGATAACAGTACATGAGGCCCAAAGGTGGCTGAAATACATATTCAGCTTAGTCTGCCTGCTCTCCACTATCAAGTTACTGCAAGGCAAGCTAGCGTGAGGATGTGGAATGCTTTAACTTTTCCATACAAACTGTCTGTTCTTGCCAAAAACACATTCTCACTACATTGAGGTCTAACACAACTCTGGGTGAATTGGACAAGGGCATGCACAAGTTATGATCAAGCACTGGAAACCAACACTCTTGTTTTCCTCATGGTAACTTTCCCTTAGAGCAGTGCTCTGAACTGACACAGGCTGCAAGGAACACAGGAATCAGAGAAGATATTTTGGGAGGGAAAAAAAATAATAATCTACTGGAGTGCATATTACAGTGAGACACATGCTTTGGCACTTTGCTGAAGAAAGATGATCAAATTTGAGACCTCACTGAGCACATCAAGAGCCAAACGGACAAAGGCAGCATCAGAATTTGGCCTCTTGTTTAAGGGAAGGGCTACACCTGGTTCCCACTGGGGGTGGGAGACACTTCTTCAAACAAACAAAAATGGACTGTAGAGCAGATTCAGCTACTTACTTCAATAAGAATGTGGAGTTACTCTGATTCATGCCTTGAACCATTGCACATCTAACCCAGCTGATATGCTGAGAGTTATTCTTGATAAGCATCCCTTTTTTTGCCAGCAGAGCTGAGAGTCATGGCCAGCCCTGAGGGCCACTGGGCCTCCGCCCACCCACCAGAACTACCTGCCTGGGACCACACATTACCCCAGACTTGCTTGTAGCCAACCCACTCCACAGCAACTTGAACGCCCAGCTAAGATGATAATTTCTTTTTTTTCCTCTGAATTTTATATTATAAAAACAGCTTGCTGAAGTAAAATTGCACTTAGTTTTTTTTCCCCCCTTCTCCTGAACTAATGGTCTTAAAAGGCAGCAACCACAAAGGCATAATTGATAGCTATTTCAGTGGCTTTAAAAAGATGCAGCAAGTAAGAGACTTTTGGCACAAAACATTGAAGGTAAAAGCTACATGTAGGAGTTTAGTCTTGTCAAGACAGTTTACCTCTCCTGCCCTTATTTTCACCGTCACTGCCACTCTGCACAGTCAGTCATGAACGACTGACTGGATAGTAACCTGTTCACCAACACAAGCTGACAATATAGTTTCAATACCGGACTTGCATGGAAATGTAGTCAGACGGTACTGGATTTGGTTGTTGCTGTTAAGAAGCCTGCCCCTTTGGATGCTCCGGAGCATTAACATGTTCTGGATGATGGTCTGTTGAAATGGCTAATTCCATTTAATTTTGCGCCCTGGCTCTGGCTGCATCCTTTTCTTCCTTAGTTACTGTCAGATCGTAGATGGTAGCTTTTGACAAGACAGTGAAGGGAAAAAGGTCAGCACTGAAATAACCGGGCGGCGCTGGCAGCGAGATGGTAGGTTGAAGCTGGTGTGTGCTGGCTGTGCTGTCGGCTTCGCTTCTGTGACTCTGATGAGAAGCTGACGACTTGCATCCACACCTGGTAGTTGATGTGGCCAGTAGGATGCCACATCCAACAAAACCTTTCAATCACATCTGCGTACCATAAGCATAATCAAAGCAATGATGCTGTCAAACAGGATATGAGGCACCTCCAATTCCGCACTGATAGCCTGTTTACAGGCTGCATGTCTTGGCCACTTTAAATCAGAGCGAACAGGAAGGACCCAACTATATTGCTCTGCATTGGGGACGATGAATTTGCAGGGTCAAAAAGCATTAAGCATCAGATAGCTGTCACAACGTGACGAGATCAATTTGTAAATGGACTTGCCAGATAGCTTTGTCACAGAGAGCCAGAGTCCCAACTGGAATTGTCACCACATAGAAATTGTTTCATCAGCATTTTACTAAACCCCTGGCAAGTAAAAAATGAAGCCAAGATCACCAGTAATCACCAGGACAGTGGTAATTATGAGCTGCAAGAACAGTCACAAGGAGTGGGTCTTCATAGGCTTCAGTATTTTTTGCGTTCAAGTCAAATAAAGTACATTCAAAAATAAATCCCATTACATATAGAGTAGAACTATATCTGACTGTCCGGTGAACTGGATTCAGGATCTGGATTTGTACTACCATGCAAAGAGTTTTTCAGTCCAAAGAGATTCCCTCCAGGAGACGGCGGTGCACAAAGCTGTAAAGATGAACCTCTGGCTATGTTGAAGTAAGTGGGATAACAAAGGATAGATAATAAAGCCAAGCACAAGTGTAAATATTTGCAGCCTTACACTGTAAAATCTCTTGCAAGAGTTCATTTCATGCAGGACTAGACTCATAATAAAAGCTATTACAGGCCTGATTCTTGGTGCTAAAGACCATTTAACCTACAAGGACAGTATGCACCATTCGGAGCTGCAGTTTTGGCTTCCTCCTATTGTCAAGCTCCCTGCTGCTGTAAGTGAAGCTTCAAGTACGCGAGATCCAAGTCTTCATGCCCTGGTGATTCAGCACCATACTTCACCGCACGCCAGCCTTTGCTGGACAGCTTTGTCAACAGCGACAGAACAAACCTCAGAATTCAAGTGAAATAAGTGCCGGTATTTTGCTGAATCAGCAGCAATACACAGAAACTGGTCCTGCCCGATTTATATTAGTCTCTTTTGAAAGCCACAAAGACATTGAAAAACTTTTACAGATGCAAGTAATACAACCATTTTCTTTATTTTTTTTTTATTTTTTAAGGAGGGCAAACTATTTTTAAGTGTACTTTTGTCTTTTTAAATCACAGTTGTGATAAACTAGTTACCTAGCAAGCTTGGCAAAAAATGAAGTTGTTTGAACCCATGAATCAGGGATCAAACTGATTCCTTTCGAAAAAGAGATTTTACTTTTACTGCTGAGATATATACATTTTTTAAAAGCAAATCTTTTCTTGAAAAATTATTTTCTCAAATACTTTAGAATAATATTTTCAAATTTCCATTTAAAAAAAATGGTTTCAAATAAGAATACTACCAAAATCCCTCCTATTGGAACACTTACATTTTCCTGTAGCTAAATGCAATTGTTGGTGAATAGGAAAGCTTGCAATAAGCTGGTGCATAAAAAATTGCCGGGTATACAATAAGCAAGCAAAAAAAGAAAGAATTTATCACTATGAAATAAAAAAGATTTGAAATGTCAAAGCTTTAAAATTGTTTTTTATCAACTCCACAAGGAGATTTTTAAAAGCAAAATAATTAATTTTTTAATTTTTTCCACAGACAGGATTTTACCACAAATGCCTAGTTCACAATGATATATTTAGGAATAGTTTAAAAGATACAAAGATATTTGATTTTAAATTGAAATACCCAGGGCAAGATCATATTGTGATCAACATGTGGAAATGAAGAGTGACCAATTTCTCTTCTCTGTGACATTTATTAGATTTTTCCCGAGTTTCCTATTTTCATCTGTTTTCACAGTCAGCTTTCATGCATCATTGCTATTTTATTTTTATGTGCTCATTTTTACAGTGTATAAGGAAATGAACACATGACAGTAAACATCAGATCTAAACAACCATGCTGTAAACTGTACCTTCCAGCAAACTTATGGTGTCACTCTTACTCTGCTGCAATAGCCTCTTAAGTAGACAAAAACACAGCAAGTGAATCACTAATGTAAACCAGAACAAATCCAACTTAAATATACTAGACATGAAAGGCATGAAATTATCAACAGCTCCTCTGGGGATTCTTCACGTTTACTGTATACACTAATGGTTCTTTCATTGCGAATATGTAAAACATTAGTACTTTGGAAAACACACCACATACCTTGGCCTATGCAGTTAATTATATCTGGTTCAATAAACCTGAAATTTCTATGAATGTTTTGCAAAATCTTGTTCTAACTGCTCACGAGTCCAAGCAGATCCTAGGAATGCAGTCTTTCCAGAAATTTGTGAGACATCACCTCTAGACCCTAAAGCACCTCTAGCAGTCTGGCTTTACATCCCTTATGCGTCCTCCTCCTGTTGGCTATTTTAACTGAGTATCCTCAGTTCCCGAAATGCTACCTCGGTCAACTCTCAAAGCTGTCATTCAGTCACAGCAGCTACGTGTTTATCGGCACAATTTTTTTCCTTAAGTGAGAAGGAACACACAGGGCTTTAGCCACGGCCCGAGGGGATGCTCTAACACATCCACGGGCTTCAGCTCCAATACCACATTAAGCAGCTACTGACATTTCATCATTGTCATTCATTTGCCTGATCACATTGTTCTCATGGAAACTTACCTCCTGCACAGACACTCGATGGTTCCGCCGCTAGGATCTCAATGCAAGATTTCTTGAGAATCTAAAAGATTTAGATAACGGCATTTTTGGCAATCATTTTTAGCTATGCTTTATTAATACAGGAAAGGGTGCCCTTTTCTGGGTTTCAGAATACCCAACTTACTGAATCAATGGTTCCTCTCAGGGCATAAAAGCCTCCCGTAACTGGAAAAACATGATCGATGCTGTCAGCAATTGTTGACAGCTGCAAAGAAAGACAATCATAAATCATGAGGAAAACAAAATTACAGTGAACAAAACTGGGCGCTTTCATACTTGCTAAAAGACATCACACTGACACAAAATGATTTATGCCTCAAGTAATTAAATAAATGCCTTCATCTGATGCTGTTACTTGTGCGCCAGTATAACAGACAAACAAAACAAGAAAGCAAGCAAAGTTACCTGAGTTTCATTGAAATCTTTCACTCCAACACAATAAACAATAGCTCCAAAGCTTCTGGCTCTGTTGGCCTAAAAAAAATTGCCATTAAGTGCAAAGCCATATAATCAGTGGAGCCAGCAGTAAATGCCTACAGGTTTGACATAAGCTAGTTTGGGTAAACGTGAAGGTGACTTACTTCTTGTTCTGCATAATAAAACTGAACATCTTGCAATTCTCCGTCCGTCAGAGCAATAATCACACTCGCGGTCCGAACTCCTACATGGAGGATAGTTAACAGATTGCATACGTATGACACAAGATTCGGCAATGAAAAAAAAAAAAAATCTGAAGTGAGGCATTCTTTTTTGCTGACAAATAAATGCAAACCCGTAAGGCCAGACTCTCAGCCTGATTTGTACAGACTTTATTGGAGATATACCAGCTGAAGGTCAGATGCATAACAGCACGCAATAAGCCAAAATCTGTGCCCCTTCATATCACAAGCATCACTGAAGGAAGGGTACTGCTCTAACAAGGTCCACACACAAACTTCTCTGTTCTGAGTAAAATATAGCACCCACCGAGATTACATCTAGACCCTTCATGTGGAGAAGCGGAAAAATGGATCCGCAGAGAGACAGAGGTTTCCTCTCTTCTCTTGACAAACATGCCTCTACACAAACCTTCAGAGATTATGGTAGGAGATACCTCAGCAAAAGGAGCTTTCCTGCCATCCTACCTTGCCCTCCAGCAGACTCTCAAGGAACAACCCCACTGAACATGGCATGAAGAGTGCTTCTATAGGGGGATTCAGTCCTACGCTTCTTGAGCAACAAGAGCTGTCAGTGAAGTTCATAGGAATTCTGAGCATGTGAAAACCTTAAGATCAGGTCCATTGAAGAAAATTCACGTCTTGTGATACGACATTTCATATCCCACCTAAGCTTAAGTGAAAACGTTGCAGAGGTTTTTGGATAGCTATATATGTAATGCAATATATAATACAACACTACCCAGAAAAAGGAAACATGCTAACAAAATAAAACCAAATTAATATGCAAACTATGGTTGAATCAACCATTCTGCTCCAATAGTTCTTAAGTAAAGTAACTAATTCACATACATGTTACTTTCGGGGAAGTATTTGTTATTTTTTTAAAAAAAATCTGTTACAATTTCAAGTGTCTTTCCCCATACTGTCTGAAATTAAAGACTGATTAGTTCTGACAGGTTTCTTATGCCATGCAGTCCTTCCCATGTCATGTCAGGCACGGACATAAATCTTAAAAAAAAAAAATGACCTGCAACTCGGGGGGAAAAATAGCTCGGATTCCTATATTCCTTTTTTTTTTTTTTTTCTGCCCAGTGTGCTTGAAAAAGGCTGAAAAATTGGAGATCTTACTTTGTTTTCTTCTGACTGCTTGTTTCTTCCCTGATATTTTAGCTTATAAATCCAGATCTCATCTACTCCTAATCAACTTATGGAATAGTTCATTAGTTCTTAGTTATATGTTATGAAGAGGTAAAATAGTTTTCAGTTGGACTTCTCAGGACTCTTGATTTCACTGGCAGAAGTGCCTGAGAACACATGCAGAGTTGCTGCTGAATACTCTTCACTCACAGCCTACTTCACTGAAAAGGCACTGACCCATTTCTCCATTTTCCAAAGAGACTATCAGCCCACAAATGAGAACAGCCTCACACCAGGCTACAAACCAGGCAAGAAGTGTTCAATTTAACTAATTAGGCCTTCTTTTGGCACAGACATAAAAAACACAAATACATTTCCCTCTCACAAATTAGTGAAAATTTACATTTTAGGAACCCAGAATCTGATCCCAAATCATTCATACTGATGCAAAAATCTCAGCTGATTGCATTCAAATCTACACCGATGAGAATGAGGACTTGGGTGCACAAGGCAGACAGCACTGAGTGTATCAGGACAGACGGGCGTAAGAAAATCTGGGTTTTCCTGTCCCCTGGGTGCAGGACAGGCAGTTTTGGCTGTAATGATTTGGTCTTTACTTTGCACTGGGTCAGATCTGTGATCATACTGGTCTCCTCTGGTCTTAATAAACCATGAATCACGCATTTAAAAGTAGGACTGTAGTCAAAATGGAATGTAATGATTGTGTAACACCAATTCCTTCTCCAACACTTCTTTCGGCGGGTTTACTGCAGGTCATATAAAGAACTATCATCCCTGTCTTTTCAATGCAGATATATAACGTGAGTGATATACAACACATACCTCCATAGGTTTCGTGGTAAATCTGCTCATTTGCCTGCAATGAAGTGTAGAACATTGTTAGCTCTTAAGTACACTGGCAGCAAGAAAAGCAAAGTTTATATGTATAAATCAAAGAAAGGAGGTACTGTGATGTGTACCCTTTTAAATCCTTCATGCATGAACGTGTCTCCTCCAGGCACTTCATACTGAAGAATGTCGAGCCCTCGTCTTATGGCTTCCCTTTGGATTAAAAAAAAAAAAGGAGAAAATTTTAATAAAAGTTCTTTTTTCTTTCGTTGAGATATTCCTGTACTACAGCTAGATTATGCACCCTGTCAACACATTGCACAGAGTGCATACACATCAGCTAAAACACTGGTAAAACCAAGATTTCTCAAAAAAACCAATTTATCAGCGAAACACCTATGGGAGCACAAAACTAGACTTATGATACAATGTTGGGTTTAACTCATTTTAAGGGTGCAATTCTGTCCCTGCTCCCTCATTCTGGTATAGTGTCAGAGAGGATAAGACTGAGTTAAACCAAATGCCAGATATTAAACTCTGACAAACTGCAGATGGAATGAGAATTTAAAAGCTTATGACCCTGTCATGAAAATGGGACAAATAAAAACTCTGTATTTAATCAATCATCAGGACAGTTGGGATTAGGACTTTTCCATTATAAAGACAGAGTCCAAAAGATAAGAGAACAGGATGAGAATGACGAGAATTTCCTATCCTAGAACAGGGACTGATCAACCTTCCTGGGGCACAGATTGCTCCCTGGTAAGAGCAGGGTAACTTTGATGCCACAACTCCTGTTGCATAGCTTCTTACTCCACAAACGCCTGTTAACCAAGAGGACCGCTCAGGGAAATTAATAATTTAATTGATCACTGATCACTAAAAGACCCTGATCCTTGGCAAAGTTTTCATTATATTAATGGAACATGAATAAGGCAAATAAGGCACAAATATTCAACAGGCAAGATGTAAGCAGTTCAAACAACTGCCCCAGATGCTATGGGCATCCTTTTTTAAAAAAGACAGTGAGCACCTCTCTAAGCTCCATTTTACAGCTGGGCATTTTAGGCGGCACAGCCCCAATTACAGAGGAAACAGGAGTCTATGGGGGATGAAGGTAAAATCAGGAGCTGGGATTGGGGATGTTGTGAGGGCAAAAAGCACATTTTTACCCTTTCAAGTATAAAATGAGCTGAAAAGGCACATATGATGAATCATACAGAGAACAGGAGTCTAGGAGAGAGAACATTCTGATGCCATGTTCAACGTATTGTCACAGGGTTCCTGTCTACTCTCGACCTTGCAAACAGCAAATCCACTTGGGAGAAGTAAGCAAGTTTGAGCTCTGTCACCAAGGTACAAGATGGACACCTGAGCCAAAACTCAGTGGAGCCAGCAGAAAATGAAAAACCCCAGCAGGGTTTCTGGCTTTGGATGAGGCCCTGGAGTACAAAATAGAGGGGGAGTGTTGCTCTTTAAAGACTGCTCCAGAGCCCCCTTTATTTATAAGGTGCACCGTATTACTGAGGCCTTCTCACACAGACAGAAGCAGTAGCAAAAGCAAGGGCTTATAAGCTGAAGTGAAAGAAAATACTTAGAAACACCTCCACAACAGGGATTTCCGTGCATGACGGAAGTTAAATCCAAAATTATTTGGGTTTTTTGTTTTGCTTTTTTGGTGGGGTTTTGTTTTTTTTGTTGTTGTTGTTGGTTTTGGGGTTTTGTTTGCTTCTTTTTTTTTCTTNTTTTTTTTTTTTGGAAAAAAAAAAAAAAAGAGGATGTGGTTGTGAAGATGGCAACAAGAATTTTGCTCCAGCATCAGACTCTATTTCTTAAGAAACCTGTTGCTTGGCTTTGCGCCTCTGCCATGGGTGCTGCCTAAAGGCAGCCCAGGAGAGGGGTGCGATATCCTAGCGAGGTAGTGCTCCAGCACTGGGTACGACTGGCTGCTGGCTTAAAGTTCAGGGCTTTGGGTCACTTCGAAGGGCACTGTGGGACTTTCATACAATCCTTTGCTCATCAGCTCAGACACAAAAACTGCCCTTACATGGGGAGTTGGGGATAGCGAGGATGTATACAAATCCTCAACTGGAAATGCAGTTTGTCCCCAAAGTACTGAGATAAAGAACAGACAGCCCAGTGTTGCCTTTCTCTTAAAAGGCTGAAAACAAAATAGTAATGGGAGACCCAAAGGCCTTCTAAGTCCTCTTCCAGTTGGAAATGGTGGAGAGGATTTCAGTTGGTGCCTGAGTTGGTGCCACACCAAGGACAGAGACAGACCTCCGAATTCCAGTTTTGGGCCCACTCGCTGCTTCAAAGGAGGGATGAAGAGCATTTCTGGATGAAAGCTGTGGGGAGTACTTGCCTGTTTTCTGTTAGTTTCATGACCGTAGTGCCTCGTGAAGAAAAAACAATGAAAGACATCCGCAACATTGGACTGAAACAGAAGAACAAGCCAGATCCGTGTCACACACACACATTACGTTGGCAGATTTTCATTTGCTAAGAAGCAGTGAATGAAAAAATAAATTTTATATATATAGCAAATTAAAATATAATCTTAAGAAAACTTTACCTTATGAACTTCTCAGCTAGGCTTTCCACAAAAGAGTAAATCTCAGTCCAATGATTTCTGACACTTCCAGACCTGCATACAAAACGTAAATGATTGCATTCATCTTATTCCACAGCAAAATTGCTTGTTCCACTCTGTAAGCCTGGGCTACTCCAAAGGTGGTTAGGGACGCAAATTACATAGAGGTCTATGGAGATGAGGCAGCTAACTGTCGAATTCTTCTACAGCAGTTGTGTTGGAAGCTATAACAGGAATCATCATGACAAAACCCACTGACTCAAAGAGAAATAGAAATAGGTCTGAAATGGTTTACCATACAATTTTGAAACACGTTGAGTAGCTCTTCCATCTGCTTTTGTTCCTTTTTAAAGATAAAATATAAATATTCTCTTCTAGTTTAATTAATTCTATTTGACTTCACAAAGTCATCTGCTAGCAGATTATTTACTTTCCTAGAGCACAGCTCTGCCCCTGCAGCCACACAGAAAGTCTTGACTGACCTTCTATTCTCCCAGAATGCGTGGGAGAACATTTGCATGAATTACCGTTTGTTTCTAAAGAGAAAGCTTTTGAAGTAATTCAGAAGGGAAAGGCAGTACTCGTAGCTAATTCACTGGGCTAGCATTCTGGACAGTCAGTCCCTGGCTCTGTTACAAATTTCTTGTGAAAACTCAGGCAACTTAGTTGCATGCACAATCTTACACATTTGTGCTGCTATTCCCAATATATAAAACTGCATTACTGACACTCCCTGGCTTTTTCCTGCTTATTCTTACATTCTCAGAGAACCCCGCAGTCTGGTGGGACTCAGACCTCAAACAGAGCCTTGCATGCAGCAACTCTACAGTAAATGTTAGGTAATCTCTACCATGTGGATCTCTGCCATACACTTTCAAGCCATTAAAAAGGCTACAAAGCATGAGAAGCCAATGGTTTTAAAAGCCCGCCCTAGGACTGTGGCGTTAATGAAAGAACAGCTTGTTTGCTTTCCTTGCCAGGCAAACTTAAGTACCAGGTGTCTTAAGCAGACAGACAAATAAAACAACAGCACATACAGAAAGATCACAGGGGATTAGACAGAGAACTAAAAAAATTTCTGAAATTTAACTACTGTAAAGCAGTAGGTTTCCTCTAACTGCTGTTAGACATTTTTCTGTATAAAGGTATAAAAAAAAGTAAGAAAATGATCCCATATTACAATTCTCAGTTCTACTATGGGCTTTCCAAGTGACCCTATGCCAGTCACTCCTGCCCTGTACATCAGGTACAGATCCTATAGAAGCCTACGTGTGCAACACAATATGGCACTGCCTGCCCTGCAACAGTGCTGGTGAAGTGGAGGAGCAGAGCAAAGATAAAGGGATAAGGACCAAAAGGAGACCCCTGAAGTACATAAACTAGAATAAGCTTGCTTGCGTAACCCTGTGCTTTCATGCTGCTCTTCTAGAGAACTTGCAATTTATTTGCAGAACAAACTGGTTATCAAAGAATGAAGAAATTGCCAGGCACTGAGGGAGGGCAACAAAGCATCGGGGACCGCTCAAATAAAGGGTCTGGATCTTCTGCAGCCTCTGATTTATATGTGCTACGCAACAACATGTTTATATATTCGTGAACAGCACCAATGAAAGATGCCAGCACTATTAGCAAATGAGCCCTTTCATTAAAAGTGAGCCCTCTTCATTAAAAAATAATCCATACTGATGTGAGGTATGTACTTTAAAGACTGCTTTTCCAAAAGGGATCTGAGGCAGTCCAGCACCTACAATCCTCCAGGATTTTTCTGAAAGTCCCAGGCTGAATCTCTAAACATGATGACCTCAAAGAGTTCCTTGAATCTAGGGAAGATGCATTTACAGCTCCCAATTTTTTTTTTTTTTTAATTCTTTCTCTCCCTGGAGTTGACACTTTCAGTTTCATTCTGAGCTTGCCATCCCACTTAAATCCAATTCCTGCAATTTCCAACAGAGGCACTTCCTTACATAGAATAGCCACAGTTTCTTACTTGGAAAAGAATGACCTACTTTGGATGAGGTATCAAATTTCTACTTCCAGCTGCAGAGGCACTGATGCAATCCAAAAAAGAAAGTAGCAACGAATTTTCTTTATAACAGCAACATATGATCATTTCCAGCACCTTTTTAGGACTGTTGGAATTACTTCTCCCCCCTGCCCCTGCTTTTTTTTT
>RSEF01000006.1:19881389-19900650 GCA_003993805.1 Himantopus leucocephalus | reverse complement strand
TTTTTTTTTTTTTTTAAAAAAAATCTATGCCTCAGGCAAAGAATAGCTTGGCAAAACAGCCTAGAAATCAAAAATTTAAGAAAATCAGAAGCCACTAATGGTGGAAAACCATGAAGACTTTTAAAGTGAAAATGCACAGATAATCTTAATACTATGCATTTCCATGTACTCTGACTATAATGAAACACCCCTTCTTGGAAACGGAAAAACCAGTAAGACTAAGAGTAACTAAAACTGGCTGTAATAAACCTGTAGATGCCCACCTCTGAAAACCTAGGGAGGTCTCTGTCATGGGCTAGTCCTCATGGGAAGCAGTGCCTGGCTCTACATCACTGAGCCACAACCCTGTCGAGCAGAGGTTCTTCAGCATGGCAGTGGGTCTCCTTCTCCCCTAGGAGGGATTCTGCACCCACATATTGCTTATCAGCTGGGCAGTGTTGAAGCCAGAGAGAAATACTAGCAAGAAAAGTTTACTGTTCCAAGATCTCTGCTAAGGAGTACCCAGTGAAGTGGTCAGCACTTAATCACTTCCCTCACCACACCCCTCCAAGCCCAGGTGTGTCACCTCCCTCTGCAAATGATGCCCAAGTGCCACTGACACAAGTCGTGTCAAACCCTTCATCAACACCAGTGGGGATGGCCTGACTTATAGAAGAACTTGATTTCCCCTCCCTCCCTCTCAAACTCACCTCTAAATATCCCTGTTTGTGAAGTCTCTTTATTTGCTGTTTCATAAATATATATATATATACACACACGCATCTATATGTGTTCTGGAGGCTTCTGTGGATTGTCCTGATACAGTTTCATCTGTTGCCCCAGGCCTGACCCCATGTCACCAGCAACAGCAGTTTTCATGGCAAAATAAACAAAAAAAATACAACAATAAAATGTTTGTTGAACTATATACTACATTGCCAAACACTGTAAAATATTACTCCCAACACTGACAAACAGAAGCTGCCCAAGACCATTGAAAATGCTGATGCATTTCACTGCTTTTGGGATCTTATCTTTCACTGCAGAATCACTGTTACTGGCAGCATAAACTAAATTGCCGTGCTTCATGGCTGGATCAGATTAGGAGGGTTTTGCCTTGGTTTCCCATGGCAAGTGGGAGGCTCCGAGCATACCCTAAGCTCCTTTCTGACCATGGCCAATGCTTGAAAGCTGTACGCGTTTTTTAACTCCAGTTACTGAGCCTAGAGAAAGCACAGGGTCTTTCAGTGATGTTCTACATCACAAGTTATTCTTGGACATCCACACAGCATGATTTTTACAGCAGTTTCAGTGCTTTTGTTGTTTCCCATAGAACCTTACAGTAACTAAACAAACTCCTGTTAATCAGTGTACCTATGCTAATAGGAGCCTTGGACAAAGCTGATGTATTGTCCCAAGTGCCATCAGTAAATAACCACAAACTGATTCCTTGCCTGGCCTGTTTGAAATCTTACAGGAGTGTACCACTTGGTGGCCAGAGGAACTGTGAGGACTTCTGAATAATGAGGAAAGAATAACAAAGCATGGAAAAGATCGGCGCTGTGCAGAAAAAGAACTGAGTGGAGGACACACGCTCATCCACCCTCACCAGTAACTGGGGGATGCCACGGGGAAGCGATGCAGCCAGGGAATCCCATGTATGCTGCTGTGGAGGTTTGTACCAGTGGATCCACCAAGCCAGCGCTGTCGAAAGACGATGTTACAGCCAGACCTATCTTGTCATCGCGCGCCGTAGAGATTTCCTACTTTGGGTCATCAGCTACTGGGTTCAACTCCTCACATCCATCAAAATGGCCACCATCAGCCAGCTGAGCCCCTCTCCTCCCTGCACTCTCCCTGCTGAAGAAGCCCAGCCAGCCTGACTTTCTCTGCAAAGTACCGAGCCCCGCAGGCCAAAGGCCCCTGCGGATAGCAGCCCACTGCTCACCGGCAGTTCGTGTGCCTGTAGGAGTCCAGCGGCACCGTGAGGTGTCAGCCCTCGGAGGTTACAGAAGTCTCACGGCAGGAGGAAAACGCAAAGCAATAAAGAGCTGGGTGGGCAGCCCGAGCGCCGCAGAAAGCATTTCAGGGCCTGTTTCTGCTGCTGGTTCCGCTGGGGCGAACCTGGAGCAGGTCCAGAGAAGCAGCAGAATTCCCCCAGGTTCATACCTACACAACTGGGGTGAGAATCAGGCCCAAGCAAAGTGAAAAAACCCACAGGGAGCCATTTGTCGCCAGCGCGCTCCCCACTCCACAAGCTGGGTTCCCATTACACACGAGACAAAGAGAAGAGTCAGCAAACCACAACATAGGAAAGAATGTGCTCCCGGCCTTGCTGGGACCAGGCTCGGAGGAGCAGCTGCTGCTCCAGCTCCTGCTGCTGCTGCTGTTTTCCCGAATTTCACATTGCTACTGCTTGATGGGAGGGGAAGAGAGGAGGTCAGCGTGTATTTCTGGGGTGGAAGGAAGTGATGCGATTGTGAGGCCTGATTCTGCTCCGGCTTACTTACTGTGGAGTGACGCCTTCAAGTTTGGCGGAGCTCTATGTCAGTACAAAAAAAAAAAAAGACAAACCAACAGTAAGTGTGTTAGAGTCACGCCTACCTCAGTCTGAGGTATTTCACTGCTCTTTGTGAAGACAAGAAAGTGCGAGATGGGCTGGAAACCTCCTCCTCTTTCCTAACAGGCTCCCCGAGGCGGTGGAAGCTGGAGCCCAGAGACACTGAGCAGCACAGCCCTGACACATGGGGTGCCACTCTCAGCCCGGTTACTTCAGCAGGTGAAAACCAGGAGGGACAGTCGTAAGGTGTCTGTCCTGGGGCATACCTGATTCACAGTTACAGCTAAACTCACTGTCAGGAGCCTATACAGACCAACCTCGTGCGACACACGTCAGACCTGCAGCTTAGCAGTTAAAGCTAAGACCCCAGCACCACCCAAACAGTAAACATTTGTATTACCACACCTACACAGAGAGAAGGTAGCAGGACCCAAAGCCTTTCCTCCCTGCTGAAAGTGAGAAAGTGAAACCCCTTGAAGATACAGAGCTGCCCCTTGTCCTATTCCCTCCCGCCATGCACATTTGCCTCTGTTGCAGATTAGCTGAAGGCAGCAATTCCAGAGATCCTGTAGCAAAAACCAGAGCCATTATTACTGATGCTGGGTTCAGTTTGAGCATGGTGTCAGGGGAGTACAACACCCATTGAGTTTGCAGGTCCCTGTAAGTCTCTATCCCCTCAAGCTAATCGTGACCCTGTATATGGCCCATTACTCAGAAACATGGCACTTTGGTTTTGTTATTTGGAGAGCTCTTTGTGGCCACAACCGCATTGTAGACAACAGAATTCTTGCACACGGCTAATAACTGCTCTGCAATAAAAGCAAACCCTGGGGCATATAGTTTGTTGTGGTTTCAGACACGCACGCGCATGTTCATCTGCCCCTCTGCTCCCTTCTGAGCCAGCAGAGCATTCAAAGTGACAAGAATCTTCCTCTCCCACACAACACTTCTTGCGAGAATGGAAGGGACCTTGACTGGGTGATTCATCCAGGCAAGGAAGGACTAGTTTATATTATCTGCTCCAGAGGCAATTAGAAACACTGGCAGAGACAGCCATTCTAAGACAGTCCTTGCTTCAGAGTACTTGTAATATTAATGGATGAGACAAGGGCTGGAATGTGCAGGGGAAGATGCACAGAAGTGACTGGAAAAATGGATTTTAGTCCTAGGCCGGCAGCCCAAGCACAGGACCCAAAGTACTTGAATCCAAAACATTTTGTGACCAAAACCATTCATTTTATAGATAGCTTTTCTCATACAGAACTACTAACAAAGTGTGCAGCAATATTAGAGACTTCTATAAGCCATGCCTCAAAACACTTCCCTTTGCTCCTACAGTAACCCATCCAATGCACAAGTCCTGCCCACCTGGTGCTATAGCTCTTGCTACATCCCCAGCCAACAAAAGAGCACAAAGGGAAATTCAGAAGCCGTGCTCAGACTGCATCCAACCACTTCAGATCTCCCTGTAAAGCTCCAGAGCTGCTCTGAGCGGCACAAGGGCTGGCAGACCCGCTCTCAGCATCCCCGTCCTCTTCAGCACAACACGGGGAGCAAAGCTGGTCACTCTGTCCCAGTCACGCTTAACAAGGTGCAAATAACAGCCAGGAGCAGGGAGAAAAAACTCGAGATGTAAATAACTCACAGGAGTCAATTCATCTCTGCAAAACAAAAATCCTAGGTCAGTGGGAACCTTACGGTTTACTTCCTTGGCTCAAGCCCCAAATAAATCAGATTTAGTTACATGCATAAATAGACGGCAAATGACAAGCTACCATGGCTTTTTCTTCCCGTTAACTGTACACATTTTATGTCAAATAACCACTACCTATTAGCTTTGCCTTGTGTTTTCTAAAGATTTTTTTCTTCTTGGGGCAGAAGGGAGGAGAATTGGTTTTCCTGAATATTTTTTCCTGCCAAAAGACAAATCTGGCAGAATAATATCAGACAAAATACAAACAAATAAAACCTGGTTCCAATAACATAGGTATGTCTGAAGCTGAATAAAACTTTGCTTTGGAACATTCCAAGCAATTATACCTGGTTGTAAGTAAAATCACAGCACCGGCTGCGATATAACCACAACAAAGAAAGATGCAAAGGCAAAATACCAACTGATTATGTTTCGAAAACAATAAAGAATATGGCTTACAGGCAGCTGGAGAGTATGAGAGGTGTCATGTAGATGATGTGGTTACATTATAAAGGGGAAAAAAAACCATCAGACAGCAAAGGAGGAAGACAGATAGACACAATCATTTTTAAATATACGTGCATAATAATCAATGCCATCTAAGAAAAAAAGCTGATATTTTTGTTCAGACAGCAACTCCTCTCAATCTCAATAGGCAGCTGACCTGCACCAGGTCCTACATCTTATGGTGAATGGAAGTCTGGCCTCAGTAGGTAGATATTCTTGCTTACAGAAAAGGGAGTTCAGCAGCAGCTTGTTGTACAATAGAAAATTTGCAAATGCAATTAAGTTAGGTGACAGAACATGTGTTCAGGCACCTATCTTTGCCAGCAGTCTGATTTCCAATCACAACAATGTTGTTAGCCACACTCTTCCCCTCCTCACACACTACGTAAAACCAGCACACAGAACAACATCAGACCAAGATAGCGCAGAGCGAGAAGCTGCATAAGGTCCCTCAGGTCCAGCTCCACCCTAACACTCTTGGGTTGGGACTATGTGGGTGCAGAAGAGAGGCAGAGGGCTACAGTGAGAGTCTAAGGCCAAAAATACTTGCTCTCACTAGTACTTTAATTCATGAGTGCTAAATTCATCCAAGTCATTGGCAAGGAAATCATCGGGGGGGAAGAAGAGGGGGGGGCACAAAATATGTTTTCCAAACTCTCCTCTTTGTTTGCTTTAAATATGGTATATTGTGAAAAAACAAGGTGTCTAGAGATCAGAATAGCAGCTCCTGAAATGCCTTTTGTTCTGATGGCTTTTTGGCTTGCCTGAAGTGAATTAGGAAATATCAACCCGTTTCCCTCCTGACACCTCCCACTCCCACAAAATTTGCTTTTCAAGGAGAAGTTGAGGAGGTGGACACAGACGCAAAAAACAAAAACAGGAAGGAGATGGGACGGGATAGCTGATTTCCCACCGAATCAGAGGTTGTGGTCTTCCCCACCAGCTCCCTACCAGTGACATTCACCTCTGGAGCGAAGCTCACCAAGTTTAAAAAGAGAGGCAGCTGGAAAGTGGATTACAAGTGAGAGGTTGGCCACAGCGTACTGATGTTTTTACCAAAGTTACTGTTGACAGGGATGCCTTGAGAGCACAGGAGACGAAGCACAACTGATGTGAAAGGCAATATCATTGTGGGCCCAGGAGATGGGAATACCATGAAGAGGGACTACCCAGAAGTTCAAGGGGAAGATGAGGAGTAGCGAAAGGGTAGTTAGGCCAGCCTCCTCCCCAAAAAATTATAATCACTGATCTAAAAGAAAATCAACCAGGGCCTTACTCAAGACATTTGCGCTGCCGTGGTCTGTGCTATGGAAAAAAGAAAACATTTTCCCAAGGCTATGCAGCTCATTTTTCCTCAAAATCCAAACAATTTCTTTGCAAGCATCCCAGCAGGAAAAATGAGCAAATACTTTTGACTATCTCACATTCTCCCCCCCCACNNNNCCCCATTTCCCCCCCCCCCCCCCATTCCTCATCCTGTCTTGCAGTCAAAAAAATAATCAAAGAGATTTCTTCATATTTGGTAAATATAAAACACAGCTCTGCAGCTCAGATCTGTCATGTCAAGCATCGCCAGCAGCAGGTATTTATGGCAGTTGCAAGTCCTTACTTTAAAAGGGTTTCTATTTGTTGCACTAATAAACAATCATAAGGATGCTATCAAGCACTGTTATAATTAGAAAACACTAGAGGTCAGTCATCCTTTCCACCGTGCAAGTGCATTTCACTATGATTACAAACAACAGCTGGATGTTAACAGCAAGGCAGGGATGAAAGGGAGATATTTACATACTCAAGCACACGGATGTCACTACAAGACCTGTTAGTCAAGCAATCAGTTCCCTAAGAGGACCTGTCCTTGGCAGTTTGGCATGAGACTGAAACAAGTTCTCCATGTGCCTGGACAACCCAAGCAAATAAAGCAACCAAAGCAAGTGAGAACTACTCAGCTACCCATTATGTTGGGCTTAAGAGCTATACTTGTTCAAAGGTAAACATGAGATCTTTGATACCACAAGCGACTTGATCTTACCACATGCCATAGGAGAGACGGGTACGCCAACTGCACTGTATACTGCCTTACCTCATGCAGAGGGAGTGACTTAGCTGGAAACAGAAAAATTTCTACTGCTTCAGTATGATACTTTAAAGTCTTCCACTACACCTCCAAATAAGCTCAAGCCTGCATAACTCGTGAAGTACGACATACAGACAGCACAAGATTGCAGACTCTAGGCAGCCGCCTCTGCAGCCAGCAAATGTCCAGTTCTCCTGGCTTCAAGAGATTTGCTCATTTAAGCATCCCCAGAGACAAGGCAGTGGCTCTGGCACCGTCAGACAATCCTAAGGAGGATGGTGGCAGGTCTCCCTCCCACATGTGCTGCTTTTCCCTTTCAGCCTCTCGGACATCCAGGGCCTGGTCCTACTGCTCTGATCTTGCCTATCCCACGGAGTTAACATAAAGGGCTGCAATCAACTTCAGGCAGAGAAAAACTGTAAGAAATCAGCGAGTTTCTTTTTCTAATTGGCAGCATATATATTATAACAATAACTTCACCAGCCGATGATCTTTTCCATCTGATGGTTGTTGCCTGCAGGATTAAATCCCCACAGACTTTGCCTGGCAGAATGAAAAGGAAAAATCATGCCCCAATAAAGTCATTGCAGTAACACACAGCGCTTAGATGCACAAGCAGAAAGGTTTGCTGTCTTCTTCCAATTTGCCTCCTACTCATGTGAGACTACATCTTTCTGTGGGGAAGCAAAGCAAAGCAGATTCAAAGTCATTTTGGTTCACCCAGGCTGACTTCAGAGACAGGGCCTGTCATTCAGGTAAAGAGCGCACTACGGGGTCACAGGATTAAAGCCTGGAGTTTTCACAGAGCCAATGCTTCGATCCCGTTGTTAGACAGCTAATTAAGACTGAATGCATCTAGCTCCAGACTCGCAAGGCACCAAAGAAGGAAGGCGATCCCCAGGCCATGTGGGGATACTCTGTGGTGTATAGGGCGGGGTTTTTCTGGGGATTCTCCCACTAGAAATTAGAGCCAGAATTCTTCCCAGCTATGTATCAGCATGGATATAATTCTAAAAAAACCCGCATCCACTGCATTTTCAGATTTGACCAGCTGCTTCTGACTGGCTTCCTGCCTTCTCCCTACCAGGAATGCCCTGACCCTTCTCAACACTAATGGATTATCTAGTTCTTTTCTGATGAACTGTCCCAAGATCCGGAGTCTATCCACCCAGCCAATCCTCCCTGCCTCCGTAAAACTCCTTGTACCGTGCCAGATGACACAGAATACAGCTGGGATTAAATACACCCTCAGCCAGCATGGGACCTATGGCTCCAGAAATCTGGCACTCTAATATTACCCATATGGATTGTAATGTAATCTCATTGAGGCCAAAAGCAGCTTTGCCATCACATTGCCACAGACTTGATAGGAGCAGGGATGGATTCTAAAACCACTCAGGAGCCCAAGTAATTTTTACTACAGCTTTTTACCAAGGAACTCTTTGGTATAACTCTCAAAGGTTATAAAGACTCCATTTGCAACTGAAGCCAAAGAGAATTTTCCCACTGGAGCCAAAGTTGGTGACCATAATCAGGTCTGGTCTCCAATGGACCACTGTACTGAGCAACCAGCACCTGAGCCAAGACACAAAACCTGTAGCCTGCTAAAAGAAAATGTATGATTTCATGTCCACAATACTGAAGAGGAACTTGCTTATACAACCAACTTCCTATCGCTTGACATACCAGTAACTCTGAGCAAATCACTCTCTTCTCTGCCTTGATCTCCCCAAATACAACATGAGTGATAACAGTGATCACCCCAATAAAGTGCTTTCTGATCTACCGATGAAAAGTAGCACAGGAGCGCAGTGTGCTGATTGCTAGGCGTACACAATGCCACTGTCAACAAGGAAATCGCACCGCAGAAGACAGATACCATGTCACAGAACCCATATTGCAACCACTGACATTCATTGTTACAGGGAATTCAATACAAGAAGTGAGCATAACAACAGTACCAGTCACTTCTAGAAACCCTGGCGAGAATGAATTTGAGAACTAAAACTAGCCCCCCACAGAGCTCTTCCTAGACATGAAGATTACTTCAGGCACAAGTTCTTAGTGGGGGGAAAAAAAAAAACCAAACCAATGACCACATGCCATGGTGTGTTAGTGCATCTTTTAGAAAGCCAGAATGCCTTTGGTCTTCAGATCCTTTTGCTCCAAAACCAGAATCACTACTTAATGATACTTTTTTTTCTTCGTGTTGAATGTGGGAATATACTGGCTCCTGAGTGATGGTGGCATTTTGCCGCACGCAGGCTGTGCAGAAAGCGTGATGGACTGAACAGTTCTCCCAACTGGGAAGCAGCACAATGCAGAATTTATACCTGGCTTGTGGGTAAGAATCACAAAGAAAAGGCTTTGGTCTTTCATAATACCATACCATGTATGTAACCCAGCATGTATTAGATAACACAGCCATCACACTGAGGATATGTGGGAAACTAACAATTTACTCCTTGAGTTTAACCCTCAGCTGTCAAGCTGGAGCAGTGCGCCAAGAGAAATAGAAATTTGCACCTCCTGAAAAACACCTGTGGGTGTGCCAGTTTACACTTACTTTGCTAGTACTTGCTGTAACATGCCTATAAACGTGAGCTTAACCATACCCTCTGGCCATACCTAAATTGGGCTAACACAGTGTTAAAGAGAAGTATTTCCCAACCTATTTTAATAGAGGTAACTCAAACACAGTTTTAGACAATCCCGAAGAAGCTTAGCAGAAACAAGTTTTACAAAACCGTACAGTGAGTCTGTAAAAAAGCAACCACTACACACAAGCAGCCTAGTCTTAACTTCAGGTAGGTCTGCACAGCCCCGGCGCTGCTAAATCCCACAGGTGACATCTCAGCGCTCAGCCCAAGTCTCGACACCAAACTCCAGGAGTGCTGGGGGCACTGACCAACATCCCCTCAAATCCAACACCCACAGCCCACCCACCACACGCTGCAACCTGAAGGCGACCTGATTTCCCGGCTTCGCATGTGCAACTAACCCAGGATAATGCACGGTGCTCCCCTAAATGCTCCGCTAGGGAAACGTGCAAGTTTTGGGGAGCAAAAATAAGGACCCTGCCCCACACATCATGTTTGGCACCGGGGGAGGTGGGGGAAGGCACCCGGCGAGACGGGGGGGGTGGGGGTGGGGGAATGTCCCTGCTGCTGCAAAGAGGCACTGAAGGGTGAATAAACGTTTTTAAATGAGACTGTCACTTACTTATCCAGGATGAAGTAGAGATCAAAGGCACCGTGACAGGAGCGCTGCTCTTCTTGCTCTTCCTCCTCCTCCGACGGGGCGCAGGAGGTTAGGCTCCCCATCGCCAGCAAGAAGCAGCACAAAAACGCTGCTTTCTCCACGCTGCTCCTGCAACTCGCCATCTTTTCCCTTCCTTAATTCTTCCTCCTCCCCCAGTCTCTCTCTCTCCCTCTCTCTGCAGACCTTGAGGGCTCTTCGGNGGAAAAAAAAAAAAAAAAAAGGAAGATAGAAAAAACCAAAAATCACTAACTTAAGGATCTCAGCTTAACCCTGGGGGCTCACGGCAGCCCTGCCTGCCGGGCACCGGACTGCTGGCTCAGGGCTGGGGGGCTCAGCCGGGCCGGATGGTCCCCAGCGCCCCGTCCCCATGCCCCGCCGCCTCGGCGGATGCCCCGAGCGGCTCAGCCCCGTCCCGCACGGCGAGAAGCGGCTCCTCTCGCCAGGGCCAGAGGCAGGAAGGGGCAGAGGGAGGGGAGCGGGGGGGAGGGAGACAGGATCTTATGGGGGAAAGCTGAACCGGGACTTTCCTGTTCCGGGATACCGAGGTGGGAAAGGCTGCTGCGAGCGGGGAACCGAGGTTAGGGACCGCTGCACCCCAGCCCCGCCGCCCCCCGCGGGAACAGGGCAAGCGGGTGTCCCTCCCTCCCTCCCGGGCTGCCCGCGGGGCGCTTGGCAGCTGCGGCCGGGAAAGGGAGCGCAGCCGCCCCGCCGCCCCTGCGGGGACGGGGCAGCGGGGAAAGGGGCAGGGGGGCTCCGCAGGCGGCGGGGGGAGGAAGCCCGGCCGAGGGCAGGGGCAGCCCGGCTGCGCTCCGGGGCAGCGCCGCGCGTCCTGCTCTGCCGCTTGGGGGGCGGCGGGGGGGGGTCCAGAGGTGACTGGGGTTGAGAGGTGTCAGAGAGAAGTCGCAGCGGGAGATGGCCGTCACTGCAAAAACCTGTGACAAACCGGGGCTGGGGGGTACGACGCGAGGGGGCAATTGTGAAAAAATAAGTTGCAGGAGATGAGTACGATTAAAAAGGTTGTTACCCGGGGGCGGGGGTAAGGGCAGGTTTTCACGACCCTCTCAATTTGCCACAGCAAATTGTTTCTCCTCCGTGGTAAAGAACCTTACTTTACTCACACTGGAGTCTGCACACATCCTGCAGGCAATGAGTAACGATGAAACGAAATCTCTTAATGGAGGCTTTGCACAGTAGCATAAACGCTCTCCGCCTGATACACACAGGTTACAAAGTACTGCCCTATAAAGAGGTGACCCAGCTCATGTGGATGCCGTCTCCAAAGTTTGAATAATTAGTGGCTTCCAGCCGCTTCCCCCTCCCCCACACCCTTTGCAGCCCCTAATTAATGAAAAGAGCCACGGGGAGGGATGCGAGCAGAGTCACTTTGCATGACAGAGTTGGGACTAGACGTTTCCCTCTCCTTCTTGGGGGGAGGCTTTTGAACGCCAGTCAAGGTCGAGGGAATCCATCCCCTGTGGGGTACTGGCACGCCGCCCCACCGGGCAGTAGCCCCCACAAACACCCATCGCTTCGCTGGGGGCCTGTTCATCCGGCCAGAAGCCGTTTCTACGTGCCAACAGCAAAAAGTGACACCTCCTTCCGCCGCCGAGAAAGCTGGTACCCGAGGGAGCGCAGGGCCCAGCCGGTCGGGGCTGATCCCGCTGCCCTGCGGACGAAGGGGGCTGGAAGGGCTGCGGTGTGTGGGGTGTCCACTGCAGCACCCGGCAGCTCTGTCCCCGGCTCTGCCGGCTCCGCGGTAGGTGTGCAGCTCCACCGGGAGGCGGCGGGGTGCCCCCACGCAGCCGGCGGGCCCTTTCCCTCCGCGCCCGACATGGACACGCGTGGACGCGGCGCGCCTGCCCCCGCCGCGCAGAGCTCCTTCCCCGTCGGACCCGGTGCCCCCTCCAGCAGCCCTTCGCGTGTTTTGTGCCGTGTGGGTTTGCCGCCCGCAAGTCTGAAATAAAAGCTTGCACTGCGAGGAAAGCATCTCGGTTTCAGTTCCCTGTGTCTGTGCTAGACCGAGTTGACACACGCAACCGCGGCGGCGGTCGGCGATTTATCAAGCAAAGATTAGAGGGTCCACCGGTTTTCAGCCCAGTTTTAACTATGCACGGCTAGAAGCTGAATGCATTGCTTGAGCTAACCACTTTAAAGATTTTTTTTGTGCACTGGCCAGTCGAGACCCAGTGATTACTTAGATCATGGAGAAATACAAGAAACCCACATCCTCCCTGGTGACATTCACAAAAAATGAGCAAGCGACTGCTGGGCAGCAGGAATCCCCTTCTTCCCGCTCCGCCGGGCCGCGGCCTCGGCGGTGCCCACTAGCGTCCGCAGCCCGCACCGTCCCCGGTAGCGCCGCGTCCCGCCCGCCCTCGCTGCCCCTCCCCTCCCCCCCCCCGCCAGCTACCGCGGCCTTCCAAAACGCAATTAAAAATGCTGCAGATTCCCTCGGCGCTTGGTGAATATCAGATCGTTTCGTAAAATAACGCCGCAGACTTCAAGGGAGTCCCTAAAGCAGAATAAGGCACTACAAAGAAAAATGTGGCTGTAACTATTTTCTGATAACGTGCACTGCCCCTCTCTGAGCGCTGCTGAGCGCTTGCTCTGCAAAGAGAGCGGGCTGCCCGACTCCCCTTCTCCGGATGATACGCGGTCCCGGCGAGGGGGGGCATGTTTTAAGGCTCGTCGGGCGTACGCGGAGGCAATGCCACCCCCGCGGGGAGCGCCGGCTACCGACCGCCACGGTTACGGCTGGGCCCGGGGAATGCGGGGCTGCGGCTCTGCGGCCGCCCCGGCCCCGGCGGGGAGGCCCGGGCAGGGCGGAGGGCTGCGGGCCGACTCCGGGGGGCCGCCTCCCGCCGCCACAGCCTGCCGTTTTCAGCAAAATGGGTGTTCCGAGCTGGCTGAGACCCTCCGGTGGCCGTCACGCACCCCGGGCAAGCCTGACGGTCGGGAACGGGAACGAGGTGTGTGTGTGCGGGGTTAGTGCTTCTGTGCGGGGAGGCGGGGCGGGCCGGGGGCGCAGCCCCGGCGCTGCCGGTGACACGGGTTCCTTTGATCGGGTGTTGCTCGAAGGAAAATCAAACCGACCATCAGCTGGGCTGACCGTAAGATGCGGATCTTACCCTGGTACACAGGTTACCTCCGCGCACGGTCCCACAGTGATTCAAGTTCCGTAAGGCAGGCGACAACGTCTAATTATCCTCTCCTACGCTCCCTGTAGCTATTTGCAGTAAAGGCTGCGCAAATAGAAACTCTTGTGAGATGAAGTGCAGTGGGAATTGTTCATGTCGGTTTCTTGACATCTGCACCCCGAATCAGAAGGTGTTTCCGCAGAAGTATTAGGAGATGCCCCCGGCACAGAAGCCCGTCCCTGGGGGTGGGGGGGGTGGGGGGGGTGGTGGGATGCGGGACCTCCCCGCAGCGGCGGCTCAGCTGCCGCACCCCCCGGACGCCCCGTAACGTCGTTCCTTCTGCCCGAGGGGAATTCTAAAAGACCACGCAGACTCTTGACTTCATCCGCTTTAATCCCTGTAGCACAGAGCACGTAGAGCGTGATTCATTCTCTTTATTGGTATAAGATTACTCTTTAATTGCAGCGAAAATCCATCCTTTCAAAAGCATTAGAGGGTTGACGTTTCTCTTCCCAATACAAGCCAATATTCAGATTACATGGACACTAATCAAATAACCCGGGTTATTTCATTTGTCAACATGTTCATAAGAATTTTCTACCAGGCGTTAAAGGCATTTATATGGAACGACATCTTTCAAAAGCAATGTCGCTAGTCCAGATTTAGGGAATATTTGATTATGACAAGACGTTTGATGGTTTTATTTTACATACCGGCTGGGCGAGTACTTTCTATGAAGCAGTAATTTTCATTTTAAGCCACTCTGGTCAACACCTGCAACTCCCAGAATAGCCTTATATTCGAAAGTGTCGTGAGGTTCTCTAAAGTGCAACTGGGAAGAAGGCTTTGGAGGCGTTTTTGTTTGGCTTGGGTTTTTTTTCCCCCAACTTTAAAAGAAACTCCTCTTTTTCAAGTACCGTTACAAGGAGGAATCCCGTCCACCTTCTGAGCCCCCCATCGCTGCGCTTCGCAGCCGCTCCCGGGATGGCTTCGTCCCCGGGAAGGGCTCCGCGCCCTCCGCGGGCGGGAGTGGCAGCGGGTCCGGGGGAAGGGGGACGGCTGGGGGGCACGGCTGGGTGCCGGGGGGGGCGGGTAGTGGTGCCGGGGGTGGGGGACAGGCTGTGCGGTAGGCGTTTCCCGGGGTCTGCTCTGGGCGGGGAGCCGTGGNGGGGGGGGGGGGGGGGGGGGGGGGGGGGGGGGGGGGGGGGGGGGGGGGGGGGGGGGGGGGACGACGACACCCCGCTGCCGGAGAGCCCCTGTCCGCGGTGAACCGTCAGCGGGACCCGCAGGTGAGCGGGACCGGGGCAGAGGGGACCGCGGTGGTCCCGGTCCGGGGCGCGGGGGTGGGGGTGGCAGCGGGCGGCGAAGCGGGCAGCATGCGCCGTGCCTCCCCCCGGCCCCGGCTGCGCGGCCGCGGAGCGGTGCGCTCCCTGCCCGGAGCGGGTAAGGGCGGCGGTGAGGGATCGCGGCGTTTTCAGGACGCATCGACGGGGTGGCGGGGGTGGAGACGGCGGCCGAGGGGCTCCCCGACCAGCCCGGGCGCCGCCGCAGCGCCGGGACCCGCCGGGCCCGGGGCCGGGCTGCCCCGGGGGGTGGGGGGGTGGGGGGGAGCAGGCGAGGGCACGGGAGTGCTCCTTGGTGACTAGTGCTTAACCTCGACCTTGTCACCGCCCGCTTCAGTGCGGCAGCGAGGGGCCCCGGGAGGATCCCCCCCTCCCGGCGGCGGGTACCGTCCCTGGGCTGCGGGGGGCGATGCGGAGGCGGCTCAGGGAAAGGGGGGAGGAGAGGGGGAGGCGGCGCCCCCTCGGCAACCCCGAAGGTAGTAGCCCTTTTCCTCCCTCCCGGCTCCTCTTCTCTCGCCGAGACCTCTCGAGCATCAGTTGCCCTTTTTATTGGTTACAGTTCTCCTCATCCTTCCAGCTTCGACAGGTGATCAGAGCATCGTGGCGGTCTTAGGTACTCACTTAGGGTCTAAACTGCTTTTAAGAAATTGATGAACTTTCTTTGGAATACCTCCCATTGTTATTCTCTGTTTGTATCTAATATAAGGATATTCATGTTCCTTAGTAGAAATTTCCTACTGGTTAAGTAAGTTAGAAGCTGCTATTGTTGTCACTTTAAAATGTCACCTTGATCTTTACATTTGCAAATCTTTCCGTGAAAAGGTTTCTGTAGGAATACAGTGTACTACAAATGTTTGAAACATTTTAATGTCTTTATTCCGTGATCAGACAGGTACTAGTTGGAAGAAATGTCATTAAATCTTGATCGAAGATGTGATTTTTAAATAGTTTTATATTTTTAGTATAGTTGCTCTTAAATAAAAAGCGGTTGTATTTATGCATGAAATTCAGAATTTAATAATAAATTATTGCTCAGGAGCTATCCCTTATTTTTGGCTTTTAAAAACGCAAAATTTAGTGTTTGACAGCTCTTGTTTCCATTTATTAGATATAATTGGTACTAGAGAGAGGGATTTATTTGGGCAATAGGAAGACTGGGAGATTAAATTTAAGATTTATTTCTTTAAATGTGTACAACTACACCAAAGCATAAGCTGCTTTTCGAGAAAGCAAATTTATTCAGTATTTAAGCATCTTCCAGTATTTCAAAGCAAAGTAGAACTGTCTTATAGAACTCTATAGAGATATCATCTTATAGGAAAAAAAATATAGCTTTATAACTGTAGAAATACTAACATAAAGTCGAAATATTAACATAAAGTCAAAATATTACTTTAGCTTCTATTATCTGAACATAATATAACCAGACAAGAAAGTACAAAAATAAATTTTGTGGAAAGAATTATAGATTGTATGGAAGATTTTGCAGAATAAATTACTTGGCTAAGTCCTTGTATGTTATAAGTGGATATTCCTATATCTGTAATGCTGTGAATCTGTTAGTATAATTTTCCTACAGCACAGTCATATGTTACTTGCAAATGCTATTAATAAACAGCAAGTCAAAGAACAAAGTATTTTGTTGGGAAACATGTTATTTTCAGTCAGACCTATTTTAATTTACAAAATTCACTTTCCATTAAAAGGTTTCTTTGTGTGGTGTAAAATAAATTGCCAATGTTGTTCCTCACAATTTCCCCTTACATAGTGTTCTTCAGCTCAATTACTTGCTGTTATTGGAGTTGACATTATGTAGTAAGTTTAGCATTAATGTAAATAATGTAAGTTAATGTTACTTAGGACTGTTGAAGAAATCTCTGGTATTAACCATGTGAAAGTGACTGCTCTTAGTTTTAAAATATTGGTCTTCAAATACAGATGATGGACCTGCAAAATTGAAAAGATGATTTAGCTGTATGTATAGCTATACGTATAGTTGTGAATGCATGTGTGTGTATATATGTGTGTGTACATATATATACATATATGCTTACACACCCATATATTAGTTTTCTGTCAGAAAGAGACATTGAACAGATACAATGTTTTTTAAATCGAGAGGTACCAAAAATAAATAGCAGGACTGTTAAACAAGAACATAGCTTATGTATCTTGAACATCAATCAGATAGTGTAATTTCTTTTAATTTGTGAAAAGGAGACACGGACGTGAACTGTACGAAGAGGGAGGAAAACTGGTTTGTGACTGTTTTCACAAGTTACAAATTTTGGCTGAGTCTGGTTGTGTTTGGCTCAGTCTGGTTGTGTTAGAATTGTGTTGGTTGTTTGGCTGGTTGTTTCTCCATTTTCTGTGGCTACTCATAGGGAATGGTGGTTTTGTCTGCATGGATGCCTGGGTGAAGGAAAAAATGCACAAATCTGTGTGAGAACAAACGCGTTCGCACAAATTGCCCTGGTTGGGGCTCCTATTTATGTGAGTCAGACAAGGATTTTGCTGAAAGTGGATACACACGGCTGCGTGACAAGTAACTTTCTTACACTATGTTGACAGATGAATAGTTGCCTTCTCTGTTCCCCCTCCCGTGGAATAACTTTGTTGCTTTAAAATGCATGTTTGTTGTACGCTTTTTTGTATGTGAGAAAAGTAAAGGGATTTTTACATTTGCTTTCTCTCCCTTCCTGGTTGTCCCCCGTAAAATTCAAAACTCCTGTGTCATTCGGGGGCATTGTGTCTGTTGCTGAATGGTGAACAACGCCAAGAGCAGTGGGAGCAGAAACCAGACCAAGTCTCTGAGGTCACCACTAGCACAGTTCAGGTCTGGAATATGAGATACTGTGTGTTCTGAACTGAAATATATCCATATAGCGTAGTGCACGTACTATGCCGTTGCAATGATGTTAATTCATAGCATTTACAGCCTCATAATACTCAAACCTGTCTGGGAGTTAGAACGTGCTCCCTGTATCCTACAGAAACCCTATTTTTTAGGTCTTAGGCCTTTGCCAAGAGCAAAGTGATGGATGAAGGTAATGCTTCCATCAGACAGAACAGTAGTCTAGTGAAGAGTCAGCCCTTCAGTACAGTGCCCTGCACACAAAAATTAAGTCTTTGAAAGCCAGCAGACTACAGATCTGTAGTCAGCTGCTCTTTATCCAGAGGTGGATTGTTTGACTTATGCATGACTTGTACATGCCAGTACCATCCACCAGGGTCCATTAGATCAGATGCAGTGCCAGACAGAAGCACTAATTCTGCCTCTGGGGCCAACCCAACTGGAAAGGAGCATTGACATTTCGTGCATCACAGAGCCAAACTCCTAGACCCAGTCTGTCTGAACCACTGGGATAGCAGAAAATAAAGATATTTCATCCAAGCACTGGGAGGTGTGAAACAGAGACCGCAGTGACTCTGTCGCTCATGTTCCACTGGATTTAAAACCTCCAGTTTACTATAAGGTCTGCGAAATCAAAGAAGGCTTCACCTGGAGCTATGCAGATACCATTGCATCACACACCTCAGCAAATCAGTATTAACCAGGCTTTCCTGCTCTGTGGGAGAGTCCATTCCTCTCCTGCCTACCCTGTTTCCTGCCGTGGAAGATGGTGGCAGTAGAAATAGGGGTTCAATGTGGAAATTTCCTAAGAACATAGGGAAGCTTGGTGCTGAGCTGCCATTTGAAAGTCATTGGACTAGGTTACATGACTCTACTGGGACTTGTTCAAATCTCAGTTATATTCTCATTATGCTAGATCTGATGCTAAATCATCTCAGACATGTTGTTTCTGGGCTTCAGGTAAAGAGTGGAAATTGAATCCTTGTGGTGGTCTTGGAGAAGTAATTCAGTCCACATCTACCTTGGAGAGGCACCTCTTCATTTCTGTGGGGCAGCTGCCATGCATCAAGAGAGTGCCTGCTTCAGCTTTCCCTAATCTCAGAGAAAATAAGAAGGAATTTGGAAGCTTTTCTTTTAATCTCCACTTCCAAATGGCTCCTGTATTTCACAAAACTTGCTTAAGGCAAAAGTGGACCTTGAGGTATTTACTCATTTCCAGGCAGGGATTTTAGCTCTGCCTTCTTCATTAGTCCCACTGAAGTTTGAGAGATTGTTCATCATAAAAAGATTTGGCAGCTTCATGATTCAATAGGCTGGGTATCCAGCCAAGATATAATGATGGTTCATCAAGAGCTGTCAGCTTACATTGCATGTACTGTAGATTTCAGGTGATGAAAGAATCTCAAGACCACAAAGCCTTGAAATAGTAAGAACTGGAGAACTGCTCCCTGAAGATACGATGATACAACAACAAAACTGTGAGCACCCCACAAGCTTGGAGGTCTCTGATTCACAATAAAACCTCCAGACTTAACTCATGCTCCAGAAGGGGCCAATTTCTGGAAGCTCAAAGTAGACACCAGGCTCTTCACTCCAAGCTGCCTTGTGATCTTTTCAGGGGATGCTAGGCAGTGAGTTTCCCTGTTCCTACCGACTGTTTTTAGGGGCTTGTCAGGCCACAGTTGTGCAGCTGCTGTACAAGAAGGTATGATGAAAGAAAGCTGGGGATGCCTGGAATGCCAAGGGAAAACAATTTTCATGGATCAGGCTATGTCAGTCCCAATTTTGTTCATAGAATCATAGAATAGTTTAGGTTGGAAGGGACATTAAAGATCATCTAGTTCCAACCC
>RSEF01000006.1:19870261-19881289 GCA_003993805.1 Himantopus leucocephalus | reverse complement strand
TGCTCCAGCCCTCTGATCATCTTCATGGCCCTCCTCTGGATTCCGTTCACCTCTGTAGTCAGTGAATTCCTCCTTGGTGCATAGCTGTATTTCCTTCTGCTTCTTCCCAGATGCCTGGCTCAGGCAAGCTGCAGGGACTGAGTCATCCCAGGAGTACAGGGGATGTGTTCAGAGCAGCAGTACATCAAGGGCTATGAGGAACTGAGAAGAGAGGTGCTCACAGTATGCCCCAGTTGTAGCCCTGGACAACAAAAAAAAAATTCCAGTCTCCACAGGTTTTGTTATCATGATCTCAGTTACTTTATCAGTGCTAATTGGGCTGTTCCTAACACACTGTCATGGGAAGTGGCTCACTGGCAGGAAAGGGCCATCTATGAATTAACTGTGCCCTTGCTTCTTACACAGAATGATTGCTGGGATCCAAATTTGCCACCAGTGAAAATGGGAGGATGAAAGACCATAGTCAGAGCTCAGAAATTCAAGGAATGTTGTCTATGGGCTGTTTCTCAAAGATGGAAGGGTTGCTAAACTTGAGACTTGGAAATAAGTGACACATGACTAGTTTTCTTTCTTAAAATCAACAGCAACTCCTTTCTTTCCAAGGTAATCCAAGACTTTTGTGTACTCTGCTTGGGATGTAATGGCTGTCTGAGGGGCAGCAAACCCACAGCTGGCTTTGTACATCCCAAATAGGCTGGGAATGGTGGCACATAGCTACAGCTGCCTCTCCTCTCCATGTACACTGGTACAATTTTCTTCATATACATGGGATTTTCAGCAGTAAAGCTATGAAGGAATTGCTTCATGCCTAAAAGGAAATATCTCCCAGACTTGAGCCCAAGCTGAAGCACAGAAGCTCTATCTTGCAAGCAGCAGTGAGCTAACAGAAACAGCTTTTGTACACTTTTCATGCTTTAAAAGGACCTTCTCAGCTTGTAATTTAATAGATTTAGGAAACAGGTTGCAGTTTCTTTCAGGATTGATTTTGTGGGTTCTGGAATTACCTATTTTATCTTTTAAAACAAGAGTTCTCCACTCTTTTCTTTGATTTCCTGCCAGTTTCCTTCAGTTTTAGCTTTGGTTCTTCTCCATTCAAGTTCACAACTTGAATGAAAAGAGAATAAAGTCTTGCACAGAAGGAAAGCAAATGTATAAAACCCAAGAAGTGGATTTTCTCACTTTTCCATCTGATTCCCATGGAATTCCCTTCATGTGTTAAGAATCCTCAGTTCCTTATAACAACAGAGAATAATAAATGCTGCAGACAGAAGCACTCTGTCTGCATCAGCTGAATTCCTTTAATATCTGTAGTTTATTGTGCATGACACTGCACGCCTGATCATGGATTCCTCAGACCGACAGACCTCCTATTGAAATCAAAGGCAGTTTTGGCCGTGGCCACAGGAGTGCATTGGCACAAAGTCACAGGTTATGCGCTTCAGGGAAAACACTGTCACGCTTTTGATTAGAGAGGAGCAAGTTAAAAGGTGAAGGAAATGATAGTTCCAGTATTTAATTTTATTTTTTTTTCTTTCAGTTGTGTTGACCTGGCAAATGCAGAGCTATCCTGTTTATGTTAGTCCCTGCTCTGGAAAAAGTCTGGAGCAGATGTAAAAATGGTTGGGGAGACTGTGGGATGATGCTTTCCAGGATCAAATACTTTCACTAGGTTTTATGAGTAACTTCTGTACTGTTTTTTTTCCCAACTAGGGAAATTTCTTTGTAAGTGATATCACTATATGCAAATTAATCTACAGTTAAAATGGAATGTAAAGGTGAAATAGATGAAGCTACTGATTTTTTAAAAAATCAAATTAATTGAAGAGAACCAATTTTTATTATCCCCTTCAATTTATGACTGTGAAGAGCTGAACTAGCGAATTAAGTTCTACCTGAAAAGTTTCCTCTCTTGCAAAGGTGATTCATTTGTTTCCTTCACATTTGCAAAGTCGATCATAATATAAAGCCAGGCTACCAGTGCTTTTATGATCACCAAGAAACTCCAAGTGATACCACAGTTCAACATCGTTACTGTGGCAAGGAGAATCGGGCCAAGTCCTATGAAAATAGGAGACGGGAGCCCTTGCTCAAAGTGGTCTTTCCACATTTGAGCATTTCCAGATATTTCTTAGAAGAGCTTGCAGTGACATCTGAAGGCCATATAGTAGAAAATCAGGGATCTGAATATTAGCTCAGAACTGTTCCTATGCCCTTTTCTCACTTCCCCTCTCTAGAAACGTATTTTTCCCATGAGGTAAGGAACCTACATAAAAATTTTTCAGGAAGGCAGAAGCTGTAACCCTAGTTAGTTAATGGGATGATATGCAAGTGCTAGGAAACGGGGAGAGAGGAGGAGGAGAAGGCTACTTGCAGGGTTCCAGCATGGAAGAGCATTCAGGAAACCAAAAGATGACTAGCAATTTATGTGCTGCTTCTGGAAGCAAGCAGGCTGGGAGCAGTTGCTGGGAGCACCATCTATTTTATGTGCTTTTTGATGGAGCATCCACAACTGCATAATCTATAGGGAGTTGCCTGCCCATAGGTAGTTGTTGTTTGACAGATCTGTCACACTTCTCAGAAATCAAGATGCAAAATCCATGACTCACGGACATGGTATATATGTATCAGATACTCTCTGGGGGATGAAGAGTCCATTAAATAGCAAGTCCCTAAACTCATCCATATGAAGAATTCACATCTGTGACAGATAGAATATGGAGAGTACCCATCGTCTAACAGGTGAACTGACTCTAATGTGCTAGTAAAGCACTATAAATATTCATTTTATTTCACCCTTTCAGAGGCATGTGGAGGGGTGAGCCCAGAGGGATAGGAACTGCTTATGCAGAACACAAGCGAGAGCAGCAGGATTATGTTACATGAGGGGGATCACGTCTCTAGGAGGCAATGGCACTCCCAGCACTGGCAGTTTGAGGCAAGCATATCATTGCCTGCATGATACAGAGCTGAAGATATGACCTTCACAAAGAGGCTTAGGACAGAATTCTGTAAACTTTGCTATATACTAGGAAAGGAATTAATTAGTCAGATGTAGGACAGCTAGTGAATATCTAAGATATGAGAGTACAGCAGAATTATTTCTCCTTAAAGGAGGTAGCCAAAGTGTGGAAATCAATAATATAAAGACAAGAGTAATCTGTTAGGTGAAGTCTTGGAGAATTCTCTGTTATGATCATTTTCTCTGTCCTTCACTCACTATGAAGAATGTTAGCAAGTTACCTAATTCAGTCTGTTGAAGAAAAATTCCAGGCATTCTGGTATACCTTCTCCATTTGTCATTATGAGTCTGTAGGTTCTTAATAAGTATGACTTTCCTTAGACTATGAAGACTGTTGGCAAAGATGTGAGATTTGCATTGAGACTGGATTTAGAATTAACCAAGAGCTCAAGTACTGCCTTCATTCGTTGGTGTAGAATTCCCATTCAAGTTCAAGTCTGAGGTTTCTGAAAACTAAGGAAAGTTTTGCAAAAAAGAAGCATTCTTGGTTGTGGCTGAAGTTTTGGCTTTAGATTATAACCGAATTAAAAACATGGAGAGGTTAGTCTAGATCCAAATCAAACTTCCATCAAAATCGAGAGGTATTTCATATTTATATTCTGGCCCACTCACACTTCATCTTACTTTGTTCCAGCTCATTTCTGTGATCTGTTTGAAGCGCTGCAGGCGGTGCCACTATGTTCCGGCAAGGCTAAGCTATCTGCCAATGCTATCGAGCTCTGAGGTTGCATTGACTGTTACACAGCAACCCCTCTGCATGGCATGCTGCCATAGCATACTCACACACCTGCTGACCCCCCTGGAGGATCCAGCAGATGCCCTTCGGACAGCAGCCAGCCCTGACCTTGCACGCAGTCGTTCCTCGGCTGTCTCTGGGTGCGCAATGAGTGCTGGCAGGACTGAAAAGAGCACAGCTGATTAGGGCCCTGGGCAATCTCATGCCCACACCCTCTTGCGATTTACTCCTGTAAAGTGTCAATGAGTATTTTACCAGACTTGCTGAGGTAAGACCACAGGGCGGATTTAGGCTTGGGATACTCCAAAACTTCCCTGAGCTTTGCTGAAATGCACCTCCATGTGCATTTTCCAGACACTACCATCCTGAAACTCATGGGACAACGGTAAAATCTATGTTAGTAAACTTTCTTAAAAAGTGCCATTCAGCCTGATAAGTTTCTTTAACAGCAACAACCATTAAAAAGTGATTTTAACCAGCCTGCAGTGTAGAAATACATTGCCTAGGTTGTCTGCATGTGGGTGTGGGTACCCTCTTTTATGGTGCAGCTGCTGAGCTGCACAATCCAGCCAGAATATTTCAGTGATGCCTGTAAAGCTTTTATAGATACTTAGCTCCCCTTCATCTCTTACTCCTGTTGTCTGTGGTCCTTTTATCTGCCTTCAGCTCCTCTGTTGCATTTCCTTTGCTTCACCAGAGTGTTCAGAGAGTAAATCAGATCGATTTCTCTCTCTTCTCTCAAGTCATGTTTCAAGACTTGGTCTTTACTTTCAAGGAGGTCAGAATTTCAAGATAAGGGCTGTGGCTACCAGAGAACACCCCCACCCCTCACCTGTGCAGGAGGCAAGACTTGTTCCAGTGCTGTCCTGTGGATGAATCTGCACTTTGCAGTGGAGACCTTGCAGCTAGTGCTGGCGCAGGTCAGACAGCCCGCAGGACACAGCATATCCCTTTGCAGAGGTAGCAGCTCATTTTTGAAAGCAGTACAGTTATGCTTGCTCGCTGTCACCCCTCAGCTGATGAACTTGCCTCTGTAACACAAGCGGAAATCTCATCCGTGCAGAGGGACGAGCTTTCTCATGTTTTTTGGAGACTGGAGAAGACAGATTCATCCTTTTCCTTCTAACAGATGTTGCAGAGTATCACCACTCTCCACTCCGAGTACCAGCAGCACATCTGCAGCCTACCTTCTCTGTTTCAAGAAGAGAATGCTGTAAATTTAAACTACACTCCCTCCCTGACATAACCCTGACTAAACCCTATAAAAACCAGTACCTTTGGAGGCACCTAAGCCCTTTGGAGGCACCTAACCTCCTGTTTGCGCAGAGAGTGGCAGAGAGAACGACCCACTCATGGAGAGAAGCGATTCATACCTGACAGAGTGCCCAGAAGCTGTGATGAACAGGCAAATAACACCAGGGGCTCGGGGGATGTCCTGCTATCACTTTGTCATGGGTCACTGTGTTATACTGAGACTTTACACTAGATGGTGCATTCGACAAATTATTTGAAGAGATTGATCTCCCTGTGCCAAAGGTTTCTGGGGCAAGACTGACCGTAACAAGCCCATTTGCTGTGTACACACAGTACATCCTTTTCATAACTTTTCACAAAGTTAGCCCTTCCGTGCAAGACTTGAATGTGACCACAGCTGACAAGGCAGCACTTTGAGGCTTTGGCATTTGGCCTGTAGGTTTGGGGGATTTTTTTTTCTCATCACATATCTTTGACTAATTCACAAGCCACTTAGAAGCAAGCAAACCATGATGGCATATTGACTTTGAGGGATGCTTGAGTCTGGATAGAGGAAAGATCTGGTAGAAAATATCTGATATTCCTTATTAACCTGCATTCCCCATGTCCCATCAATCTAGGTGACTTAAATGCAACTGAAGATGTGTGCATATTGATTTATTCACTGGAGAATAAATATTGATTTATTTGACCCATGGCCACACAGCTTTGCCATAGGGCAGCGCTTCTAACGAGGAGTGCTGGCTTCCCTTCCTCTCCCCAGGCGGGAGGATTAGCCCGCAGGCAGGCTGCGGGACAGAGCGTACAGGCAGGGACTCCTATGGCCAGGAGGTTAATTAATTCCTGCCCTTCCCTTTGGGTGTGTGGAGGCCCTTCTGCATTCAGGATTTGGGGCAGGGGTGTAGGCAGCGCAGCAAGCAGCACACGCATTGCTGGGAACTGTTGACGCTTTCACCAAGGAGCTCAGAAGAGCTGCCGGGTGGGAGGGGTGAGCTGCGGTTGGGCTCTGGGACCTGATGGTTGCGGATGTGTCTTTCAGGGAACAAAACCAGAGTGGGGCAAGAGTGCTAAAGCGTGTCCTGCCTCTGTCAATCTTTCTTTGGGACGTGTATTATGGAAGCAATCACTAGGTGGCGCTGTTACACACAACTCTCACGCTTTTTCTTGGTATTCACACGTTTTCAGTCATTGGAGAAATGGTTCTTGTTAGAGTCGGGTTTATGGTACCTCTTTGAAAAGCTGCTGAAATACAGAAAAGTAGGAGGCAGCAGTAGCTAGCTGGAAGGGAGCGTAGCTTCTTCAGATCCTCGTTTCTGTGCTTGGACTGAGAATTCTGGAGGAACAGACTGACTGCACACAGGTAGCACCCCCATCTTCCTAGGAGGAATGTGTGTGCTCAAATCCAGCATCCATCCCCATGGAAAACTCAGCTTTGAGGGCCCTGGATTTCTGTTTCCTCTGGAATGACAGCAGTGTGCCAAGGCACAGGTCTCTTAATTTACATGGAGAAATTCAGATGAATTTCACAGAAAGGGAAATCTTAGTAAGAGGAGTTGACTTCTAGGCAAGTGGATAAGCACAATAATGTCAGAAGAGATGAGGAATTTCCTGAATGTGAATTCTTTAGAAAAGGAACTGGCTCAGGTTATAATGTATTTCTAAACTTTTTCTTATTTAGAAAGGCTTTTAAGCATTTTAGATCTCAGATTTATTTTCTGATTCATAGAATCACAGAATGATTTGGCTTGGAAGGGACTTTGNGATCACCTAGTACCAACCCCCCTGCCATGGGCAGGGACACCTCCCACTAGACCAGGTTGCTCAAAGCCCCATCCAGCCTGGCCTTGAACACCTCCAGAGATGGGGTAGCCACAGCTTCCCTGGGCAACCTGATTGGTTTGGAACTTTTATTTTTGGTGTTATTTAAAATAAATATGGCTTGACTGTTTCCATTTATTAAAAAATGGGTATAGCTTAAACAGAAACACAAACATACGTATGAATATGTTGCATTTATTTAGGTAGATTCTACATATTGTACAAATGTACACATAGATACCATCGTTCTGTTCTCACACCAATAGTAACTTATAGGATATTATGGGGAAACCAGGCAATGAAACTCATCATTAACAGAAAGCCGAAACCCTGTCTATCCTCATAGCAACTAATCTCCAGCAAGCCATCCCACATTTTTTTTACCTTTTATGTCCCACTCTTTGCCTTGGTTGTCTGGTTTAGGCCCTCATCCTTCAGATGTTTACTACTTACTGCATATGTAACCATGTATTTGAAAATTTTCAGGGTAGGGCCTTAGACCTTGTCTACCAGGAAGAAATTATACTGAATTAACTGTACTGATTTATAAATTGATCTAGTTAAATCAATGTGAGTCTCCTGAGCACTTTATATCACTTCAGTTTAAGTCATGAGTCAGAGAGTAACAAATCAATTCTGTTGGCAGAGAGTGAGAAAGATTAGACTGGATCTTCAGCCCTTCTATCTCAGTATTTATTAGGCTAAGGCCTCTTCAGGGGTTGTTGCCGTTCTCCTTAATTTTCTCTGCCTAATGGACCTGATCCAGCTCTTGATGGCATAAATGAGGGTTTTTCCATGACCTCCAGCTGGGAGCTGGAGAAGGCAATATCTTTATTAAAAACGTAGAGAAGCTTAGAATGACGAATAAGTCAAACCTGCCTCCTCACTGCGTACAGAGCTCTCAGATTGTGGCTCACATTGCAGAAATCGCCTCTGCTCTGAAAAGTGTAATATTCTACATTCAGGGCAGGAAAATTTCCCCTCTCATACCAGTCTCTGCTAACATTATGCTCAGAGTCATAATCTGATTCGATTTTCCCAAGAACAGCAGATAATTAAGATCTCACATATATTTTGAGAGGGGATGAAAATAATCTTTTTGTCAGTCTCCACAGATTTAGTGCATTCACGTTGGATAGACTTGGGCTCAGGTTATTCCCGGTTTTGTACTGGCTTAACCAGAAATGAGACTCCTGTTGCATTCCCAAATCAAAAAGCACAGCTTTTACAAAATGCGTTTCAAAAAGTACTTGCTTTTTTGTTTTGCTGTTCTCCCTCTCTACCTTTCTTCATACTTCTACAAACTATTAATATTAAATAAGAAGGATATCTGAGAATATGCTGAATATTCTGAGTTCCACTCACTGAAAATTTTGCTTACTGTTCCCAAAGCTTCTTGTTGCTGGCTTTGGAGAGTAGCAGGGCAGCAGGAGTTGAACTCTTGGAGGGTCTGCCTATTCCAGAAAAGAGTAACTCACTTGTTTACAAACCTAAGATTTTGGTTTAGTGCAAAGTGATTTTTCTCTTTCTGCACTGGGTGTTAATAAAGCTGTAAACTCTGTAACCAACAACACCCTGCCATGCTCTTACAACCCACCTACAGCTCCTGGAAGTCTTTATATTGTAAGTAGCAATGCCCCTTTTCATTTCCATCTCTATTCCAAATGTGATTTCTTGTTTATTTTACAGGTTTATGATGGAACTTACATCTTTGCCTAAATTCCTTTGGACAAGTGACAACAAACTTTTGCATCACCATTTTCCGGACATATTAGCTACTGTTCATACCACACAAGACATTCCCAAAGAAGTTGTTTTTGGACCATGCATGCTCCAGAACACCCTGCTGGACACTGTAGCTTTTATTGCTCTCAAGTGTTCTGATAGACGGAACATCCACTATGTATTTAAGGTAGGAGAAAGCAGTGTTTGATGTTAGTTGTATCAAAAAGGCTTACACCATCCCTGAGAAGGTAACTTTGCCAAGGGGTAGGTTTTTGTTTTGTTCAGCACAACCAACAGCTCCTTCAAAGGGGAGAAGTAGCCACTGCGTTTCTGATTTAAAGGGGAGAAGCAGACAGTGAATTTCTGATTTATGAGCTGTAGGCTGGAGGGACCTCAGTGAAAACTCTTCCCTTTGCAGGAAGAATACCAAATCCCACTTCTACACTGAGGATTGATGACCTGCTTCAGCACTGACTGGGAATAGGAGGAAAGAGGGACAAATAGTTTAGAAACTTCACGCTCAGGTTTCGTCCTTAAAAAGGACAAAGGAGGCTTGTCAGGAGGTATGACAGCCCTGTGAGAGCAGAGAGGGAAGACTGTGGCATTGCATTGATTCATGCAGGTGGTATATTCACAGCATTTATTGACAGATCTGAGCAGCGTTAACTTAGTTTGCTCAGTTATCCACAGAAGTAAAATCACAGTGGCAGGGTTCTCAGCACAGGCTGCATGAACTGTAGAAGATATCAGTCAGGCAAGTAGTCCACACAATCTTCAGGCAGCCATAACTCATTGCTATTAGTACATGGACCTCCTAAAGTTGCCTTAGATATGTCTGTCTCTGTCACAGCTGCACTTTTCAGTCACTGTAGAGATGCCACACAGATATGTCTGTGAAACAAAAGGAACTGTTGTGTAAGGAAAGTCAGAAACCCCAGGACTGTGATGGAGTGTTAACTCTCCAGCTCTAGTTCCCAATTTTTTTTGTTCCTTAGCCACTATTTATAATAACATTTTCATTTGGACAATGCATATGCATGCTGGCCTCTTACCTTGGCTTTCTGGGTCTTGGAGTGCATTTCGATCACCATTGGTCTAGATGAAGACAGGGAGGTAGTGTTTTACAATGTGAGGCAAGCAAATTTCCCACATGCTATGGCATGGATGGATCTGGGAGACACCCAGGTTCTCCTAAGATTTCTGTCCTCTGGAGGAGAGAAATCCCAGGGAGTATGTGTAATATGGAAGATGCAGCTGCATTATTGGGAGATACCTGTCTGACACTTTTGCTTTAAACAAATTAAGAAAGAGAAGAAGAGGCTTCAGGGTTTTTCTGACCATTTGCTTGAGTCTCAGGCCCCAGTTTGCTTGCTTGGGCAGTGTTATTAGTACTCCAGGAGAACCACAAGCTCTTTGGAGAAAGGTCTCTCCTGAAACAAGGCTTTATTTATGGAATATTTCTGTATTTCTCCTGGGAGTTTTGGAATGACTGTAGATTCAAGAAAGAGCCTCAAAGGGTTTCTACATTGGAAGTGTCCTCCAGAGGGACGGCTTCAGTGTTTTGCTACATTTGAGCTAAGTAATTGTTATGCAGCCATGAAATTGGATGCCTGAGTTGGCTCAGATCTCCGTCTTTTGGCAGTAAATACATCAAATTCTGTGCAAGTAGCTGTTTCAGATGTAGTCAGTGGTCCCATATCCTGTTAGCTACTCATAATTAAAAGTAAACCTTCCAGAAATCAGGAACTATTGTTAAGCTCCTAACTCTGTGTGTAGACAATTAATTAACGATTCAATCATGATACTAGGTTGTTATCATAGCACTGAGGTGCAAACAAGAAATGCGTTTTGATATGCTGGCTATGGTACAAACAGAATACATGCAGGAATAACTTGGCAAGGTGGATTCTTCGCAGCTGAGGTTCATGTTCATCATAGCTCAGCAGCACTCCTGCAACACTTTGGGGAATATTATTTCTAACAGGGGTTTCTTCTTTTTGGGCTTTTATGTTTATTCCATAAGGGAGCTCTATGTATTTTCTCTCATCCGCTTGGAGACCCTAATTTGAGCTCCTTGGGCCAATTTGTACACATGGGAAAGAAAATGCCTTGGCAGCCATTGGCACAGGTGGTTCTTTCCAGCCAATCATTTACCCCAGCAAAACAAAGCAACCCCTTACAAAGATGTCTGTCTCACTGAGTTCCTCTGCCCCTTACAGCTTCTTGTGGGTTCCAAGGACGAGTCTTATTCTCTCCCTTCTCCTCCAGCTTCTATCACGGAAGCCAGATTGCCTCCCCAGCCCAGCTGTGATTGAGCCAGTTGGGCTGTGAAGCCTTTACCTCATATATGGGTGCAGAGGATTCATCTGAGGGATTGCCATCTCCAGAAGAGTGTGGACTCACAGGGTTTGGAAAAACTAACGCTGGTGTGTGCTTGTCCTGGTTTGAGGTAAAACAGGACCAATTTTGGTCAGTG
>RSEF01000006.1:19667334-19870161 GCA_003993805.1 Himantopus leucocephalus | reverse complement strand
CCCCAACATCCCCAGTGGCCAATTTGGCCTAAACCATGACAGTGCTTCTAGTTGATAGCACCCAGATCTTATGTTCTGTGCTTTACGGCTCCTCATCTTCTTTAAACTCTCTCAGCTCTTTCCCTGGAGTCCGTGTTCCTGGCAGAACTGTGTTCCCTTTGACTTTGCTTAGAGCGCCGGGTGGATGCTCAGTATTTCTGAAACACAGAAACTAATAAATGACAGCCTCTGTCATAGCTATTAGTTACAACCACTGTGTGTGGGTGGGTCTGCTTGTGTCGCTGTCAGACTTTTGTATTTCTCAATCATTGTTAATTACCATGGCGTTTAGAGAGAACCAGTTACAGGGCATGCTAATTTATTTTCTCCCTTATACTAATTAACTCTTGTCCTAATGGCCCCTTAATGTTTCATTCTTGTATTCAAGCTACTAATGTGATCATGCTTTTCATGGTAGGTAATAGTAAGAGTCAAAAACAAAGAAATAGCCAAAATACTGTTTCTGGTACCAAACAGCAGTGAATGGCTGCCCTGCAATTAGTGGAAAACAAAGAGCTATACATTGCTTGGGGTAAGATTTAGATCACGCTTGTCATTAGACATTTCTCATTTCCAAACTTCTTCCTTTCTAAACAATGACTTAGTGCTTCAAAAATTAGTTGAGGCTTTTTATGTGTGTAAATGTTGCCCTTGATCGCCCTGTGTTTGAGCCTCCAAGCTATGAAAATCTTCCCCATCTTTCAAATGCTGCAGAGGACATAGATCTGCTGTGGTAAACACCAAGGAAAAACCTATAAATAAATAAATTACTCCCTATTCAAAGCAAATGCAATAAAGTCATTAAGATGGGAGCCACACACTGAATGAGGAAGACAAAGCCAAATGTTTTATAGTTATATTATTTCCAGAGCATGGTCAACCTGTGACTAAATGACTCAGGAGTCCTGTGGAGAAAGGATAAGATGTGACTGAGGACTATGCTGTAATATACACACAGAAGGGAAATTTAATTTGAGCAGTAGAATTAATATTATTTTTTTAACTTCTGAGTGCCTGACCTTGCAACCTAAGCAACATTTTTTAACTTAATCTGTTTGGTATTTCTGAATGTACACATACTGAAAGTAAACCAACCCCTTGCTACTCTCAGAAATAACTGAATGAAAAATATTCATCTAATGAGTTTTTGTCTGTTTAGGTGCCTTGAAATGAATTCAACTGATTTATCAATGGCAGGAATAGGAATATATCATTTTATTTCTGAAAAAGGAAAGAGATCATATAAGTGCTTCTTTGTTGTATTTACTAAAATCTAATTTTTATGTAATCTAACCAAACAGCTATATATGCAGATGCTGGGATTCCAAACCCCAAGATTATGTTTACATTTTACACCTCCCGATCCATATCCTCTTATGTCAGTGAAAAACCCCACATGTGACTGCCTAGAGCGTGTGTTTATTTCTGGGCTCACACTGCACTGATCCAGGGCTCTGCACATCTCCTACCCCCCAGGCCACAGCACTCCTGACTCATATCCCATTTTCCCATGGGACTGAGACCACTACTTACAAAGGAGCACACCTTCTGTACCTCTGTGATCCACATCTGACATAGTCCGGTGGGACAACTTGCATCAGACACAGAACATCGTCCTTGCCATGAGTGGGTTGGAGATTGGCCAATGCACCGTCCCTGGCACTGCCACGAGAGGCTGCATGTGAACAGCAGTGTCTCCTTCTCCCTTCCATGCAGCTCTATTCCCAGAGGTCTCAGCACTCACACTGGGGAAGCCTTCTCCCTGTGATGACTTTGGATTTGGTGACACTGGCGTATGAATTGGGCTCACAGCTTTGGCATACTGGCTCTGTGTGAGGCAGAAAACAGGCTTTGTTCTTGAGTTTGATGGAAATCTATTTTGGGCCCCAAGACCTGAAACTTCCCTTTTTTTGTGTCCTGTCTCACAGGTCGATGTTACGTCTGTGCACAGTCCCACAGGACTGCCTTGGATGAGACTTGTACAAGCAGCTGCCAATAGCAAGGAGCAGAACTTGGAAGCTTACTTAGAAAACAGTCAGTTATATTATCGCTCTACTCGGAAAATCAACAAAAATGAGGAGCTGCTTGTTTGGTATGATCAGGAGCTTTCCAGCCTCTTGGGTTTCAATGAGATAAAAGCTCAGAGTCCCCAGAATGGTAAGTACTAAATTGTTGACTGCGGGGGTCACTGAGGACTGATGTGAGTCTGCAACTTCTTTAGTATGTGGTGATCTTGGAATAGAGGAAATAAAACCTGTCTGAATCCTTAGCTGGTCAGCTAAAAGAAAAGACCTTCTACTTTGGGGATTGAGCTGGAGGCATAGAGCAAGAACAAATTTACAGTTCTCAATGCCATTTTCATTGCTACTTTCCCACAGAGGATGGTACACTAGGGATTAACGCTGAAATTTTTGAGCTGTGTAATGGATGTCTATGCACCTGACTACCTTGGAATCCTAAAAGCCTAAAATATCAATTGGAAATATGCCTTTTTAGCTCATTGGGGAATCACGTATGGGCTAGTGTTTGGCTTTAATCTTGTAAATGAGTAGAGCTGTAAAAAATACATAACAACCCGAACAGTACTGCATAGAGCACAGTCTGCCCATTTAGCAGGGACACAGTGGGAGCAAGGAAAAGGGCATGATTTTCATTCTGAGATATTGCCAGAAATTTATTGCTTAAAAAGAAATCCAGTTGGCAATTGTTGAAAAAACAAAAATCAAGATTATGGAGAGACCAAGCAAATGACCATCAGGTCCATGCCAAGGTTGACTCCAGCTGTCATTTGCCCCAAACTTTGACCTAGTTTGACTGGAACAAAACCCTCTCTACGTTCCCTTTGGTTGATTTAAACACAGCTGATATAGTTTGGTTAGTATAGGTGTAGGTTGGGTAAAGGTGTGAGTTGGTAAATTTATATGACAGTGTACATGCCTGTAAATTAATATTAAATTAATATAGACACAATCATAGCAGGAACCCACTAAATTGTTTTAACTGATTTCAGCGTATTCTGTTAGCTTCTGTGTAGACACACACTGTCAGCCCTATGAAGTTACCAGGCCAAATTGTTATCTACACAAGAAACACTGTATCTAGACTCAAGACTTTAAACTAGCAGGAATAATGTTCCACCCAAATCAGCAGCCTTGTTTTCTTATAAAAATTTCAGTTTCTCTAGTTTGGGAAGCGATCTAAGCTGTGTTGAGCCTACAAGTTAGGGGTTTGTAGTTCTACCCAACCAATGTACAAACTTTCCTATGTATCCCAGGCCTCAGGTGCTGTCTGGCATCATTCATCATTTGCATTTAAAAACTGCTGCGTGTTGTGAAATAACATAGCATAGATACTGTTTGCAAAGGTTAAGATGCGCCACACATGTCTTGGTCACTGAATTCTGTACTGTCTGTTCATGGGCAATCAGTCATCCCAATACACTAGAGATGCAGTACATCCAAAGGCCAGAAGGAAACAGTTGCATGCCAATGCATGTCCCCCATTCCTCCTACTCATCACTGGCATCATTTCACTTTGAACATTATTTTCTGTGCCACAGGTGTCTGTGCCTTAAGGCATATAGCAATTTGCCAAATGAGCATGAGTAAGGGCTTCAGGCATTATTATCAGATGATCTGTGAAAAGTATTAAACTTCCAGAGTATCCTATGCAGAAAATAAAGGCTTATGCCAAAATCTTTGAGACCGGCTCTAAAACACATTATTACTTGGGTATATAGAATTTAGCATAAAGCCGGTGACTTACTTAGGAAAAGTAGACCTAAATCTGGGTTCAGACTTCAAATTGTCATAAAGTCCATATGGTTTAATCTAGACCACTGTGGACTGGCCATTTTACGTAATACAAACTTGGCTGGAGAGTCTAAATGAAAGCATTTCTGCAAGTAGCACACGGAGGCAAATATGGGTGAACCATTTTCTGTAGCAGCAAGGGGCCTGATTCTTCACTGACGTGAGCTTTACCATGTGTATTCTTGTACGACACAAGAAATATTCCTGGGGTTTTTGTCTGTGTCAATGACAGAGTCAGGATCTGCCCATGATTGTAACTTTGCAAAACTCATCATCTGTTGTCTGTTTCTGCAGAGTTGAGATGCCAAGAATGTAACCGAGTCTTTAAATGTGAGCATTCCTATCTCTCCCACGTCCGCTTCCTATGTGTCCCAGAGAAGAGCGCCCTGCTATGGAGAAACTTCCAGGACCCTAAGACTGAAAAGAGCAACTTAGCTGAGCAGACCACGAATTTCCACAGCTTGGCAAGGGATCTAGAGGTCAAAATGGCAGCTTGTAGAGATGATGCCCATGGTCTCACAGGAGAAAAGAGAGCAAAAGCTGAAGAGGCTGAGAACAACAGAAGCAGGAAAACAGTGTTGTTGGAGAAAACCAATAATCTGAGTGAGGAACATAACTGTGGGGGCAAGGAAGAGGTTGGGGGAGAGCATGCATTGGCTGGTTATTTCTGGAAGCTTAGTTCAGGGAGGCAGTCAGCTAGGAAGGATGCTTTAGACCAGAAGCAGAGCGCTTTCACTGAGGTCAGGAGGATGAAGGAGAAGCAGAGGAATGAGAGACCAAAGGAGTCAGAACAGGAGGATGGCACGGTCCCGCTTGGTAAAGAGCAGGCATCAAAGGAAGCATTGCTGAACTCCTCTGGTAGTGCATTCTCCTTTGTGTGGCCCACCAGGGCCCGAGGAGAACAGAAGAGTGCTTTCAGCAAACCCAGTAAGTGTCTAGCAGAAAGAGCGGCAATAAATTCTTCTCATCCCATGAGTGAGTCAGCAAAGAGCCTGGGGGAGCTGTCTGGCTTCATTGCCACCACAGACATCATGTGCTGCAGCACTCTTCTCAATTCCAAGTTCTTTGTCAGTGATTTGTGTAATGCTCAGATGCTGCAGACAAGCATCACTCGGAGCAACGTTTTCCCATATACCTCAGAACCGTGGCCCAAACAAGCAGGAGGACAGTTACAAAACACAACCACCACTTCTTCCTCCTCTTCCTCTTCCTCTTCCTTGACTCTTCTTCCCCCCACCTTCACGTCCTTTGGAGTGGCTGCCCAGAACTGGTGTGCCAAATGCAACCTGTCCTTTCGCATGACATCTGATTTAGTTTTCCACATGCGGTCGCATCACAAAAAAGAATACTCCTCAAGTGAGTCCCAGTGCAAGAGGAGACGAGAGGAGAAGCTAACATGTCCCATTTGTCACGAGTACTTCCGAGAACGCCATCATTTATCCCGGCACATGACTTCTCATAATTAGAGCTGTGCAGACAGATCTCACCAAGGGACTGGGCAGGTTGGGTAAAGAAGGGGAACGTGATTCACTTGTATCCATTTCTTTTTGAGTTTACATAAATTTCTTACAGGAAATCACTGTTTACAATGATTTATAGTAGATGCTTTGCAAAAAAATATAAAATGTTTACAAGAGTCTGAGTGGGTTGTAAGTTTTGAAAACTCAACCTAGGCCTTGTCAATCTATTTTCAAGGAAATAAAATAGTGAAATGAATGCACATGCAGTATTAATTTGCAAAGAGTTGGGAACAAAATTATTGTTTTGCAAACAGAGTTTTCTTTGTTTGTATTTGATGTGCTGGTGTCTGTGCAGTACCATGTAAATACAGAAGTAACAACCACCTAATTGAATGAAGATTCTTTAAGCACTAAAAAAATCAGAGCTTCTATGCTAAAAGAAAAGAAATTACTGTTTCTGGCAGCTTTGGTGGACTCCTTTATGTTAGCTGAATCTGCTCTCTTATCAGATTTGTGAGTCTGAGTAAAAAACTTATATCTCACTGTCTCCTTGGCTTTGAAAGGGGCTTGAAGTTAAGACTCTATCTGAAATTTGTGATCATCAACAACTGACCAATAGAGTGCCAAAGAGGATGTGACTTGTGAATCAGTATATCTGAGGTCTGGTCTAGACTCTGCCACTTTTGAAACATCTTCTACAAAGTCAAATCAACCTGGATCTGTATCAAAATGTGACCTGTTGTCAATGTCATTGTGTAGACAGGGAGCACAAATTCTGCCCTGATCTTGCGAGGTCTGTGTGACTTTAGTAGGTGTACAGATCTGATGGGGGTAGAGTTTGGCCTGTCGCTTTCAGGTTTTGGGTATAGTAAAGAAAGAAACTAGGGTATTGGAGTTACTATGAGCTACTGATAGATAGAATCTGCACAGTTTAATTGTGGGTGATAGGCTCTGTTGTGCTAACTGCGGGAAGAGGAATGTCCTTCACAAAATGACACAGGCATACAGGAGTTGCATTGCATTAGACCAGCTTGTCTATCCTCCGGTTTCTACATGGTCCAATTCCAACTTTTTTTAAAAGAAAGTGCCAAATTCTCTCTATAGCCTGTCCATATGAGACATTTTTCTCTTGCCTACTTTGGTTTGAGGTCTGCTTTGTCTCAGAAGCAGAGGAGTTTATACTGCTCTGGGTGGGTGGGGGGAAGCAACAATCCTGTCTATTGTTACTGCAGCTCATCTCATTAGACTTTCATTACTTTTTTTAATCAATTTAGGGGCTTGCTCTTGACAGCTTATGATGTGTTCTTCAAGCGAGCATTTATCTCTCTCGTATAGTATTTTTTCATGTTGTCTGATGTTTTTGTGGCCTCTCAACCTCATCTGCTATTATTCTCTTTCAGATAGAGAATTATCAGAAACCACTCATTTTTCAGCTACGGGTAAAGGACATTGCAATATGCTCCGTATTATTTTCCACCATACTGATGATATAGTCCAGTGTTTGTCTGCTGCACACTGGACAGCAGTTTTCTTTGAGTTCCCATGACGATGCCTAGGCTGATAATGCCTAGCAATTATCAGCAAGTAAACACATCTGAGTGATAAAAGACAGCCTGAGAGTCTTAGGCTGTCAGTTGGGTTCAACATACTACACTCACTGTCGTCTCTTGGGAGATTTCTGTAAGTCAGGAGACTGTATTCTTCCCAATATATTGCTGTTGAACACTAATACATGGCTGTTCCCTATTAACATAAACATTTGACTTATTACAGGCCAACCACTGGCTGTGCACCCCAGCTTTATTTTCCAAACATAAAGTGATTAAACTGTTACATTATGCCTTTGAGTTCAGAAGACATAAATTGAGACTGGAGGTCTGGTTGGATTGTAACACAGCTTTCCAAGGTCAGTGGTGGAAGCTCTTTCACTGGAGTCATTAAAAACCAAAATGAACAAAAGCTTTGAAACATGGAGCACAGGGAACAACCTTGCATTGAGTAGGAGATGATGTGGTTTCCTTCTAATCTTTCCATCTCTATTTTGTGTTCAATAACATTTACTGTGTAAGGAATATATTTATGGCAAGGTTTAATGGGCCAAATTTCACTCCATCTGGTTTTATCTGGGTGCCAGCCAGTTTACTCTGAAGTCAGTGTCCATAAAGTGTAATGAAGGACTCCATGGTGTAACTGCCTTCATATGTGGTTAAGGTTATAGTTCCCATTAGTAGTTTAGGCCAGATTGTGATCTCATTTATTCCAGTGAAAATCCAGAATAATTCCATGTTGCTACTCCTGATTTACATCAATTACTTTAATATCAGTCTGGCCCAGTATAAATAAGACTAAAGATTTTTTGGTACCATTGCTGCAAAATGTTCTCTTTTGTACTTACTGACAGATGCCATGTTTTCTTAACAGTTTTATGGTTAGGAACCTAGCTTCAGAAAGACAAAACCAGCTGTGTAATGCTCCCCAGTACTATGTTGGCACATTGCTTCAACATTAGCCTGCTCCAAGGGCCTATTTTTCCAGTACGCCACACCTGGCGTATCGTTTAGATCAGAATAAAGCAGTACCGAATCTAACCGGTTACATGTTTTCACGGCTTTTTCGTTGGTCTCAGTCATCTGGAGAAAGTGTGGAAAATCAGCTGCTGATACACAGCTGCTGAATCCCAAAACCTCTTCCAATGGTGCGTTAGATCTACATCCTTAGAGGTCTCACCAGTAATCAAACTTATTTGCTCTGCTTATGGTATGAGGCTTAAGCGAGCAGCAAGGCTACAGGAAGAGATAGCTTTCCTTTATGTCATGAAGTTGTTTTCTTGGGTGGGGTGGGGGGTGGGAAGGTAAGAACTGTTACCCCGTTTCTTTGTTGGCATATCTCAGCCACAGCAACTTACATACTGTGATGATAAACAATGTATTAATGACTTCTGTGCACAAAAAGGCAAGAGAACCAGTCATGAAAAGTGGCAGAGCTGATTTCAAATGCACAAATGAAGAGGAGAGGTTTTTAATCAGCTTTATTTCTGGTACTGTCCTCACCTCATCCAGCTGCAGGGGCAGCGCAGTTTGGCCCTAGGGTCTAAAGACTGGGGATTTTCCTCTTGCAACGTGGAAATCACACGGCAGGCAAATGTGTGCGATACTGCCCTTGCTCTTTTGTAGGTGGTATAAAAATTGAGTGAACAAATTGCTTTTTATACTGGAATTGTTTACACACACAACTGACCAATATGACATTTTGTTGCCTGCTACACCTGTGCCAACATCAGAGCGAAACAGCATAGATGCCAACAGAACCAGAACTTGATTCCCTATGTGTAAAATGAGCTCTTGTGTAAAGCCCCTCGTGCAGGCAGAGAGAATGCCTTTTATGTGTCTCAAGTTTAACCGAGTGTCTCATCTAAGCTGGGTTACATAAACCAGGGGGCTTATCCAAAATTTTTGCAGATTTTATTTCTTTAAACAAAAATCTTCGTTTTAAAGCTGAGTGAACCAAATATTACACAGGCAAAAGGAAACCTAACGAGACAAAGAAAAACAAACTTCCTATAATTGAGTCATGCTGGAAGCTTTTTTCCTTGTGTGTAGAAGTCTGAACATTTAAATTGGTGCGGATGAAAGGAAATCCTGCTGGAGGAAAGGCACTCTACTAGAGCAGGGGGTTCGTGAAGAAATGAAGGGACTTAAGGAATTCATGAAGGACTGCATTCAGTCCCAGTGCAATCCTATGACTTATAGGCAGGGATCTGTGTCTTTTCTACAAGTAGAAATGCTTGGAAGGAAAAAAAAATAGGATTTTCGTTTTTAAAACAGGAGACGGAGACAACTTGAGGTCAGCTGAGCGGTTCTTCTCCTGTCTTTGGTAGCAACTGCCTGTGTCGTTTTGATCAAACCACTGCTTCGCATGACATGTGTTTCTGGATCACTGAAAAGCGACATAACATGGTGCTGTCATGCTCAGCTGTTCAGGCTGTGTTTCTGCAGTGGGTTGTGAGTTTACTGTCAGGCAATGCCAGATTAGGATATTTGTTCACTCATTGACCCCTGAACTTTTTCTAATGAAGATGTGTTCCTCCATCGAAACTGCACTCAGACAGGTTTTTGAAGAGTATATATTTACTTGCTTTTTGGGGTAATTTTTCACTAATTGATGCACTCTGTGAGCTGTCATCGGCCTACAGACCAAGGTTTGAAAATGACTGCACTAGGACAGCTTTTGTGGTATGATCAGGACAGACTGCATTAGAAGCACTCTCCAGAGAGCAAGAATGCGTCATTTTGCATTTTGTAGAAAAAAAACACAACACAATAATCTGGCTGCCATTTCTTGGTCAGTGTTCTGGGAATGCTAAAAGGAGAAAGATCATACTGCTAGGAGGCCTGATACAACAACTCCTTTCCTCTTGCCTTTAAAAGGAACATGATTAGAATGAAACTTTAGGAAGTCACTCTAGGTAAGGAAATGGTGCCATAAACTGTTGAATGTCCATGTCAGCCTTGGAACCAGAAGAAAGAAAGGTGGCAGTTTCAGCATGTTGTGTTGTGGAAGGGCACTTCCAAAATTGCTTGCTCTCCCTAAGAAAACTTCTGTCTAACTTTCTCATTTAAACTACAAACCATGGATTTTCCATAACTGATTTGCAGTCGTAATTTTGTAATGTTCAGACCTTTCAATGCACTGTAATTTTCTATGCAATTACTGTCTGTAGTTTTGTGAAGTCTGTGGCCACAGTTTGGTTAGGTTTTCATAAGAGGCTCTGATTGTTTGAGCTGACAGTTTCAGTGGTCACTAGAAACATCAAAAATGCCATCTGGAGTCAAAGCTGGGTGCCATACATACAAAGTGGGACATACAGCTCAGGATCTATGTCTTCTTTGACACTGCAGAATAGGGTCAAAGATCCATGCAGAAAGTAGCTGTGGGGGAAAAAAGAGTCTTCTTGACTGCATAGATGATAGAGATCTGTTTGAACTCTGAAAACGTAGACTTAGGTTTCAGGGAAAGTTCTGTTACCTGTCAAAATTCCAGATGTTTTAGAAGTGTTTGGTACCTCTAAACAGTACAGTCTTACTAGGTTCAGTGCCACTTGCCTCAGTGAGTCTTCCAGGCTCTGCCTTTACAGGGATTTCCTTTTTGTCAGTTCTGAATTTGCACCCTTTCAACTTTGCTGTATTAAAGCAAGATAGAATAGGATATAGTTCATTGATCCTCCTTGTTATCTTTCTGCTCTGAGGTAAGAAAGCCAGTCTTTTCAGTATCTTCAAACAAGATGTTTCCTGTGACCCTACCTTGAGCAAAAAGTACAATCTAACACAGTTTACGCTACACCGCGTCCAGGTTCTAAGCTCAGTGAGATGGGAATAAATATGACATAGCAGTTTGTGAAGACAAGAAAAAATACTTTTCTAAGCCTGATAGTTTCAATGCCAATTAGCCAGTAGATGACCTATGAAATAGTAAATATTTTGTCAATTAATAAAGTTTGCCAAGGTTGCACATTAATTTTCCAGTGAAACTGATCACTTTAGTGAACTAACAGCACTATTGATTTCAAATGGACTAACAAGCAAATGCATCTTCATTGTTTTCCCAACTGGATTCCAATTTCTAGACATATTTATTATTTGTAAGTACTTACCATATTACTACAGGAAGAATTTATTTGCTATTTGTGCCCGTAGGGTGTAGCTTTTGATCCTTGAATGGATGGCTGAAGTTTTTAAATGTTGGGTTTAACAACTACTATTGTTTGTACATGACAGCACAACTGATTGTGTTTAGGAAAACAAAGCAGTATATCTGGAACATTTAGATATTAAAGAGGCTTAAAAGACATTAGAAGAAAAAAATTACTGTTGTTTACTCATTCATTGACTACTCCAGTCTCTTCCATATTAAGTATCTTTAATATTCTTCATACATATATCACTTTACACAAAATTCTGTATAAGTTTTAATTCATTTAAATATTTTCCACAACACTGAGAAGTTCAACATCTGGCTAGTGCAGAAAAATCAGAATATGAAAATGACTCAAAAGAGTCCAGGTTAGCGATCGCACTGAGTTGGTAAGACAAACAAGTAGTAAAAAAGATGGAAAGTCTATTTGGTTGTTAAAATTATTTTCCTGTAAATAGTGAAACAGATTCCCTGCTGTCAGATGTTTAAACACAATTTGTAAAAAATCCCAACTGCAGTAACTTACAAATGAGCAAGCAAATGGCAATGTGTAACTACTATAGACTCTAACTGACTAAATCTGGGGGGACCATTTTCCTAACTTAATTGCCTTACAGCTGGCATTTTGTAGGGATAAGGAATGTTGAGATCTAGATTTGAGTTATAAGTATTTCTAAATCATTACAAAGACAGATGATTACATAAGAATTGCAAGAAAGACAAGGAATGTTGTGCATTGATTAACCTCATATCAACAGTTCTGTTAGCTGCCCTGGAATACACTAGTACTTAATAAGTAGCTTGTTAGCAGGGTGCGAACAATGCCTCTGTGCTTTCTTCTTGTCTTTCGGGTAGGGCAGACAGCAATCTGATTTTAGCCTTAAATAAAAACCTATATTTCTTTTCCCTGACTCTGTTGATCTGAGCATTGGGTGAAAGAGTCAATGCACTGCCTTTCTCCAGCTCATTCCCCATCCCTCTGCCAGATACTAGGGGAGAAGCTGGCAAGCACCTATGAAATACCAGGAGTCTGGGCAACCCTGACAGACCAGGAATGGTTATTTTTGGTATATCTAAATGATGAAATGGAGAAGAGACTTAATTTAGCTCTTGCATTTTGGAAAACAGACTCTCCCAACTACTGTTAATTCTCCTTTAATATGTATAAATAGGAATGTATACAATTTCCAAAGGAGCAGGGGTGCCTTCTCTATATTTGCATAAATGTTTTGAGGTGGTTCACATGGCTTCAATACTGACAGGTGGGATTTTCTATGGGACCGAAGGAAATCTCTGTGATTTGGAGCTAAATCTTAAAAAACAGACACTGCAACAACTAACATTTACATTTGGTCACAGGAGAGGAATCCAGAAACACCAGTGAATTATCCAAGTATCTCAGCCATGCCCAGAAAGAGTTGGGTTCCAGAGAACAGGCTAAAAAAGTCAGCATATTGAAAAGGGAGTCACTTTGAGCTGTGCACAAGGAACCAGCCACTGACCATAGAGACTGAAGTTCTCACTCCTTTCTAGGGTTTATATTTGGGGAGGTAGCTTTCCTTCCCTAAGAACTTGGTTACTAGAAAACTCACATAAAAAATGAGACTCCACTGTGAAGCCTCCCTCAGCTGATAAGAACTCAAATCCACTTCTGCTGCCCAGATCAGGACCATTGCTCATGCTTGCGAATTATTCTGGGTACCAGAAGGGCCTTGCAACTTCTCCTGTTGGAACTGGGCTCTTGTGCAGTAAACAACCCATGGTTTACTGAGCTAGACAGATAACAAAAGGAGCACTTGTAGCCTGCCCATCCCCTCACATGCACATATGCACATACACATAGACACGCTGTGAGATTTTTAGGGTCTCAATTTTGCATTAATTACCTAAATTATGGCTAAATCCTACTCTGGCTTCCCAAATCCATTATTGGTTCAGCTTCTGAGAGTGTAAGTCCCTTAGGCTCCTTTGAAAATTACAGCCTACCTTTCTTCCAGGGGCATGTTCCCCCAACTAGGCTATCTAGAGCTGTGCAGGTGAGCACTGAGCATTTCCTTTGCTTTGACGAGTGCTGTGTCAGCTGGCGTTTCCATGTGAGGAGGGACCCCTTTCCCCTCCCAAGAAGTGCTTTCTGCAGAGGTGACTGATCTGGAGGTGGGGATGATGATGTAGAAGTTGGTATCATCTACTTGGTGTGTCTGTGGGGAATGGCAGCCACCACTGGTCTGTTCCCCAATGATGAGAGCTCTGCCCAGTCTCTTCATTATGTACACAAACTCTTCAGCAGCCCCAGCCGTCACAGCACTGGTGAGGATTATCAGCCCCTTCTGAGAGCCATACCTCTCCCCTGCCGGAAAGGACAAAAAGCATCAGAAAATGCATCCATTTTCAGAGATTTATTTGCATAATGGAGCAAGAGAAGCCATGATACAACACACTTCATTCCCTACCTACTATTAATCAAAGAAGTTTGGAAATTCACTTTGTACCTATGATGGTAGTAAAGCACTTTTTACGCTGTCACCCTATGTGGTGCTCTTGTGCCATCAGTTTCTGGTTATGAGCTCCAGCTGGGAGGCCAGTTCATGGTTACTACTGCTGGCTCTTCTGTGGCTTTGACTTTTACAGGAGCTCTAGATCCCATCAGAGGAATGGGATAGGCAGGTGAGGAAAGTGATATTTTCCACGGCTCCAGCAGGAATACTCAAAGCTTAGACAGCAGTATCTTCAGTTTCACTCTCTTCCCTGCTCCAGGAACATGGCTGTCACAGAGCTTGGCCTGCAAACTATGCAGGTGGCGTTTTATGAAATTACAATTACAGTGGTTTCCCACAGGCTTTTTACAGGCTATAAAAAACAGCTATGAAAGCTGTTCCATGGCCTTTGTTGCAAGCCCTTCAACAAATACCCCTTTATTATTAGGATCTGAGCCAAGTTATCTCATTTTCTTACATAAACCAGCTGACAGGAGTAGGAGGTTTTTTGCACCTTATTTTCAATATATCTGAACATGCTAGATACTTTTTGAGAGCTTAGTTCTTTTGAAAAAGTGACCAGTGTGTCATAACTGGGACTTGATAACTTGAAAACTACTCTAAACTGCTCTAAAAATGTCATTCTTTAAGTAAGTTACAGTATGACATATAATTCTCATACTAAACTGTGAGAGAGGGGCCAATAGCATGGTAATTAATTTTCACATCATCTTTGCTCTTCTCATTTCACTATAGACATAATATCCATTAGAAAAACCTTTTCACAGTAGTTATATATAATACAGGACCAGATCGAGCTCCTTTGAAGTTAATATGAGTCTGCCTGTTCTCTTTGATGGGAACTGGAATGTGTCCATAGTAATCATATCCCTTAGCACAGCCCACCTCTGACTGCCGGGGAAGATAGATGGACCCTGCAGCCTGTGACAAAGTTTAACCATTTCAGCATGCTCCAAGTCAATAATTGCAGACACCATTGTGACACCTTTTTGGTACTGTCTTAGCTTTAAAGGGGAAAAGAATTAAAACCAATGTTTTAGACTTCTTAGCACTCTGACTGCACTTTATGAAGACTGAACAGCCCTATTTCTGCATGTTGCAGCATCCTTTCAACGTCCTTGAACAGCAGGGCGGGGGTGTGTGTGTGTGTGTGGGGGTGGTGGTGGTGGTGATACATTGCCAAATGATCCAAACTCACTCAGATTTGCAAAATTTAGTGGTTTTCTTTCTCTCTTGCATTCTCTGGACAAACTGGGCTATTGAGGGTGTTTTCGTCTACTGAAATAGTGGATTACACAGGTAGGAAGTGAGAAGTTACGTACAAAAATATGTGCGAGTATTGGAAAAGATATTACTAGAGTAATATGTAGAGTAATATTGTCTAGGCAGTACAAGATTTATTTTTAATTTTGGCAACTTTTAAAAGCAACAAGTCACAACTGCTGTACACAGTATTCAGGTAACCTTTCGGGGACCAGTTTACAAACCTCCGTGTCAAACATATGCCATTCCTGGGAGGAATAAATTCTTATTTACAGAAGGCATTGAGGGACATGGCTGAAATGTACTTGTTTGGGTTTTTTTTACATTCTCTGCACAGCTTGCATTTATCGTGGCAGGTGCTTTCACCAAATGAGTTATGGTGTCTAACGGCTCACTTTAAAATACACAAGGAGGGACATCTGAAATGAAAAGCTACTCTAAAAATAAAAAGTCATTTTACCTTTGAGCTGTGGCTGGGTCCATATTTCCTTTACTGAGTCACTGGGTCTGTCGTAAACTTTGTCCAAGAGAATTTGGTGTCCTTCATCAAAGAAGTATGAGCATAGGATTGCTATGGAAGTGGTGGAGCCTCCAATATTGTACCTTTTCACAAATTAAAAATATCAAGTAAACAATTGAAAATCTCCCTTCTAAGTATCATTCCTTAACATCAGTACTGAAAGGGCTTATGGCTACATTTTGATACGTTTACATTAATTATCCCCTATCATCATTTGCACATTTGTCAGAGAAACAAAATTCTGTCTAAAAGTCTTAGTCTGTTATTGCCCACAAATGAATTCAAAAGCAAACATAAAACTGAATTGTCTATTTTTTTCTTGATTCAACCTGGAAAAAATTCAGAAAGTAAGCAAAGACCCTTAATCTGCAGAGAAACATCAGATTCTTATTATTCTTCTACTCTGAATAACCCATGCTGTTACTGACATAGGCATCATGAGTAAATACCTAAACCCTAATATATAAATGTAGATCCCAATTTAATCAACATACATTTATAGAACTGTTGTGTTCTTATTTCCTGCTGCACGCAATGAGAATACTTGGTGTTTGGCACCTTATAAGATTAGGCCATTTCTTTTTGTGCCTAAAGATTGTGTTAGCTGCTTCATTTAGGACAGCCATGTTTGAAAACTTTGGCTGTAGTTTATTTTTGTACCCGTCTCTGAAGATTAAATTCACTGAAGAGTCTAAGTGTTATCACAGAACCCCTGCCATGAATACATACAATGGAAAACCAAATTATTTTTTGTCTGTCACTTTTCACTAATCCTAGAGCACATAAAGCACTGGAAATGTTTGTACTTTACTCACTAGACAGACATAGATACAGTGCTGCCCTGTAGGTGATGTTAGGAATGCCTGGCACAGACATTCCAGCAAGAACCTGCTAGTAAATGAGATTTGTTCACTCCAGTCCATAACTAATTTTTTTTCACCTCCAGAAAAGGGTTAGACAATCCAGGAGGCCTCTGTCCCAAAGAGCGAAGCTACCTCTTTATTCTGCAGCATTTGGGAGCTGTATGCTGGATTCACACCATGACTGGCTAGAACTGAAATTACCCTCTTCAGTGCGTCCTGGATAGTGCTGTGCTGCTGCTGCACAGCCCAGGAGGCAGCTAGACCCAGCAGAACCCAGTTTCCCACTGCTTCCATCATGGCTGGAGCGAGTGGCAAGCAGGCAGCTAGAGTAACGCTGGAGAGCTCTTCCTGGGACTCTCTTGCAGACAGTGAAACTGCAGAAACTTTAGTTAGTAATAATGACCGAACAGTTGGTAGAGTTTTAGCTTAAGTCTTAGAGGCAAGTACTTCTTCATTACAGACTTCATGGGTGACATTAGGGAAGCTGTTTAGTTTATCAGCGTCTCTTCTCAGTGCTGTGAAGGTTAAAAATACGAAGTTCATGACTGGCCCAGCTGTTTGAGGAAGGGGAACTATTAAGGTGAGAGACATTATACGTTATGGTTAATCCCATGCAAAATTGAAATTTTCAAAATATGAAGTTCATGAGTAGCCCAGCTGTTCCGGCGAGGGAAACTTGTAAGATGAGAAATATTATTCATTATGGTTAATGCCATGCAAAATTGAAACTATCAGCCTTGCTTTAAATTCATAAGATTGGTTTAGGGAGAACTTCAAGGGTAAAACGTTTGGGGTTCTCTTCAGAGACTGGGTCTCTTGTTTGCACTCAAAGGTCTGGAAATACATTAAATATAAAAAAACCAAAGCAACCCAAGAAAAGAACTGTAATAAGACCGTTTTCTAGCTCAGATATGATTCCACCTTTGCTGTTTTATTGCCCCTGGCCCTGTTATGACTTCTAGCTTGGGAGAAAACTGGGGCAAGGAAGAGGAAAGCCATAGTCCTATCTCAACTCTATTGGAAGATGGTGGTGCCTTTGCTGAATTTGAATTGTCATGGGTGTGGTTTTTTGGTTGCTGACCTGCCTCCTCTGTGCTCACATAGTGAGATCGCTCTCTCTACTCTCATCTCTGTGCTCATCTTTTCCTGTACATGCTGCAAATCCCAGAAGAATATTTAGAAGACTACCAAATATTGAGAGGCCTGTGATGGCAATGGACATAAGTGGTTCTAGCATTAAAAATTAGTTCTTACAAAGGCCTTCTTTTCTTTAGTTGATATTTGTAATATTCTGGGCCCACCAACATTAGCTCTGGACAAAAACAGGGGGATGACTTACCTAAATATTGTAGGGGAAATGTATATTTGTGATATTTATCTGCTTCGATAGCTGGCAACAAATGGATGCCATCTTCTGGCTCATAAGATTTGGAGCATTGTTGACATACTGAAGTGTCCAACAGAATCTTAAGTTGAGAGCAGGCATACGATGTGGTAGCTTGCTGCAGCATGGTCTAGGAGTGCTACAGTACCTTTGAGGCAATAGTACCTTTAAGCCAACTTCGTGCTCTGTGCACAAGGGTCATTCTGTACAGGGCTGATTGCCCAGGATAATTTAGCATGGCAGATATGGTAAACTGGATGTTGTAACACAGCCTTATGCATGTTTTTTTGACTGTTCAATCACTTGACCATTGCCTGAAGTAAAAGATTTAATTAAGCTATATAGATATATAATTAATACAAGGCACATGCAGAGTTAGATTAGAAAGAAAACAGAGAAAGAAAACAGATGTGACGTTCAGGATTGCATTCTGCAACATATTCCCTAAATTTGCCTATTTAGTTCTAAACAACTCAAGTGATGGTACAATTTATCTTGAGATATACTTCCAGACTGTTATTGTTTTCCTTGGCTGTTTTCCTTTTCTCATTTAATCCCAGCAATGTTAGCCTGTAAACAGGACAGTAAACCATGTAAAGCTAATTCACTGTTACAAGTAAAATGCTGTTCTGCAAGAGCTTTGGTTATTTGCCATTCAAAGGTTTACCTCATGTCTATGATTAATGCATCTGTGTGAACGATTTTCTTCCAAACATGCTCTACCAGTAGGTCGGACACCTGGGTTAGAAGTTCACAGTCTCCAAACATATCGAATCTCAGATAGCCGATGTTGTTTTCAAATACATTTGTGTGGAATGAAAATTTAATCAGATCTTCAAATACTTCTGGGGAAGGGATCTGAAAGAGTTCGGAAAAACAAAGCAAATCAATTGCTGGCACTCATAGCTTGGCACAAGATTCAAAAAATGATGCAAGTCAAGCTTAGTCCAGGTGGGACATACATGAGGAATGTGACCAAGTTTGAAGAACATAATTAATGATATTAAGATTTTTGTGTATTAAATATAGGTTAGCATTGGCTGCTGCACTGTTTGCCCAGTACAGGGTGCATCAATAACATGCCCAGAATCTGGATCAGGCACCTATTTGTCAGGGCTCAGTTTATTTTTCAAAAATACAGGGATTTCCTTGGACCAAAGAGGCTGAGCAGACTACAAGAACCGTCCCCCAGCCTGCAACACAGGCCGCTATCCCAGGCCTGCCACCCAAGCCCACTTGTTTTCTTTAGTAGTTCTTTCTAAATAACACACTCTGGACTTCTGTAATCTCTTGATTGGCCTCAGCTGACAAACAGCTGCTGGCTACAGATGAGGCTGGCCCCCTCTTAATGAGCCAGTCCCTGTGACAGTGAGGAACCTGATGTGTTGGGCATGTGCTGGGATACTTATGAGGTAGGTGTGTTAAATCTCCTGTATGGTGGCCATGTGCCTGGAGTCTCACGTGTTAGGCTGTGATTAATTTAATTTTGTTTAGCTTATGTTATTAAACAGCAGATTTTTTTTAATAGCAATGTGTAGCCAACTAATAAAGTTATTCTAGTAACCCCTACATGCATTGGAGACATAGCCTGCTCCTATGGTCAAACTTATGTTTTGCATGCACGTGTCTGAAAATGGAAGGCTCTCCTTCAGCTTAAGGAGATAAGGCTTTGGGATATATATGACTTATGTGACCTTCAGCAATTTGGCTTTTTCTCCTCAGGGTTGCTGGGAAAATGATTTTATACTTGCTTTTTGATTAGTTGCCCTCTGCCATAGCTCAGACCAAGACAATCCATACTTTTACACCCAAAAGAACAAGGAGTCAGCAGTGAGCCACGTGCTAAAAGGTGCTCTCCCAACCTGCAATATGCGGCAGAATTTGGGAGGCATTTGGGCTTTCTGCAATGGTAGAGGAGTCAGGCAATCTTGTGCCCTACATGTAGTGCTCTGGCCTGGGGTTGCACTCCTGTCAAAAGCAGGTCTGCCACAGCAGAAGGAGGGTTTCCAAGCTGTGTGAATGCAGCCGTATTTGACACAGCTCAAGCACTTTACCTTTACCTGGGGGGAAATTACCCACTGTATCACACTTCTGGCTGCCCTGGGATTCTTCATCGTTCAGTGCCTTCTGTATGCCCAAATTGCCAAAAATTCCAAACATTAAATTAAAAGCCCCATTGGCCAGTAGCTGTTGATCTGATTGTAAAAGCAAACTCTACTGAGTCCTTTTCTGTACCCTTCTTTTTCACTGTACCTTGTGAAAATAACCAGTGTATCTGGACTGTAAACATATCAGTCCAGCAGTCCTAAGTTTGTCATTTCCAATCCACTTCCCAGTGACAGCAATGCTACTTGATCTGCCCCCTGTACTTTGATTAACAAATCACAGTTTTGAAGAATATATGCAGCATGCATTGCATTGTTCTGACAGAGCTTATATCTAGTTCAGAAGTACTGGTCCCCCCAGGAGAAAATAATCATCACTCATTGGTAACATCTATGAACAAAATTGATGTGTTACTCTCAGCCACTTACTAATGATATTTTAACTGAACACACAGATTTTTTAGCTCTCCAACAATATTGTCTCCAACAGTAATTGCTAGATGCATACCTGTAAGTACGTTCATTAAGAATAACCTCTCTGTCTATGTCTGGTAAATTTTTTTCCTACATGTTCTTTTACTGTGCTGCATCACATCTTTGTTCCCTGAGGACATCAGTACTTGCTAGCAGTGTTGCTAACTCTTGGAAAGTCATTACAGATTTCAAGGTGGGCAGGTTGCTCTTAAAGCCTCAGGTCTCATGGGGTAAAATGGATGCAACAATCTCAAAGAAAGTCGTCTTCATCTTCGTGGCTGCAGGAAAAGGTATATATCTATTCTAAAGGCTCTAAGACCAGAAGTCAGATCAAAAGCACTCAGAATGTAATTTTGGGGGGGGTGGGGAAAGCCTCCTAAGCAAAAGAGGGGAGAAGGCTGGGACTGACGATAGAGTTACTGTCCTGGAAAACTGCAGGTTCATCACACTGGCACATGGGCCATTTGCTGCTGGTACCTTGGGACGTGAGTCTAGTTTCAGAGAGCAACAGTGTGCTCTCCTTTGGAAGGCAGGGCTGTGTTTGCAGGCCAAGGACAAGCTGGGACAGGATGCAGCTGAAAGTAAGATCCTGCTGCTCAGTCAGGCAATGTTTACATACAAATGACTTGATGTTAAATATAAAGCCTCAGGTGCCTTAGTAAGAACACTATAAGCAATGTGGCTAGACTAAAGGGCCTCCAAGCTAACACCACTTAAGACAAGGAAGAATGGCTTTTCATTAACTATATAGGGTCTCTAGCCCTATTCTGCAGTCTCCTTCCACAAGTGAGTGGCGTAACTGGAACAAGTGAATGTGACACACAACAGGACCTGTTATGCTGTCCTGGGACTCACACATGGAGTTTCACCCCTGGTTCTGCTACTGACACATACCCCAACCCTGGGAAAACTACTTTTTCAACTGCACTTCTCTTCCCTTTTTCTCCACTTTCACCTCTCCCCTAAGTTGTTTTGTCTGTTTAAATGGAAACTGCATTTTCATAGCTATTTTTGTCCTGACCATTGCAACGTAACTGATTTCCATTAGGGTTGCTAGTGCTGTCAATTTCCAGCTGTTAATATATTATCAGTCAACCCCCTTGTGCCATTGCAAATCCTGTGATTGGTTTAAGAGCCATGAAATCCTGGGGGCTGGGTGGCAGGGTTGCACCTTTCTTTCTTAGAATAACATTTGGGTTCCTTGTGTACCCTCACAGGCTGGAATGGAACTGTCCATCCTAGTAGATCCCCCAGCTCAAGGACTGAGCAGGATCAGCTATATCCCTGACAGCCAACTCCCATTTGGTCTTAAAAACACCCATATCACTGGGTGATTGCCAGGCAATCCAGTCTAGTACGTCACTGGCCTTACTATTACAAAGATGTTTTTAACATCTAGTGTAAACAGTCTAAGTTCACTACTTTCTACAGTTTAAGTGCATTACTTCTTGGCCTGTTTACCATGGACAAGGGAACAGCTTATTCTCTTCATATATGAAACAGCCTCTTATGTATCTGAAGACTGTTTTCATGTCTCCTCTCAGTTTTCTTCTCTCTGGAATAAACAACTCAAATGTCTTAAACTTTTTCAAGATGACTCTTATTCAGTCTTCTCTTTCCTCCTGTTCCTCTTTTCTGCTGTCTCCCTACTTGAGCCACATCTTTGCAGAAAAGCATTGCCCAAGACTGCACATAGTATACTCTAGCTGAATTTTCTTTAGAGACAAATGTAACAGAAGATTTCACATGTCTTATTGATTATATTCCTCCTTATCCATTCCGGTTTGATGATTATTACTTTTTACTGCGACAACTTGACTCTACTGACTTGTGTTGAGTCTATGAACTCTGAAGAACCCATATACTTTTTTACAGGACACCCCCTAAACAAGCTTTTTTTTCTCCCAGAGTTGTCCAGTCAAGTACTATCACCCTAGAAACTGTGTAAGAACCCTGCATGTGTCCTTATTTAACCTCATCCTGATTTTCACAGGTCATTTCTCCAGTTTTTCCAGAATTGTTGCTTTGAATTCTAATCCTGCCCTCCATTGCACCAAGACAGCTAGGATGGCGGCGTTATCAGAAGCAAAAGCTGAAATCCTCTGGGACTGTGCTCTGGAAAGGATTAAAAGAGGTTATTTTAAGGCTCTCAGTCCCCGTTGAGGGAGTGCAGGGCAGAGTGAGAAGCTGCACTTTCACCCTGCAAAGGGCAGCCCTGCACAGCGGTGTATAAGCCTGCTCTGACAACATACAGCTTGTAACATACCCATTGCAAGCCAGTGAGCAGTTATTTTCTAGTCAATGCCCTGGAAGATTACATTTGAAAGCAAAATCTGAAAACATGATTCATGGCTAAATTTTGATTTTCATGCAAAACCCATTGAAAATCCTTAAAACTAATGGCCAAATTTACTGTAACATTAATGACAACGGAAAAAATGAGCACAAATCGATCTCTTTGGCAGGATTGTAACTGCAAACATAGCTGCATTGAGCTTGAGTATTAAGATCAGAAGATGAAAGGTGCTAGAAAAAGAACAAAAGTTATTAACAAAGTGTCATCTTCTTTTCTGCACCAAATACAAGAAGAAAGCATGAGTTGCAAAAGGTGAAGAGTCCATGAGAGTTAAACATGAAACATTTTTTTGGCTTGCATAAGCTTGTATATTCCACTGACTATTGTGGTTACATTGACATAAATCATCATCATGTGGGCCTACAACAATTTTTTTCCACTTATTGGCAACAGAGGTAGCAATTTGATTATCTATCTTGACACTTTGAGGCTGAGCATTTTGATTCCCCTCATTAATGAAGGGACATCAGCAAACTATACTCTTCTGGTTAAACATCTGTACCTATCGCCTTCTTCAGCAAGTATAGTACTCTGCTATAGACACATACTATTCATCTGGGAAAAGGAGGACTTCAAATGCAGGAACAATTTAACTTTATACAGAATTCCTTTTTGTCTTTTACTCTGATCATCATTTTCAGCTGTTTATCTAAAACATTAACACAAATATTCTCTTAGGTGTGAAGACTGCATTAAAATTATTTGGGCATTATCAAGGGGCCAAAAGAGTCACTCAGGGAGACTCTTGTCATTTAAAATTGACATAACACATTTGCCAAAATCAGGCAGCAGTTCTTCCATAGGTAGTCTACAATACTCAGATATTCATGAACATAAATGTTTCAGTATGGCAGGGAAGGTACGACTGGAGGGAGAGAAAGGCAAATAGAAGAATAAGAAGTAGGGATTCTTGAACTGCGCATCAGCAAGTTTACAGAGCTCTGGATTATAAGCAAAATGCTACTTTCTGAATCACAAACAATACATATAATATTTGCCTCTGGGAAGTCTGACTTTGGAAAGTGGCATTTATGCAGCAGACAACTCCGGCTACCATTGACCTTGCTGCTGTCATAGAGGAGACATATTCACTACCCTATATTATGCTTGAACAGCTATTCTAGTGTAACAGATGCAAAGGTCTACGTGCATTTCACTTGTCTGTCTCCTATGTCTCATTCCACCCTTCCTGCAGTTATTCATCATCACTTTCATTTAATTGTGTTGGATCTGCTTCACTGTCAAGGTCATTATCAAGAAAATCCCACTGTCAAGGGAAATGGTGGCTTGGAAGGTAGTTAGCAGAAAAGAAAAACTAGCTTTTAGGTTTTTGAGAAATAAATGTGATACAGATTAAAAGAGCTACTATGCTCATGTATAGGACTGTCAAAAAAATATTTACAAATGCAGTTAGTGCCATCATGTAAGCTTCACTGCAATCTTAAGGCGTTTGCTCTCTGGGGTATTCATATGGGGTATTCCTGAAATGTTCTACAGAAAGCATCCCTCTTGGCCCTGCAAAAGCAAGGCAGGAAATGAAGGTACTCTTGCTGCCCAGTGTTCTGTGGAATAGGTGAATTTTCTTTTACCTCTATAACAAGGAAAAGCCTTTACTTCAATGTGTCTTCGTTTACTTGCCCTCTTTCACCTTAAAATTGTCTTAACACTGCTCTCTCATTTTTCTGCCTCCCAGTTTCCTCAAGTACTATGAGGGAATGCATATGCCTTTGGAAACTATTTTAGCCTCATAAGAGACCTGTGCTTTTCCTCTGCTATTTATACTTTATCTCCCCTTGAAGAAAGCTCCCATTTGTCCTCATTTTCATTCACACTGATGTGATTTGCTTCTTATGGATGTATCCCCAACCTCTTCCAATCATTTTGCTTGACAAAGAACTGAGGTAAATAGAGGCATTAATTAGTATAATGGCATTTCCTCACTAGCTCTATCAGGATCAGAATTTCATGTCATGTGACAAATAAGATATTTGTCCTGTACATCCTGTTCTGAACATTCAAGGTCTGAATAAAGTAAGGAAGGTTTGAACAAGTGAAAATAGCCAACAATATCCACTAACAGCCTTCAGTGAAAACGCTAACTAATTTGCAAGATGGGACCACTTTGTAGAATGGGGAGAAATTATGATGTATCGCTACTAAGATATTGCTAATAATTTAGCAAGGAGCTCTGTCAAAAACATCTTTAGAATCTACACCCAACAAATGTAAGAGGGAAAGAGGGTGATGGAATAGAAAAATCCTTTCATTAATTATTTCCATTTAAGCTTAGAGGCAAGAATGGGGCCAGCATCTCCTGGTTAAAAAAATTGATAAAAAAGTCCTCCCCAGCAATGCTTAGACTTTGTCCTTGACCTTAGTCTTGCAGATAATACCACAAAGGTCATGCCCACTTTAAATCATGCATGCCAAAAACATCAGAGGGTGGAAGCCCACTGATTTCCTCCCCCAGGAAACATTTAATAGTTACCTGACACTTGGTATACTCTGGTTCATTGCAAAGGAAAATACATTCTCTTCAAAAAGTAATTTTATGAGTCCCTGGAGAAAAGACGTCTCTGATAGCCATGCTAGAGCAGTAGCCAGAAAGGAGTTAACTCCATCCAAGAAAGGGATCAAGTTATCCTAACCCTCCCTTTAATTTGAAGATGGAATTTTAACAAGTGCTCCTGGGAGCTCCCTCCAACACAACAATGAACAAAAAAGATTGCCAAGGCAGACCAGTGTATGAATACCTAGGCTCAGAACAAAGCACAGACTGTTATGCAAACCACACAGCAAGGGCAAAAGTAGATTATTAAAAATCAATTTCTCCCTGGGGTCACCTAACTTCCACCCAGATACTTCTTCCAAAGTATTTCTAGGCGACTGGGAAACTGTCTGATGCTGAGCATGAGATACAATCAGACCAACTTTCCACTGTCACTAGTAAAGGAGTTGCTTGTTGTTCTGGTGTAATAGAATTCAGGTACAGCAATTTTAGATAGAAAAATCTATTAAAGACTATGGGGCTGCATGTTTTGTGGGTGTATGAATTTACTCTGGTCCAACCAAATTTTTCTTAAATTACAAATTCAGTTTGTAACCAGTGGGTTTCTGCATTAATTTATTATGCTTGAAAAGCCATAGCACTGAAAGAGAGGGGATCACAGAGACAATGAGGTATTTTCCCTCTCACCGTGAAGCCCTGCGTATTTGCTTGTGTGAGATGGCAACTGAAAGAGATTCACAGCCTGAGGGTTGTTCCCAAATTGCATACATCCAGAACTACCATCTACTACTGCAAGCTACTACCCTCAGCCTCCAAAACTCACTCAGGCACTGGCTTCTCTTCTGGGTGCAGGCAAATCCTGATGGGTTTATCATATGGGCTAGAAACAAATTAAGATATCTGACTCAGTCCTGGTATCAGTATAGCTGGGTACAAGACCACTGTACCTGTTCTGGCATGATCCCTGGGATGCCGTCCTTGGCGTGTTCAGGGATGTAAAGTAATTTCAGATGCTCATCATCAGAAAGAGCTTGCAAGTCCGCGGTCACCTTCCTGGCCAGTTCCTCTTCTGTATTAATCCTTTTATAACTGTCTTTGTTGATGTTCTTGGTGAGGTTGGATGCTATAACAGTCCCAATGTCCAGAAAGGCATAATTATCTGCCACAAGCTTGCCTACAGTTTGCAGTGTCTGTGGTACCTGGGCACGAAGGTTGGCAATGTGCTGAGCTACAGCCATGGCTTCGCTGGCCTGGATGGTGATGTGTGGCTCCACCCCAGACACACTCCATACTTTGCCAGTGACTGGGCTGAGCACCACTTGGCTGGGGATGGAGGCATACAGGGAGCTGTTACCAACACGATAAATGCCCACGGAAAGGGAACCACCTACTGTGGGCTCACCAATAACTGTGGCCCGGTGTAGATCCTTCATAGACCGTGTGAAAGCTTCAGCTGCTGAGCCACTCATATGGCTTGTTAGGATGTAGATGTCCTTGAGGGAGCCGTATCTCTTGCCAGTGACTTGGGGGAGAGTCCACACCTCTGTGCTGCGAGAGGTACTGCGATCGAAGACAGTGTAGAGGTGTTGCCGAGGCTCAGGCTCAAAGAAGTAGGAACAAAGTATTGGGATGGCAGTGGAGTAGCCACCTGTGTTGTACCTCATGTCAATAATCATGGCATCCGTGTCCACCAGCTTGTTCCATACCATCTGTATCAGCTGGGGTCCAATGGCCTTCACTGTTTCTGCCTCAGCCATCATGTCAAAGCGAAGGTAGCCCAGGTTGCCTGGCAATACCTCAATTTTGAAGAGTGCCTCAATGATGTAGCTCAGCTCCTCAGGGCTGGGAATCATGTTGGGAAGCTGTTCTTCTGGTGTTGGCTCCACGTGGCTGTGGAAGACATGAAGCCGATGGTCCCCTGAGGCCTCCTGCAAGTCACTGGTAAGCTGGGAAGCCAATGTCTCAAAGTCTACAGCTGACCGATAACCTCCTTGGGCCCGTTTGGTGCTAAGCATAGCGCTGGCCTTACTAGCCACTTCTGGGATGGCATAGTGAGCCTCTAGGAGTTGCCCAGTACCCTCCAAAAGTACTCCCATGTTCTTGTGAAAAGCTAGCACCTCTTCAGCCTTCTCCAGTGCATCCTCAGCCAACACTATGGCATCAGGCACAACTCCTCCACCCATCCAGCTTTCCCCATGGTTGTCTATGAAGGTGATAACAGGAACTGTGATAGTTAGGCCACGGGTTATTCCTGGCCCAGGCTGCAGCAGAGGGAAGGTACGGGTGTGTGAGAGGCTTCCTGCTGTGATCTCACCAATCAGTGTGGCACGGCCCAGGGACTGCATGAGGTAAGCAAACTCCTCAGCAGCTGTAGCAGTGTGGTGGCTGGTGAGCAGGTAGATGCCACGCTGAGCCCCATAGGGCTGGCCCAGAAGTTCTACCTCACTGTTGTGCTCCTGAGTGTGGTTGGTGCGCCTGTCATAGGTTGTGAAGAGGTGGACAGGGCCAGCAGCAGGATCTTGGAAATAGGAGAGCAGCACAGGCACAGCAGAGGAGGAAGGGCCCCCAGGGTTGTAACGTAGGTCCATGATCAAGTTCTCTGTATTTTGGAGGGGCTCCCACACTTTGTGGACAATGTAAGGTCCCAGCTTAGCAAGCACAGAGGCATCTGCAAACTCATCAAAGCGCATGTAGCCAACGTTGCCTGGCAACACTGACACCTTGAAGACAGTATCCACCAAGGCATGCAGCAGTTGCTCATTGTCAGGTAAGTTGGCTGCCACTGCAATTGGCTTGTCAGCAGGGGGGGCAGCAACTTCGTCTGGCATCATGACTCGGACCAACAGGCGGGGGTCTTCAGATAAGGTCTGCATCTCAGTGTTGAGCTTGGAGGCCAGGTCCTCTGCTGACTGCACAGAAGAGAAGTCAGAGGTGATGAGGTGCCGCAACAGTCCTGGCACCCGCTCCACTAAGCTGTAGTAGTTCTTTAATATGTTTGTGAGGTGGGTTAGGGTGCCAGGCACTGCTCTGCGCATTGCCAGAATGTCCAGGGCTTTCTGCAAGGCTTGCTCTGCCTCAGTAGCCACACATGGCATCACCCCGCTCACCTCCCAGCTCTGTCCACCCCCACTCAAGGGACTCACAGATCGTGACACGGGAACTGTCATATAGAAATTGGAGGGGCCAATACGCAGCTTCTGGATGTCCAGTGAGCCCCCAGCTGTCTTCTCCCCAACAGTGATAGCCCTGTTCATGTGCTTGAGGATGTAAGCCACATCTTCAGCCACTCCTGTGGTGTGGCAGCTGATTAAAACAATGACATCCTTGTCTTTGCTGTACCTCTCTCCCAACACCTTTGGCAGTGTCCATATCTCTGTGGTGGTGTTGGAGGGCCGATTGTATACAGTTTCAACATGCAGCATCTTGTCTGCTTCATGTAAGTATGAGATGATGAAGGGGAGGCCAGAAATTTGTCCCCCAGTGCTGTGACGAAGATCTATCACCAGGGCAGATGTCTCTATCAGTGTCTTCCAAACCTTGTCCACCAGAAAAGCTCCAACTTTCTGCACAATTTCCTGTCCTATGATATAATCAATCCTTAGGTAGCCAACATTGCCCTCCAGCTTGTCATACATGACCACATGCTCAATAAGACTCAGGAGTTGTTCACGAGTCAGGGAAGCCTCAGCTTCTTGTTTAGGAGGTGCATGCAGTGATGGCTCATAGGAAATCACCAGTCTTGGGTCATTCAGAGCACCCTGCACTCCAGCTGTCAAGACACTGGCCAGCATTGTTGGATCTGAGATGTCCAGGATCTCCCCACTCTTGATTGCTTGTTCAATGGCTTCTTGCATTCCCACTAGGTTTTCAGGATAGCAGTAGTTATCCAGAAGGACTTTAGCCATGTCCAGCACTAGAGTTGGCTGAAAGATTTCCTCAGCAGGTATGCTGCACATGATCACTGCTGAAAACAGGAAGAAATGTGTCCTGATCATTTTGGTTTTGTATGGAATAGAAAAGAAGGAAAGAAGTCAGAAGCTCTTATCGATCAAGATGAACGTAGCTCTCCGATGACTCTCTGTTTGTGAATCACACTGAAATCCCTGTGTTGAATCCAGGTGCAGTGAACAGATAAAAATCTTTTATCTGCATTAAACCTTTAATCTCATTAAAATGGAGTACATCATCCGAAGTGCACCAATAGATGAAGTTCAGCTCCTTACTACTTTACAGCCCTCTTATGAAACAGTAATAAACTTCAATCATCAAGGAAGATCTTTCTGGCAGTTAATTGTTTCCAAAAGGTAAGGCATTGTCTGTTATAAACTGGTCCTGGCTTATCCTAACAGTGGATTGCTTAAATGCAAAACTTTGATTTTAACCACAATTAGAAAAGCAGTCATCCAGTCTTTTACCATTATTTATGAAAAGCTTATACCAGGAGATTCTGCAGTGACTTAGCTGTATCAATATTTAATATTTTTTCAAAAGGTGTTGACAGTACATTGTCTTCGGTGTTTTTCAGTCTGGGCTGCGAAGGAATGTTCCTACATTCTATGACTAAGGGCTCCAAACAAGGAACTCCAGACATTTAGAACAGCTCATAAAATCCAAGGTAATGACAGCCTGTTAATTTCTGTGCTGAGAATTGCAGCATTTTAAACAGGACTTGGAAATACATTTGCCTCAACATAATACAGCTAAATCTGAGGTGACTTTAATCTTCATAATTTGCACTCAATTAGGATTTACTTGTAATACCATTGAGTAACATATGGTCATGTCTGATGACAGCTCCCAGCCAATAGACTTTAGGCTCAACATACCAAAATAGAACATGGGGGGTTGTTTTCTTCTGCTCACAATGTATTCAAGACCCTATTGTATTAAGACTTTGAAAGAGGATCAGAATATGTGGGATGCAGCTCTAGGCTGCACCCATGTGAGTTGTCAACATTCAGAGCTCCAGTATGACATGCCAAAGACATACAAGAACAGATTCTTGGCTTTAAGTCTGAAACGAGCTGCTACCCCAGCCATTCTGCTAGCTGGAGGTAGCTGCAAGAATAGACTAGGGAATCTGGGAAGAGCATGTTTTCGTATTGCTTTTAAAATGTCACTTATTGCTACACATGAATACATGTGGAGGGAACAGTCTAAAGATGGTCTACTATGGTGATGTGCACTCTGTTGGTGCCATGTGTGAGTGTCATGAGTGAAGCCTGCCACTCACATGAGCAAAGTTTAGTGCAGTCCTCTTTCTGGGTCACTCAGTTGTAGTAATAAAGGAGTTCTGTGAAGTTCCTTCCTTTAACATGTTCATATAGGAATAGCCTTGTCTATATATGCAGGTACAATTTCATCCCATGGTTGATTCGTATCTGTGTGTACGTAAATGCTCAAATGCAAATCCATCAAAGGGAACAATTAAATTGTTCTAAGAGTCCATTAGACAAAGGACTGCTCTATGGCAAAAGCTATAAAACTTGATGTTATAATCACAGGTATCTCTGGCAACCAGGCTGTGCTATCATCTGTAAAAAACCCTAGTTTAAAAAATGTTGCTATTTCCCTTGTCAATGGAGAGGCCTAGGATATAGTTGAAATTGTTGTTGATGATGTATAAATAAGTAATAAAGCTTCAAGTGTGCCACAGCAACATTCTGTGTGCCTCATTGGTAGAGAAGCAGTAAGATTCAGATCTGTTGTATCTTCTTAATTTCAGGGGGCTGTTCTATACTGTGACAATGTGTGACATCCATCACAGACCTAACTCCAAGGCATTGTCACCAGCTGGAATTGCTCTTCTTGCTTTCTTCCCTCAAAGAATAATCCAGCACTCCAGGGCAAAGGTAGCTGGAACAAAAGCTTTCCGGCATAACCACACTTCATCCAGAAATTGACTTTTGAGCTACAGGATTTATTGCCAGAGCTGCATTAACTTCTCATGTGGCCAATACAGTGGACAGAACCTTGGGCACATTGATTTCTGTTGCTTTTCTAACCCACGGCTCTTCTGTTTGTCTAGCTTGTGAAGTTTTTGGGGCAAGGGATATCTTTTGCTACAGTAATGCCTACCACATACCCAACCTTTACTTCCAACCTCTAATAGAGTCTCTAAATGCCATCACCACAGGAATAATTGCACACGCTGTAGTGTACATTAAGACATCAAGTCAACAGACAAGATATTGTGCTTCATAAATTCCCAACTTTAATCTTAAGCGCCATGTGCTCCGTGTGCTGACTAAGGCAGCGGATGTCTGGAATAAACGCATTATTGTGTAATTAATGCATACAACCAAGAGGGGGATGATGCATAGATAATCTTAATTCTGACATTTCCCACTTCGGTGTGCTTACCATTTTAATGTTACTTTAGTATAAGGAATTTTCACGTGTTCCAACATCTTTCAATTAACTTGAAAGGGAAAATACAGACTAATTTTGTTACGATGGAAACAAAGCGTAACGATGAAGAAAACATATATATGATCTAAAACAATGAATTAAAAATGTGTAAATATGGAAGGGTTAGATATTTCGCCTGCTGGGTGAGGGGGCTGGGTTGTTCCATGGGTCCCCTTTTCTTCTTTCTTATTTCTTTCTTCCTTTTACTTCTCCTGGGTGCTGGAGGAGGGCATGCCCAGGAGCCAAGGAGCACGGTTACAAAATGGATCCATTGTGACAGGAATTGGGGAAAAAAAGTACAATAATCCATGTCCCTAAGAATATGTCAGGATGGATCTCTATTTCTGTCTGTCTGTACAGTAGCTTTAAGCATGCAGCTTTCTATCCCAGAAAAAAGAATGACATTGCATGTTTATGGAGTATACATAGTGCTTTCTTTTTTAATCATTCAGTACATAGTACATAATGGACACTCATATTTATATGAAACTATTTAACAAGAATGGGATAATGATGGAAATAAGGTTAAATTATCTACCATAAAAACTAGAGAAATTCATATTTTCTTGATTCCTTAAAGTAATTTCATTCTGCTGTTTAAATCACAGCAAATCTTAAAAACAACCTCATTTTTTTAAAGGCCTTTTTTTTCCCACTGTATTCTTCTCTGCCACTTTCTGCTTTTAGAATAGAAATTAATAAACTTGAAATGACAAAACATTGCTCAAATTGCCTCAGTTTCAAGTTGCTGTGCAAAGGGTGTTATAGGGTGTTACAGGGTGTTACACATGTTATATACGCGGTGTTAACAGTCACCTCATCTTACTCTGAATGTAACAGACATAAATGAATTGCCATGAAGATCACACTCAGGAAGGAGACAGTAACAGACAGTAACTGACCATTTTTAATCAGGATATGTGCCAGACAATTACCCTCTATATCTAAATGAGTTCTATATATCCACTGCTAAACTTATTATATGATAATTTTTTCCTAGCATTTAATTATTTCCAGATTCAAAATATTTTTCTCCAGTGAGGCCTTATCTAGAGTTTAAAAAACATGAAATAGCCCTTTCCTGCCTGTGACTGTTGTAAAATCATAAGATTTAAAAAAGAATTTTTTTCTGTTTTTCTACCATTTATTGTGTGTTGTATCATGTTCTAAAGATTTTCATATTAGAAGGGCTGGAAACTGTAGCTGAGGTTTTTACGAAGCTAGGGTTTTGAGAAATATATACAGGATTGTGATTAGTTGTACCCAGTAAAAAGCAAGATATGGCAACACTCCACAGTTCAATTTATTCCTCAAATTCAGATGCATATTCTTCCTCATGCATTTTATCACTAGCACACAGAAACAAAACTAGCTTCATAATGTAAATGTAAAATGAATGCTTTTCCCAACATGCATGACTTAAAAAGCTAGGACAGTGGAAAAAAAGTATTTTTTCACACTGGATCTGTTCAGTGATCTATTTCTCTTGCCCTGAATTCAATGTGACATGTATCAGTCACTGCTACCTTGATAATTCTTTATAGATGGTGTTAGAAGGTAAGAATCCTTCCTTTTGTGGTGTGGATACTTGAAGCTTTGGAGAACGACAATTTACTTACTCATTTCTTGATACAGATAGCTTAAATTTTTATCAAAAGTTGTTTAATGCAAGTGTGTTCATTGAACTCTGAGTACCAAGATCCAAAATACTATCAATTCTATGTTCTAATATAACCCAAGTGAAATTCTTATTGTGATTTTAGTTTTGAGCTGAACTCAATAGCTCAGGCCTAGCTCTAGCTTTTATAACTCATAAAACTTTATGATCCTTTAAAGTTCGTCCACAAGTATTTCATTTTCTGACTTCCTGTGCGTATGAACTTCCCACATACTCTGAGAAGAGGTATTTTATCTGTCCCAGACTAGTCTGCATGCACGGTCTGCATCACTCAGATCACATGCTAAAAAGCTTCCACAAGAGTGAGATTAAATGATTTGCTATATATTTTTTTGCTTTATATACTTTGCTCCAATACTGCTTGGTTGTGATCTGCGGCTGATCTCACCATTCCCTCATCAGGCCCATATAGACCATTTGGTCACTGATAAACTGCAGTAGCAGGAGGCTCATCTCAATGTGGCAGCAAAAGCAGTTTCCTCATTGGCAGGAATGCCAACAGGATAAAGGTGAAATTTGGAAATAAACTACTTTTGTTTTATCCTTCAGCCATATTTTAAATTATATGTAAGAATTAGAATTAATGTAAAGGTGGTATTTGGCTCCTAAATACTGGGAGGAAGGGTTTACTAGCTCAAGCACAGGACTATGTTAATGAAATATTTCATGCTTTCAGGACTTTGGTAAGTATTTCTAGACAAACCTCCACTGCCTTTTATAGATGTACAAGGTCAGTGCTACTTCATGGCTGTCTGTGATGGGCACGACTGGATTGCATAGGTATGGTTTAAGACTCTCTTTTCTGTTCTGTTCTTGTACTGGATTTTGATTTTCTTCTGTTAATATTCCTTTTTGCTTCCCTTCTTTTTACAGTGACCAAGAAAGAGAAAAGGAAAAAAAAAAAAGAGTAAGAAGACAATTTATATTTTTATTGAAAGATTGGGGGGTAGAAAATGTATATTCCCATTTTGGAACCTGTCTAATTCAGCCAGTAGCAGGTGGAGAGTCATCACAGCTCACAGAGCACAGCTGTGATAAACTCACACTGACCAGCTCCGCTAAACAGATGAACAGCCCTATTCCAGGTAAGCAGAGGATTCAGGGGGACTTCAGGAAAATGCGTTGCAGCTATCCAGCCTGAAGTAATTCAGGAATGTAGTTTTGAATTTTGGCAAGTAGTTTTTCAACAAAAAGGGGAAATTGACATGCAGTCCTTGGAGAATGGCTCTATTATGTGTTTGTATTATATTGCTTGTATTCCTTAGAGCCTACATTTCTGATAGATTTACATGTTTGTTCAGCGGGGTCCACCAGACTTAGCCAATAATAAATAGTGAATATTAAATACAGCATCGAGGGCCCTCCTATCCTGAGGTTATTACTTGAAACAGTGAGAACTCCAGTCCATGGCACCCTTTTTTTTTTGAGGCCAGGCGCTGCAAATGGCTGCTGCCAAACTGCTCCCTAGGGACTGTGCTGTGAAGGCCTGACACCTCTGGTGACAGGCCAAACGCGTCCTGGCACTGCTGTCCGCCATGCTAGCGCAGGATGGAAGTGCTCAGCACGTCCTGGCAGACCAGCTGTTGGCATCTTAAGCGATCTAGTTTGTTGTAAGGAACTAGGTTTTTCCCTCGCTGCTGGATCAGAAGTTCTGGTTGCCAGGCCGGTACCATGGCCCAGGCTGCCGGGACGTTGGTCGCTCAGCTCGTGGTGTGCTGGCCACCGTCAAGGCTCTTGTGAGGGCTAACGGCGGGGTCTGCCGGGCTCCAGCTGAACCATCCGCCTCAGTGAGGGGACTGCCTCAGGGTGCCCCATTTTCCAAGGCTACACTGAAGCCATTCTCCTGTGAGGCTTTTAGCTGAAACTATGACTGATGGTCCAAGCAGAAGCTTTAAGGGAGAGGACAACAAAGAAATAGGAGCAGCTCTGAGGCAGCTCAGAGGGACGTTGTGTTGCTTAGGCAGCCTGGAAGCAACAGCCAGTGCAGAGGTGGCAGCTCGGAGACATGGAGAGGGCAAAAAAGGCTGTGGGCAGCCCAGAGGGAGATGGCAGGAGACACCTTTAAGCTGAGGGATTTTAAAGTACCATGTGAGGGAGAGTAAGCAAATGAGTGAAAAAAAAAGGGCTGGGGAGTGATGAACAGAGCTGGCGCAGAAGCACCACGCAGCCCGAAGATGGCGCCGAGGCAGCGCGGAGACCTCTCACAGCCCAGAGGTGGTGCGCTCTGGAGGTCCCTCACGGCCCGGCGATGGCACCGGGGCAGCACGGAGGCAGTGCTTAGAGAAAGCACTGAAGGCTGAAGAGAGGCCAAAGATGGCTCTGAGGCTGTTTGGGCCTCGGTCAGCCCGGGGGCGGCACTGAGGAGATTTGCACCTCAGGCACCTGCAGTTAGAGCTTCCTGCCCAGCAGACGGACACACAGAGCTCTTGAAGCCTCTTGCTCTCTAGAGACTGCGGAGGGACCTGCCCTGGTTTTGTCTGTGCTAAACACACAACAAATGGTACATTGGGGATTTAACACCGGGAGAAGGGAGGTGGTTAGTTAGTAGTCAGGTGCAGTGTTCTGTTAGCTCTTCTGAGCAGCCAGAGGGGATGTGGAGCTGTTGTTACGCTGTTTAAAGATGGGGTCTTGCCTCACAGACATTGTTCATTGACTACGTGTTTGGCTTTGCCAGCTTCTTCAGTGTTCCCCTCTGTACCCTTTAGCTCTTCTTTGCAGTAACGCACTTCAGTTCAGTGCTGCATATGAGGAGCTACAGCAAGGTACTGGTGTCTCCTGGAGCTCACAGTGTATGCCTATGTGGACCTACACGGTGCATGGCTTTGCACCTATGTGCATTAGCTACGTGGTAATGGCCAGGCTCTGAGGTGGCTGCAGAGGAGAATCAGCTGTGGTCTGGGAGCAGCATTAGTTGTGTTAGAACACAATTGTGTCTGAAATGATAAGCCTCCTTGAGAGGCAGTCTAAAACCTGAATATCTGAATATCAGGAATTGGCAATTCTAGCTTAACATTTCTGTATTGTCGGGATCTTTCCAATATAAAGGTGTCTGAGCAGATACCAGCTGAACACCTCCAGATTCCCATGAGGCCATTGCCTCTTCACTGGTGGAAAAGAATAGTGAAAATTGACATCTTTGTGACTTTTAGGGATTGCTGGTGCTGTGTTGTTAACTGATAAGTTGCATCTGCTGTTCTTCTGTGTTGGGACATGGCACAGAGGAGTGGATGAGATCAGAGGACATTGTGCCTCCTGTGTACACAGACAAGGTGGGAAGCTATGTAAAAATAGCCACAGCTATATCTCCTGACCAGCTTCCACCAGCTTACTACGTTATCTATTAAGACTGAAGTGCTATAGGGTAGCCTTAAAATTGGCTGGTGATTCTGATGTTACAGGGCTGTTACAAAGATAGCTGATGGGCCTGGGAAGGAGGGCATGTTCCAGCCACTTTGTTTTAAACAAGTAAGTTTTAATTTTAACTGTGCATCTGCTGGACAGTGCACAAGCCCCAACTTGCACCTCAGTAAAGTTGCTGTTTGCAACCTGTATACTCTCTAGCGCATCTTGGCCACCTGGCTGATCTGTTGCGTCTCAAAGCATTTGAAACATAAGGGAACTTGAGCAAAAGTAAAATGTTCAAAACTACATAAATCAAGCTGCTAAATTTACAATGTAAAACCAAACATCAATTTGACACACACTTCAGCCATGCTGTAGGTAGCATCTGTACTCGCTACTGGGTTCTCATTTCTTCTTGACCCTGGTCATCACCCTATGGAAGATTCATGTTTCGTTATACTGCCATGCCAACCAGAATGTTAAGCCTATGGGAATGTGATTGTTAAAGATGGCTGGAAGAGCAATTGATTTTTTTTTTGTTGAAATACAAAAGCAACTTGTAGTCCAGTTTTGGGACAGGATCTGTAGAGCTTCTCTGGAATTCTGATAGCATAGCTAGGATCTGAGCTTTTGAGCCAAAAATGGATTTGGGTTTCCCCCCTCCCCTCAAGCTTGCGAACAAAGATCAATATTTGACTTCAGAATGTAAAAAAAAAGAAAAATTGATTCTTGAGAATTTCTCTCTGTGAGCGTGTAGGGATTGGTCTTTCCCCTTCCCCACTTTTCCGTTTAATTATGGACAAAGTCCTGTATTCAGTGAAGTCAAAATATAAATAAGGACCTTGTGTTTAGATGACTTAAGGGCACACAGCTACAATTACCTTATTACCTTGACACATGGGTGAATAACTTTTCTAATGTGATCACACCAAGTGCTTGTTTGGTGGTTTCTTTTACTTGATTAAGAGAAGTTGTGCAGAATGTCATAAGCTCAGAAGACATGAACAAAACAGGGAGAGAAGGCAGGGTGTTCTGAAAGGAGGAAGACATAACCATGACTGTAAGATGACAGAATTCAGTGGGGAGTGGTAAAATGAGAGGACTGCCAGGAAGCTTAAGAGGTTAATGACACACAGCAATGGATGGATGAAGTTTGCATGGACTCAGATCTCAGATCTGATCCAATTGCAGCCCAGTTCTAAAGGAAAAGGCTATAAATCAGTCCAAGGATTCTGGTGAATCGTGCTTTGTGCTCATGGTTTGTGATGTAACCAGTAGTTCTTGATAGAATTACAACCACCCTGCTCACACTCACCTGCTATTTGCTCTGTATTAAGTTAACAATAGTAAATAAACTGTGTATTAGATTTCAAGCTGACCTGTTCATGCCAAATGAATTCGTCTTGCCCACAGGCTGCCCTAATTTAAAACATATGTATCCATTTAAATCCTGTTGCTTCCATATATTAAGCTACTGTTTAGATTTTTTGCCTTATCAATATTCTTTGCCATTTTGAACAGATGTGTAGTTTGCTGTGGGTTTGGATCAAAAGCGTTCTCTGACAGATTTTTATTTTGTGTGTGTGTGTGGAAGGTGGTGGAGAAGTGAGGTGGGCTATGGTGGCATTGTAATGCAGTTACACCTATCATCTGAAACCAACAGAAGACACTTTGTCTGTTCTTGTACAGGCAAAACCTTCAATAGAATCAAAGGAAGTTTACTTTAATTGCAGGAAAGATGGGGTCCTTGTTTAGTGAAAATACAACTGAAGTCAGGAGACTATTGTATGATGGTATATTTCCCATAGAGCAGTGTAAGTCTCATAGAACACAGAAGTTTTCTGTTTTTCCCAGACTTCTAAGGGGTGAAAGAGCTTTGTATGTAAAACAGAGTTTCTCCTAAGAAGAAATTTTAAAAAAATCAGACCCTAATGTCAGACTCTAAAGAACACTTTTAGACATCTAAATAAGTAGCCTGGGCTTTTCACAAGTGCCAAGCTCTGCTAACCCCCACTGCTCTTAGGATACTGCTTCTAAGGCTGAACGTCGTTTGACTGCATGTTCTTGCAAAGAAATACTAAGAATATGCAGTAGGTCAAAGTGGCTCCTTATCTTTGTGCGGAGATAAGGGCTGCTGTTCCTCCTAGGAAACAGTGTCTTAGAAGCGGAAGGCTGCACTTCTTATCGTTCAAGTATGTGCCATAAAGGGGTAAAAATAGGGATGCTGAGGATAAGAAAGCTGAAACCAAGGCACCTGCTACCCACAGAAGGAAACTTGGGAATGAAATAAGACTGACAGTCTCTTCTGTTTTGAATACTGCAAATCTTCACTTACAGGAGTAAATAATTGCTTGTAAAAGCCTCTGAGATTAGTGATATGAGAAAACGCTTGCAGGACTTAGACTCCTGACTTTACCATGCAGACTAAATTCCATTTACTGAGTTTTAAAGAAGCTGAAAATGTCAGAGTTGGCTGAGAGAATTAGATTTCAATACCTACTAAATATTTACAGGTCATCCTAAATCCCCATTGAAGATCCTTTACTTTGTGACCTAAACAGAAGTGATTAAACAGAAAAGTTGAAATAAAGGCTTCAAACTGTATCCCTGTTGCCCAGTAATGTGTAGTTCATTCAATCTCACAATTTTTTAATCCAGTATTCACTTTGCCGTGATATATAATGCAGGCATTGATTGCCATTCTTTAAATGACAGTTTTCCTTTAAAATAAGCAGCAACAACAACCAGCCCCATTCCCTGCTCTAAAACTTATTTGCAAGGATTTTCATTTGCATCACTAATGTACAGATTTACACAGAGCAGAAAAAGGGGCAATTCTTATTCTTAGAGATTCTGCCTTGTATACTACCTGCAGCCACATTCTGCCACTTTCATCCCTTCGTAGTTATATATCAAAGTGGGCACACCAGCATCATCCTTATAAAGAATGGAGATTGAATCCAATTTGGTTGGAACACAACAGGCCTTGGAAGCTTTCTTTGGGTTTTGGAGATGCACCAGAGTTTGGACAATAGCATGTTTTGTTGGGGTAACATTATCTGTCAGAGGGAAGAAGCAACCTCCTTTACACTCAAAAGCCTCATAATCTTTTGGTGCAATGATCCAGGAATCCCAGCCAATCTCTTCAAAGTTCACATGGAGGGAAGTTCTCCGGCAGTGGTTGGCTCCAATGCTTCTCTTGCTTCTGGAGGAATGCTGGTGGGGCTCAGTGATGGCCTTTTCCCCTCCCTGTTCTTCCTCTTCAGATGAAGTGTTGTTCTTTCCTAATTTCTTCAGCATGCTTTCTTGTTCATGAACAATCATCTCCCGGAGCTCCACTTTGGTCTCTTTTGTCCCATTGCTGCGGTCATTGGAGAACACTATTAACAGGGGCAGATTTTTAGTGTCAGGGGTAACACTGATATCCAGCTTCCCACAAGTGAAACCACCCAGAGCCTTACTTTCTATAACAACCTCTAGCTTGTTTTTAGTCTTCAGTTTGTCTGCCCTGACCCATCTTTTCACAGCGCTGGACACTTCAAACATCTCCCAGCCACACTCCTGGATATTATGGGAGACAAGGAAAGATTTGGTACTTTCTGGGTTTTCCCAGTGGTCACCATCTAGAACATCATAAATGACCATGTTGCCTTCCAGCCTAGAGAGAGACCCAACTTCCCTGTGACAGGAGATATAAATTCTCAGTTCAGCTCTGGTGATTTCCTCATATCGTGGAATAGAGATGTTGAAGAGTAAGATGTGTTTCTGAAATGGATTTTCTTCTGGTGAAGCTAAAGAAACAACATCTGCAATAGGAAATTAAAACACGTGGTTACAGCGCTTCTGACTTTCCAAGTAACTTGCTTTTAAAAGACTCAGCATGTATTTTGAGGCTAAAATAAGAGCATGGTTACCCATCATTAAAAAAAGAATACCGTCTTCTGGCCAAGTTTCAAGGACAGGGAGTGAAAAGTGGAAATGGAGGTCCCTGGTGTTGGTAGTATTTTCACAGAGATTGCATGGTCAGGTGAGTATGTGGAGGGGAGCATAAAGAGTCCGCCTAGAACAAGCTGTGGATGATTCTGGTCAGTATTAAGTACATAAATAAGGCATCTGGGGAGCGTTCAGGTTTAGCAATATGTAGAGATCTTTACACAAAGAATTCTTTAAAAAACCTATGAATGTCCTACTTATTCCTATCATGCAATGGAATGAACTGCCCTCCTAATACAGAGAAGTATACTACATATTTAAATGTCTCTAACAACTAGTTGTGCTGAGGCTTTTGTTGTCTTCAGGTAATTTTGAAAGCAGCTTGGGATACTGGGAATTTGGGGAAAAAGAAACGTTTTTTAAAATGCTAAATTGAAGCTTCAGGGTCTGTCTAAATTGGGACTTGGTGATAAACAGCATTTCATGCCTAGGTCCCAGTCCGTTCCAGGTTGGACCCACTGAGCTTGTGTGGGTTTTGTTTGTTATCAATGTAAGATAATTACTCAGTCATGATTGGGTTTTAGGGCAATTTTAATTGACTAATGTTGACACGTCTTCACAGTGTTTGCCTACTAAAGCAGTCAGAGAGGACAGTCAGATATGGAAACCATTATCTAGCTCATACTGTTAAGGTTTCTTTCCATTTCAGAACTCTCCATAGTGCTGGTACCTGTGTATGTCTGTTTTTCATATAACCCGAAACTTCGATTCTCTCTGCCTCATTTTTATCACAAGGATTGCATTTACTTCAAACTTTTACTTTTGATGGAGCTTTTAAAAGTCTATTAATGTGACACAGATAGGGATCTTGTACTTTTTTAGCTAAGACAAGCCTGACAAGCCCTTTCCATATAAATCTTTCCATCTAAACCAGAATTTTAGGGGAGCACTGCTGTTGCTTGCTTGGATTGAGAGACACATTTCTCAGTTGGCTGCTGTGGTTTTTAAGTATGAGAAGAGCCCACCTGAAAGAAAAGGTCTGTAGTATGGACCCTATGGTCTGTCTCAGTTATAGATGATCAAAAGTTTGCATTCTAGCATTAAAACGCAGTCCCAAGTCTCTAGCTTTGAGAAACATGACTCATGTAAACCCTGTTATTCAGTGCATCATCTCAGCTGATGGGTTTGAGAAGATGGTATTGTACAGTAAAAATGTTGAAGAAGAAAACTAAAGGTTTTCTTTTAAAGATTGAAACAAAAGACTACAACCCAAAATTTTAATCTGTTTCTTTTCTAAAGAATCTGTGGAAGTTAGGTGCTCAGTTCCCTCTGAATTTCAAAAGAATCTGAGTACCTACTGTCCATGTACTTATTTAAAAATTCTAGTCCACCTATTTAGCACTTCTCCTACCTTCAGTACTGAAGCTCCTTACAATATTGGATGCAGGGATGGAGGACTTGTCTGCAGCATATCTGTTGTATAAATCAATCATGAACTGTGGTGGTTCTTCTTTGGTCTTCACTTGTGAGGGGACTCTTGACAAATTCAAACTCCTTAGTAAATCCGTCTTCATATGCTCCAGGAAAGATTTAAAGTCGAAGTGAGTCTCATCATCTGTTTCCCCAGGATCATGAAAGTGTGCATCAGACTTTCCCATAGCTGGTAAGTTGTCCCAATCTTCCAAAGGCTTGCCTCTGGTCAAACAGGCAATGATGTTGAAAACAGACAGTGCAGCTAATACTCCAAAATAATGCATTTCTTCTATATTTACTTTCTGGTGGAGAGACAAGAGGGTAAGGGTATTTTAACTGCTTAAAAGTCTTGTTTCATTACAGACAGAGGAAAGGAGGTGGAAGGCAAACAACTGGAATGCCCTTTGCAAATCACTTTCTTGTGTTCTTTTTGCAGTCTGCTTCAAACCCCAGCCTCTTGTCAGTTGTCAAGCAGATTGGTTGTACACTTGCCCTTATCAGAGTCATTGATGCCATGCTTCAGCTTCTGTTATCTAGCAAAGCTCTTAGTTAATGAAGATTCTATAAACATCTGACAAACACATGTGGCTGGTGGGAAGGACATTGTATATTGTAAAGAATCCGCATTTCACTTTAGGGTCATCATTGCTTAATTACACTCTTTTATCATTTCCTTGCCAACACAGAGAGAAGCTTTCTTAGGGACGTAGAAGATTACACTGTTTTCATCAAGACTAGAAAATAGAGATCTAGAACAAAATTACTCTATTGGCTATTAGTAAATAACATCTCACAAATCTTTATTACAGTCTGTTCACATGCCATCAGAAAATCCACGATCATTTGATGGAGAGCTGTGATTCTGCAAGACGTGATCTCATGACAATACAAACAACCTTAAAACTTCTTTCCGTTTATCAGCCAAGAGCTATTGTTTGTACACAGTGGAATATCTGTTTTGTGTCAAGTTTGCTTCATGTTGTTTGCAGGCTTGTCCATTTTCAGTTTGATTCCTTTAGTGTATGGGAATTTAGTCTTGTTTTTATAGTATCTTATGTAATATATTTCTTAGATTCTTGATGGTCAGTCCAGTCCAAGAACAACCAGTCATTATTTCAGTGACCTCAAAATGAAGACAGAACTAGGCCTTCTAAGGCCACATGGAAAATAAAAGGTCTCTGTGAAGATACAGAAGATTATCTATGAAGATACTGTTATCCATGAGAAGAATGAGCCAAGGCAAAAATACAAGACTGATGACAGAATTTCTCATGATACAGAAGAAAAAAGCCTAGTTTATTTATAGATAAAAATATCACTTGCTATTTATCTTAATGAATGTGTTACGATTTAATCTAATTATACATAAGTCTTTTATCCCTACTATTAGTGTATCATTTTTCCTAAGCACAACTCAATCCATTCTGTACACGTGCCATGAAGTCTGAATAGTATTATGAGCTGTTACATTAAAAAAAATCTCACTGCAGACATGCGGACAAGATTTTGTCCTTTCTGGCCATCCTTCTCACGTTTTCTAGCAGTACATACACAGTGTTTAAAGTGAGTCCAGACTTCTCAAATACTTATGTGTCACAACTGGGATTCAAGATTCTGGTTAATTATGTTCCTATGGTGTAAAGTCAGAAAGGATCCTGGTCTCCCGCATAGCAAGACTGTTTTACTCAAGGCCTTTGTGTTTCCTACTTGCGTGCAGAGCCCAATTACTTGTGTTTGGCTAAAACATAACTTTTTAAGGGACTCCAGAATTTACCAGAAGATGTCAAAGAATCGAAGATTTCTTCGATTTTTGTAGCACTTAGTCAAAAAGATTGCCACTTAACACTTAAAAAACCATGGTGCTTAATTTACTATTTCATTGTGCCTGGCTTCACCTTCTAGACAGGAGTTCTTGTGACTTCCCAGCTGGCTTAAGGAGCCCCATAGCGCTGGCATTTTCTTTCTGTCAAAGTATTTGTACAGTGTAATCAAGTTACTTCTCAGTTTACTTTCTGATAAAATAAACAGATTGTGCTTTTTAGTCATGTTATAAGACATTTTCTCTAACTGTTTTTGTTTCTTTTTAGTAGCTTTTTTGGAATTTGAATGTCTTTTTGAAAAGGTGAACACTGGGGCTATACATAGTTTTCTAGTGGTAGTCCACTTATGCCACATGCAGAAATAAAATCTCCTTTCCTTATGTGGTTCACTACTCCAGTGTGTATCTTTTCAAAGCTTTCATTAGCTCTCTTTACATAGCATCACCATGGATGCTCATACTGTGCCAGAAGTCCATGGTATCCACCAAAATTGTTTTAAGAGTTATGGCTTTAGGAGTTATGGGTGCAGTCTTTTACTCAGTAGGAACAGCCTCCGTTCCTTGTGCCTACGTATTAAGTTCTGCATCTGTCTACCTTAAAATGAATTTTGATTACATAAAGTGCAGCTAAATCAAGTGATCTATATAAATACTTTCTCCTAAACACTCTTCTGCAAATGCTGTGGGGGTTGCTATACATGGACTTCCAGTTCATATATAAAGATGTCAAATAGTGTCAGGCCAAGTGTCAGCTTTGTGGAAACTTTACAATGAACAGTTTCATTCAGTGACAATTCCTTTTGAAAGCTGCTCTTTGAGGTTTGGCAGTGAGACAGTTGTTAATTCATGTGATACACAAATATATTAATATTGTCCAATGGTTTCTTTTAAATATGCAGCCTTGTGCAAGTGAATTGAAATACTCCACAAAAACCTAAGTGCATTCTAGCTATTGCTGTTACCTCTGGCAATCAAACTGTGGCCTCAAAGAATGAAAATGGATTTGCTTTGGAAAAAAATGTCCTTAACACTTTGCTGGCTAGTATCAGCTAGAAGCTTAAACATTGAGTGGAATGGTTTATTGGATGATCATAGAAATCAAAAGATCTGCTGGAACCATAAGAGTAACAGTCTTCCAGCAGCAGCTGACTGCATTTGGGCCTTTCCAAATGCAAAGTTTCCTTCTCTAGAGGATATCCACATAACAAAGACCCAGAAGGTAGTAGCCACTTCTAAACAAATAGTGGTTAAAGACCTTCTTTGCGTTAGAAAATTGGCTGGTACAGCTAAACTGCAAATGAAATAAACTTTACTAATAAGAGAATTGTATTGCTTGTGTAGTAAGGGTATGCCTTGAGAGCTATGCCACTTACAGGTAGAATTTTGTTTTGCCCATGCTAAATAACATAGTTATGCCAACAAACCTTTAAATGCAGACTAAACCTTTCAAGGTTTTATAGGTATCCTAGTGACTATAGGAGTAGCATTTTCCCTTATGTCCTGTAGACCTTATAGCAGGTCATAGGATGGTATCTCTTTGCTAATCGCAGATGTGGAAAGAAAGTTTGTACCCAAGGACTAATTCAAGATATAGAAAAGATTCCTTAAGGAAAACAAAATGCAATAGATGAGAACATAAGCACACTAGGCTAATATGTCATTCTGTTCAGAGCTGGTGCTAAATGGGAGCAATACTAGACCTACAGAAAAGGGTAGATTTTCACAGAGAACAAAATTGACAACAACTTAAGATACCTACAAGAGTTTTATGTTTATCACTGTTCCATAGGAATAAATGACGAATTTCTGAGAACTCTTTAATTTTTCTTTATGCATTAGTATTACTTCGTCAACTGTAGTTGAGTTTCTCATGACTTATAAAAACACAACACCCTACATTTTTAAGGGACATCTTTATCACCAACAGTATGCAAAGTTTTGTCCCAGTATTTCCAGTGTAAATCATTGTAGTATTTTGGGAGAAGAAGAAATGCCTAGCTGGATCCATGATCTTTTGGCAGTCATAACTGGCAGTCACTACAAGGTGCACTTAGAACTGTCTACTTCTTGTTGAGAGCTGTTTAGGAGGAACTAGCAAGAACTGCTGTGAGAATAACCTTGCAGACACTCCTATATGCACTGAATCTTGCTTTTATGTAGGTTAGCAGGAAGTACCACATTTACACACCTTTCTTGTCTGGGAATCTGCACCACATGAGTATGGAATATTGGTGGCAGAAGTTACCTAGCAATTTAGCAGGATAGGAGCCTTTCAGTTAGTCATTCATCAGAAGGTAGTGTGAGTAGTATACTTCCCCTAAACAATACAACTCTTAATGGGATAAGATAGTGCAGAAGGTTAGACTGTCTCTTGAGGAGAAAACACTGAAAATCTTGCACTCTGGGCTACCTCACGGACTTCAGAAGTTTGTTCTGCTCCTGGTCTGCCTATGCTATTGTACAGGAGGTGGGTGAAAATGGAATATGTGGTAAGTGTGTCCTGGCACGCGGGGGTACTGAGAAAAAGGATTGACAGGCACAATGATGGACCATCAGCTCTTGAAGGACTGCTGCAGTTACAAGGGCTACAATGAATCTATCAACAGAGGATTGTACAGGAGTTAGAGGGACACAGAGACTTTATTTCTATGAAGACTTCTAACGAAACCACTGCCAAATATTGTGTCCCATTTTGATGTTCATTGTTGGAAAAGAGCTGTGAGAAATTTTTTGAGGCTTAGAATAAGAAATCAAAGTACCTATTTAAATCTTAGCCAAAATATATTTTGACCCTGCTCTATATACTAAAAATACACAGTGAAAGTATTGTGTGTAATAGATAAAAGGCATCTAATAAAGTAGGTTACAGCAAGATCCAGTGAATTGAAGCTAAAGCTCAACAAATTCAGACTAGGATTAAGCCACTGCATTTGAACAAAGAGCACTAACTTTTGGAACAACTACTTGTAGTCCAGTAGAGATATTGTCACATGAAATCTTTAAAGCCAAATTTATGCATGTTTTTCAAAGATATTCCCAAGCTCAAACCAGAAACTACTGGGCAAGGTTCTTTGATCTGTGCTATGCAGGAGGTCGGTCTAGATCATCACAGTATTCCCTTGTCTTTAATCTATTGAGGTGCATTATGACAAGCTTAACATGTATTTACATGTTTCTATCTAATTAACAGAATGTAACAGAGTGCATTTATAGAAAGACAATTCAACTATTTTTAGATACTACTGTACCTTTAATTTATTAGCTTTTGTTAAAAGCATGTAACAATCTAGAGGATATAAAGTATAATTTACAAAAATATAAATCTTGGTTATTTTATTTTTAGTATTTCAACATATTACTATATAGTATGTGTTACTCAGAGAATATGTTTAAAAACCTGAAATTATCCAGCAAACCAAAAGTGTGGGATATTACATTTGTCTTTTGTAGTACAAATTATATATTAGGGAAGGGTATATTAACGTACTGTTTATATGAAAGCTTATGCAGTGCACTATACTTGTATCCTGAAGAAAATATACATTTTAAGCCCTTTATTACAGCATTTTTCAGTATAAATATGCAGATTAAGAGTATGAGTGTTTTAGGCAAAAATTTTTGATCTGTGTACAAAAGTGATATTCTAAAATAAGCCTGATTTTGCAAGTTCACTTCCCATCTTCTTGGTTAACTGAAGATATAAAATAGTCAGAAAAATAGCATATAAAAACATATTTTAGTCCTTTGATTAATGAAAACTTTAAACTTAAATTTCTTACTAAACACCAGGTGTCTAGGTGTCTAGGTAACACTAGGTGGGTTAGGAAGATATTTGTAAAAGTATTGCATTCCTGGAAGATGAATATGAAAGACAAATGATGACAGCAAGACATATCCTTCCAGGTGAGAATGTCTATCGTTTTAGTCTCTTTGCATGCTTTCTGTAGAGGAATTGTAGGCTTGCATTCATTCATCAACACAAGTGGATTCATTTCCCATTCACAACTTTCCCAGTGTAGTTGGACAGGATGCATACGTCTTATTAAAGATGTGTTTGTATGAATTTATCGGCAGGCGCAAGTTTCAACCGACATATTAGGATATACCTTTAAAACAACGTTTTTGTTCTCATCTAAGAACAGGACACTGAGTGAGCTCATTTTGTCAGGAACGCAGCAGGGTTCTGGGATGCCAGGAATGATTCCCACTGCTTTTACGATGCTCTGGATTGTAGCATGATTTGATGGCCGAACAACCTGGAACAGAGAGGAAAATGGTTATCGCTTCATTTATGAATGGTCACTTTCCCAGATGGACTTGGAAAATGACAACAGTTATGTTTTTTTGTTTCTTAAAAAATGTGAATATATGTGATTGAGTCCCAGGGCCATACAGCGTAGTCAGTCCCTCACACATCCAGCTTTCCTGCGCAGGGTGTATCCAACACATATTTTGTGTTCCTTATGCTGCCTTCATGAATACCAGAGGAGGGCACTGGTGGCACAGCCAGCAGTCGGGAGCCTGAAGAAACAATGCCCCTGACTGCACCTGCTAGATGCTGGAGGCAGGCATGCAGGAGAAAATGACTAAGGTGGGGCACACCTCTCAGTCATAAGATCTTATCTTTTGTTTTCTTAACCTCTTGTCTGACTTGGAAAATTGGCTACTGTAATTATTTCCAAAATAACTATCGCTATGTTGCAGCAGTATTTCTCCTCATTTACGCTAACCTGGATTAGTTACTTTTTCCTGGAGCAATTACTCTTTTAAAAGAGCAGAATGCTCCATAAGTAGTGTCCATAGCGGGGAGTTAGTCTAGAATAGTCTAACAACCTGACAGAGCCTTTCTGATCATAACTTCATGACAAACAAGTACTTCATACCTGGAGTCTTTGTCTGCTTCCCTCTGCCTTCCTCACCAGGCTCCCCCCCCCCCCAGCTTCCCCTGAGCTAGCCTCAAAGTGGGAGAAGAAAACAAAAGGCTGGTAGGCCAGGAGAAGTATGAAGTGAGGTTTCACAGCAGCTTTACATCGATATGCTGTTCAAGGTACTCAGCCACAATCTTTTTTCTACTATTGATTTTTGGAGGCAGAGTAAAGAACACAAGGAAAAATATTTGAGAAGAGGAGGCAGCCATTAGGCATAGCAGCACTGAGAATAAGAAAAGGAAAAAGTTAAGATACGTAAATAGTATACTGTTTGGTAGTTAAATGTAATTTTTTTTTTTTTTTGCCTTTACTCACAAGCTACACTTGACACTTGCAGTCTGAGCAACTGAATAGTACTAAACAGTTTTCACCACTTCTGTTGCTTGAGGTACATACAGTCAAGCACAAGTTTACTGGTGACAGAGTGACAGTCTTTCTTTGTCATGGCCAGCGCATAGCATGGAATGCATGTGCTCCAGTTACATGAGGCAATAATATGGCATGCAACCTACCAATGGAGGCTGAAGCTTCCGTAACTCCTGTTCAGTTGTCATGTTTGAATACTGTCCCAGCAAATGTGTACAGTAACAGTAGTAATATTGTGTTAGTAATATCAGGCTTTTCACTACAGTTTCACGAGTTTTCTGCACAGATCTGGTATATGTGGCATGTGAAATCTTTCATCACTATTGGTACATAGCTGTCTGTCAGGTGGAAAATGACATCTGTGGGACAACAAATAGGGACTTTGCATACCTCCACATGGAAGCAGATACTTCAAGTGAGAAGAATTAATGTCTTATATATATTGTCCATTTTTCAAATAATAATTGAATATATGCAAAACATGCTTTTTCATTTCAACATGAAAAGTTATGTAGACCATGGGTAGAACAAAGGAGCTATTTTTTAGGATAATTCAGTTTTGATCCATTTACTGTAAATGTAACATATCAGCAAATCAGATCGAAACCTTACTTGCTATTAAGGCTTTCAGATGTTCCTTAACTAAAGCAACATCATTTGAGCCATTACAAGGAGAAACTGTGAAATCCGTTCTTGATCCTATGGGACTTCAAGACAGCATCCTATAACCAAGTCCCAATAAGTGACCAATCCTGGAAAGTGCCTTTCTGTAATTAGCATATGTTGGCATAATTAACAACAGCTTGCTCTCTCATGCCACCCTACATCTTTAGATTTCAAAGCTGTCCACAAAGAAGCAGCAGTGAATTGGTCTCACAGCTGCTTTGTGAAGTAGAAATAAGCTTCTACCCGCATTGATTGTGTCAGCAAATCTGGACAGCAAGAGAGACGTAAGTAGCTTTCATGTGTTTAAGCAACTGCAGAGTTTAGAAATTCAAAGAACCACAGCTTCTAGAATCAAGTTCTTACTTTAACCTCTATGAAAAACCTCCTGAAATGTTCCTAGCACCTTTATTATTTCATATTGTTATTTGAAACAGTCACAGATCCTAATGTGCTACTGAAACAGAATTTGTTGACCCCATGCAGTGGATAGCCATCATTGCCCTCAGTGCCAGTTACTGACGTACAGGATTCCTCAGTATGAACATGCAGAAGATCCTACTAGGATCTTTTACATCTGTACAGTCTCTAATATCTGCAAGGAACAAATAGATGTGAGCAAAGTCTAGTGTGAGCAGCTGTCTGCCAAGACAACACCACTAATTAGGTTTCTAATGCCTGCAAGTGTTTACGCTATGCACAAAAATGCTTATAGAGAAAAATGCATATTATGGACTATTAGTCTGTACAGAATCTGGCTTCCTGCACCCTACATCCACAGCAGAGCCAGACAGCACACCCATCCCACATCCAGCCAGGCTCCGATTTTTCCAGCCCTTCTGGAAACCTGGCATGAGTGTTCAGTGATCATGGGCTAGGTTTCACATTAGCCTTTGTACCGATGTGCTAAAGTGGAAAGCTTGAAATAATGAGTTGAATGCCCAGTGGTGATGGCACTGAGGAAGTGCTAATGTTTTAAATGCTGGCTACTAAGTGATATATACCAGGCCAGGTTCTGCTCTTACTTAATCTCTAGGACAATCCTATTTTAGGAACATTTTGGGCCTCAGAAAATAGAAGGATGGTGATGTAGCTGACAAGAAATTAACAGCAGGTTTGAAATACTTTAGACCCGCCCCTTCTGCCTGGCTTACACCCCTTTTAAAGTCTGTTTTATCATGAATTTGCCCCTCAAAAAGCACCACCACCACCCCCCCCCATCTTAAAAAAACAATACTTCTTAGCTTCAGGAAAGTTTTGTTTTCAGGTTTGAATTCAGCTCTCAAAATGAAACTCATGAACTGATTCATTTACAAGGATGAAATCAAGAGAATTCTAATTCCTGTAGACCACAGAAAGAGTATGTTCCCACTTCTACCATGTGTAGCACTAGCATTTATTTGGCAAATGCAGCAGTGCAGCCAGCCATTATTAACCATATAAGCTAGTCTTCCCCCTCATAGTTCAGGGTATAAGAACTTCAGCAGTAAGGTAGGTGAACTTGCTATGACAAAATTTGTACCAGAGCTGTTTTGTATCTAGATCAAGAATTGCAGTTATTAAAGTAGATGTGCAGAGTGATGTACCGATATTTAAAAAAAAAATGAATCATACAATGTGATGATTCTGTGCATGCCAGGTGCATAAGTATAATTCTATCTCTACAGTTCTGAAAGAGTACCTTGGAAATAAGTTATCTGTTGTCCATCACAGGTTGACTGTGTAGAACAAGTCTTCATGAATAGCCTTAATCCGGCCTTTGATTTAGCAATGCCAAGACCATATATGCATGCTTTCCTGACTTAGATTATACATACAAGAACAAAAGCGATTTTTCCCTCCATAATATTTAGCAATTCTTATGATCTGACCTGAAGCTTCTTTCATGCTGATGTCCTAGTTATCTCTGTTCATTTGGAAACAATCATTTAAAAAATTTACAGCTGTGAATTTGCCTCTGTTTTTGCCTAACAAAGACAAGTTAACAAAAAGTAGACCTCTTCCGAATCAAACCCAACCAAAAGTCCTCAAATCTATGTATCCGTGATTTAGTTTTAACTTTCCCTGGGTATTTTTTTTTTGGTTTGCTTTGGGTTTTTTGGCACTAAGATGCTAGTGCAGCCACATTAATTTAACTAGAGAACAAGTATCAAAATAAGAACTAAAGTAAATGTTTTTGATTTACAAGGGAATCTTTATTATATAGGAAATAATATTTCTAGATAAGACATTAAATAAGTCAGCAATATAAGCTTATTTAACTATTCCAACTAGAAATGGATCCACTCTCTTTTGGTTCTGTCAGCTTTTGTGTTGTGCTGTTTTGCTCACAAGAAGCCAGATGTGTTAAATGTATCTTCTCTCTTCCTCCCCCCTGCCGCCCACACACACACTGGTATGTATGAATGGTGTATTACACTGTGGGTCTACGGCAGAGGACCCATATTCCCAGGGTGTGTTTTGTTTTGGATAAGTTTAATGGTGATGGCGTTGCATGATTTCTTCATACTACAACAAAAAAAGTGAAGTTGTACGTGAGCCTGTGCAAGCTTTAATTTTTACCAGACCATGTATCAATTTATGTATGCATGGTTCAGCATTGGCCAGCTACACAAGAACATGTGGTCAGATTTGTACACCGTACCCTGATGTCTGGATTTCCACTGTTCCTGGACTTAAACTAGCCTGCATATCTACTCTTCCTGAAATCACACTACTTGTTTCAACACAAACATACATCAATCTCTCTGTATGTAACATAGGGCAGATTCCTGTCTCAGAGCTTTGAAATTCTCTGCTGTAAAACACTATCCATTATTTATGTGCTGAGTGACCACATGCATAAATAGCAGTAGAATAATCAGGCCATTTGTAGGTAGAATTGCAAAATAACTACAGTGTCTAAACATGCAGGTTATGCAGTGCTGCAAATCCTCCCCTTCCCCTTTACTTGAAAGTCCTATAAAATGCTTCTAATTCTTGTGCTACATAGGATTGCCAAAATTTCTACTTTTTACCACAGAGCAACTGAGTGGGGGTGGGCCAAATAGAAATTCTGTTGGAGCATGAGTTCATGTTTGCCTCTCTGTTAGCAAATTTCACACTGCTTCTACAGGAGGAATTCAGTGGGCTAGCTTTAGAGTGCTACAGACAGCTATTTGGCATTTCCAGCCACATAAAGTAAATCAACTTTTTTGTTCCAGCAGGATTATCTTAATTTTAAGAATTTAGTAAATTAAAAAAGCACGAGAGAATTTTGAGACGCAGATATCAGCTTAACCAGCATTCTTATTTTCAAAGTGACAAGCAGTTTCTTAAAGTTAAAAATACCTGAGTGTCACTACTCTGCATTTTTCTCCTAAGGTATTACCAGCGGAATTCAGAAATACTCTGATACAGTACCTTGTTTTATTATTAGCATATAATACTTTATACTTCTGCTATCACAACAGAGTAGTTTGATGATTTAGTATGTGTAACCATATTTTAATAAGCTACAGAAGTCTTTATTTTATGGTTTCAAGATATAAGATGAGAAAATGTAAGATAAACTGGAGACATTTTTCTTATTCTTTAGAGTACATTTAAAGATAACTTGGAATCTTTTTGCACTCTGATGGAAACGATCACAGTTGATAGAAACGATATTGCTAAAATTAATTAGGCTGAACAAGGCAACAGAACCCAGTGAAAAATGAAAAAAACTAAAGGAAAATCTAACTGACAAAGTAGTTGAATAGACAGAACAGTAGATCTACTGTTTTCAAGCTAACAACAATGAAAAGGCATACTACCTTGGGCATTGGAAATTCACATGCCCCTGCACAGTAGTAGGCATCAAATGATTTGGGAGATATGATCCATTCATTCCAGCCAATATCAGCAAAGTCAACTTTCATGTATCTTCTTGAACAAATCCTTGGTTCATTCCATTGTTTTCGCCTTGCTTTCTTCATTGTTTTCTCATCGAAATTTAGCACCTGAGACTTTGTAAGTGTTTCTGTATTTTCTTGCCCTTTTCTCCTTCGGTCTTTGCGTGAGGCTTTTGGTTTCAAGGACTTGTAGGCATTCTCCCATATGTCATGTTTGTTGTATTTATTGTTGTTATAATCTACTTCTGGCAACTCATTGTTCTGAATAGAGCTAGAGATGTATGTATCCCTCCGCACTCGGGTATCAGTAGAAGCATTAGGGGACAGATTTGGGTCCCCATCATTGGAAGGGAAAGGGTCATAACGCTGTAGGGTGACTGCCACACTGTTAGGTTCAGAGATTGCAAGATCATTGGCATAAACTAGTATATAAGGTAAATGACTGGCGACCTGTTCAGGGAAGCCCTGGTGTTTCTCCCCAGAATCAAACTCAGCGCAGAGAATGAGCTCTCTGGCCCGTTTTGATTCTTTTATGATGTGTGAAATGTCCTTTGCATGCCAAGCCCCTCGCCTTTGAAGAGACACAGTGATGTTCCCTTTCACTAGCCCATAGGCAGAATTCTGGTGAATGCTTTGGAAAATGAGGTTGAGCCGCAGGATTGGAGGCAGGTGAAGGAGGCGGCAGGATGAGTTCTTGGACCGCTTACAAAACACTTCCCTGTGCCGAGGGCGTTTGTCAGCATAGAAGTGAAAAGTGGCAGCAAGGATCATCTCTGAGTCCTGCATGGATGTCAGATTGAAGCAGTACAAGGTCTTCTGGGCCAAGAACTCTGTAAGAGAGCAAGGAAAACATGGATAAATATCTGAGACCAAAAATGGTAGTCAAACCCTTATTCCTATATAAGTGGATTAACAAATTTTGCTTTTCACTTACCCACTTCAAATCAGTTAGTATAGCGAGCTTGTCACTTCAGCTTAAAACTGTGGTAAGTGGAGGAAAAAATCCTAATAATATTTAATAGCAATATTACAATAACATTGGGAGTGTACAACACACTGGGCACCTTTTGTATATATGAGGGATAAATCTCTTTCCAGAGATTTTCAGTTTCGGACTGCCTTTCATTCCAGGCAGGCAAGAAAAGCAATCCTTGCTTCTATTGCATTTATAACAAAGTAAAGCTCGGAGAAGCTATCAAATTTGCCCATGGCAGAGCTCAGAATGGTACCTTACTCAGTATATTAGCTGAAAACCAGGTTTACAGTTAATATTTACGATGGTCTAATCTAAAGCTGACTGCAAAGATTCCTGAAAGATCTCTGGGTGCTAACTCTGTAGGCAATGGCATATGAAGTTCATCATCCGTAAATAGTCCACAAGAGACATTTCACAAAGGGGCTGGAAGTAAGCAGTGCGACACATATTTTGGGGGCCATTATTCTTAGGAACAATCCTCCTTTCCAGTATACATCATGTAGGAACTTTGTTTAATGCACTAGGAAACCTAGTTGGTTTCTAAGACTTGTGTTTTGATCTGCTTGAAGTTAGTGACAATTACTGTTGAATAGGAGTTGACTCTTAAAATTCAAACTCTATGTGATATAGCTTCTTTTTAGCTAGTTGAACAATTTGTGCTCAGGTTACATCTCTACCCTCCTCCCAAGGAAGATGAGCAATTTTGCATTAATATCGGTTTATACCATGTTTGTTTAAACAGTAGAAACCCCTCTTAGTGTATTTAAACGTAATCCCAGAATCAAAAGACCATGCCTTCACATCTACCATTGTGAAAAGTTGCTTGCTTTTATTTTTTTTTTTACTAGCTCAAGAGTATACAGGAAAGTGGTAGCAGAACCAAGAACTGGTTCCTCTTCTCCCAAGCTCAGATGGGTACTTAGAATGCATCGAAGGACTACAGTGGGTAAGTTTGCACCTTTACTTAACCCAAGTGGACAAACTCTCTGGCTGCCCTTCTTGACATACCTGGAAATGCTCTGGCAGCAGGGAGATCCCCCCCGCCAAAAAAAAAAAAAAAANAACAACAACAATGAACCCAAAACAAAACAACAAACCAAACAGCCAGCCTTCCCAGAAACACTTAGGTTTCTTTTTCAGTGCACTGTGGATGATGAGCCACAGAAATTTTGGCAATAACAGAAAGGCAGTACTGTTAAGTGCCACCTGTCAGAATGTTCTTCCTTTTAAGCACAGTTTCATCTGAAAGATGAAAATTAATAGTGCTATATCTCACTAAATTGGTGCTTGCTGTCTTCCACTTCATGATGGATAGAACTGTCATTTGGACTAAACTACAGCAGCTTAGGATATTAATTAATTCCAGGCCCACATAGACAGTCTGAAAGTATAAATATTCAAGTATGCAGTTTCCATCTACACCATCTGTTTTTTTTTTCCTGATGCAGCGAAGTAGAACAGCCTGTACTGATGCCCACATAATGGTTTCATAGGTGGCAGAGAGGCTAACAGAAATTGTGTTCTGTGATGAGAAGCTATTTGTTTCTGTCAGTTCCGGACAGGATTCCTATCAGTAAACTCTTTTAATCAACACTAGTCTTATGCACAGGTGCTCATACTATGAAAAAACTTAAGAGTTTAGATTATATTCAAGTCTGAAACAAAGAAATTTCACAAGGCTGCTAGCCTATTTTTCAGACCAAGGAAGAGAATAATCATAGTACTTCCTTTAGAACACCAGACTGTTTTTAATATTTGTTCATTTCAGAAGGCATATTTCTAAAAAGAAGTCTATCTACTGCCTCCCCCCACCCCGAGCTGTGTATAATTGAATTTTTTAATATTTTTTTAGCAGTAGAATTCTCCTAGCACCATCAGTTCTATAGGTATGACTATGAAGCATATGCTTGTAGTGATAGATCAGAGAAAGGGAATTTTAAGTCATCTAAATTAATTCTGCATTCTAGAGTGAAACAAACCCTTCAAAAGTCAAAATTATTTGTAGAACAGTATGAGAATCTGTGAGTCTGTGGCTACTAAAAAGCCAGAAGCAGGCTTTTTGGAATTGAGGAGACCTGAGTTTTGGATGGAGCATAGTCATATTTATCATATTGCATCAGATTGCTCAGGCTTTTACCAACCTGTCAAGCAAACATTGTTACATTTTCCAGGTCTACTCTGAGTTGAACTGTACTAGCTGTATACAGTAAAGCTGTTAATATTTTACTGATTGTATCTATCTCTGATCACTGTAGACAGCTTCAAATTAGGAATACAGGCAAGACGTGTGGAGGATATACACAAGAGGTTGGTAGAGAAAAAAAAGGCAAGTGGCCAAGGAAAGAAAATATTAGCCTTTTGTAGGTAATCCACATAGGACAATGTCACATTGCAGTAAGTGAACATTAGCAAAACAGATTTCCATGGTATTTCTGATAACACATTTGTGAGAAAGAAATATGCGGAGAACCTCATTTAAAATATTTTAAGCTATGAAATTATGTTAAAGCAGGCCAGAATTACAGTTCCATGAGTGATCCTGATTTGCTTTTCTTGCACATATGCATTATGAGATAGTCTTAATTAAATGGCTGCTATTTTATACTATTCACCAAGGCCTTTGCTTCGTTTAGCACAGGGGTTGGACGGTGTTTAGGGAATGAGCCTGAGCTGCAAGAGTCAATTTATGGGGAAGTTTCATGGCTCAGGTAGCAGATTGCTGCCATGAAGACTTAATTCCCCCCAATCTCAGCAACCTAGGTGAAGTTAGGCAATAACTTAGTGTTTCACATTTGGTCACAAATCACTTAGGACTTGACTGTGTTACCAACTTCAGTCAATTGGTGCTGTTTTCTAAAGCTACAGAGTTCTCTGAAAACTGGAAAGTGCCTAAAGAAAAAAAGAATTTGAGAAATCAGTTCATAGACTCTCTCTCAGCCCCTTATCAGAGAAATAATGAACTCTTGTGAATACACATAGAGGTGAGCTGAGACGAGGTGATCAGATGTTTGTGAAGCACTCTTCCTGAAATGATAAGTACCGGTAGAGAAACATGAAGAAGTTGTATCTGGAACATGTGCAAATCGCACATGCATATATATAGCAATTGCCTCACATTGAATACAGAGAAATATTATGTATTCAATAACCCAGTCAACACCATCTATACCCTGTAAGGGATATGTAGGATAGCAATACGATTGTGTAGTTAAGGAGACATCAATAATGCCTATGACAAAGCAGCAACCTAAGTCTGGACCGACGTTTTGCACCTCTGGAGCCCTCATCTTGACAAGCGTAACTAACAGTGATGCTTGAGTGTCCCCTAACAAACTGCTTTAAGCTGCAGAGTAGGAACAGAAGGTTACAGATTTTCTGAAAAGGTACAAGTTTAAAAATAAATAAAAAAAAAAGAAGTAAGTCCATTGCTTGGGATAATGAAAACGAAATTTCTGTAGGTCTGTTTTGCTTATCTCAATAGGAACAGAATTATCATCCATATTTTATAAAGAATGGACGATCCACATGTCTTGTTAGAAGAATGTGCCAATTTCTTCTTTCAGAAGAAAACAGTAGAATGTCTTGGAGGAGATAAAGAAAAACATACTGCCAGATAAGTTTCTTCTCCCCTTCCTCATCTTGTGTCATTCTGTGGTTCATTTCAGGCTGTTCATCACTAGGTTGATGAATTACAAAGAAATAAAATTTATTGTCATAACAAAGGAACATTGCAGAGGAGCTTCTGCTTTCATGCCATATTACTGCGGAGAGATGGGATCCAGTAGAGAAGGTACACAGATGGGACACAGGAGATAGGAGTTTTGGACATAGGTGGGCTTTATTTCAATTGCATGGGAAGACAAATTACTTCCAAGCATCTCTGCCTTGCTTTCATGGTCTGACAGATAAGCAAAATAATATTGATTTGTAATTGCTCAGTACAGTCTATCTGTGGGTAGACAGTGCTGCTATTTTAGTATTTTAAACCAGAATTTAAAGCACTTAGGTGCAGGTAACTTGTTCAGCAGATTAATTGAAAAATGAAGAAAAAGAATATAGTGCAATTCTTGCATTCTTCCCAAGTCACTCTTATGGTCCAGGGCCTTACTTGGGTAGCAGCCAGTATCAGCTGCTTCAGTTCACAGAAAAATGAAAGTGATAGCAGGAGGTCATGGAATAACCATCCACAGTGGAAGTTCCTTCTTAACCCCTATTAGTTAGCAGCCGCTAGATAATGATCTAGAGCATGATGATTTATTTCTCTCCCAAATGTCTGCGATTGCTTTACATCCTAACTCCTAGATTTCTAGACATTTTCATTAGCTACTTACCCTTCCATGGGATCTCCTCCTCCTTGGATGATTATTTTTTAATATTATATTTGACATAGGATAGAAACTAAGTTGGAATACACTAGAGAATATGGATTATTGTGTGACACTATAGTAACTGTTCCCTAAAGCAGTGTGGTGTATTTTATTCTATACATGAGACTTTAAATGGAGGGAAAGATTGAAACTCACAAAAGGAAATTTTGAATCAATCTATCAGATGTGTCTACAAAAAATGAATATTTCTGGCACTGTAAAAAAAATATATTCTAGAAACTGATCTAATTCTTATTTTAAGAGCTAAGATCTTAGTTATAGTCTGTAAGAGTTAACCAAAGGAGGAAGACATTTTCCAGGAAAGATATTTTGGGTTTCCTTGGCAAATTATAACAAATTTAGAGAGGATCGACGGCTTAAACCTCCTGTCTTATTTTGAAGTAAAACGGGGATAATGAAAGTGTGGTTTTGACACAGTGTATGTGCTCTTCCACCCTCATAATGAAGCCAAGTAAAGCTGGGGAGAGGGCGGTCAAACGTGTGTCTTCTCAGGTTTAGGCGGTGCAACGCCTTTACGGTCCCGAGCAGTTTTCGGCGGTCCCGTAGGCGGCACTCTTCCTAACAGAAACGGGCGAGCTTGCGGGAAGAGCCGGAGGAGAGGAGCTGCGGCTGGAGCGCTCGCTACTAGTTTCATGCTCCAAGTGCCTCTGAAAACATCTTTCGACTGCGTGCGATATGCACTGGGAACCGCGCTCCTTTTGCCGGTGGTTTGCATCCGCAGCAACGGAGTCTTTCTGCAGAGAGACACCGTCGTGCAGATACTCCCGGGGAGGGGAAGAGGGAGGTGGGGGGGGGGGCCGTCAGCTGAGCCGAGGGGAGACACCCTGTCCGGGTAGTTAGCAAGGGCCCCTCAGTATTTACCCAGCGTGTCACCCCCCGCCGTCACTGACAACTCCGGCGCAAACCCGTCACTTGAACGCGAACGAGGAGCGAGGGGGCACCGGCGGTGCCTGCCGCGCCCGGCCTGTCTTACCTGGCCTGGCTTTGAAGCTGCGGACCGTGTTGCCGTCGCCGGGCCGGCTCCCTTCCCGGTTGTACTTCTCGTAGAGTTTAAGCATGTGGACAGCTACCATGTCCTGAGCGACGCTGCCCAGCGCAGGGGGCGGCGAAGAGCCCCCGCGGGGGTCGCGGCCGGGGGAGGACGGGTCCCGGGCGGCGGGCGGCTGGACGGGGCAGGCGGGCTGGCTGCCGCCGGCGCCCTCCCCCGCAGGCGAGCGGCAGCCCCCATGGCCCAGGGCCCACAGCAGGAGGCAGCAGGTCAGGCGGCCGGCCATCGACGGGATGCTGCGGGGCGGCCGGGCGCGGGGCGGCGGCAGTTCGGTCGCTGCCTGCGTCTGGGTCTCCCGGTTGGCCCTGCCTCACCGGGGCGAGGGGGCGGCGGGGCCGGGGAGGGAGGAGGTAGGGAGGGAGGTTGGGGGCGGCCCCCCCTCCCCGCCGTCGCTGATGCCGCCGCCGCCGGGCCAATCCCCGGGCCCGGGGTTGAGGAGCTGTGGACCGGGGGCGGCGGAGCGGGGCTGCGGCGGGGAGCGGGGGCAGCGCCAGGGGTCCGGGTGCGGGGGGAACTCGCGGGAGGGGACGCTGCGTTCCTCCAACGTGGGGCTTCCCCGCTCTTTAAAGCGTAGCGGGGAAAGGACCTAAATTAATTAGCGCACAGACGCTGATTGGAGACATATGTCACCGCCGCCGCTGTGGCAGCGAGCGCTGCGGCAGGACGGCACCTTTGGCTGCCTGCACCAGCGAGGAGGGGCTTGAAAATAATTTCTAAAAGATAGAAGCAAATAGATAGCAGGCGGGCAGGCAGGCGGTGGGAAAGGACGGGAGGGCGGGCGGATGGCAGGGGCAGCATGAGAAGGAACGGGTGCACACATGCGTGCAGAAAGAAGTGGAAGGGTCTTTTCTGTTTCGATCGGCAGAGCTGCCAGTGTTGTCTTGGGAAGGCAACGCTGTAAATAGTGTTTGTTTCAAGGATCCCGGAGAAAAGAGAAGTCGCCGGTGGGTCCACACTCTGGAAGACCCAGTGTGAACTAGCCAAGAGTGCAGCAAGGGTCACTGATAATTCCAAGCAAATACTTAAATAGTAGGAGTTAAAGGGGCTGTGCATGGGTAAACTTTCGTCATTGGGCTATTTCTATGTGTGATCTGAAGGAGGAGAATACTGGCGTGAATTTCTGAAGGATTTATACATGGCTTAGGTCGGAGGGGGTTGATTTAAAAGTGAATGGTGCATGTTGCACTTATTCATCATGTGACACAGGTAGTTCTGAATCATAGTTTATAGTCACCCAGCGGGTATAAATGCTGCTATAATGAATAGCAGTTTTGAAGACAACCTATAAGGAGAGTGGTATATTTTAAGGGACTTTGTTCATTCTGCCTCCTTTTTTAAAGCTTGTCCTCCAGTAGCCAAGACAGTTACTTTTCTTGGAGTGTATACAATGCAATAATTGAAAAATTGTTGGAAAAAGCTACTGTTGCTGTGTATAACACAACTCTTTTGTGATTTTTTTAACCTTGAAGTGTCAAATCTGAGCAGATACTATTGAAAGCCTCTGAACCACAAGTTTGTAGGTTTTTAATCAAGGCAAAGAAAGGTTTGATTCATTTTTAAAATTAGCAGCAGGCCACATTGCTCTGTGCCCCTTGAATGTATGAAACGAACAATTTGCAAATACAAATTTGCCCAAATGCACGTTGCTAAAGTATCAAACCTCCTATTAATTAATCTTTGCTTATAAATAAGCCAAACCATCCTTTGATGCTTTTTTNTTTTTTCTCCATGGTAGCATGCTCATGACCTCCACTGGGGGTGTGAGCGAACCTTTTGTTGTTTGTGGTTTTTGTCTGTACTGTTTCTATACAATCAAGGTCCTGTGAAAAGGAGGAAGAGGCAGCAGGAGGTAGGAACAAGCTGGGCTATTTTGGACCAATGTCCCATTAAAATGTTCTCTCTCTCCTTAACTCACTCCAAACTCCTATTCAGGCATACACTTTGTATCAGTCTTTAACCTGCACTAAAACTTGTAGGACACTGATACTTTGACATTGTTGGGAAAGAATTAAAGAATCAACAGGGATGGCTAGTATTTCTTGCCTTATTTTATTGCAGAACAGCAGGAATTCAAAGTCTTTAAAGCTCTGGTACTTTGACTCTTTTATGCAGCTGAGATGATGAAATAAAAATGTGTTTGGTAAAGGAATTCAAATTAGCACTGGGTCACATAATTCCCCTGTTCTGAATATGGCCAATCAATGGCATCTCTAAGGCATCTAGAGGCAAGAGCTATGCAATTTCTGCTCATGCAGAATAATATTCCTAGCGTGGAAATTTCTGCTAATTAAAGCTCTTGCCAAGTAGAATCTTCCCCCCCCCCCCCCNTTCTTAAATAGCTCAAGTCAAAGCTTTGCAAGCCAGGACTTGGAGAAAGTCTCCCTATAGTTAGAACAATTCATTCAAGATTTTAAAGTGCTGATCTAAGCTTCCTGCTAAAATCAATGTGATATAAATAGTGTTATACACCCTTAATAACAGCTTAGATATGAAAAAAACCCAACCAAATAATGTTTTCTTATGAAATTGGAGACATCTATACAAAGGAACTATTGTGACCTGTGCTTGTATTTTGTTGTAGAACATAATGTAGGAAATACATAGGAAATATATAAGAGGGGATATAGGGCACCAGGAGGGATATCTATTCTTTTTGTTCTATGGTAAAATAACTTATTAACTCCATTTAGGGTTAGATCTATCTATATTAAAATAATTTTGCCTGACTTTATTTTAATAGCAAAGTCAGTAGCAGGGATAATGAAGGTCAAAACTCCAGGGAAGTTATGAAACATAAATTATTACTGAATTTGGTCTTCAGTCCAAATTTCTGGTTACTACATATTGTAGGACAGCTCATTCTTTTTTCACTCACAAAAATACCTGGTTATGTATAATACCACACAATTAGCTAGGACCATACAAGACCATTCCTTAAGTATGTAACTTATTAATTAGAAATTAACTGAATGAAATGCAGTGGGCTGCAGGTTCTCACAGAAACTGATGGCAGAACTCTAAAAACACTTTTCACATTCCATCCAAAATCATGTGATGTGACAAGAATGATATATGGTCAGTAAAAAAAGGCTTTTGTGTTTTGTTCAGTTTTTCTGAACAATAGTGAAATTAGCTTAATACCCAAAAAAGAACAAAGAGGCACAGTGGTGTTTAGGTGTTACAGCAAGCAGAATGATCAGAGCTGACCCAGAGCCTTGGAAGGCTCTTAATGTTGAGAGAAGAGTTTGGGCATATCAGGCAGTGCCTGTTGTTGGCAGGGAAATCTTTGCCTCTTGACAAGCAGCACTCACTGTTCCACTCCATCCCATCAGCTCAAGAACAAGCTCTCACCTTGGATTTCCATTCTGAATCCACACTCTCTCATATTGCAGTTTATGGCAAGAATAGCCTTTCCCCCTGCTGGGCTCCCCATCCTTCATCTTTAATGACAAAGGTTTATTTTGTCTGTCTTGCTAAGAAGCAAGAATTGTCTCTATTCACATCCTACTGCACTATCAATGGTGCATAATTACAGAAAGTAAGGAACTAGGAACCAAGATGCACAGACTCAGTTCAGTTTAGCATAATTTGTCCCACCCTACTGTAGATGTCCAAAACTGTTCATATGGTCTGTGCTCTAGGGGTGCCTGTTGCTTTTCCTTGGCTATGAAAGAAGTCTATGTCAGCTAGCTGAGATGTACAGGAGATGAATTTCACTCTAAGGGGGTGGTTGTGTGAGGTAGAAATCACCTTCCTCTTCCATTAGTGTCACTGGCATATGATGGCACATTCACTATCCAGCCTCAGGATAAGTGTTTTGCAAGGCTGGATTTAACTTTAGTTTCTCTTTACACAATTTGCATGTAAGAGGTACTGCTTATTAATCCCTTATCCCCTCAGTAATGAAAATGTAATGAGTATCACTTTTCCAGTTTTATCTCACTGAGAGTTCAGAATTTATTCTTCCATATTTGAAGACTTTCAGAACACTTGTTTATGACAGGTCTGTCTATTTGGATCCAGAGACTTGTGTTTCTACCTTGAGGTCCACCATTTATGCTTGTGATGAGGGTGGCATAGACAATTATTAGACAAGCATCTCCCATTCTGGTGCTACCCAGAAGCTGCCAGCCTCTACTGGAGGTTTTTCTCCGTACATAGGTTACTAAGTGCAAAGATGTCAGCTGATATTAACAGAAGCAGTAATTCTATGATGGTACTAGGCACTGGTCTGAAATGAAGACCATGGGGGTTTTTTTTGGTGGTTTTTTTGTTGTTGTTTTTTTTTACAGCAGGCACTTTCAACTTTTCAGTGACCCGTGCATCATCACATAGTCATTTAGGAAGAAAAAAGGCTAGATATTTTTTCCCATTAAAAAATTGAAGCAAACTTTTCCAGTAGAAATTCCGGTGGTAACTTGTATTTGTTGAAAACCTGGTTTGTCCAGGTTGATAATGCTGCTTTGGAACTCACCTGAACTGCAGTAGCTCCTGTCATTGTTTGAGAGATGTCTCCTTACTGTGAGACGACGCATCACAAGTGTCTGGCCATTGCGCTTCCTGGGATACCTACCCTTTTCTTCTGTGGAAGAGGGAAGCTACAGGCCATGCAGGAGAATGCGAGCGCAAGGCAATCAAACCACTCAAATTGTGGCTGAAGCAAAAGTAGACAGCTTTAGAAAGGCGTGTGTGTGTGTGTGCTGTGTGTGTAAATCCAATTTCCTGTTCAAAAGCAATTTTAAGGAAATATTTCAAGCAGTCCTAGGCACCAGTCTTTAAGTTCCAGCCAACAACCTATAGGGCTTGGAATTCCCTGTCCTTTTACTCAGTTTGTTTCCTAGGCAGCAAAGACTCTTACTGAGGTCAGTGTTCAGTACAAGTTCAGAGCTCAGCCTGATGCACTTAACAGGCAAGATCAATACCTGCTGAGCAACAGTTGCCAGTGTAAACACTAGTGCTTTTTCAAGGGAACAAGTGGGAGTGGGAGATCAGTTAGATAGGCTTGCTGAGACTGCAGCATGCAGTTATACACCCTGCATCTGGGCTGAGATGGCCAGCTGTAATACACATCTCCAGACTCCTGTTTACAAGTGGAATTTGAAGGCTGTGGGGAGAGGGTGGGGGAAAGGCAAGCAGCAGCTGGGAACCATCCAGGACCACAGCTGGTTTTGCAAAGATCTTCTTGCAAACTGGGTTCGGATCTCTCCAGGATTTTCTTGGGCTGAGTAATGCTGCAGACGAGAGGAGGATGTATTGTGCTGATAGTACAGAAAGGTTTCTGCACATGGTGGACTGGATTAGACAAGTATTGGAGAAGGATTTTAGAAGCGTGACGAGCAGCTGCTGACCAGTAGGTGGCAAGCGTGCCCCTAAGTCAAGGCTAACCCATTGCTCTCTTGCCTATGGGACACTGTTGTGTCCTTAGGGTGACAGTTGGGATCACTTATGATCCTGTAGCATTTTCCCAGCGAGCAGCTCTGTCTTGTAGCCTCAGTGTTTCCAGCTTGCAGATTCATGGCCTTCTAAGCATTATGATAGCTTTGGCGGACCTCCTGCATAGTGCTTGTGGGACAACCTGGCCCAGTGAGGTACGCTCAGTGCTCGCAGTTCTCCCTGAGCTATAACAGCTGTATTAAGGATCCATGCTTTCTTAATTGCAAGTTATAGAGAACTCACAACAAGAATTATGTTTTCATTAGTATTTAAGATTGACATGTTATTTTTATTTCATTTTTGGGGGGTTTTGGTTCCCCTGCAGATATGGATACTGCTCTTGTTTTCTTTGAACTGCAGTATGGTTTCTATGCAAGAATAAGTGGTCCTCATGCTAATCGCAGAAGGGGCAGCATTGCAGTAATGAACAAAGGCAACTATGAATGTACTAAAGCCTGACTCAGATCAGTGGTGTCTCTTGCATACATATAATTGGATGTTGGTTTAGGTTCAGAGTGTATTAAGTACTGTGGGACAGAAGATGCTGCAGATATTTAAGCAGAGCTGATCCTGCCCTGAGGTAGGGTGAAGAATGAAATGGTCTCCTGGAGAGCTTTAGTTCCTAAAAATTCTGTAGTTCTCTTAATGGAAAAGATGTTAATTTATACTAGTAAAAAGAAATTTAATACTAAATGTGGCAGATATTCTAGGGCATTTCCTCCCTGTAAAAACTTATCAAGCATCTGTGTTTGGCATGAATACAGTAAAACTATATCACATCTTAAGCTTCTCTTAGTCTGTATGAGATGCAGAAACATTTTTTTGCCCAGGTCTATTTGTCATCTTTTTGAGGCATGTGCTCTTTGTTCTACCATCAGAGACATGCCAGTATGTATTCTTGCTATTGTAATTGTCTGGATCCATGCTGACATCCTTCCCTCAACCCTGCAAATACTGCAAAATACATACTTTCAGATGCATTCTTTCCCTGAGCAGGTGTTCTGAATGTGAAGGTGACTTCTTCAGGATAGATGAAAGCAAAGAGAACAAGAGGTTTTGACAGGTTTCCAAGTGTACTTTTTGTTGTTGTTTTTGTTGTTGTTGTTGTTTGGTTTTTTTAATTAAACTTCTACAAGAAACATGTAGTTCCAGGGAAAAGAGTAAATGCATGTACATGTTATTTTGACCATCATTCTGTAGCCACCTTGGATTTTTTTCGTAGTAGATCAGAATGCTTTTAGGAGTACAGGATCCTTTTGTGGCTTTGCTCTGAGTCAGTGATAATCATATAATGGCCATGATGGTCAGAGTCAAGGCAAGATTTGAGGGTACAGGTAAATATTTTTTTAGATAACTAGCATAGGGAGTCTGGAAGTTTTTTTTAAATTTTCAGCCATGTTTGTTGGTCGAAGGAGAGCTATTACCTCTGAATCCATGAAGCCTCTTCTCTTGTTTCTTATTCTGTGTACGCACTTACCTTCCTCTTCAGGCATTTCAACAATTTGGCAGAATTTATTTCTCCAGATATATCCCTTTTTCCATATTTCCTCAATCCATATGCCTCTCTCTCAATCCATATGCCTCTCTCTCATTTTCTCAGATTCAACATTTTTGAAGGGAGATACAAACATCTCTCACCTCTTTCTGAGGAAATCCTATTCTGTCCTCCAGTCTTAAGCAGAAATGTGCATGAGTGGGTGAGTGCAGAACACTAGTTTTCCTGAGGATTTCACCATTCAGCTGTGAAATTAGAAAGAGTCATTCAGGTTGTCATCTCATATTATGTTCAATATGCTTAAAAAAACCAACAACCAACACAGAAGGTGACCAGAGCTCAAAGTGGAGTTTTTATTCTGATTTCCATAGACAGAATCCCCGGTACTAAACATAATTCACACATTGTGTATAAACTGACTCCACAGATCGCTGCTGTGTAGTTTGGGTCCACGTGGGTATTTTGCTTGTTGTAAAAGAATACTAAGGGGATGTTTTCTGTTTTTCTGTTATACTAAGTTGTGGGCCAAAATGTAACGTCACTACATTAACTTTGGAGTTGCACCCAAGATGAATTTGGCCCTGTTAGTTGTTAAATTCTTGCTATGATTGATCTCAGCTTGCTCAGAAAGGGATCATGCCAGACTAGCAACCACAGAAATCATCAGCTGAAACTCCACCAAAATTCTTATTCCCTGTAAATTGAAATATTAAGCTTTGAAATAAAATGCTTTGTTCTTCAATCTTGCACTAACTTTTCATTAATGTTATATAACTCTCAAGCTATTAGGAAGATGCCAATTAAACCAGAACGGATTGAAATATTTGAGCGGAGAAAGGAACATGATTCTAAATGAGGTATTGTATTAGTTCTTGGCATCTTGTGGCATCTTATCTCTGATATTTTCAGCTGTACATTTCATTGCCCTCCACCCCCATTTACCACAGATGTACATAGATGTAAGTAAACTAAAGGTTATTCTTGGCATATTTATTTATGAATTCAAAAAGACCCATAATCTGTATGAATGACACAATATGAACACTTTCCCAGCTCTTTCTCCCAAACTCTATGCAGAGGGACTTTTTCCACAGAAAGAAGAAATAACAGAAATTCCATAAGGCTCACTTGGAATTGCTTTATAGCAAATTAATGAAAAAAGCTTGTAGATAAATAGTGGAGCAAATGAATCATGAAGCTAACACTAGATTTTCTTCTGTACTTCGAGGTATAATTGCATGTGACTTCAATAAATATCTACTCTGAAAAGTTGTTTTTCTCATACAACTTTTTGATTGTCGACACACCAGTGGAACAAAATAAACAAACAGATACTAAAAAATCTGCCATCAGTAACTGATGGGTTAGTTACTACTGGATTAAAAGGACCACTGATCTAATGGCATGGCAATCTGTTTATGCTCCCTTAATGGCATTGTACGTTCATGTTTTTTTACGTGCAAGTGATTTCCACATCAAATAGATATTTCTACTTTATGCACCAGCACTGGTAAGTTTCTGCAAGCTAACATGGATTCCCTGGGCCAGCTGTACTGCATTCCTGGTGGGGATGGGTAGGACAGGAAAATCCAGAAATATAGGTAATCAGCTTGTGATTAGAATACAGTAAACTATCATACGGACTCTCAGATAGGCATATACTCTACATTCCTAATGCATATAGGCATAAAACTAGGAAATGTTTGTTTCTTATTCCTAATGACAGAAAATAAGGAATGCAGGGAGCAAGTTATTTTACCTGAAATTACTACTTTTTAGAAGGGAAAACTAGGTTGAAACTACTTGTATACATTAATAATGTCCAGCATTTTTAAATTTTTTTTTGCGGGGGTCCTATATTCCAAGTTTTATTACGTTCAAAAGAATACTTGTGCTATTTCATAAATACAGCATTTGCAGAAGCAGCGCGGAATAGCTGTGTCAAATCTGCTAGATTTCCTGTCATTGAGAAGGCTAACAGAACCTTTTTACTGAAAGAGCCTGAAGCACTAGAAGAGATGTGTACTCTTAGAGGCTGGAGCTTTTTATGGACAAGAAAGCCAAACATTTGTGATGAATGGTTAGGTGGAACTGAACCTGCTGTGGGACAGGAGAATGGAATGGAATGGATGACCTTCTGATGTTCTTCCCAGCCCTATTTCCTATGTATCCTTTGCAAATGGAAAAAATGAGTCTTATCCAGCCTTGTATTTACAAAGTGATCGAGTGATATGTACCAGTGTGGGTAGTGAACTTGACAAAGCTGTGCGCAAAGAAGTGAATCTGCAAAGTAAATTCCTGTTTCAGCATTTATTAGTATAGTAAGATGGTACCAGTAGCAAGTGTAGACACTAAATGAATGGTGTGATTGTGCCTAACAGAGCCACATTAAATGCTTTATAAACTCTAGATCTTCAGTAAGATCTGTATCTTCTGTTGCAGAGTTATCAGCGTCTTAGTTTAAGAAAGATCTCAGCAGCTGTGCAGATCAAATAAAATTATAAATCTGATTTCAGTTCTTCGTTTGGCTTGATGTGTCATCATGAGCTTCTTCAGAAGGAATCTGCAGTGCAGAACAAGTTGCCTATGGCTTGCATGAAAAGAAGGGATCTTAAAACTGCTAAATTAATTAGCCGTTCCTAAGTAAATTAAGTATCTTGCTTTAGATACTAGATAAGGAATTGCTGGTTGTTAGTGGTAGTGTCTTATGGACACTTTCCTCACACTTTCCCATCAAATGGATGTCTGACTTCCCTGGTTAGTTCAAAATCAGTTCAACAGAACATTCAGCTGCAGTTCTTTGGCAGCACATCCCATTCTGGGGATTTCAGGAGATAGAGGTTTCTTCAGGGCTATTTGAAATGGTAGAAAAAACTTTCTGAGTAACTAAGGGCTACTGAAACCCTCACCAGCTTTTGCTATAAATGCAAGATGCATTTCCAAGGCATAGTGCACTGTCTTTTACTTTTTTATTTACGTAAATAAAAGACTTCATCTATTGGCTTGTTGTTTTTTTTAATATATAAACGCCGAACAAATAAGACACTTCCGTAGCCAGAGAAATAATTTATCTTCTTCATTCATGCTTCTTCTCTTGAGGAAATATTGTAAAAAGAAACAGAAGACATCTGAACTCTGTTGCTCAGTATACCATTGGATGGCATTCTGATGCTATGGTGATGTAGCTCAACATGCATAGGTTAGAACAAATATTCTAGACCTTTGTTTCCAGCATCTTAGTGTTTCCCCAAGCCCCACTAGAGAATAAAGAAGTCTAATAAAGTAGCCCAAGTGAGATGGGCAAAGATTGCATAGTAGACTTCTGGCTCCACCAAGGTCTAACCACCGTGGTTCTGCTCAGTGAGACAGCTGTGAAGCAATGAAGCAATGTGTTCTGAAATTGGAAAGGGCTGCAGCAGGCAGTAAAAGTTTGTAGTCAAACAAAGCTCTAAGCCTCCACATTGTGTTTTTGGTGGGTCAGGCTCCTTCCATAGGAGCTGAAAGCAGCCGCGGTGCCGCCATGTCCCAGAGCTGAGAGTCAGAGAGCTAGTAAAGTGGCTCAGCAGGGTTGTGCTGGAGCAGAGGCAGCTTCCAGCGGCCTTGTCTTTAGTGAAGAGTGTCAAGTTTTTATGAGCATCGTTATGTTTTTATAGTTTAATGGGTTTGACTATTAAAGCATAACAAAGCACGTTAAAAACTTGCCATGGCTCATTTCCGCACTCAGTAGCAAGTCCTTGCTATGTGTAGCATGGGTCCCTAGGAAATACTAAATAACAAAGGCCAGCTTAATACAATGCTTTTCACATCTTCCTTATCCACTTCAATCACCTCGATCCCTTTCTATTTAAAAACAGTCTTAATTTGAAGTGTGTTTTATTCAGATTCAAAGCTCTCAGCACAGTGGCTGGTCAGGAAATCACACCTATTGGTTGACTTCTCCAGGAAAAAAAGATGGTAGTTTGTTTAAGACTGCAGATGAAAAGAGAGATCATTAGAAAACGTGTTTTGAAATACACTGTTGTAGACACTAAGGAGCACTGGATTAAAGAATAGGGTGAGGAGTTTCAGTAAAGAAGCAGTAAAGAAAACAATACAGTAAAGAAAGCAACTATGACTAGTTGCCAACACTGAAAGTTTGACAGAATGGTGTATTAGTTTTAAACACTGGTGCTGGCATCTTCAGTTACAAGAACGTGGAGGTGGATCCAGGCTGCAGTCCAAGGGAACTTTAGTGTAGCAGCAATTCAGAATTCACTCTAGATGCAGCCCATGAGATCTATAAATCACCAAATAGTGTTAAATTGAGATAGACACTACTCCCAAGGATGGCAGTGTTGCAGAGAAGGGCACTGAGGTATTCAAAGCTGGCAAGGACTCCAATACTGGAGCTAGACAGAGGAACAAGTACATGAAGGACAACGGAAAATATGGTGCAGAATATGAAGAGCAGTTCCTTCGGGCAAGCAAGGGGCAGCACTGATTTTTGGTGCTTCTGGATGTAAGAGTGCCCTGTGGGGAAGTTTCTTTGCATCTCTTTCTGCATTTATAGAGAAAAGTTAGACAGTATGATAATTCAGTTAAAATCTTGTAGGGGGAATTTTAAATGTCTTTTATGTCTAACAGGCAGCTTCAGGAAATAGATGAACAGAATACTTAAAGCTTAAATTTTATTTTGTTTTTTTATTTCAATAGGGTCTTTGCAAAATAGAGTTTTACTTTTTCTTTTAAACTGAAACCTGTAAAGCAACTTAAATGTAGTGGAGCACCTATGTACTTGTATTGTTTTTTAAAAAGGTATTTAGGTGTCTTGAGATGCAGAAGTATATGTACCTAATATCATTTTCAGAAGGAACCTGGTATCTATATTAGGAATTTTGGAAGACCTTACTACGTGCTAATCGAAATTGTTTCATGCCTAAATATGATTATAATTGGGTTCCTTGTGAGCTTTAGGATCAAAGTGCTTTGGAAATGTAAAGTATTTTATTATTATTTACTGTCTTCACTTAATTTGCTCATATGTTTTATAAGCTCTTGAAAGCCATTGCAGAGTTATGGCAACATAATCCAGACCTGGAATAAACCCACTGATGATGATACATTCAGAAGAGATGTATTTACCGCAAGGCATTCCAGTGCTTGTCAGTGGTGCCCAGTCCACAAAGATGTCTTGTTACTACATTTGTCTTCCTGCTAACAGTCTGCATTTAATACCACTTGCACTCATGACTCAGAGAACACAAATTCATCATGGGGTTACTTATCATTGCCAAAGAAACTTCACTCATTCTTTTCTCCATATTCCCAGAAAAGAAATAAGGATTCTAGCAAACTATTCCAAACGGAACTGGTTCAGGGATTCTGCTTCATGACCTACGTGTTACAGGATCTTTTGCAGCAGAAGGGAGTTATAATAAATGTCACTGAAAATGCATTGGAGATCACTGTTAAATGATCCCTGCTTTATTGCAGTGAAAAGTGATTTAACAGCACAATGATGAACGTGGAAGAAAAACCTCCTAGTGACAGGACATATAGTATTTTTAAGGTTCTAGAATGGTACCTGACCTTCCATGGGAAGACAAGTAAGCACAGGTGACAAGGATCCCAGCTGGCAGATTTTGAAAGCTTCCAGCTTGGGAAGGAAGGAGAGGGACCAATTCTACAGAAGGTTTCTCAAAGGAAGGTGTCCCTGCTTGATGGGAAGAAGGAGAAAGTAGCCTGTTCTTTTGTTTGACAGCAAGTAAAAGATTGATTCTGAGATTTCACACCAGAGTAACAATACTACTTTGTCATCCATAATAGGAGTTTTGATCTGCTTAAGTATGCATGTTGGTCAAGTGGCAAAACTGAATAGACATCACAAGAAGGTAAAGAACACTCTTACAGAAACATTATCATGTAATTCTGACTTGACTGTGTATGTTTATATGGAGAGTCTACATGTGGCAGTGGGTGAGGTGTGAATAGAAAAAATGTGAAGTTGCCCTTTCTTATGTCACCAAAAGTTGATTTGTCAGTGCAAGCACGTTCCAGAAACGGGAGCTGAGATAAGGAGAGGTAGAAAGAAATGAGGCAGAGGCTGCCATGGGACTGAATGATGAAAGAGATGATGCAATGCGAGATTAGTGCAATGTAGGGAGAGAGGCTGCTTAGAATGAATATGATAATTACATCTAACTATCAATAAGGGGGTGAGAAAGTATGTATACTGTGATGTCACAAGTGAAGCAAAAGAAATATTATGGTACTGATGTTACAGTCCTGTTGAAACTGTGGTCATTTAAGTAGAGAGTGAATAGATTGGAATGGTCATCTGCTAACAGTGGTACTTTTGTTGAGCTCTCAGCCTCAAACACTTCTCCAAAAGGTTTCAAAGTCCCCTTGGAAATATCTGAATTGTCACAGTGAAAAGAGATTTGTAGTTCCATTGGGATCTAGTTCCTGAAATATTATTTCTGACTTTTCCACCATATATTCCCTCCAACTTTTCCACCAGAGTCTATGATGAGAAAATGTGGTCGTTTCTGTTAGATTTGCGTAAAGTTTTTGGTTGAGCTGAATTATCTAATGCTTCTGCTTATTTTTAACATGAAAAGTTTTCATCTTTTCCTTTCATTTCTCCAACCAATGTAGAATTATCCATGCAATATAATTTATTTTTATCACAGTCAAATTGGTAGTGTTTACTTCACATGCCTAACAACAAAGGGCTAATGTGAGCAAGGATTAATTCCTCTTATTGTTATACTGTGCATGCCAAGGAATTATTTTAGTAAGATTAATTTCTGCAGAATCTGGATGGGGCTGGTTGTGACCCTTACAGATTAAAGCTACAGTTCTCTGAAAAGACGAGGCATCTGGCTTTTACGCATCAAGCATTATGTGAGATGGATTTCACCACACAGATAGCTAAGTTAGCTGACTGAAACTGGATCCTGTGAATATCCCTAAGGATGGGGAAATACAGCTGCCTAAACTTAATGTGTTAGTTACTGTCTCACTTCTATTTTCACTGGCTAAATGGCAGCACTGAAAGTGAAGTCGAAGCTAAACATGATGAAACTCATATGCTAACAACACAAGTACCATCAATCTATCAGGTATTGTAGTCTTCCCATGACATGTAATGCATGATTTAGTGTGCATTACATCCATCATCTGCCTACAGTCTACTATCACTTGCCAGGCGGCTAGCACATCAATACCTCTTAATGGTTGTGCCCTCTATTCACGCATTAACACAGAATTGCTGTATAACACAAAATTACTGAGGAGATTTCATTCACTTGTAAAACGAACCAGTGAATTATTTCCATTGACTATTTCCACCCCTCCAACAGGAAGCACTGTTTGTACTATCTGCATGTGTGCAAAGTGATTTCCCATCTTTCCTGTATCAAAACCCGTTAAACTGTTTTAGTACAGAAAATATGCTTGTACACCTATACATACTTTCATACCTGTATTATACATTTTGCATAGCAATGTTTGTTAAAAAAAAAGTCTCTGTATGTGTTTCTTTTCATATTCACTTTAAAATGAAATGGAAAAAGCTGCCTTGCAAGGAATTTTTATTGGCAAAGCATATCATTTACTTTGGCTCCATAAATCAAAGTGCAGTCATGCTGCAAAATATGGGTAGCCCATTTAGAAGTATTCCATCAGGAGGTATAGAGGTACAGTATATTATACCTGCTGTTTCAAATAAATAGCATTCTCAATTCCTGTTCATCTGTATATAATATCTTTTATTGCAATGTGGTGCTTTCCATCAAGTTAGTTAATTTTGTTCATGCAGTTCAAGGTGTAATTGATCACTACAGTACTCGCCCTTGGGACAAAGTACCTTTTTATCCAGTGTGTTATTTCAACTTTTCTCCATTCTTTTAAAAATATTCTATATGAAATATCTTAACCTGTGCAATACATTTTATAGTTCTTTTTTTACTATTTTTTCTATCTCAGCATATGTATGTAGTCTGTAATATGTACCGCATACATCCCTCTGTTCTCTACCTGCACTTTGGTTTGCAAAAAGATGCATTTCAATATCATTTGCATGAAGATTGTGGATGATGTCAATGACCAGCGGGAGTGCATGGAGCTCGGCCTGGGGATGGATGTGGAGCTGACCAAGAGCTTGTGGGTCAGGATTAAAGGGAGGGCAGGGACAGGTGGTGATATAGTGGGGCTCTGCTACAGGCCACTGGACCAGGAAAACTGAGCGGATGAGGCCCTCTATAGACAGATAGGAGCAGCCACACATTCACAAGCCCTGGTCCTCATGGGGGACTTCAACCACCCTGGTATCTGTAGGAGGGACAACACAACAGGGCATAAGCAATCCAGGAAGTTCCTAGAATGAGTCGATGATAACTGCCTTCTCCAAGTGATAGAGGAGCCAACGAGGAGAGGCGCCATGCTGGACCTTGTTCTCACCAACAAGGAGGGGCTGGTGGCAAATGTGAAGTTCAAGGGCAGCCTTGGCTGCAGTGACTATGAGATGGTGGGGTTCGAGATCCTTAGGGTGGTGAGGAGGGCACACAGTAAGCTTGCTACCCTGGGCTTCAGAAAAGCAGACTTCGGCCTCTTCAGGGATGTGCATGGCAGACTACTGTGGGATAAAGCCCTGGAGGGAAGAGGGGCCCAAGAAAGCTGGTTAATATTCAAGGATCACCTCCTCCAAGCTCAGGAGCAATGCATCCCAACAAAGAGGAAGTCAGGCAAAAATGCCAGGAGGCCTGCCTGGATGAACAAGGAGCTCTTGGACAATCTCAAACAGAAAAAGGAAGCCTACAGAGGGTAGAAACAAGGACAGGTGGCCTGGGAGGTATAGAGAGAAATTGTCTGAGCAGCCAGGGATCACGTTAGGAAAGCTAAAGCCCAGATAGTTAAATCTGGCCAGGGACATCAAGGGCAACAAGAAAAGCTTCTATACATATGTCTGGTGACAAAAGGAAGAAAATGTGGGCCCTCTCTGGAAGGAAACAGCAGACCTGGTCACCCAGGATATGGAGAAGGCTGAGGAACTTAATGACTTTTTTGCTTCAGTCTTCACCAGCAAGTGCTCTAGCCACACCGCCCATGGTGCAGAAGGCAAAGGCAGGGACTGGGAGAATGAGGAACCACCCGCTGTAGGAGAAGACCAAGTTCAAGACCATCTAAGGAACCTGAAGGTGCACAAGTCCATGGGACCTGATAAGATTCATCTGTGGCTCCTGAGGGAACTAGCAGATGAAGTTGCTAAGCCACTATCCATCATATTTGAGAAATCATGGCAGTCCGGTGAAGTTTCTGCTGACTGGAAAAGGGGAAATATAACCCCCCACTTTTTAAAAGGGAAAAAAGGAAGACCTGGGGTACTACAGGCCAGTCAGTCTCACCTCTGTACCTAGCAAGATCATGGAGCAGATCCTCCTGGAAACTCTGCTAAGGCACATGGAAAATAAGGAGGTGATCAGTGACAACCAACATGGCTTCACTAAATGCAAATTGTGTCTGGCAAATTTGATGGCCTTCTACGACGGCGTTACTGTTTTGATGGGTAAGGGAAGAGCAACCGACATCATCTATTGGGACTTGTGCAAAGCATTTGACACTGTCCTGCATGACATCCTCCTCTCTAAATTGGAGAGACCTGGATTTGACAGATGGACCCCCCAGTGGATAAGGAATTGTCTGGATGGCCGCACTCAAAGAGTTACAGTCAACAGCTGAATGTCCAAGTGACAACCAGGGATTAGTGGTGTTCTTCAGGGGTTGGTACTGGGACTGGCACTGTTTAACATCTTTGTTGGCAACATGGGCAGTGGGGTTGAGTGAACCCTCAGCAAGTTTGCTGACGACACCAAGCTGTGTGGAGCAGTTGACACGCTGGAGGGAAGGAATGCCATCCAGAGGGACCTTGACAGGCTTGAGAAGTGAGCCCGTGCAAACCTCATGAAGTTCAACAAGGCCAAGTGCAAGGTCCTGCACGTGGGTTAACGCAATCCCAAGCACAAATACAGGCTGGGCAGAGAACGGATTGAGAGCAGCCCTGAGGAGGACTTGGGGGTGTTGGTTGATGGGAAGCTAAACAGGAGCTGGCAATGTGCACTCACAGCCCAGAAAGCCAACCGTATCCTGGGCTGCATCAAAAGAAGCATGGCCAGCAGGATGAGGGATGTGATTCTGCCCCTCTACTCAGATCTCATGAGACCCCAGCCTGGAGTACTGCGTCCAGCTCGGGGGCCCTAAACATAAGAAGGACATGGACCTGTAGGAGTGAGTCCAGAGGAGGGCCACAAAAATGATTAGAGGGCTGGAGCACCTCTCCTATGAAGACAGGCTGAGAGAGTTGGGGCTGTTCAGCCTGGAGAAGAGAAGGCTCTGGGGAGACCTTAGAGCAGCCTTCCAGTACCTATAGGGCACCTACAAGAAAGATTGGGAGGGACTCTTTATTAGGGAGTGTAGTGATAGGGGTAATGGTTTTAAACTGAAAGACGGTAAATTTAGATGAGATATTAGGAAGAAATTCTTTACTGTGACAGTGGTGAGACACTGGCCCAGGTTGCCCAGAGAAGCTGTGGATGCCCCATCCCTGGAGGTGTTCAAGGCCAGGCTGTATGGGGCTTTGAGCAACCTGGTCTAGTGGGAGGTGTCCCTGCCCATGGCAGGGGGGTTGGAAGAGGTGATCTTCAAGGTCCCTTCCAACTCTAACCATTCTATGATTCTATGGTTCTATGATTTCAGTCAGCTTTACATCACAAGGCTTCAGTTCAGCAAATTACTTAATTTTGTGCTTAATCTCTTCATATTTTTATAGAGCTACTCAAATAGAGAGCAATGCAGAGCTGGGTTTTAAATTCCAAGGTATTATAATTAATTTTATTTATAAACTAGTACTTTGAAATAATTGCAATGTTTTTCTATTGGACTTTTAAAATTTTTAAGTGTTTCATACATTAAAATGATCTTTTGTTTTGAAAGTAATGCAGAATGAAAAATTAATGAGAAGGCTGTGTCAGACTTTATAACTAAGATGAGTCTATATGCCCAAGTAAGCTAGGAAATAGCTCAGGAGAGATAGAGGTGTATATGTTTTGGCAAGTTGCTAAAAGAAGCGTTGACTTACGGAAGGTAAGTAAGTCAGGATGCCTGAAGAGTGATGATGTATTTCAGACAAAACCATAATGGATCAGAAGTGTAGTTATCTTACACTTCAACTGCAAACTCTTTGGGGCAGGAACTGTGCACATAGTGGGTCCTCCAAAGTACTATTTCAGTACAAATAAAACATAATCATAGTAAACAATTAACCCTGTGGCATAATAGAGGCCAGAAAGTGATCAAAGGAGATGGAATGCTCAGCACTTGGCATTAGGGGGCATGCCTGTAAAACAGCAGGTGATATGTTGGGAAGATCTGAATAAGAGCAGCTTAAATGGTTAGGTATGTTCTGTGGATTGAAAATTCTAGCTCTATCCATCTGATCTAGATTGGCTAGAAATATCGAAATAATAGATTTTCTATGAAAATCCATTGACATTTTAAATGGGCATGAAAAAAATAGAACAATGATGGCTTTTGCTACTTTTGAATTAATTTTTGGCCAACTGGTTGAAGTATAATAATTGGATGGAATTATAGGGATATACGTTAAAATTTTCCTGCACAATGCATTTTAATTTGGTCATAATCCACATTTTTACTGCTGTACCAAACTGAAGAGAAGGACTTCCTCTTTAAAAAGAAAATTACATAAAGATATTTTAGTACTAGGATCATAAATTACTTCAGCAATATGTGTTAACTAACCATTCTAATGCACACATGCATCAGTATTGCAGCCAATAGATAATGGTGGAAATTCCAGAAATAGTTTTCAGGTATTAGAACTGAGACTTAATTAAGACATAATCTGTGTATCTTTGTGTTTGCCTTTTGTTAGGATTTCTAGCAATTGAGCTGCTTCATAAATGAAGAAGTTAGTTGAAAATAGTTACTTTATATGCATCCAGCTTCTAATTTTGATTTGGGGTGGTCAGTCCCATTTCTGATGCCTGAAATCTGTGTTTTTAAGCAACTGGAACATGTGCAGCATGAATTGCAATAACAGAGCTTCAGCAGAAAGTGAAATCTATTGCTGAAAACAAAATTATATTACATTCTGAACAATTCTGTTTCCAGTATACTTTCAAAGGTAAAGAAAAATGGCTATGTAGTAGTAGGAAAACTTGTACGGTTTAATAGTAGTATATGAGCAGGAAAAGTTTCTAAGAAATGTTCCAGAGTAAACATAAGTAATTTCCCTTTTGAAAAACCCTGGTAGAATAGCCTGAGTGTTTCTTTAAATGTCATTGGTGCAGCTTAGCCAGTAACACTTTCTCCATTGAACCACATACTTAGCACTGGAAGTTGCTTGCCAGTGTTATGGTACTGGCTGGCTATAATTGTCTTGTGAGCTATAATGCATTGCATACGTGCCCGTTCCTTCAGTGAGACCGATGAGTGGAAGACTTCTGGAAAAGACTTGTTATCAGGTGACTACAATTCTATACTCAGAGCACTAAACTCTTGGTCTGGCATACTCAAAACTGACATTGATTTTGAAAAGTTCTTAGTTACTCAAATAATACTGAAGTCCCAGACTAGCCCATGAAAGTGTATTCATTAAAGAAATGTTATGGCACTTACTTATCCAATACCTTAAGACTCTTTAGGAGTATTTTAATTTATTTTCAACAAATACTGGGTTGGGCTATGTGATTACAGTCCCTGACAGCACTTGGAGGTCATCACCCAGCTACTTGTATATGATAAGCTATGGACTGTACTTTCGTGTTCTTACTTTGCCATTTGATTTTGCTTCTGTAGATGAGATTCATGGGCTACTTTGCTCTTACCTATCGTGGTTTCCTGTCTTTTCCCTATGTTTGTGAGGTGAAGCTCTAGTGGTCTCTTTAGGATGTTGTCCTGACTATTCTGGCTGTGGTTACAGAACTGAGGATTCCTTTTCTCTTTTGTCTTCCTCTCATCAGGCATTACACAGTGCGAATCTATAAGCATTGCTTGTTGGCTGATGTCACCATTTTACCAGCACCACATATATATAATTTTCATCATTCAATGAAAATATGTTGCCAGCAAGAATTACAGAGTTTAGGGCTTGGAAAATAGTTCATTTTGTAACAAAATGTTTCAGGAAGATGCCTTGCTGTTATGTGTCCTATACCACTCCATAAACATTCATTACTGTTTGAATATACCAACAAATAGTTAGGCCATTGCTTTTCACATACTCTCAAGTTATTTTTACTACTTCTGAGCTTCTAAAACTTCTTCTGTCTGTCCTTCAGGTGTTACAGGAATCTTGAATTGCTTATAATAAGAATAGTAGACATCTACTTTTATTCTTATGTTCTTGACAATTGCTTGTTGTTATGGTTGTCAAACATTGCACACTGTAAATATGTTTTGCACATTAACAATGAAGGAAGAAGTGACATGAATTGAAAACTGTTTACATATTTTGGGAGAAAGAAGGTAATAGATAATGTGGGCATGTAACTGAAGGATGCCAAAGGCAGAAGGAATTTGCATTAACAGTTCTGGTGCTGACACTGTGGCTAGTTTGGGAAGAGGAAATGGAGAGCTAGTGAAAGCTGGAAATGACTGGAAAATGAGCTTGAGATCAGAATGAAGAACTAGGCAAGGCAACTGAGTCTAGGGTATAGAGAGACTGCAAAGGGAAATCTGGAGCAATGAGACATGCTGGATCACGGGTCCAGAGGACCTTCATTTTGTAATCATCTACTTCATTCTCTAAAAAGCAATAAATGCAATAAATGAGGCAGGAAACACCTTCGCCATGCTTCCTAGAGCAGGTCTGCCTTGAGCGTTGAATTAAATTAGAAATCTATACGTGTGATTTTAGATTTTCCTAGCAGATATACATACACACAGTCAAAATTCAGGATGACCAAGCAAACTGAATTATAGTATTTTCACATATCTGCTGTTTGACTTTGCAACTTTAATAATACTTTCAAAATAATTTTTTCTGTATATGCTAAAAGGATAGGGTACACAGAAGGACACATATCCATTCACATTGACAAATACACATATTCAGGTATACACAGACTATACAAATGGACATGCCAATAGGAATATATGCACACAGGCACAGATATACTCACAAAATCAGGAGGGCATAGGATGATGCATGCACATGTGCACATACAGAAGCAAATTCACAAACAAGAAGTGGGAGGCACATAACCATGAACAGCACTGCATGAATACACATATAGATACCTACACACCACAGTTCCCTTCACAGCTATATGAAGTGACAGAAAGGCCTGGAGCTGTGCAAACACCATTAAAAGACACCCACACAGCCATGACTGCCTCAGGCTGAAAAAAAGGGAATACTGAAAAATACTGTCTGGGAAAACAAAATAGGAGAGTCAACCCATCAAACGCCTGGAACTAAAATAATGCCAGAGTATACCCCAGCCAAAAGCACTGCCAGAAACTAAGTCAGTCACACAGCAAGAGCAGTCATCCACACATACATATGCTGCAAGAAAAATATCCACCACCTGCCAACTGGCTACTAGCAACCATGACCCGTGTGTGTGTGTGTGGTCAGTGTGTTGGCACCAGTGTTGGAAGAGGAAGAGGAGTGGAAAGAAAGGAAACAGCAATAGGAAATCAGAAACAACAGAGGTGAAATGGAATCAGTGCTCCCAGTCAAAACATTTGTTTAATAGAAACAGAAGTCTGGAATGTGTACAATTTATGTTTTACACAGTGAAAGGTCCTGGTCATGTGTGAAACTTCAGCTTTCTCGAGTAGCAGGAGGTCCTGTATGTGTGAAGCACATTGCTCCACTTAGCACACATCAGATGTCTTGAAAATGCCAAACAATGAAACAGGTGGCTAATTGGCTTCCATCCTTTCAATTCCTACAACAAGAAGAAATTTGGTCAAGTGGTGAGAATAGGATGTTCAGTCAGCTCTCCTGGCTGGTGTTCTAGGCTCTCTCTCTGAAGTGCTGTGTGATCTTGGGTGACTCATTCATGCTCTTTGTGTCTAAGTCTGCTCTGCGTAAAATAAGGATAATAAAGGTTCTTTACCTCATAGGGGTGCAGGGAGATCAAAAGAATGGGTGTAAAAGTCCTTAAGATTCATGAAAGATAGCAAGTAGAGGAAAGCTGAATTGCAAATGAAATTCCTGAAATCTGTCTCTGAGTCAGACACAGTGTCGCAGGGTAGATTTGAGTGCCGCCAGCATTTCATAGCAGTCAGATTCCATTTTCATGCTGATTGCACACCTGTATCTCCTGTATTTTGTTAGGATAGTTTTCAGTATGATACAATACATTTTTTCTCAGTGTCATACTTGTGGTAGGGACTCCATACATACAGTTGGACTTGATGACGTTAAAGGTCCCTTCCAACCTAGACAATTCTATAGTTCTATACTATTACTGTATGGCATCTCTACACCTAAACTTTCCTTCAAAAAACCCACAAGTAATTGAGAAAAGCAAATTTGATTTTCTTAATTTCAGGATTTTCAAATAGCTAATAGCCATTTTTGCTTTATTGCTCTTACCTATTGCCTTCTGAACAGTTTTCTTTACAAGCCTAAATCGTGAAAAAAAAATCATCCAATAGGTTAACTGCTTATGTATTCCTCCCTAGGGGATAAGCTATAAATGGGGAGCTCATCTAATTATCTATTCTTATTTAAGGTAGTATGAGTTTTTGCATTAACTTGATTTAATGCTGTGTTGCCTTCACTCTCAGCTCGTAAGGAACTGTTACAAACCACTGTAGTGGGAATCCTTTTAGCCCTGCCAGGCTGCATACCTTGGCTTCTCCTCTGTCATGAGACCTAGCTTTAAGTTGGTCAAGTGACTTATCCATCCAGTCACACACCCGGAGTGTGGTTTTGGCCAGAAATTCAATCCAAGAACTAAGAACACAGATAAATTTCTGTTGAAATGGTAAGCACAGTAAGTTTTGTTTCCAAGACATTCACATATTTGAAACAATACAACCACTTAATCAAAAAGTTCCAGACCAGCAATATACCCATTTTTTTACCATGGGAATTCTCCTAATGGACTAAATGTAGAACTACTCAGAATTTCTCCATGAGACATCTTCTCATCAATGGGTGTCATTCCAGAAAACTAAATATAGGCAGGTTGTTGATGGTTTTGACAATATGTGTTTAAGAAAATAAAGAGGATGAGGCACTTTAGTGGGGTGGAATGTTGTTTGGCATAACTGGATTTTGTATTGAAATGTATTTTGTCTTGAATTTTTTGTCTTCATGTGATATTTCATTGTAGCCTATCACAGCCTATTTGGAAACTGCATGGGAATGATTCTTCTGAGGAGGTGCTTCACTGGGTGTGTGAAGGCAGTCATGCATCTGCTTTGTCCATGTTTTGAGCCCACCAGATAGGAGAATTCCAATTCAGAAGCCATCTGCTGAAAAGCAAGATATATTAGCTCAGGCTTGATGCCATGTTCATATGGTTACATGGCTTTTGGATAGAGCTGGCTGCCATCTCTCTTGTGTGAAGTGTGGTACAGTAAAATCCCAACTGTCTGCACCTATTCATCTGGACATACCCAACATTTGGTTAGAGAAACAAGTTGTAATTCACTGCTTAGTTAGCTTGCTTCATCGTTTTTCAGTTTCACTTCTGACTTGTGTATTAGCAGGTTACATCTGCATTTACACAGTATCTTCATCTCTACAGTGTTCATCTCATGCCTGTCATTAATGTACCTAAACCACTGTGCAAATAAATAAAAACGGTACAGCTGCTCAAGATTCTTCATTAAATTCTCAGAATAAAAACTGGCTTTACATCCAGTTGAGAATATTCATGAAAAAATGCTGGTTTGATTAGAAAAGAATTTAAGTGAAGAGTCATAAACCCAAAACTGTAACATCCCCCAAAATAGTTGTTCAGGATATATATCTCTTTTCTGGAAAAGCTTGGATGTCTGATTTAGTTTTATCTGTATTTATATATATTAAAAATATGCATATTTTTCTACCGGGATTTTCAGCAAAGTAAATAAAATGCCCAAAGGAAAAAATACTCTAAATTGTTGCTGATCAAAACCTGATCAGTAAAATAACGATATTAGACAGAAAATGCTTAGAGAAGTTGCAGATTATTATGAACCTAAAATTTTTGTCTTTTAACCAGTTTATAGTATTTGGGTCCATTTAGGGAGAATGTGTAAAGCTGGACGGAAGTTAAACATTGTAAATTGCTTTAAGTCCAAGAGCATCTGCATGACTTTTAAAGCATTTGGGCCTGGAAGAAGGTGTACTGGTTAAGGTATGATCTTGGTATGCTTTATCAATGATTTGCTTTTGTTCTTAGGTTAGAAACTTCTCAGTACATTCATCAGTTTTTCAAGTAAGCCGGGTAGGATGATCTGGGATCCTTACCATCATGTTTAACATAAAGATTTTTACTTTCTTGTACTGACCCCAGGATCATGGTTTGTCCCTCTGAAGTCAAAATATTTTCTCCTGGATAAAGGAGCCTGCCACATAGAACTTTTTGCAGGAGGAGATTTCAGACTCCCTTTGGACATAACCTTCTATTTCTGAAGTTAAAGAACTTAGTATTTGTGCAAGTGAAAGGCAAATGGTCCTAGAAATGCAGTAAATAGCAATGAGGCTGCATCACTGGTGAGTAGTGGAGGCTGTAATACATTACCATACAAAACTGTGTGCTCCTGAGGAGCTAAAGATCAAGTCCTGCAGCATATTTCCCAAAGGCTCCAGGTTCCTGAAGCTGCCCTGCCAGGTGGTAAAGGCAGTTCCAATCAGTCATCAAAGCTGCTTCCTGCAGAAAATGCCAGAAATACTTTTATCTGAGTGGAACTGGCAGACAGCAGGAGAGTTGCCAGTTTCGCTTTGGAAGTAAACGTCTTGGGCGCAGTTCTGCTTCTGACATTCAGACATGGCTGCTTCCCAGCTGGAGACATCCCCCATCAATCATCTTGGCCTGAGTGTACAAGATGACATTTTAAAAGGCTAGTTCAGTGCCTCCCATCTTCTTTCTGGAGTGGGCATGGAGAGCTTGTTGGCAAGACAGGAGGCAGAAACAGAAATACAGTACCTCTCACAGGCAGGTCACTGGGGCCCTTACACACTGCTACAGTACAAATAATAGCTGTCTTATTATCGGCATAGTTGGTTCAGCAGTATGTATGGGAGAATTTTAACTATGCTATCAACAATTCATCTTGAACCTCCTTCCCACTTCTTGTGAGGATTGTGCTAATGACAGAATACTCATCTGGTACCACATGGTGACAAAAGGCTGAATGACTTTGTTCTCTAACAAAAGTCAGATCAGTTCCAGTCCATTCAACTCCAGATATCACTTCCAGGTTGTTGTAACCATGATGGTGGTGAATTTGAAAGGCAGAAAGGGCTGAGCATCCTGCTTGGAGCTTCCTGGAAGTTTAGAAAGGAATCAGCTTTAATTATAATTTCTAGGATTTTCCAGGATTATGGCTTTTGCTGTTCATAGCACAGACTCAGATAACTACTTGGTGGTGGTTATGGTAGAGAGCCAGTTTAGGATGAAATAAAGAGCCATTCCCTGGTATTGAAAGATGTTTCATACTCTCTGACCTGATTCCTAACTCCAAGAGTGTTCATGCTGAAAAAACATTGAGATAATTGTATTTCTTACTATTGTTCCTTTTTTATGAGGGAGGTATCATTGGTCACTGCAAAAGCTAGATTTCAGCTAAGCGTGTTTATTCCATGCTGTTGTTAAAATGCAGACAACTTCTTCACATAGCTGTAGATAGTGTCTCTAAGGCATGAGCAATTGGAGCTTGGATGAAAAAGTCTGACGAGACAGCGAAACCCAGGGAGAACGCTTACCCTAAGATTCATATTTCAGTCCATTTTACCAAAAAATCTAAGCTCTGGGAAGCAGGTGAATATTCAAAGTGTACAATTCCATTTTACTGTGTCCTTGCCTGCAAGTAAATGGGAGATACAGAACAATTAAGTGAAGCATTGTGATTGCCTCCATCCATTGCCTCCAAGTTCAGCATTTGTTTAAATAGACTGAGGCACTGGGTCTATGCATGCTGGTGGACAAACTAAAGCTGAAGTGATTATTTCTATTCCTTGAATGAATGGGAAAAATCAAAAGGATCTGATTTAATTCAGAGCAGATGCCTCTTCCTCACACCTAGGGAAAATACATCATGCAGACAACATATGAGTGAATGCAGTTTCAGGGGAAAGGCTGTTCAGCCCCTTCCTGTTCATGGTATGCTGCATCCAGCCCTGATAAGGACGTTAGACAAGACTATATCATTTCAAGTTCTGCCATATACTCAATGTGTAACCTCAGGGAAGTCATTTAATCTCTTCATCCTTCTGTTCTCTGGGCATTGAATCTTTTCTTTGCTCACTGAGCTTACAAACTCTGGAGAGTAGCAATAGTTTCTGTTTGGCACCAAATACATCATGAGTTTCTGGGTGCCAGGGTAATAAAATTGTAGTCTGTTCTTCTGAACAGCTTGTAGATGGAGGACATTGTTTCAATTGGTGCTCTAACTTATGTGATCACTTTCCCTCTGTAGGAAGCTTTATTCTTCCACTGGCTATAGGGAGCCTGAGAATATGAGTTGACTAATTCAGACTGAAGTTTGGCTTTGTTTATACCTCCTGTAGTTCTTATGAATTCTGAAAATTCAGTTGTACTCATTGTATTCTACTCAGTGTTGCAAAGAACTGCCTCTACACCTATGCTTATTTTTGCATATATGCTCATTTCACTTGATCAGTGACCACCCGCCTCTGTTTGAATTTTCAAGGTGAACGATTGAATTGAATCTTGCTATATAGTCTTTCTAACACTGGACCACCCACTTACCCTGGGTCTTTTAAAACAAGCAGACAAAACATCTAAGTTCTTTGTTCACCCTCAACTTCGCTGGTATTATTTTTCAAGCATAATCTTGTTTAATACCTGATAATTAGTGGTAATAGCCTTTTTAACTTCTGCAGCTGTCAAAACCACACATCTCTAGCAAGAGCCTGAAGAATATTAGGTATCCAGGCAGTAGGCTACATTATCCCTCCAGTTTGCCTCAGCTAAGAAAAATATCTCCGTGATGTAACTCACATAACTTTGGTTCTTGTTACTGATCAAATTCATGTTGGGTTTTTTTTTCCCAGATGATCTCAGTCCTAGCAGCATCTAACAAAGGCATCAAGGCAGACAGCTTCATAAAGGAAAAGAGAACTTCTCCGCATAGTGCCTTTTCTTTTAAAGAAGATCCAAGGAGGGCAGAGAACACTATATAGCAGTCCCCACTGGAAACATGACACATAGCCTTTATTTTACTGTCCTGTTTGTCACATGCCAATACTCAGAATTTGGGATGTTATAAAGATCTTGGAAACAGGCTGCAAACCCTACAGCTATTGTACCATTTTAAATCTCCGCCCCCACAGTTGGACCCCAGATCTTAATAGAACAAAAGCCCTTTTAGCATTTTCACTATGTGTCTGCAACACAGCTATGTTCTTGTTAATGAGTTTGGAAGTGGTATTGTCCATGCTTTGTGCATTGGTACAAGGATTCAGGGGGTTGGCATGGATGCTTCTCTCAGTTCTGCAGCTAATGTATGGTATAACTTTAGCTATGTTATTTATCCTCCAGGTGTTGGGTCTTAGTAGACAATAGCATAATAAGAAAGTGTGAATAAAGACAGCGTTTCTAACATGTTTTAGGGTGTCTGGCACATATAATTCTGTGATGCTGGATAACACAGGACTAATTAAAGAAAATATCTTGACAGCAAAGCAGTAATGACCCACCTATGATGAGACAAGTTTGTACAAGCCCAGGAAGGCACAGGTTGCATAAAGGTAGATCTATTTTTGTACTTGTTGACAGGTTGATCTGCCACATTATGTATAGACATGGAACATGCTTAGAACAAAGCTAGTTGGAAACTGGACTACTAGTGTTAGCGAAGCCAGAAACAAAGCAAAGATAAAGCGGGTCAGCAAGCGATTTTAAATATGATTCCATACCAAGTGTTTTCTAATTAGCCTGGCTGACTACTATGTATGGTTGTGTTTCATTCCCATGGTTAAATTTTATTGCCAATGGATTTTTTTGTGAACAATTTTAAAGAGAGTATAGAGAGACCTCATAATGGCAAACCAAGCAGGCACCAAAAAGACTGGGCCAACATTGTGTTTTCTTATTCAGTGTTCTAAGGTATATACAAGAAAGAGATTTTCTGTGACCAAAAAACATAGAACTTGCCTCAGTAGATAAAAGCATGCAAGAATTATATTTGCTTCAAGGAGAGTGGAGGAAACAGATGGTATCATGTTGTGTAGCCCCTTGCTATTGGATCATGATTGGACGTTACTGGCAAAGGAATACCAATTTGGGCACTCAGTGATAGTATGTTTAGCTGTGTGGCTTTTAACTTATCTTTTACTTAACTTGTGGGTTGTTTCCATTTGTCGTGATTTAACCCCAGTCAGCAACTAGGACCATGCAGTAGGGGAGGGAGAAGAGGGAGCAAAGGAGGGGAATGGAAAAAACCTCATGGGTTGAGATAAAGACAGTTTAATAGAGCAGTAACGGAAAAGGAAAGTAACAATAATAATGATGATGATGATAGTAAAAGAATATACAAAATAAAGTGATAACAACACAAGTTGCTCTCACCACTTGATGATCAGTTGCCCAGCCCATCCTGAGCAGTGATCTTGGATTCCTGCCCCCCAGCCAACACCCATTTATATACTGAGCATGACATCTATGGTATGGAATATTCCTTTGGCTGTCCTGTCCGTGCTCCCTCTCAGCTTCTATGGGAAGTTGGAAAAGTCCTTGACTAATATAAACATTACCTAGCAACAACTAAAATAACATGTGTTATCAACATTCTTCTCACACTAAGCCCCAAACACAGCAGCTACTAGAAAGAAAATTAATTCTATCCCAGCTGAAACCAGGACACCATTTCTCTTGGACATTTCTTGTATCGCTTGATGTGTCCAGTTCAATAGACTTTATGGACTGGGAGAAGGGTTGCATTGCAAGGCTTCCCTTAGAGAAGTAAATGTGCGTGTTTGCTAGTGGTCCAGTTTGTGGGTGGAACTTGGTGGACTAGACTCCAGATAATTTTTCCACCATTTCTGGTGAACACACTGCAATTACATCTGGGGTTTCTGATAGTGTCAATTCTATCCATAGTTTACATTTGATACTTCCTAGAGAAATTTTAATTGCTCAAAACTGGAATGCCTACATTTTTTGGCATTCACACAAAGTAGTCATAGGAATGCCATAAGAACTTTTGATTGTTTCTGTGTCAAAGCATTTACTCTGACTCATTGGTCCAGAATTGAATCCATCCAAATTAAGGGTATTTCATGGGAAGACTCCATTCTGAATCTAAGGGTAACTTGAGAAACAAATAAGTTTGTTATGTCCTAATTTCCATGCCTGCATAAGACTAGTTGCCATTTTCAGACTCCTACAAAGAGTAACATCCCTATACAGAGCAGACATGGATTAGATGCTTTTTGGTGTTGGTATGTGACAAAAACTGTAATTTTTAGGCAAATATTACCAAAATTTATGAATGTATTTTTACCTAAGGATCTCAAAGCTTCTTACAAATATTAAGCTTATCCTACTCCAGGTTGTAATATCAGGTATTTATTAAGACGGTTGGCTCAAATAAGTAAAGTAAATAACTAAAGTAAATAAATAACTAAAGTAAATAAAATCTTACTAAATGAGTAAATTAGGGCACAGATCATATAACTCACCTCTGTATTGTGACGAAATGTAGCTTATGAAAGATATAGTAGGAAGTGCGCTCTTTTCCCATACTGGTAAGTTTATGTCTAGCTTCTCAGAGTCTTTAAAGGATTTAAGCTAATTGCACAGAAAATCACTACAACTGTCCCTGCTCCCCTTTCCCTCTAGCACAGCACAGAGTGTCCATCAAGTGGGAGTTCCTACATGCACAAAATGTGTGAAGACCGGCCACAAAAGAGTGAAAGACTGACTGTCCCTAGTGAAATCTTGCATGACAGTTGTAGAACTAGGATTGAACCTCACAGCTTGATATTGTCAGCTCTTTCAGTGACAACACATGCTTAGGTTGCCTCAAGTTTGACAAAATTTTTCAGCTGAATATCAAGCAGATTTGTGTTCTGAAAAAACTTGCCTCAGATTCATCTCCCTACTAATTTGTGAAGCTGCACTCCCGCTTAAAAAAAAAAATGTTCATTTTTTTTCTCTAAAATGAAGTTTCCATTTTTCAGAATGCAATTCTTTTAAACTTTGGAATATACCTCAATTTTATTTTTAAATTGAGAAAACAATTACTATTTGTTAAATCTAACTACAGCATTTTGGTTTGGATCAAAGCTGACGCTGTTTGTCTTGAAGTGGTGCTTCCTTTCAACTTCACAATGACTGAAAATGTTGGTTTGCGATTGACCTAATTTGTTCTTGATATTTTAGAAATACCACCAACAACAAAATATTAGTGCAACCTTAGTTCTAATCTTCTGTCCTCTCCTGTACACACTAGCCCATACTTTTTCTCTTGTATTTCAAATGAAAAATTCTCCGATGTTCATCAGATTTTGCAATAGCCGTCAATTAGAAAAACGTGCTTTCAGAAGCATAAACACAGCATGTAACATGGAATGTGAAAGCTGCTTTGAAATGTCAGGTTTCAAGGCCTGTGATGAAGAATTTGATTTTGAATCGTTAATCTTTTTTGGGAAGTTTCCTTTTTGCTCGGATCCTGGAAGTTATCATTCTAGTGCCATGCTAGAGACTCTGTGTGCAGCAGCAAATTAACGGCACAGTAGGAGGATTAAGCTTTTGAAAAATTCTTTTCCTCTTATGAAAACTCTCTTAGGAAGTGATGTCCATTGCTGCCAATGTAAACATTCACCTTGTGTCCATGCCAGCATAATTTTTTTTTTTCTACAAAAAACAAGACGTTGAAACACGTGTAAGGAGCATGGTGTGTGGTGAAAATACGAAGGGCATGTAAGAAAGCTCCAGTTACACAAGAAACTGGAAAAACTTAGAAAAACTTGTTATGGTCACTTCTACTTACATTGCAGTAGTGTTTAGAGAACTCATCTTAAATCAGTACCCCATATGACAATAACTTAAATTCACCACAAGAAACAGCCTTAGCCCTCTTGAGTTCACAGTGCCAACAGGCTAGACAAGCAAACTGGGAGGTTGAGAGGCATAAAAAAGGGAATTCACTCACTGTCATAAGGGAGACACTTCCAGAGCTGAAAATCATAATCCAGGGCAGTGTGTGGACCTCACTGAATTCAATACAGTTTTGCCATCTGATGATAAAGTGGGTAGAATTGCTCTCTCCTCTGCCTCCCTATTCAGTGCCATCCTCAGAGAATCATATGTTTTTCTGACAAATTCCTAACACTGTTTAATTCCTGTTAGTGACAATGAATAAATCTTCCTTTTAGGAGAGTGGAGGCTTAGAGTATCAATAATATGTTACAAATCCTCTCATTGCTGGACTGCTCTTCCAGCCACCTTGTCCCTGGCTGGTATTCATTGTTATAACTACTGAGAAAATGGTGATAGGGTCTGTTGAAAAGAAACATTTTTTCATGAATATTCTTATGAAAAGTGAATTTATTTTTCCATTAAACCATACAGCTGCAAATATTTTGATTGAAAAAGGTGATATTTTATGAAATGTGTCACTAATCTGCCACATTCTGAATATAGAAGCATCAGCTTCCTAATGATTTAATATCAACAATACTGACTTCCTACTTGGTTAATGCTAGTAGGCCTTTCTAAAGGTAATGCAGCTGGCTGCCCCTTTGTACCCATTTGTGTCTTTCTGAGTCCATCTCTCAACTGTTCATGAGTTTATACCTTTCCCACTTGAATCTTTCAGGGTTTTTTTCCCTTCTTGCACATAAACTACTTCACCCTGAATACCAGCCAGCACACTGTATACAGTTTGATCTGTGTAGTTCAATACCTGCCATTCTTTCCTCAGGAACTGTATCAGTGAAGAAACTGGCAAAGCAGCCTGCATAGAACAGCTCGTTTAATAATAGGAACAATTCATTAGAGGGAAAGATTTTTAAAACACCAAGCAGCTGGCACCCAAATTGCTGTACTTGCCTTTGTGCTGACACTTGTGCTTATGTGGCTGCACAGGGAGCTGAATCAGGGAACTGGATGAAAACTTCCTTTTGCAGAAGGAGGGGGTTGGTTTTTCAGTTGGATTAGTTCCCTGACCCAAATTACCATGCAACCACACAAGCATCCCTGTCATTGGCAGCCCACACTTAGATCAACTTAATTTGCTCATTTCACCTCAGCTTAAGTGGTTGGTGAACATTAGAAATAGCATTTTCAAGTTAGTTTTTCTGTAGATCTGGATTTCTGGAAGATGTTATTTCTTGTTCTTTGTTAAGTGTATGTATGCATTTGCATGTGCCAGCAGACACTTTCTCACCGTTGCTCAGCCTTCTGCTCTGGAGATCAAGCCTAGGTACTTGTCTTTTACGTACTGGGCAGGTGGTCACATTTTAAACAGTTTTTCAAGTGTAAATTATTGAGATGAATTCAGAACCTGGATAAGTAAACTATGAACAGCTGATGGCTGTGTTATTGCATCCTGATGAACTTAAACATCACTGCCAGTCAGGTATGTAAGGGAAGAAAACTGCTTTGTTATCAGAGGTGATTTGAACACATCTCTGCAGAGACCTATCAGGAACACCTTCACTTAGGCTGAAGTTTCTACATTTGAGTCATTAATAAGACTAAACTCCAGCAAGGATGTAGAGTCAGACAAAATACTGAACTCAGAATGTCTAGCTATTGCTACTTTAGTTTGCATTTAAACACTTAAACAGTAGGACATGCAGTTTCTATTCAGAGTTGAACAGGGGTCTGTTCCCACTTGGGTGGTGTTAGAGAAAACCTCAACTCTAGGTGCTTTCTAACTAAAGAGTGCTTTGACTCGTGAATGAAAACTGTTCTGTAAGACATCCCTCTTATTCATGATGGTTGAATCGTAAAATGTTTGCATTGCAGTGAAAAACTACAAGGCCCATTTTGTTAACATGGTACCAACATTTTTTGCACTAGTGCTGGAGAAGAATACTAGCTATAAGAAGGGTTGCTTCATCAACCCCAGTTTACCTGTAAAAAGCCTGATTTGGCTGCATTAAACAGACATACGGTGCAGATATGAGTGCTATGTACCCATTGCTTTGGTGTTGGCATTACAAACAATTCTTCCCAGGCAGTTGTCACACAGCAAAATCCTACTAAAATGAAGTTGCGTTCTTTTTCCATAATATGCTTTATATGTATCAGCCAGAAGGTGCCGTGCTGTTATTTGTGTCTTACAATCAAAATCTTGGTTTGGGCAAAAGGGAATACACCATATATATGGAATTAATAATGTATTGTTAGACGGTTAATGTCTTAACAGTCTAATAGACCTATTGATTAGCCTAGTTATGGTAACATACACTCAGGGTGCAACTTAATGCAGAAAAATAATACAGTTGAAATTGTTATACAGAAAAAAAGCTTTTCCTAATACTATTGGATTATTTTTCTAGTTTTCTAGGACTGGGCTAGTTTTCTTATGAATAGGTTGTGGTAAAGACTTGTTAGAGGGTTCCTTCTAGGAAAGAGGACAACAGATTGCAAACTATGGGGAAAAATGGAGGCTAGCGATATCAGGAATGCATGCACACATTTGATGCTATGAGACCTAAATGGTCTGGGCATTTATCATGGATCCCATAGATGGACTTGTTTCGGTGAAATAGTTTGACATGCATCGCAAAGAGTCATGTATTAAAAAGAAGCAGTAATATGTCAAGTTTAGTGAAATCTCCTTTGTGGAAAGTTGTGAAAGTCTCTGTTGAATTTCAGTAGCTAAGTGTAGATCATGGGGTTGGGCAAAGACTGTGCTGTAAATGCAGACAGGGCAGACCACTGCTTTACTAAGAAACCTGTAGAACTTGTCACCTATGAGAAAGAAGAAAGAGAGGAATGAAGGAGAGAAAAAAACCTTGAAATGAGTTGGATAAAACATCATCTTGACTTGTCATAGAGTAATAGATCTCAGCCTCTTCCCCACTGTGACTGCACATTGGGGTAGACAAATGTTATACATAGCTTTTATGTGAAACTTTATATATATAAAAACCCAAAGTGTTTTTCAAAGGAGTGCATGAATTTTATCACTACATCACAGGAGAGGAAACTGAGGCAGAAAGAGTTCATAAGAATTATCCATGGTGATCCTACAGGCAGTTAGCTGACTGAAAACTGAAAGGAGCCTTGGCCCCAGTCCATTGTTCAAGCCATAGGGCCACACTGACCACCCCACCCCACCTCAAAATAAAACATCAAAAACAATAATTTCAGGATGTTCCCTCCTTTGCCATAAAGAAATAAAGGATTCTTTTGACTTTTGGGAGCCTGTTAATGACCCTGCTGGAGTTCCATTATCTTGCAGAATTCAATTCAGCCCAAATAACCTTTTCTCTGTTATGGCACAAATTTTCAGTGACCGCACACTGTCAGGACTGGAATTTCACTTGTGAAACTCTTTACTGTTGTCACTCAGTAATTACTCAGCTGTCATAGCTTCCACGATATCTTTTCCTGTAGCCACTGATGACTGTTTGAAGAGATATCACCCAGATATATCATAAACGAAAACTGGTGTCACTGGAGCTGTTAAAGGATACATGTTTGGTCACTCTGGTTTGAGATTTTGCCAAATAAACAGGATGATGAAGACATGCTCAGTGAAAAAAGGAAAAATAGTGGTAATGCCTGAGAAGCAGGATTTGACAAATCACTATCTGTATGGTGTCTCCTACTGCTTCCAAATGCAGTTGGGGCCTCGTTTTGTTAGATGCTGGAGCTGGACAAGGGGATCTGTGTTCATGACATAATAAAGTGCTATGCAGATATACCTAAACTCTGTCTGAATAACATGAGTGTCTCTCCAAGGTGGTTTAATTAGTCTGGTACTCTGTTGCATGTCATATCTGGGCTAGATTGCATGAGGGTGTGCTGTAGGAGAAATGGTTCTCCAAAACACATAATATCCTCAACTGTCAAGCAGCACTTCCTCTGCTAAACATTTTCCATTTCTCTTCCTACATACACTTATCTTCCATAATTAAGATTCTTCCCTGTGTATACTCTACATTTTAGAGAGAGTGGATCATAACAAGCATTTTCCTTTAGGCTGCAGAGGTGCATGCAAAATGCAAGATTTAAATTTAAATCAATCTTTTTTTCAAAATTTCATTGTCTGGGATCAATATAGAGAAAGTCAAGACTTTTCAAAAGATCCATGAAGTCATAGTTTCAGAAATTTTGAGGCCTGAAGGGACCATCTAATTTGACTTGCATTCTAACAAAGGCCAATGAATTTAGTTCAGTTGGTTCGTGCTGAATCACTGGGATTCAACCTGAGGCTACTGTAAAAATCCAGGCTTTAACAGAAATCCACAAAGTTCAGACTTGGTCATAGGACCAGAACTTCCCCAGAGTCTGAGCGTGTGGTCAGGCTGTAAGAAGATCTGATCTGATCTTTCTACTGGAGAGTAGAAACACAGTCAACTTCTCTACATGTTTTCCATTATCATTTCCAATTTACTTCCTTAATAGAAAATAAAAGCATGACCCCCCTTCTGTCCTTAGCTCCAGCTTGTCCCATCTGTAACAACTGTAGAGTCAAAAGATGTATGCATTTGTGAAAAATAAAAGCCACTGGGAAAATATGTCTTTTCTATTGCCCATCACATTTTGTTTAAAAATCTGAATTTTTGGATGAAAACATTCCTGGCTATAGCCATGCTGTGACAGGCCATCAATATTTATTTAGAAGTGACATCAAAAAGGAAAGGAGAATCAAATGTCACAGTGTATTTGTCACAGAAAGCTTGAAACCAAAATGAAATTTATTATTTTTCTCTTTCTCTGAAATGTATGCCTGTGAGGGCAAATAATAAAAGACGTTTGTGAGCAAAGGAATTCAACTGCCACTACTCAAAGGAACAAAGTCTAACAAATGATTATTAGCTAGAGATTCAGATTTCCTCTTGTGAAATGGATTTTGTTGAGGTTTTTTTCCTTTTATTTCTTCTATATGCACTTGGATAAATTACTGGGCTGAATAGAGTTGTAGACACAAATTGATTTAAAAGACACTTGATATATGGTGATGTCTAATGGTCAGGGACATGTGCATTCTCAGAATATTTCTTCTGCTTGCTATTAATAGTGTGTGAATATGAAGGTGCTTGAAAGAACCTGAATCTTTACTTGACAGGTTCTGTGCAGTTGTGATCAATCATAGATCTTATCTAGAGGAGCAGCTCACAATTAGAGCATCGCAATACTAGGGATGGGGACCGAGGAATTAAGAGTTAAGACCAATGATGTATTTGAACAATTTCCAGCCATGCTGTGGCCCATAGCGTCATTTAGCAGTTTTCAGCATGCTTCATACCAGAAACTAGTTTTGAAAAGTGATTTGAAAACGTTACAAATTACTGTTCTAGATGCAAAGAAGCACATTCCTAGCTTGCCTGCCTATTTACTTTATAGTATTAGAAACGTCACCTTCAATGCTTCGGTTTCCTCCACCCTGTATATCAAGGCCATACTTCTGTAAGGATAATGATGGATACGATTATCTAAGTCACAGGTGCTTTGTGAGGTTTTCTGTATTAGCATGCCTGCTAGATTAGTCATGCTTCATGAAACATGCTATGTGGATCTTAGGTCTAATTATGAAATGTATTAGTACAAATTAGTCTGCAGCTAGAATGGCATTTTAAAATTTATAATGTCTTTTAATGTGTGTGATACAGAAATTGTCTTTTAACTTTCTAAGTATCATGTTTTAATAGTAATAGCAAGCCATAAAAGCACATAATGACTTATTTGAACAATATAAGGCATTGCCACACATACCTGATTATGAGTTAAGTTCAGCTTTAAAACACTTTCCTCCTCATGACTAATAGTAGAGCCCTTCTGCAAACATGATAGAATGCCCAGGTCACTGAAGCAAGGCTCCAGGGATGGTTTTCATATCTGGCTGTGCTGAAGACACACTAAATAACCTTGAGTAAATTAGTTGTCTTGTCTTGTTTGAGCTATAAGCTTCTGAGACCTGTGTTATTTCAGTAGCATCTAATGCAAAGGTTGTTCTTATCTTAGCCTTTTTTAGGGTTCTCTCAATTACTTAAGCCTTCCTGTCTTTCTATGAATAGTCTGTATGGGCTCCACACTCCCTGGTCAGCACTTTGCCAGGAGAACATCCAAGATATATATATCTTTCCTTTGTCCAGTCATGTTTTTAAAAGCAATAAATTTCATTTCACCTTGTTCAGGTGGGCAAACAACTGTCATTTTGATCTTTTCCTCCATTCTTAAGGAAAAATCTATCCTGCAGTTGAGTTTCCTACTTAACATCGTATTTTAGGAAGAAACATTGTCTCCGGTCTATGATTCTATGATTCTTTTACTCTTTATTTCTTTCATTGAAAGGCTAAAATAGACAAAATAATTAGCTAGCAAAGACCAGATCCAGATGCTGTGCTCATGAGCAGGAAGATATTTATGATAGGAATTGACTTAAGTTAGCAGACAAAGGAATCCAGAGTACACAGAGCTAAGGCACGCAGTTTTTAAATGTGGAGGTAGTTCATAAATATAAATACTTAACTGGGGTTCTGGAAGATTTTCTGTCTTCTGGGGTAAGGAATGTAACTGACTATGAGATGCCATTCTGAAAGGTACAGTCTAGTTCATCCAGAAATGACAGTTATCAAGTAGCAATCAGTGGTATGAATCTGTGGACTGTGTTATACAGAGGGTTAAATGAATTAAACAAGTGATCCTTTGAGCCTCTAAGAACCTAATGTACATTTTCAGTATGATTGGTGCTGTACAGATGTACAGAACAGGTAGTCTCTTCTGAAAAATGTAGAGTTTAATCAAGATATTCAAAAGTAAACAAGTAGGGAGTGAATCTTTCAATGTTTATTTTACGTCATTATCAAATACTAAGTTCTTTTCTTTGGGTGTTACAGTAATGTGATATATAGAATGAGAGAACTGAAACTTTGTGGGCTTGACAGGAACTTAGGAAACTTTCCAACTTAATTATATTTGCATAAGAAATGTGTTTTATTTCTATAAAATTACCACAGCCACTGTGGAGAGAATGGAGATGTCTCCTATGGAACATGCTTCCAAATAGTTCCCCTCAAAGCATAGCCAAGCTCACTGACTCTGAGGAAAATATTTGTGGAAGGACTCTTCTGCACGTTTCCAGCATTTTATTTGCTGTTCAGATTTCACAGTATTGCAGTATTAACACAGGAGTTTCAGCTAGTATGACAAAGAATTGCAATTAGTTCAAAACCTTTGTAAGCAGCAGGTTGCCTTGCATAATTTTTCAGAATTGCTTAGTCCACTGAATGCTCTGACTCCAAATCCTTCTCACTCTTCGTCTAGCAGCCTGTCTGAGAGGCCGTGTGAGGTATGCATACACTTTTCTGCCAAAGAGCTGAAAAATGGCTTACCTTCTACCTTAGCCCTGTGGACCGCTTCTCGGAAGTTGTATCAGATCTTGTTGTATTAGATAGTTGTATTAGATTAGGGTGTACCAAAGTAGCCCCTCAGGATCTGAGAAAGTAGTTTTGATGAGGAGAACTAAGGGACTTGATCCAGAGAAGAAAATGGGCACCTGTCCAAAGTGAGGCAACTACACTAGAGCATCTGCACTGCTCCACATGTCCAAAACAAATAACTGGTATTTTGGCCTGATTATTTTTATTTGGATTTTTTTTTCTACAAAAGTGCAACATTTTTTTTTTTTTTGCACAAAGCAGCTGCTTTTGGGACTATACTACATTGAGTAAAAAGCCTGGGTTTCTTAAAAAAAAAAAAAGTCATCTCTAGTTGGAGACTTCCCTTGCAAATGAAGGAATCAAATATACAAGAAAGTGCAGACACAGTAATTAATACTTTTATGTTAGGTAGAAAGTACAGGAGTACTACACGTGCTGAATTCTGAAATCAGCACTATCTGACAAAACCACTATTTCCTCTTCATCAGCTGTTATAGTAAAGACATCAAAACAAGGAAACCTACACTTCTCTTGATGTGAAACTGGGTACAGAATGATAGTAGGAGAGGATTTATTGTCTATAAGTAAACAAATGAGGTTGGCTCCCAAACCTGCAGCTGACAGTCAACAATCTGATGGAAAAATGAGACCTCGATGGACAAATATTACTTAGGAAATGAAAACCATCATAAATGCCTAGCAGGGGTGCTGCTTAAACAAAACAGATTTCCAAAGGGAGCATAGGTGATGCCAATAATTACTTATTACTGTCAAACAGATACAAGACAATAGCCTCAAAATGCTTAAGAAAACACTCAACTGAAGTGGCTGTTAAAAGCCCATGCATTTCAGTCGGTAAACTGTCAGCTGGTATAGCGACTTGGGGCCATAGGAACAAGGCATTCTTGCTGTTATGGAAAATATAGGCTGTATCTCAGAATGTGAAAGGTAAGTTGTGTATATATGTGCAGCTTAACACATGCACCTTAATAAGCTAGATAGAAAGGAGCATTACACACAAGTATTCTCTGCACTTAGCCACACTGGGGTATAGTAAAACCAGAAATAATCTACATGTGGTACATACTCAGGACAGAATATAAACTGTTTCCCTGCATCTGGCCAACAAGCACCACATCTGTATCTAATAAATCTAATCACCCCGTATGTAACTTAAATAAATCTGCATTACAATGTAAATGAATTACCATTAAAATATGACCTGGCCATAAATCTTTCACAGAAGAGGAAGTTTCCCATGGTGAATTCTTTTCATTCTTACTAATTCAATCTAATTGCTCTGTGAGATAATAATTAACATCTTCTATTTTGTTTTCACCTGGTGGTTATCAAATGACTAGCAATCTTTCGCTGCTTCCTAAGAGCACAGTTGTTCTGGGTAATGAGAATACTGTGTTGGGAGCTTTTGTAAACTGCTAGCCTGAGACTCCATACTTGTGTACTTGTGTACTTGAGGTTCTAGAGAGATGGGGACTGACCTCTTCTCCCTAGTGACTAGTGATAGGACGAGGGGTAGTGGGTTAAAGTTAAGCCAGGCGAGGTTTAGGTTGGATATTAGAAAAAATTTTTTCACTGAAAGGGTTATTCAACATTGGAATAGGCTGCCCAGGGAGATGGTGGATTCGCCATCCCTGGAGGTGTTTAAAAAGAGGGTAGACGTGGTACTTGGGGATATGGTTTAGATGTGGTTTTGTCAGGTTAGGTTAATGGTTGGACTAGATGATCTGAAAGGTCCCTTCCAACCTTAACGATTCTATGATTCTATGTGTAAAGTGAGAATGGTTTTGTGGCTTTTGCTAAAACGGTGCCAGTCAAAATGTGAGTAAGGAAAAACAACTGCAAATTATATGGCTTAGTACAAGAAAGCACCAGGGGAAATTTAGTAAGCTGTGCTGCACAGAGCTCAAGCTAGTTTAAAATCCATCTGATGCATCTCTGCATTGCACTGGGTTTTGCAGCCAGACACTGAAAATCAAGCCAACTATATATTAAAGCAGATACACAGAACACCGTCAGTCCTGCTGAAGTCAAGCTTAAAGCAGTCATTATCACCTATGAAAAATTATGTTCATTAACAACTTCAAAAATAATGAGGGTAACAAGAATTGGAGTGTACACCTCCACAACTAAAACCATACGTGTACAGTCACTGAGATATTGGCAGCTAGCAGCAGGAATAAGAGTCAATAGAAAGCCGTATAGTTAAGCTCATATTTATGGTTTGGGAAGCACTTGAATCATGCTCTGCCAAAACCTGTTTCCCCTTTCATCTTTCCTAATACTGTTCACTCAGGATATTTCACGTAAACAAAATGGCAGAGGGCCGTTCTCTGAGCGCCGTATCAAAAGGCATGACATAGCTCATGCCCACACTGCTTTACTCTCTTCCACCCAAAACAAAGTGTCCTGCTTCAAAGTGTCAGCTGGAAACAGTCCCTGATTTGAAGAATTTCCAAACCATGCCCAGGCATTGCCTGAGAGAGTGTCAATTGACATGAGCCAAAACTATGCCAGGGAACATGCTAATAGTTCAACAGCAGGAATGGTTGTATGCTAATGTATGCTTGAGCCAATGCACTAGCCGTGATTAGTTTGCTAGCATAGAGGTAGTTTCATTACGTATATGTGTTAATCAGGTGAATATGTTCTGACAATATGGTGAGGGTGTCCAAGGCATCCATCTTCATTTTTACTCCTCTGTAAAGCTATATGCAGTCCAGCTAGCTACAAATGTGAAGCAAAATGCTTAGGTAAGTTCTTGAAGGCAATGGAATAAAATAATAAATATTTGGAAGGTGTATTAGAACCACAGCAGAAGGCATTAGGAAAGTGTACTGCATTACCAGTATTCAGATATCAACTTGGATTTGCAAGGAATAGCAAAAGGAATGTCTACTAATGCAATGATTCAAAGGTATCAGTATATTCTAATGGCTGGGTAAGCTCCCAGTTCAACAGGAGTCTGATTTCTGTGCTTAGTTCACAAGATAACCATGGGCAAGTCACTTCACCTCTCAGCTGGTAAAGTAGTGTTAATGATATTTGCAAACCATTTTAAATTTTGCCAGTGAGAAGCCTGCAAAGTGCTAACCAGTGTTGGTTGCTGTGAATGTCCGCAGAGTACTTCCTTTGCCCCTGTAATCACTGATTTGAGTTGCAAAAGAAAGAACTGGCTGTTGGATAAAGATATGAGCAGTGCTGGGAAAGAAAGAGTCATTGCGGCTGCAGGCATTTGTAAAACATTAAGGGACACAATTTCAATGGATTGCAGAGGGCTTTTCACCACATAACTCTCTTTGATTGCAATGGGAATGGACTACTTTTGAAGACTAAGTTGTGTCGGCACAGCACAATGATGAGGTTTTCATCTCACAGTCACTTGCATGGCAATCATTTTTTCCTTCCATCAAGTCTCCTAAATTATGCAAAAACTGAATAATAGACTGCAATAAAAATTACAGAAACACAGCCAGGGACATAATACATACTTTTCAGTAAGCAGGCAATGAAAAAAGGCATGTGCATTAACTTTGCAGAAAAAATCACTTCCCAACAGCCTGACTATCAAGGATGGGAACCTAATGAAATGTCATGTCATACATGATGACTCTCTAAAACCTCCTGCTGCCTCTTATTTGAGAAGAAAATATTATTACATTGACAATCAGCCCTAACTATTAGACTGCAGAGAAACTAGAATTTAATGGTATTTTCAGATCCATTCTCCTTAGGCACAAACCCAGTCAGTCAATTTCTGATGCAAGGGAAGAGGAAGAAGAGCCTACCTGAGTAAGATACTGTGGAATAGCTGGCTTTTCAGAAGTTCAGTGGAAGTAAAAGCCCTGGAACCACACCACCATACATATGCTCTTCAAAATGATCCACTCCTGGTATGTCTTAGGAATGAGGGTTTGGCTGCAGTAATGTAACTTGATGCTACTGAGTGCTCGGTCCCTTTGGATTTGTATGCAGCAGGTGCATACAGCACAATACTTTGTCAAAGAAACTTTCTCTTTCTGTGAAAACATAGGCTTTAAACAGCTAAAATTAGGATGTTGGTGGTCAGTTTGACCTTATGGAGAAATCCCACAGGTCTGTGTCACTGTTCTTGAAAGAGCACTTTGGCGTTGTTGTTTAAGTCTTGCTCTGTGGATAGGTGGGGCCTGGCTACTGATTGGATTTATATTCCTGGGTGTGTGGTAGAGTCTGTGCACAATTGTAATCAAATTACTTCCCTTTAATTTTAATTTGAGCATATTTCTCTCTGATGATACTTCTTTTGCCTGCCATGTGTTTAGACAGTAACACCATGGGGACAGAAACTCTTTTTAATATTTGTACAGTGCTCTGACTACTAGAGCTCTCAGATCACAGAATGTGGAGGTACTGAGGCTACAGAAATATAGATAGATCCATCTCTTCAATATGAGTTACACTGCTATAAAAATAGTATGAATAATGGAGCACCCAGATAACTTTTTTTTTCCTTTAAGAAATTCTAATTTTTATGGGGTGGAAGGTACAAGCTGGAAATAACTATTCCTGAGCAAAAGTTATCATGCCATTATTTACTGCTAACCATTTATTTTGGCTTGTTCTGGTGGGTTTGGTGCATCCTTTCCACAGGTCTGGCTCGCTATCACAACAGGTACAAGTTATTACCTGCATTATTACAGCATAAAAGTCAGGGATGACTCTTAAAAATGACAAAGCAGGAAACTGGGAGCAAATTCAAAGATAAACTGTAAAACTAACATGAATTAAGAAACATTCTGTCTGTCTTTTCCATCTTTTCAAATTCAGACCCTACTTTTTTTTTTTCAGAACTTTTTTTTCTGGGAGAACGGATAAATATATTACTTGTATTACGTAAGCAATCACAGAACGCTTATGTAGCTTACTGCCTGAATGTTCTATGTCATCTTATGCATGGGAATGGCCTTTACAGGATTCATTACATTATTTTCTCATCACTGTAATTGATTCCTTACAAATTTGTGATTTCTGCGTGAAAGCCCATTTATTATTTTATTTGTAATTATGCTTCAAAATAATTTATGTTGTGGCTCAGGATAACAGCTGGCAGTCAATTTCCCACTGGCCAGTTCCATTTTTATTATTACAGTCCTTTGATGAGAATTAATTTATATTGTATTTTAAAATTTGTATTCAGTTACTTTTCTGTTAGGCAAAAGAATGCTGCTAATGTTATAAAGTATTGATTTATTTTTTAAAAATCTCCATTTTTTACCATCATCTTTGCTGTGCTTCAAGTTTTGTTGAAAGCAATATTGCAAACTGTTCAGCATCCTCTTAAATTTGGAAACTTATTTTTGCTGGCATGTTCTCTCCCATGCTATGGAGTTCCTCCACCATTCTTTTGGAATGTATAATGTGTCTAGTCTCAGCTAAGAGGATTTACCGCGTGGTCTGACTCCAATCTGGTGCGACCATTAACTAGAGGCAGTAGATATAATCCACTTACTTTATTATTGACCTTGATAATGAAGTCAGTGGAATATATCCCTGATTTATGGATATTGTCTTAATTTCACTGAAGCTGGTGTTACGCTGATTTTCACCAGCTGACCTGATACAATCATTTTCTACTGATGTGAAGCTGCTTTGTGATCATAATCAGGCTTGTAGCATATTTTAAAGCAGACCCAGGTCCTCAAGTGTGGAATTTGTAGAGTATATGATACTGTGGGAGTGCCTCATGAATTTGGACTGTATACAAAGAGAAAGTCGTGTTTCTGTCAAGTTTCTTTGTCTTTAAGTGAATTTTGTATGAAGTTGACAGCACTGTTTATCCATAGAAAATGGACAGCAAGGCAATAAGAAGAAAACTCTTTTTCCCAACATGTACACACTCTGCCTCTTCAGTCCACCTTCATTTCTACCAATATATTTCCCAAAGAATTCCGCCTGCAGGCCTGATAGTCAGGAAGAAAAGATCAGATGCTAGAAACTCCATGGTTTGCTCCTGCTCCTTAATCTTGAGGCTTTCATCTGTGCCAACATGCGACCTCTTCTATGTGGGACTCGCTCATAAGAAAACCTCTTCGTTCCTTGTTATCCCAAATCAATAGACCTAAGTGCAACAGAAGTAACTATAGACTAGGAGTTCCATACCATTAGAGCTATCTAGACATTGAGAAATCCATCTATTAATTGATGTCTTCATTCATTGCTGGTCCAAGCCCCACTCTTAATCCAAACTGTATTCAGTGTTGGTGCGGCCTGACCTTGAATACTGTGTGCAGTTCTGGGCCTTGTAATTTCTCGCAGTTTAGGCCAAACTGGCCGCTGGGGACGTGGGACACCCCAGATGGGACTGCCAGATGCTCCCCCCCAGCACGTGAAGGATGTGAAAGTCCTTGAATGTACAGAGGAGGGCAACAAAGCTGGTGAAAGGGCTGGAAGGAATGTTCTATGAGGAGTGGCTAAGGACTTTGGACTCATCTGGTTTGGAGAAAAGGAGGCTGAGAGGCGACCTCATTGCTCTCTACAGCTTCTTGAGGAGGAGAACTGGAGAGGGAGGTGCTGATCCCTTCTCCCTGGTATCCAGTGACAGGACGGGTGGGAATAGTTCAAAGCTGCACCAGGGGAGGTTTAGGCTGGACATTAGGAAGCATTTCTTTACCAAGAGTGTGACCAAACACTGGAAGAGACTTCCTAAAGAGGTGGTTGATGCCCGAAGCCTTTCAGTGTTTAAGAGACATTGGGACAATGCCCTTAATAACATGCTTTAGCTTGGTCAGCCCTGAATTAGTCAGGCAGTTGAGCTAGATCACCATTGTAGGTCCCTTCCAACAGAAATAGCCTATTCTGTTTTAACTAGATTATCATCAAACAACCAAACTCTACTGCATAAAATAGAAAAAAATTTTCGCCCTGATAGCACTAGTATTCATCTTCTCTCTCAACACACCCAACCAGTCAAGTGTTTTTGCTCCTGATGTAGGTGACCCAGAGGCTTTCCCAGCTCTGTCCTAAACTGGATGTCATAAGCCAATCCTGCCCTCGTCAGGCCTTCCTCTCCAAGGCTTGCATGCTTAAGGATCCTAAACAACTAAGTAATTTAGTGACCTAGACCTTTCAGGTCTAGTGACTGGCTTTTAAACCTTTGTTGTCCTTAACCCTAACTTAACCTCAGCCCTAACCCTATCTTTAAGAATAGACCAACAGCTCATAGTCATTTCAGGAATAAAAATACGTCATTTGCTCCACAGATGCCAGAATGTCAACCTTGTTTCCTTAACAATCTGAGGAAAAGAAGTTTGTTTTTAGTTCCTGTAGTTCCAAATTGTAAGTCTAACTCTAACCCTAACCTTGGACCAGTCGTGACGACCTCTTTGAAGTTTAGTGACAAATTTATTTAAAAAATGTTTTAGCTCATCATAAACACTCTTAGCTCATTGTTAAGAGGTTTAATCTCCATTCATGCTAAACTTAGCATCTGTGCCAATGATTAATCATTGCTTGTCTAAGGGGAACAGAGCTGAAAAAAGCAGTGCATCAGAGACAGGACTAGAAACTGTCTCCTGTCATTTCTACTCTGAGGCACAAAATCAGAGCCCATCACTGCTTATCAGGACACATAACTGCAGCTCAGGTTGACCAGCATTTTGGCAGAGTAATTGCCCTCTGGACCTGAGCAAGGCTTGGTAGAAGGGTTGGCTACTCATTTGGACAGTAACATTTCAAGTGATATTAGCTAGGGTAAGTCAACAAATTTCAAGGAATACCATATCTCCTCCTCAGAGGTGCATGCTGATCCTCAGAGAAAGATGGAGTTTACCTCCCCTTTCCCTCATTCCCAGTCACGTACAGTCTTGTACAAGTGCCTATGACCAGGACTTTCCTGCCTTCTTCTGACGCATTTGGCATACGCCACAACTGAATGTGGAATTTGGAGCCAGATGGGCCAGTGACCTCCCTCACTGTGACCAACTGCTGTTTACAAAAGACAAGTGGAGGTAATGGCAACGGGCAGACTGTCAGCCTCATATGTGGCTGTCCTGTTCTGGTGGTAACACTCTCCAGCCAGGGGACTGCAGTGTAAATCAGCATTGGAAGAATGCTGAGGTTTTGAAGTGAATGTTAGGAAGGGCTCTTCCAAGATAAAATTTTACTAGAATATTGACATCTGGAAGTTTCCAATCCACCATTTAAACAAGAACAAAACAAGGCAAAATCAAAAGCCAGCCAGTTTAGCTTGGGGGGAAGCATTCAAAGCAGAAATTAAAGTAACCACAAGAAGAGAATTGCCAGTATTCAAAATGAGAAAAAGGGAGAGAGAAATGAGATACTGCACTAGCTAAAGAAAGTGTCTAAATTTTGTATAGCAGAGAGTACTATTATTTTTCAACTCTATTTTCCAGAGTAAGATGGTCAGATCTAATGGCTTGCTTTACCAAATTGAGATTATTTGAATTCTAGTACTAAAATTAGTTATAGTTTGGAACTTTTGTACCAGTAGGATATATGCTGAACAGATTGAAGGGATATAAGAACATGGATTTGAACAGATAATACATATTATTTACAGAAAGGTGCTATTTTAGATGCTATGACTACTGTTGCTTTGCACTTGCAAAGGCCACTAAATGTAATAAATGCAGATGTGCTATAATGTTGGTCTCTCTCACTTTGCATACATTTTAGAATGTGCCCCGTCTGTCATTCTATCCAACCATTAAGGGCAAAATTATGTTTCCATTAAAGTCAATGAGGGATATTCTGTGAATTCAGTGTATCATGACTCTACTCTGAACGGTGAAGCAGCTGCAGAATTTACTGACATAGTTAACTTTCCACTATGAAGAAGGGGGCAATTTCACACATCCCTCTGAGCTGTTTTTTATGAATTCTCAGACAGACACCTCTTTTCAGGGTATCTTTTCAGAGTATATATCTGGCTGTGAAAGATAAGATCTTTTTCAAATGAAACCATAGGAAAATACCATGCCACAAGAGAAGATTTGTTATCATGTGGGACATGTTGCTGCCTCATGTTGTCTAGTCTCAGCCTTGTCAGTTGCCAATGGGACAGTGTACAGCTACATCCAAATCTATCTCTGTTCATGAAGGACTAATGCTTTTATAGGCAGCCATAGCCACAATGCTAAAGTATTCCACAATTGTAGTCTTAACGAGAATAAGTAACGCCAGTGTGCAGTAAGGTCCCAATCTCAGGACTGGCAGGACAGAATAATTCAGTCAAAGTGACTCCCATAAAAACACAGAGCTGACTGTCTGGGTACAAAATACATTCACTGAGGAACAGTAATTCAATTCCAGTTAAGAGATTCTTGATTTTTAACCTAAGGGCTTCCCTTGTTAGGTTTCTGGTCTGGATGTTACTACCCTTAGGCCTGTGTTCTTTACAGTGGTCAATTCTATAGATTATGCTACTAGTAGCCACAGTATGCTTGTCACTGTGACAGTGATTGTTTTATGTTTCTTGGAATAACAATAAAAAAAGAATTGCCAAATTAAAATGACAGGACACAAAGAAACACAAATTAATTTTGTATTTTCCTCATTTGTTTTGGAAAAAAAGTTTTGCAAGGTTGACTCAAAACTAGAAGGATTTCACTGCTTCACACTTTACAATGTTCAAAAAACATTTAAACATGCATTAAAAAAGCTGTGCTTTCTACATCTCAGTAGCTCTTCCAAGTAAAAAAAACAATGCAGGCAAGACACTTCTGGTTTTAGTACAAGGTACTCATAAAAGTCAGGCTTGTCTTTGAAGGAACTAATGTTCTTTTTTTTTTTCATGGTGCTTTTAGAGCAGATAGCTGATGATTATTAATTAACACCACTTTTTCTCAATGAATTCAACAAAGGGAAGCCAAACCCACCCTCATTCCTGCTCAGCCTTCTGCAGCTGAAAGGAAAGGAAAAAACACAATTCTTTCTACCATCAGGTGGCAGAGGGACCATAATTCAATGATAAAACCAGAGAATTAGAGCTCGAGCAAAACGTAGATACCTGGTTTTATTTTCTGTTCAGCTTTGTGTAATTTGGGTGTAGAACTGAATGTCCTTGTGGCTTAGTTGTCTATTCAAGTACTTACATGACTCCAGTTGCCTGTATCTGATTTATGTGTTTTCAATAAAACATGCTATGATTTATATCTTTCTTAATTTTACAGATGTTGTTGGGAAGCAAAACCAGAGAGGGATAACTGTTTTAAAGTAACTGGGATTTTGGCTGCCTTCCTGGGTAGTTCTGATTAGAGATGTCTGTTTAGAGACTGATTTCCTAAGGTTCAGTGCTAGTTACCTTCTGAAAAGAGTTTTTTAGGTGCTTCAAGATAACTTTCCCACAGAACTGAAGGATTGATACTTCTGAAAATGTAGGCCTAAGTGACTTCCCAATGTTACAAGGAGTTTGCAGCAGCAGTAAACAGATGTGCTTCACGGGCCCCCAGGTCGAACTTGCCCTCTTTGCCGTTTTGTAAAACAGGATAAATAATCCCTGCCCATGTGAAGTCTGAAAACTTGGATAGTTTGTCTCTGCGCCCAGATCAGAAGGTCCTAAGGAACAGCAAAACATTAATTTTCAAGCCCATGCACACAAGACCAACGGAAGAACTTTGGCTTTAAGTTTGGGTATAAATTTATTATAATGGGTAACTTCAAATTCCAGCAAAAAAGAGTTGTCAAAACCGTTATGTTAGTATCAAATGTGGAAAAGACACTTCTGTTACAGAATCCTGGAATAGGAGCATTAGCTTACAGGTTTCACAGTGTCTTGGAAAAAATATGCAAAATGTAGATTCCTTAGCTGGCTGCATGAAGTTTCATGGAATTGGACAATTTATACTGTTGAAATTTATACAGAGATGCTGGAAAGTGCCAGTCAAGCATGCCATTTGGGTACTGTAAAAGATCATCACTGAGCCTGAGCTGTACAAGAAGAGGGTCCTTTGTATCTGTGCTTTATGTTTCCATAATCCAAATATATTATGAAATATGAAGTAACAAAATTCTGCTTTGCTGAATACTGACTCTCACTAGAGCCCCTAATGGTGTGGCTGCTTCTGTTGGTCTTAGAAAAAATATCTTCCATTTCATACCTTCTCAAGTCCCTGAGATCTGTGTTGAAAATATATTTCAGTGGTAAAGTCTAGTTCCACCAGTCTCAGGGTATCAAAGAAATTAGTACCCACCTTTTGAAAAATATTTCAGAACTTCTTGCTTGAGAAATATTTAGCAATATCTTTACACCTGCAGTACTGGGAAAAAGAGGCCCTAGTCTAGCTGTGACAAAATTTGTGGAGTAACTCTAACTAACCAACGACTGGCTGCTTAAATAATAGAAATATTGCCACTGGTTTCAGAGTCCATCTTACTGAACAGATTGGGTCTTGCTTAGCTGTGTTTCAGGGAATTAAGTGATTAAATATATGCGTGGGTGCTATCTGTGTCATATCATTTACCTTTTAACGGCCTATAAAAGCCCACTTTCTTTTTCCTGCCTCTGTGACAGGAAGTACCAGAAGAATAGCAAGCTCTGAAATGCCATCTGGGAAATTTTAGCTATAAACAATTGTGCATATTTTCTCCCAAACTGGAAAGAAGTTAATAATGCTGTTTATATTTCATTTAGAATCTGTAGTCTTTTGTTATTGTTTTGTTTTAATAAACATTTTGAGGGAGGGTCCTTCCACATTTTTTTATTTCTTCCTCCCAAAAAACCTCCCAGGAGACAAAGGACTTGAGGGGAGGGGGGAGAAAAAAGAAAAAAAGAAGTGAGATTTTCTGTTAAGCTGACAAAATATTATAAAACTAACAGCATAGTCCTTCTGCCTTCACTTTGGCTGTAATGAGTGGTCCTTCACAGCACTATGCCTAGGGAGATGAGCTTGACAGGAGCATCACATTCTCCCAGAAGCACTGAGCCTGAAATGATGATGTCCTGTTGTTGGTATATTGTTTAGGGGGCTTTCATTTGTTAAGGTGCATTAAGTTAAATTTGTTGTGATGCACTGAAATGGAACGGATGCCTGGTAAGTCTAGACAGTGACAGTGCAGGTCTTTTACAAAACAACCACCTCATTCCTTTTTTCAGTATGTGTAAAGGGTTTCGTGTGCTGATGTAGCTAATCCATGCATCAGGTTTTCAAAGGCCACTGGGAACCATTTGCACCCTAGCATGGCACAGGAAGAGTCAACAAAGTTCTGTGACTGCAGCTTTTTTGTTGTTATTTGCTTATAAGGGGAAGAGCTTTAGATGCATCCAGACAATCCAGGGATGGGTTTGCAAAATTCCCAGAGGGAGGCAAAAAACACAGAGAGGTCTCCACTCTGCCCACTGAGTTGTGTATTGATTGTGTAGTACTGGTGGAGAAGAGTGGTAGCATTCAGAAGCAGAGTGGCAGGATAAGAGGAGAAAACATACATGCCCTGGCCAGGAGTTCACGGATAGACGCAGAACAGCAGGGAAGTGATAGTTGCATGTGTATTTCATTGCCCTTCTCCTTGTACAGAACAGCCATATGCCAAGTCCAGGCTCTTTAGACTGTATAAACTAAAAGAAACTTTCTTATTTTTGAGCTGGAGCAGTCAGGTTTCATCTTCTGCTCTTGCGACCGCAGTTTCTGTGCTTCTGTGGCCAACTGTGTATCTTTCATCACTTTCTTATATGGGTTTGGGTCCAGTAGAGATGGACCCAGACCAAAACCAAAGAGGCACAACCTCTGCAGTGAGCTTGGAACCCAGGGTCCTGGCCCAGCTGCTGCTGCAGGCTCAGCCCTAACCCTGGAACTGTGATGAGGCTTAGATCCGCAGCCAATCCCAAATCCAGCACTGTATGGTTTTACCTCAGCTACCCTTTTAAAACAAGAAATTCTTCTGAACTAGCTGATCCCATGAGCTGTACTATTTGTCCAATATAGAGTCCCTCATGCTTTCATACCCAGCAACCCTGGAGGACAGAACAGTGCTACTATCTCAATTTCATTACTGGGCAAACTGAAGCACAAAGTAAACGTTTGCATGTCTATGCGTGCAGGAAAGCGAGGAATTTCCTAGCACTTATCACCCGTTGTTGTTTCTAGCGGAATTAGTGCTTCAAGACTTTTAAATGCATGTGTAATGGTACCAGAATGCATGTACCAAGCTGAGAGTGTTTTAAAATTTGAAATGGAACGGTGTGCTGTATAACCACGATGAATGCGAGCTGCATGAACAAGCAACTGTCTGACTCAGGAGGGCTCAGGGAGACTGCAGAGATCAACTGTCATAGCTCATTTTTGCCTGTTTGCACTGAACGTATATTTAAACTAAGCTACTGATAGCAATCCAAATCAAAGTTAGAATTACCTGAAAGCTGATACCATCAGCTAATTGTTTATTTTTGTCTATTTTTTTCTTTCTTTTCTTTTTCAAATGTGGTTCAGTGCAACTAAGCAAACCAAACACATTGCAATTTCTTGTGATTGTCATAAATCTCACAGTAAGTTTTGGGCTTTTTGGTCCTGTGGAAATCTCACTTCTTCTAACTACTTGGGTACAAAGAGAAGCTGGAAAATAGCTCAGAAAGCAGAAACATGGATTTGTCCACAATCTTCCCAAAACTGACTCTTTGTGTGAGAATGGCAGCACAACTGGGAGTGCTCAGCTCGTGTGCCAGCCACCATCTGTAGCAGGAAGTCAGTGTGTGCAGGTAGAAAGTAGAAACAGACACTTTAGGAAACGTTGAGAGGGTACTGTACTCTCGTGCTGCTTTTGCCTTCTTGTGTCAGTCATGGAACAGAGCAGCTCACATTCCTGCAGCTTACCTTGGGACTGAAATGAGAAAGATGAAAACAATAAGGAGGCAGCAAAAAGACACATGAGAAAGCCTGGCAGAAGACAGTCTAGTCCTTGCATTTTAACACCTTTTTTTATAAGAGATTCAGGATCAATATATCTCTTGGAAACATGTGGCATTGACTGCTGTTAGAGAGAACCTATTGGGCTAGTTTGACCCTAGGCTGCTCCAGTGCGTCAGTGCCAGTGCTCACTTGAAAAAACAGAGAAGGAAATTTGAAGATGGGAGAAAAGCATCATTTGAGATAGTCCTGTGGAAGGGCACTGGACCGGATGTCAGGAGATAAGGCTTCTATTCCCAGCTCTGCTATTCACCTTCCTGTCCTCACACAAACTTATTTGGTACAAGGATTCTTGTTGTCTATCCGAACAATTCTTAGTATTACTGGGCTCCCATATCATTTGGCAATACCATAAACTAATACAGTTTTATTTCAACCTGACATTGGCTCTTCTCAGGCCAGTTCCCAGCCGTTTTTGTTCCAGTAACTTTCATCTAAGAAATTAGAGAATAAAACTTAAACCAAAATGTGACCGTGTAGCTCCAAGAACAACTTACAAGATTTCATAAAAATATTTATCCTGTAATCAAAAACAATCTTCTTGCTATCCCATATCACCAGAGCTTTTTATAATAATAATTCAGTCATTTAAAAAAATACCATAAACCTTCTGGGCTCACATAGTTCAGCTTTCTGCCAGAAAGGAAACTACAGAATTGTATTAAAACAAAACAAAACCCAAAAAACACTACAATGATATCAAAACTTTCTGTCTTTTTTCTTTTTTTCGTGCAGAGCCATAGAAAATTTGTGGAAAATTTACAGGCCCATTTTCTGCTATGGTCAACAATTTTTATGTGGTCACATATTATGGAATGTTTGAAATATCTTTTATGACTAAGTTGCCTATTATTTTCCATTTGCTGTGCTGTTTACTTGTACCAAACTGGGTGAGGGTGTATTGCAATGTAAAGCAACACAAGCCAAAACTGCAGCATCCCAATATAGACCCAGAAAGAAATAGTGGAACAGGATGAGGACCTATCTTACTGAATATTTCTTCCATTTTCTAGAATTTTTTTTCTCCTTTTTCTGGCTCTTATTTCCCAATTCCTTGCTTGGGATCAAGTGCTAGCTCTACATAAGGCACTGAGTTGTGACATAGATACAGGGGAGATGAGTTCACTGTAACACTCCTTTGCAGAAGAGCAAAAGTCTGGCATATGGAAATATACTTACATTTTCATTAATATGAAGATACCAGTAAATATTCAAGATACTCTCAGAATATGCTGAGAAGCTGCAATGAAAGTAGACATAATATATGGAGTATTATGACTGCTAAAGCAAAATTAGGCAAAAACATGAGAGCTTGTAATTTGGCATCTAAATAATCACAGAATGTTTCAGCTTCATCATAACAATTATTTTAAACACAAACCAATCTTTTTGAGCAGGTGTGACATCTAGTTAGCTGCCAGTGGAACACTGGACTAGGGCCATAAATGCCAATTTTAAAAATGAACAATTGCGAGATAATTGTCTTAGATGTGCACGTATGGAATTGAAAACCAAGAGGATCTCATATACAGTAATGTCACGTCTGACATTGATTTTCATTAAGCAAGTCATCTAATGGACAAATTATTCATCACTTGAGTAGGCAAACAGTCATCAAATCAAACCATTTTTCCCTTGTTTCCCTACAATAAAAGACAGAAAATAACTACTGACAAGGATTTTCTTGTAAAACTGTCAGAGACTGACCAGCAGCCCAGAGCTCTGATTTAAATAGGATCTTTACCTACTCGAAATGACACAGTGACTGTTCCAATTCACGTTAGCAGAGAAATGGAGATCAAGATGTTTTCATGCTAGCAAAGTCTAGAGACATGTGGATTCTATTTGCCCAGCAATTGCGAATAATAAATAAACTAAGTCACAATTTGTTGGTACAGCATTTATGGACAAAAAAAAGAAGAGTGAGATTTGCCAAAACTATTATTCTCATAGTTTAAACCCGCAGATAGTTTAGTTGCTATTTCCTAGCTTTTCCGTGATGCTTTAGGCCAGCAATTCCTAAACTGTGGTTTATGGACCAGTGGTGGTCCATAAAACAATGATAAATGGGTCTGTAGCTGGTTTCTGTAACTACATCACCTTTGTTGTGTTTCCAATGAAAACTTGGATGGGAAGGGTGGGGCAGAAAGAAATTCTGAGGGTTGACAGTGACAAAAATTTTGGAGTCCACTATACTGGAAAATATGATGTAATCTTTTACAAGACTGTGATATATTTGTTTCAAAGGTTACATGTGTTGCAAACACCGTTCAGGATTCAAGCGTGTTCTGGGCTGAGCTGTTTTCCAACCCCCACAGGTCGTGCAGGTGCATTGTCTTAGTTAGTGTCACGCTGGAAATTCTCAACTGCAGAAACCACACATTCTGAAGAAATTTGGTCCAGTGTTTCTGGTGCTGACTGGTGCCCACCACTGGAGAAATAACTGGATGACAGTTAATGTAGAAGGCTAATTGTTCAAAACTTTATGAGGTGGGAGAGGGGAAAGAGAAAGAATCCTATTTTGGCAAGTAATCCGTGGCAGTTACATCCCACAGACAAACAGTTTATGCCCTGAAGCTTGGTCTGATTAGTGCAATCATTATCACCGCCTAGCATGGGTAAAGATGTGAATGGTCATAAAATGATCCAAGCGCTTCATTAATACCTGGCCAAAATTAATCTCACTGCATGACCTTCTGGGGCAGTGAGTTTTAACAGGTCAGTTTCCTGCTGTTCAGAAATCTTTCCATTTCTTGCTTCTAAAATTTCCTGCCCTTTAGTGTCAGAAAGTCTTCATGCTTGGGATTAAAAGGGAGGATCCGTCTGTGGGAAGCAATTGGTTTCAAAATGCAAACCGCTAATATTTAGAGGAGTGCAACTGCTGATTCTCAGTGTTGCTAAGGATACAGAACGTCTTCATTGCATTGTATGATAACAAAGAACTGTTTGATAATAAAGCAAGATGCCCATTCACTCTAACAAAGCTTTGTCCATCAAGCTGTCCTTGTTTTCTGTTACTTGTTTTCTAGGTACTGCACATTTAAGTTCATAAAACTGCCACTCTGTTCAAAGAGCCAACACAGTATGTTTCAAAGGAGACCTGCTGTCTTCTTAGAGACTGTATTTTTCCTTACTGCTTCTATTAATCTAAAGGAAAATAGAGTAGCACTGAAAAAATACATAGTTTTTTTCTTGTATTTGGACAAAAAAAATGAGCAAAACATTCTTTAAGGACGTTCTCCTACAACTTAGTCTATCTCTTCATGAATAGGAAGGGGGGGGGTGGAAATAGTATGCATTTTCAGTAGTACAGATCAGTTGTCTAATATATTCACCACATTTTGAACTAGAAAGAGGCAAATCAGGCCATTACTGCGACAAGATTGTAGAAACTATTTGGCCTGGAAACCAAGGCAAAATGGAATTACATTGTCTGAGAATGTGTATAACACCACATCTCTGGTGATAGTTGTTAGCAGCAGTGACTGACGTCAAAATTTTAGTACTAAAAAATCCTAAGAGCCTTGCTGAGCTGAAAGACCCAGATTTTTTCAAAATTTCTTTATCAGCGTCTCTATATGGCACTGAAGTGACAGAGTGCATACACTGCTGTAGCCTTGTGTACCATTTAACATATGAAGATTACTGTTGGGTAGCACAACTTTACACAACTTCACTGGTCTTGTCCCCTCTAGAAACCAGCATAGGAAAAAATGGGAGAAGTACTGGGACTTTGTGTAGGTTTGCACATGAGAAGGAAGGAAGGAAGGAAGGAAGGAAGGAAGGAAGGAAGGAAGGAAGGAGGGAGGGAGGGAGGGAGGGAGGGAGGAAAGAATCCTTGGTCATGGTCTTCTCTTGGAAGTCCCTGCAGGAGTGGAATTTATCCCTGTGACTAATTGTCTTCTCTAAGTTACTCCATCATTGCCTGTTGCCCTTTATCACTTAGTTCTTAGGCATTTGGAATATGAAGAACCTATAAACATAAAACTAGACTGCACAATAGTGATGTTATTTTGAACTCTGTATTTTACTGCTATACCCTTTTTATGAATCGCAGATAAAATCAGTAACTTATGTTGCCAGTTTTCAAAACTCTTTAAAATTGGAAGCCACCTTTGTCTTATGATGAAGTGCAGCAGAAGAACGACACTGTACGATAGCTTAAGCCTGGAAATGAAGAACAAAGTTCTGTCTCATAAAAATAGGAAAGGGATGATTATTCACTTTTATAATATCTATGTGTCCATCATAGACCAGGCCTCCCTTGTGCCAAAAGCAGTAAAATCACGAAAAAAGGACAGTGTCTCTTAAAATCCATAGTTTGAAATTTCACTACATGGAATCATTTCTGAATAAGATGTAAATTTAAAGTTCAGAAGCTACTGCAGAAAAATTTCCACGTGGAACTCCTTTTTCTGAGTGCAGATAGATCATTCATATAAAGTTAATTCTTACTATGTTATCAGATGGGCAGGAAAAAGTCCCAGCTATTTTCCTTTCCTCTAGCTTGCTGCTCACGTTAGTAGATTGCAAAAGTTTTCTCTTTCTCCGCTTGTTCAGTGGAGTGATTCTTCCAGACATCTCCTTTTACATATTTTTTTCAGTTGCCTAATGGCATGTCAGCTGTTGCAAATGCTCTGGCTTCACTTACAACACGTCCTAGATATTTCCATTTTCTTTGTAGAATAACTTTAGAAATGAAAGGTTGCTGAATGCAGACTGATCTAAGAATTTGATTTAAATTCATTCTACTTAATCCCTGGTACTTTCCTAGGGCATTTACTTTCAAAGGCATTTAGGCATCTGTCAGTACTTTTGGTAGTTTCCAGCTGATACATCGATATAAGAAGATAGAAATGACATAGTTTTGTAATTGAATTATAGATCTGGGATAACCAAATTTTGTTTAAATTGTGGATGAAGTTGCTGCCTTGTCAGCTTTGACTTTAATCTTTTAGAGGTATTTCATGGCTTGAGTGTTACTGCCAGTGCATGTTAACTGACTCTCTTCTCTTTCTCTCTCTCCTCTTCATTCGCTCTTTCCCTCACTAAAGAGCGTGGGAAGCCTTTGTGTCTAAAAATTATTTGAAATGGCTGTGTGTCCACAAAAAGCTCAACATATTTTCAAAATGGTATTTGTCACAAAATCCCCCAAAATGTCTGATTTTCTACACAGTCACAAGAACTAGCATGTACTCCTCCCATTATTTGGTTTAAGGAAAGATGAAGAAAAGACGCTGAAGGCAATTACCAAAAATTATGAGGACTGGCTGCATTGTACAGAAATGCAGGGGATCTCAGAGAATCATTGAGACAATATAGGTCAATATTTTAGACAGTGGTCTCACACTCCGGTGACACAACTACGAACTGACATCTGGTCATTCAGGCTAATGATTCAAAGACAGAGTACTGTCAGCTACGTCATTTCTTTGTGCACCATTGGGCACTAAAATGGATATATTTTAATCCCATTGTCTGATTAGATTGTCTAGGCTTGGAGCACACTTACATGCTTTCTGATCATATCAGGTATATGAAAATGTTTGAAAATTTAATTGAACATTGTATTAGTAATTTGACTCTTGTCTGAAAACTGCATCAGTAACTTTTGGCCACAGTTTACAAATTCCTCTGATGTACAACATCTCTAGCAGTAGAGTGATAGGACTAAGTAGAATCAGAGGGAAAAAGTCATAGTTTGGATCCCAGGTGCACTTGGAGGTCTCCTTTTCCATTATAAAGAAGCTCAATTCCACTTAGCTTCTGAAATTAGGTATAGTCTCATTTTCAATGTAGATTTGGATAGGTGAGACTTTGATAACATTGCAAGTCCTATTATAACATCAGCACATGCATGCCTTTTCACTGGTACAGTCTTTTGGAAGCACTTTTCAATGGTGAACCTGTCATCGATTATGATGGCAGCAGCCATCGCTTGTGCGAGGTCTGTTATTATCTTTGAATGCCTTCAGAGTAAAAGTTACCAGGGGCAAACACACCCATCTTTTACTCCAAAGAGGATGCTGTGAAGACAGCTCAGAAGACTGTAAGAAAACTGTAGTTTGGGCTGGGCACACTCTATGAATCTTTGAGCAAACATTCCAGATATATGAGGGAGCATTTTTTCAGCACCGTTTACAGCCAATGTGGTCTGCAGCTTGTGCTGAATGTCTATTTCTTAGAATATTTGGGTGGCTGGTGTGGAACAGTTAGGCCTTTAAATGTGTAAGCCTAGGCAATCTGAAAAAATTCCTATACCATAAGGGATGAGGCAGTGTCTTCAGGAAAACATTTTGCAAAGAATTAAAACAGTACGAAGACTGGCAGTGCCTTTCCAAGATTCCATACACTTATCTGTTTATCCACCTTTGAGTGGGGGAGCAGGAAAGGAATGAAGAAGTAGAGACCATTCTCTGATTATATGTTGACCAGAACCTTAACTACTGTAACTCATGTCACTATGAATATTTGAATCATTTGGGAATCTGAAACTGTATATTGCAGATTATATGGTAAAGTGGAATTAGTAGAGTTTTAGAGTATGCAGAATACAATACCAAACTTCAGGTGAATTTAGGGTTACAGGTCACATTGGTTCAAATTTCAGCCTGAAATGCTTTTCAGCCTGCTGAAAAAGCTGTCCAAATTAAAATAAAATTTGAAATAGTGCATTGAATTTGTGACTTGCAAGTTTTCCTTCAGTTTTCCACAATTCGTGGTATTGTAATACACACAAAACCAACAGAGCAGCCTCAGAATGAGGAGCTTCATCTGTGCTTCTGCCTTTGCCTGCCTGAAAATTTCTTGGATTTTCATCTGGGTTCTGATAACAGTACTTTCAAAAGTTCATACACTTTGTGGGCAAGATGAGAGCCATTCTTTATGCTTTGCTTGAAAACTCTTCAAACAACAAATTCTTGTTCATTTAGTATATTTCTGAAGGTTTCAGCTTTGAAAAATAAATTCAGGAGAACTTGCCTACTGCATGAGAAAGCAAAATGCAAAGTTTGAAATTGCTTTTCCCATTCTGGTGTTAATCAAAGTCAACTCACTGGAGTTACATGGTGGTGTCAAATTTACTTGTAGGGGTTAGAGTCGGGAGTGTAACGGAAGCTGCTTTTACTCTTCCTAATCATTCCATCAGTGAGGTGCACGGGCAGTAGTTTTGCTTTTATGAACATAAAAGCAGAGCAAGCATGAGGTAAACATTACCTTTTTCGATCATTCCAGCTTCCAGTCATCAGGAGTTTAAGGATCTCCTGAGTGAAAGATTGCACCCAGGCTGACATGTTTATTGCCTGATATGTGATCTATCTTCCATTAATGCATATATATTTTTTCAGACTCAGTAATGCTCCTGACCTCCACATGTATGTTTCACTACTGAATTATGTACTACATAGTACTTATGTATCTGCTATGTATGTCCTTAGACACAGACTAAGTCCTCAAAAGACTTATAATTTAATTGGAGGGGGAAGGGGGGGCACGCTCTAATTTTTATGCTATAGAAGAATAAAAATCCCGTTTGCCTTCTCGACATTATTCATAATTATACAGACTCCTAGCATAACTCTCCTCAGTCATAACTTTTCCAACCTAAAGAGTCCTAATCTATATATTCTCTTCTCCTGTGGAAGTTGTGTGATACCTCTCACCATCCTTGTCAACCTGTCTATGTCTATTATTGGTGTAGTTTCCTTTAATCCCTTTGTAGGTCAACCACCATTGGCATGTCTTAAAGCTCTAAGCCTAGCTCCTAATATCCTCAAAAAGAGCCTAGGAAGTGTTGTGAAAGTCTTAACAACATTTTTTCCTCAATTAGGCAGTGGATTAGTATCAGAGACCCAGATCCTCAGTAGTATTAAAATGGGCACTCTTCTTAATCTATGTTATCCTGACCTTTGTGGGAATGTACCGTGACTCTTTTGGGGGATCTGGCTTGTTGTACTAAAAAAGACTCCACAGCTAATATTAGGTCAAATTTTAAAGATATGTAGCATAGAAAATTAATTTAGCTCTGTGCCTATTTGCTGAAATTTTTGTGTTGCTAACCACTCGCTTCTGCTTCATATTCATGGATTTTCTTTCTTATCCTAAAAAAAAACCCCTCTCTCATTTAAACACATATGTTGTTTCAAATATATTGAACCACTTGGCTTTCAGCACTTTCAGAAGATATTATTTTCCTCCTTGTCTTTTATTGCTTGAATTCAGCCCTTGTTAATACTAAAACAAATATCTTGGCACCAAATGCAGTCTCTCTGATCCCTGTTTTTTGTTAGCCACTGTTTGAAAACCTTGTTAGCTTAGTGTCAGGCACTCATTAAACTTTCAACTTACACAAGCTGCCTCCCAGTTCTAACAGATTGTCTGTGCTTCAGTGTATATATGCGTGAGCAAGTGTTTGTATGTGTGTGTTTGAGTGTGTGACTTACTGACCTTTATGCAAGGCCAATAAAACTGCAAAAGAAATGCATACCACCCTCCACCCCCCAAATCCAGGGTGTAATTCCTCCCTTCCATCTGTGGTGTACAGAATCCAGCAGTGATCCCATACAGGGCTCCATTCTGCTCTCAAACAATGGGCTGCTGTTCAGTCCATATTATCATGTATTACCTTAGCTGTGGAAACTCCTCATTACTAAGTTAATAAAATATTTTTCTTCCTTCCCCCCAAATTTTTTCACAACAAAAAGATGCATGTCTTCACATTCAGAATGATTATTATCTCAGCTTATGTACACAGGTGGTAGCATGTTCTTTGTTTTATTTTGTTTTGATTTTTTGTAGGTTTTTTTTTTTGTTTTGTTTTGTTTTGTTTTGTTTTGTTTTAGCAGGGCTGCATGCAGCACAGTAGACGAGGGGGATTCTGTTTTTCCAAAGGTTGGGCTTGGATATGGCAATGATTGGCTGGCTTGCATATGTGGAAAAACACCATCAAACAGCACAGCAACTCTTTATTTTTTAATTGCTACGTGACATTTTAATGTTTTACTTTAATTACATATCCCTTCTCCCAACACTTGCCTGCTGTTCTGAAAAAAAAAGAAAAAAGAAAAAAGAAAAAAGAAAAAAGAAAAAAGAAAAAAGAAAAAAGAAAAAAGAAAAAAGAAAAAAGAAAAAAGAGAAGTCCTTAGAGAGCAATAAAGCAAATAGAGACACTTTTGTACAATCCATCAGAACAAAGGGGAGAGCTTAAAATGCTTTCCTACATCTCTGTCCTCCATTATCCTGCAACCGAACAGATTGCATTTTAGCAAAAGGAAAGCATCAGGAATTTGAAATATGTACATACAGGTCCTTCATTTCAGTGTAAATCAGCAGTGATGTCAGTGCTGCCATGCTGATTTACACCAGCTGGGAATGTTACCCATTGCTTTGGTGGGGTTATACCGTTGTACACCTGCTGAGGAGACAGGCTGTGAGACATCTAGAATATTAGTTCAGGCTCAGAGCACTGTTCTCATTCTGCTATATCTGTTATGAATTAAGAATTAGTCCCATGAAATCAAGAGAGTTTGTAACAATATAAGGGAGGGTTAACTCAGGCCCCTTCAATGTCTACTAACTTGCTTGGCCTCTGAATTAGTTCCCCTTGTTATTCATCTCTCAATAGCTACTTGTGCTGCAAAATATCAATATTTGCATTGGGATATGTTGCTGTTAAGCCTAATGGCTGATTATTTTTTGTGGTTTGTGCTTCAACTGAGATTCAAGGTAATGACGGCTTCTCACTCCCTCTTACTTACCCACCTCCTCCTCATGGTGAGGACGTTCTGATGGTTTCAGCTGCCAAAAAAACCCAACCAGCTTTTGATGGATAAGTTTAAGAAGATTTTGGCAATAGTTTATGAAATACACAGGACGCGGTCTGTCCTTTCCAGCGTAACTCTGTCTCCAAAATAATCCTAGTTCTGGCCTTCCAGAGAACATTTCAAACCAGTGGCAGGAAGATGGCAGGTCAACCATCTCTGCCCAGACTCTGGCCAGGCAGACTGTGAGGCCTGAGCATCAGTAAGGATCTCCTTTGACTGAGGACCACCACCACAGCATATGGCAGGTCAGGCCCAAATCCACAGTGGAAATCTGAATGGTCATGGGCCCTAATCAGCAATGCATGATCATTTGTAGTCTAGCTCAGGGCAGGGAATTGAATACAATTGAAATCCTGCTGGTTCAAGTCAGAGAATACTTTGACCCCTGGAGTTCATTTGGCCCTTTTTTTCAGCCCACTTCTTTTTGTGCATTGCCTCCCTTTTTCACTCTATGTGCATCTTGTATTTGGAGATGGGATTCTCTGTAGAGCTGGATCCCTCTCGTGCTGTCTGTACGTGCAGAGCCTAGCACAGTAGAGTCCAAGCCTACTCAGAAGTCCCAAGTAACACCTACATGTTACTAGCAGTACATTTGAGCAGGAAGTATGGGATGACTGTAGTACATGAAGTGGGAAGAACAGCAGCAAGAATGCAAGTCTGAGGTGGCTGCTTTTCCCTGGGTCTCTTTCTGGGCATACCACCAATTGCTGACCCCTATGAGGTGTGAGAGTCTGTTGCTTCAGACCGATTGAACTGGTTCACATGGCAGACATGCTCCCATGCCACTGCATAGCATCAATATCTTTTAAAACCAGCCTTGTGTTTTGCCAGCATTACTCTAGATGTGCGTGCTGGCTTACTTGCTTGTTGGAACCACGTACTTTAATTTTGAGATCACCTAAATTAATTGCTGTGTCAAAGGATGACACAGATCAATAACAAGACCATACTTCAAACATTATTTCATAATCTTGACTAAACAGTCATTCCAGGAAAGCATTATTGAGTCAGATCTTACATGAATGAAATTTTCTTTCTATGTGCTGACACAGATGCATATTTAGCCACCACAATTTTAAGAGCGACAGGCATCCAGATGGGTCAAATCTTCTTAAATCCCCTAGTAAAAACAATGCATGTGCACTCTATTTAAAATAAAGGATGCCTACTTTTTTTGAGGGGCATTATTTTTGTTGTTTAAAGCTTTTTTTGTTTAATTAATATAAAACAAAGCTTTTATCAGCTGATCTTGCACAGCTCTCTGGATGCATCTTAATTCTGTGGAATTGAATAGCTTCATTTTTTTTCATGTTTGTCAAGGTGTCTTTTTTTAGCTCCCACAGTCATATGAAATTTCATCTCTAGTTATTTTAAATAACATCCTGCTTTTCTGGGTGCAAAAAAATGTATAACACAGCTTGACACCATAGAACCCTGAGAGCTCAAAGCTCAAAACCAAATTAATTAAGAATTATTTTTGCATTTAATCTCATTTTTTAAAGACTCCTAGAATTCAGTTTTAGAGTGACAAGTTCCTGACTCATGATTTTAGCATGCTTGATTTGCAAGCAATGAAGCTGGCTCTGAAAGTGAATTTTAGTACTGGGAAATAATTTTGAGTCTTCAGAAAATATTGTCTCAAAGTAAGGGGAACCTTTCAGAGACTGGGTATAATGCTGTTTATACAGAATATTTAAATTTGACTGAATCAGCAAGTTCTGAGGAAAAACACTTTTTTGGAGTACTTCTGGTCAGTTCTACTTTTGCTGTACTACTCTTGACTTGAAATCCATCACTTTCTTTTTGGAACATCAGTCACTTTTGGAAAAATCTCTCCTTGTGCCGCCTTCATTAATCTTCCCACTTTTGCAAGATGCTGCCTTTTCTTCCTGTGGCGCTTACTGTCTGTAGAGTGGAGTAAAGAGGCTGTTTGCCTCACCAGCTAAGATCCACATTGCTGCCACGGAAATTCAAGGGGAGCATTGATGTCAGTGATACCTGGTTGTAAATTAATAAGTTCATCACTATCTGCTTTCTCCATTTGTTATGCTAGCAGAAATTATTCCATTGCTTGTCACCAGCAGGAAGAAATTAGATTTTATAGACCTTTTGCAAGCTAGACTGTTTTCCAAACAGAAGAAAGGGAGAGGAAAATGAGGTAAGAGGAAAAGAGGGATGGGGCAGGGACTTCCTCTTTCCTGTTTTAGCTATGACATAGAACAAAGCAGAATCCAACATCACTGCACCTTAGGTGCAAATATTTGTTGCCACAGGAGAACAATGGATGTAGGGGGTGGCACCTGTGACCTGACCTGACCTGGTGGTAGCGCCCTGAGTTACAGGAATGGGGAGCGCATATCGAATACACTGACTGGTACTGCTGAAAGTTTGTTAACATAACAAACAACCTGCACAGGTTGCCTCAGAGAAACTAAGACGGAGACTTTCAGAAGAGGTCTTTGGGGTGCCTGTTTGTATGCATGCAAATTGGGATTCCTCCATCTTATTTTCAGTGGTGTTGAGGAGGTTGCAGATTCTTTCTAACCCAAATGGAAAATGCTCTCAGAACTCTCAATATGGATTTTATCGTCTTTTGTCCACATTGTAGCAAATTACTGTATGGTAATAATACAAGTATAGACAAATACCATACACATCCCAGTCAAGGAAGTTCACACCTCAGAGACTATATTAGAGGTTTGTGGAGTTCTATTTTAGTACGGAGGTGAGTTAGATAACTCCATAAGTTTTCCTCTCTCCAATTTCTATTTTTTGTTCCCAGAAATTCTGTAACAGTGCTGGAAGTTGTCCCTCTTATTTGAGCCCAGGGCAAATTCTATGCCCTATCCTTGGGTTTCAGAATGGAACACTAAGAAGGAGAAACCATCTTTGTGTTTCTCTGTTTTTCTTGTGACATACCTAGGACTAATTTAAGATGGTAAATTCCTGTTGATACAAAAGTTGCAGCATCTGTTTACCAAAGAAGTAGTCTGATTTTCTCTCACTCTTTCTCTTTAACTCCTCCCAACATTGGTTTATCATCCTCTGTCTTTCCCATTGGAAACTGAAGTTAACTATGGGCTTTGCCCCAGTTGCAGCAGTTCAGTGCTTTTGTTACACGGGATTTAGCTTGAAGTTCTCGGTTGCATCTCTTTTTCCCACTCATGCTGGTTCAATATCCTGTCTATTTTAAAATAAATAATTAAATAATAAAAAGTAAGTTTGTTCTTGCAGCATACAAGCCAGACTTTTTTGAGACTGAAGAGCGGATTTTTAGTGGAGTTTAAGCAGAGGAGTTTCTGTCATCCCCCACAGTGGTTAGTAAAGACAAAATAAATGACCAGAACATCGGAGTGCAGAAAGACTGGGCATTTTTAGTCCTGTAACTTGCAGCAGCATTCCCCTGAACACTTCCTCAGCTTGTTCCTTTGCTTCATCTGCTGCCATATTGGCTGGTCTTGGAGGCCCACCTTATGCAAGAGCACATGATCCTTTGTTGCATAGGCTGTTGGTGGTGGCAGTTGACAAAAGCAGCATGTAAGATAACCACTTCCTTGGATAGCACAGCATGTTTCCCTCTTGTAGCCAGAAAGCAGGGTAGAGAGGCCAAATCTCCTTCCTTCTTTTGAAAGATGAGAATCTCCAGGTGTGCACAGGTAAAATCGCTGCTGAGCTCTGTCAGTTCCAGGCACTGTCCTTGCCCTTGAATGGGAGCTGCAGGAATAGGATATATCCCCTTGCTTCTCTTGCTTTCCTCTTGCTCTTGCATTTTTCATCTTTCAAGCTCTTCGCAGGTGCAGGTATTTTCAGGTGCACCTGCATTGTAAGCCTTTACCTTCCAAGGTATGTCCCAACAGTAATTTCTGTTGCTAGCAGAGTCAGCTGAAAAAAGCAAGTTTATTTTGTGTGAGAACCTTAATGTGAGAAAAATGCTTCTGTTTAATTTTCAAAGAGCTGACATTTGTATTCTTAAAAAAAAAAAATGACGTAAGAATGTGTTAGAGTGAAATAATTGCCTTTTTCCCCTCTGTCAACGGGAGAAATGTAAGCAAGAAAATTAGAAAATATTAAATGAAAAATGTTGATCACAACTTAAGTTCCATGGAGAAAATATATATTCAATCGAAGTAATTTCCCATCAGTAAAAACTCTGAAGCCAAATGTGTCAGCCAGCCTTTACAGCACATTCCTCTTTCCAGCAGTCATCCAACTGAGGGCAACATGATTGCAGGTCATGGGTGTCAGCCCAGTGCCTCAGCCTGCATAATCATTTTTCAAACAGTGTTTAATTATTAGAAGCAGCTTTTACGAGATCATTTAATGAAACATGATGTCCTGTCTGACCTTCTCGGAACATAACACTTTGGCAATCATACTATTGTTTTAATTTATTAAATAGGCAAATTGTTGTTTGTAGTTCACAAATATATTATCATCTTGAGCTTTTCGTCTGCCACTCATATACTCCCTCGAGTGGTATTCCATTATGCATTGCTGTTACTCACTCGGGCTGTTCAGCTTGTCTGAACATAATTTAGCTGGTATTTTGAAGCACCTGTATACAGCATAAATCAGAAGTTTTGCTTTGGAACAATGAATGTTGAAGTTGTCTTTAGCTGAAAAGTTGCTGGGTAGAAATAACAGGAATGAAGAGGGATGTCACCTTGTTTCACTGTCCCTGGAATTGCTGTCTTGATTACATATCACTCGTAGATCGGGTTATGTGACACCTCCCAACCAGCATTGCATAACAAGGTGATATAATTTCCCTAACTCTACCATTTGAGGTTAAAACAGAGATAAAATATTTCATTTTTACAGGTTGGTGCCAATTCCATTTAGAACTCTGGATTTCTGTACCTATAATTGTATGTTAATTACCAAATTATCAGCATGACAACCGTGAGGATACCCTCTCTGGTCCTATAAAGCTGCAGTGGGAAGTAAGTCAAGAAGGTTTGGGAGTGTTCTTGGCTGACTTTCCTACAGGGGAAGACACAGAGGAACATTCCAGCCATTATTGCTTTTCTTTTTTAAAGTGCTAAAATTACTAAAGCTTTGTGGAGTGCTGTTCACTGATGGAAATGTCATAAATAATGCTCTTCTGGACATCTATGACAAGTATCACATTTTGTCTCTCCTTTTCATGTTCTTTCTAATGCCATTTTAAGGGGCCAGTATTGGGAGAACCTCCCTCTTCTGTCTCAGATATTCATGCCATTAGTGAATAAAGTTTAAAGTTGTGATTTTTGTGGGTATGATCCTGTATTCTTCTGAATCAGCTGGATGCCTGATTTTCTAGCTTCCACCAGGCTGTCCAATTGTAGGAGGAAGTTTGAAAGTGTCATGGTCTGAATCTGACCTTGTTATTGGCCACTGGTCTCTCGATGAGGGGCACTACCTGCTTGGTTTTCTTTAAATAACTGCTGACAGATGACCACTGTTATCATTTGTACTATGGTAGCATTTAGAGCTAGTTAGAGAACCAGTGTGCAGTACTCTACAGAAGAAAAAGATTTCAGCTCCAAGAGCTTAAAACCTATGAGTATGCCTGTCTGTAGTCAAAGGTGTGACTACAACTTGCATGAACACAGGTAAGTTAGCTTTCAGTTAGATAGTTTGTTATCTGTGTAGCTCTTAATGGAGTAGATGAAGCATAGGGAGAGGAAGTGACATCTCCAAGATTGTTTAAAGCCCTGGAGTCTAGGGAAAAAACCCAAAGGGCTGAGTTTCTCTGTAATGCTCTGCCTACCAGGCTGCATACATACTGTCTGCTAATTCTACTAGGGTCAGATGCTTCAGTGATAAACACATAAGCCCAACTGCATTTGATTTATACTACAGCTTTTGACAGGGCTATTTCCCCTATGTGGTATCCAAAGAGTAGAAAATCCTAGTAGGTAGACACAATTAGCACTGGGGGAGTTGTTGATCTGCAATTGACAGATTTCTAGCATAATGAGTTCCTGATTTCCTGATAATTGGCCCATGTCTAGAAGTGGCAAGACATACCAGAACCAAAGAGAGTGATGGATATTGTGGACCATCTATGAGTTGATAATATCCTCACTGTTTCACGTGTCAGAAGAAGACAAAGGTTTGGTCTTCTCTGGGGTTTCTCACATGGTGGAGGGAATGCCTGGCAGTTTTACATGGACTCAGTTATTCAGCAGTGGAAGCCGTGATCATGAGCTGGCTTCATCTGGTTTCAATCACCCGCTTCTCTCAATCTCTCTCTCTCTCTCTGCTGAATGTTCCTGTGTTCATGGAATATTTTTCCAACTGCCAAATGTGTTCCTTTGGCATTACCTTTCCAGCCCGCAGCAGAAGGACTGCAGGAAAAAAAGAAGTGGCTTCATCAAAGTAGCTATTTGAATCAATAAGGCGTTATCAACGTTATGGGTAGCTTTTTCGGCTGCCCTGGCAGCAAACTTGTTCTACTTTTCTTGCAGGGAAGTGCATCTTAACCTTTCCCAGCTCTAGCCTCAGTGAAATTTAAAACGATCTGATCAGTATCTTTAGAGTCCTTAGCTAGCTAATATGATTCTATCTTGCTGGTGTGGAGTTAAAGGGTGTTTGAATGAAGAATGGAGTAGTGTTCTTCCAAGATATCACATTATAACTTTGCTTTGGGGAAGATTTTTTTAAGCAAGTAACAGTTGTGATGAAAAATAACCTCTCCTTTATCCTTCTTATAATTCTGTCACCAAGACTTTAAGCAAATCTGTTCTTCATAGCATCCAAGTCACAAGTAGATTTCAGAATCACTGCATGTGTCAATAATCAAACAATATAGAGGCCAGGGGGCTGGTTTAACTTTAGCAGTTTTGTGCTGGGATTATTAAAATGCATGGTGATGTGTTTCACAAACGGGAGTATCAAAGCTCCCTCTTTTATGTGGAGGAAGCAATGGCACATGTGAGAAACTGCATTTTAAACAGAAACATTTCCAATATAAAGGCAGTTTAATCTGTATGTGTCTGCTGCGGGGTCCTTTACTGACTCCAGGAAATAAATGTGCTAAGTGGGTCACTTTTAACTTAGAAACAGATGAGCAAGATGATGTCAGCATCTTCTGGCAGATCCAAAATGAAACCCATAGTTATTTCAAGGAAATTAAATGAGGACCTGGGTATCCAAGTATGTGTACATCTATTCCTTTAGGTGAGGTGTACTTTTATTCCTTTGAAAAAATGGCATTCAAGAGCTGTTCCATGTGGACTGATCACTAGAGAGGGCCAAAGACTTGCGTTATATTAATGACATTCCACCAGCAAGATGCAAAGGGACTTTGAATTGGGCCATTTTCCACTGGAGGCCAGATGGACTGCTGTATTGAGAGGCTAAGACAGCCCAAGGGAACAACAGCAAAATACCTTCAGTGTCTATCTCAGTGATTTTAAGAAAAGCTTTCTTGGTCTGGGTGGATTGTTTAGATCAGCTTTACATGTATCTTTGATTACTTAAGACAGCCATGACACAGAATACTGTCTCTTTAAGGTGTAAGCACCTCAGACTAAGAGTTAGAGGGAAGTGCTGTGAATTTTTGGTGGTTGCTATACTTGGCCAAAAGGAACTATACATACAACTGAGTAGAATTCCAGAAAATTTGAGCATTGCAAGCTAGATCAACAAAGACATTGGGCTTCAAATACACTGCACCCTGTAGAATAAAGAATCCCCAGATAAGAGCACCCTCAATTTGTAATCTCATGGGTATCTATCTGTTCAAACCACATCACCAGTATTGTAAAGGATATAGCTATAATAATTTTCAGTTGAGAGGCAAAATCACAAATTTTTCTCCAGGCCTTTAAATAGGGAGGTCTCTAAAGCTAAGTTAGAAGAAAGCAAAAAATACAGTAGAAGACAGTGGGAATAAAATGAATAGTTGGAAAGCTAAGATGGGAGTTAAAAGTAGTATCAGCTGCAAGTGCTGGCATGCAGCTGCACCCAAATAATGGCTAAGGAAGGCCTCTTCCTGACATCAAACAGCTGTTCTCTCTCACAGAGAACAGGGCCATGTGGAGATCAGTGTCAGGTGGAATAAAACAGAACAGAAAGTGCTTTCCTTAAAACACAGGTGACAAAAGCATCATTCAGGGCTTGCTCAGCACAAGCCAAAAGCCTACTTTGTTCTGTGGAACAGATATTTCAGCTTATCAAGGCTTTGTTGAAAATGCATGTACGGACACTTGCACCAACTGGAGTATGTCATTGTTACGGAGTCATTTGGATGGTTAGTGTCCCTGTCGTGACTCTAGCAGTGAACAACAGCTATTTGCAAAGCCATACCCCAAAATTGTTTCTTCTTTCAATCCTTTCTTCCTTGCTTCCACACTCCCTGTTGTGCTAGCAAGTTTTCTGGGACCGTCTTACAGTTCTTGGTGTGTCAGTAAGCAGAACACTTATATGACTCTTTCTGCTTGAGGCCTTCAGATAGTTTTCTGTGAGCAGGTTACAGTTGAGAGTGAACATGCTGTCTGGTCCCTAGCCTATAACCTGGGGGGAGCCAGGTACACCAGTCAGAAAATGTCATCAGTGTAAAAAAGAAGGTTTTGGGGTGGTTTATAGACAAAATTTAAGAATCATAGATCACATTAAAGTGAAGAAATGAGAAATACCGTGTATTTGTATGATACATGTTGTCTCCTGCACAGGAGCTAAGTTATGTCTGCAGTACATTGCAGTCAGCTGGACTAGGGCACAGGCCAGAGCTCAACAGTCTCCCCAGTCCACACTACCCAGATATGGAGTGCCTATAGCTCTGTGGATTTGCCAGTGTTCCCATAGGAGCACAGACTGCATGCAAATATTGATCTTTTGTGAAAGACAGTTTTAAGACTCCTTTAGGAAAGATACTATGACACCTTATGTGCTGAACAATAAGAACAGATCTAGAATGGGGTTACCATGCCTCCTCCCCACTGCACGTGGGAGCTTGCACAGTCAGGCAGTGTAGACCTGAGTTCTCTCTGTCAGAAAACATTTGTTCTCACAGAGGATGTAAGACAAGTTTGGGCTTGACTATAATTTCAGTCCCGCTGTAGCAATCTTAGCAATGTTCTGAGTGTTACCCTGTAAGCGAAGAGTGTGGGGTGAGAAAGTCCCATCTTTCTGTCTCCTGTGCCTTGTCTTGTTTTGGAGGGTTCTCTTCATGTAGGAAAGGATAATGTGTCTTTATGATCCTTTCTCCCTTTTTTCTCTCTAGAAACATTTCATACACAATGTTCCTTATGTGATGTAGGGAAGGCTGGACTTGTTGAGCAGTACGATGCTTCCTGCTCCAAATACTCTGCCAGTCTGATCTCTAGGCTACTTAGCCCAATAAAGTCAGCCACTTTGCTCCTGTACATGTGCGGTTTTTCCATCCCAACAGCTTCTGCTGCTGCTTGTCTGGAGCATTTTCAAGCTGCCTATGATTCTTGTGACTAAGCAAAAACGCTTTAGTTTGGGTGGGAATCTAGCTCATATACTGCTCACTTATAAGATCTTTGGTCATTTGAGTATAACTTTGATAGCAGTTAAGTATTTGGCCCAATATCTTCTCAGAGTATAAATCTGTCACTGTTAAAAGGTGTCATTCCTCCTTTTTACTTGCGTTCATGAATATCAGCCTGAGATTGTATTCACTAGGAGCTTTTTAGGTAACAAGGGAATACAAATCTTGTAAAATGCACCTAAGATTGCAGGGTTAATTTTTAACCTGCTGTAGAATAAAGCAGTATAAAATCAATTCGGCCAAAGCCTGCTTAAGTGGGCAATTAAGGTCACAATCAACCAAAATGGTTTCTGAAACCATTGCAGCTATAGATCATTACACTTCTATCCCAGCACAATGCAAAAAGACAGGCCCCAGCTAATGCTTTCATCTGGCTATCAATCATCATTACATTGTAAACTGCCAGGGTGAGAGAGGGCAAAGCTTTGAATTCAGAGCTGATGGAAGTTCTATGACCTGGGGGCTTTCTTAAGCTAAAGGCTAATTAACCATAAAAGAGTCAAAGGTCTGCAAGTCTAACACATTAAACGATGGGCCTGCCTGTTTAGGTTCCATTGTATCAGTAAACATTAATTCTGTTAAGTGTGAACATGTCTAAGGCAATCATTGCCTTCTCCCATCTCTCCTTCTGCCTGGGTAATTTTATATCTTGGGATTTTCTCCATCTGTGTGAAGTTAGGTGGAGCTTGGGAACCATGGTCCCGCTCGAGAAAGTTCTGAGTGATGCAGGCTGCATCTGGAGGAGGAATTCCTGACATTCTTCTGTCCTAATCAGCTTGGCCAAGCTAATCACATTAGCTTTAGAGAGTGTATTTGGTCATCATAGTCCAGAATAAACAAGCTCATAGTCTAAACAAATGTGTTTGAGATTTCATAGACTGTGTGAGGCAGCTGTAAACCCACATGAATCTATATAATAAATCTATGGATAGCAGTATAAAATTGAGAGGTAAAGGTAAACATTGAAATTTAAAGGTAGCAATAATACAATGTGGTACAATGAAAATAGCAATGGTTAAACAGGTCTACATTCTGGAGAGTTTGAATATTTTCTAAATAGTGTTTTGTTTCTTTGACAAAATCTTTTAGCCAGAAGGGGATAAAATTATTGCACAGTACCTGCTTTTGTGGCCTCATTGAATGGCCATTGAACTCGGGGAAAATTTATCCATGAATTCCCAGGAGATGTTGGCTCAGATGAAGTGTGGTATCGAACAGTATACCAAAGCTCAGGAGATGTATATTTAGCATTGTGATAATTATGTTGTTCAGGTACCCCCATACACATCCCTTCATTCTCACCCATCTTTCTCTTCCTGTGGTGTCATGCTCCAGCCCTTCACTTACATAACAACAGTTTGTGGAGCCACTCTATTAACCAGAACTAGAATAGGGCTAAAAGTTTTTATTTTAATCTGACACATTTCAGTGATGCAATGGGCAATGCTGGAGGGAGAGAAAAAGAGTTAGCAGGTGCAGGGGAGGGCAGGAACTTCTTAAGTCAGCTTTGGCACCAGAGAACATGTTTATCTAAGAACATCCTGAGTCTCTCATTGATTTGTCATTAGTGTTTAGCAAGTTCAAGTTCCTGAGGTTGCAGTTCCATTTTACAAATCCTTTCACAGCTGAGTGTAAGGGGTTCCTGTTCTGTCCCTGCCAAGCCTGCCTACATCTGTCAGCTGCTTGTTCTTGCCACCTGCTAGACATCGCAGCCCTTTGGTCATACCAGTGAAATTCTTTGTGTAACTGTGATCTAAAGATGTCTAAGAAATGTCCTGTTTAAAAAAAAATAACAAAACACCACAACATGGAAGATCTCCAGTCTTTCCTCCCAAAAATGAGATAAAAGAACTTCATATCACTCCAGGTATGTTGGATCTGCTACATTTTTCACTAGTGAGAATGAGAGGGGAAAATACTTTATGAATGTTACTTAATAAAGGATCTTCACAATATGCAAGTAGATAGTCCTTTACTGTCATCTGTCTTGATCACTTACCTAGTCCAGTTCAAAGTGTTTTAGAGTATTTCACCGTGTAAAATCAGTTTTGTGACTCTTACAGTGAATTTAAGAGTATTCTAAACAGCTACCTTTAGATGAGGGTGAGTATATTATAGCTTAAGCGCATTATTTTGCCCACAATACTGACTTTTTTTTAATTGCAGAATATAGTGAGCATATGCATTTATTATCAATAAAGTTCAGCAGTATGCAATCAGAGTACTACAGCAGAATGCAGACTACATTAGTAATGTGACTGTAGTGAAGACGTAATGATATGACAGGCATAGTTTTCAGGGAGAAATAATAGCTTTTATTTGTTTCAGAGAGTTGAAAAAATGGACTATTTTGGCATTCTGTTTTCGTTATCAGGTTTCTGTATACCAGCAGTCGTGCTATGTTATTGAACAGTCTCACAAAGTAAATGTAAAGGGTATTAGCACTTGGTTTGAAGTCTTGTTAGAAAGGTCCTTCCTGTGCTAGGAAAAAATGTTGATGTGTTAGAGGCCAGAGCCTTATGGGCTTTGGGCTGCTACAGATAACATTTTTGGAGAAGCCCTAAAATTATATTAATGTCAATTAAAGATGCCATAATGCTATTTTTAGTAATGTTAGTGCTGGGGTTTTGCTTCAGTTCCACTGTGGCTTACCACATTGTAGCTTTGGTCAAAAGAATAATTCCTTTTTGCTTTTCTAAAAGCGTATCTCCAAGAGTCAACCTATTATCTCTTTCTGATGGGATTGTTGATGTATCTAATATGAGAAGTGTTCTGATACAGCGTACGTGGCTTTCTCCATGGCTTTTGACTTAGTTCTGATAGGCTTTGGCTGCATTCCAGGGTAGGTGTTCTTGTAATTCCCCATCACCTGGCCCCATCCAGACATTATCCTCTGATCATCAGTTCAGAGAGTCTAGAGCATGGAAGTTCACTCCCTGCTCACGTACCTTTCCTTCCACAAGATGCAGATGGAGACCAGGGCTGAAGGGTCCTTTTGCACAGATTAGTATTGTTTGGAATTAAAAGGAAGTATTAAAAGGTGTATCACCAACAAATCTCATTTGTTTGTTAAGAGATGCTGGGAGGGATCCCCACAGACTGCTTTTTGCTCCAATACCATTTAATATTTTCTTCAACAAACTGAATAACGAAATAGAGTTTTGAACACTAGTTTTGTAATAAAGATTAATGAAATAGTAAAAAATTAAGACAGCAAGTTACTATCATGTAATGATCAGAGTCATCTGGCCATGTGCTCTTGTGATAAACTGAGTTTTAAGACTGCTGACTAAGAAAGCAAGGTATTCCCACATGCTGTGAGTCTCTGTCTGGGAAATTCAGAGGAGTGAGATGTTGTTACAAATAACCATCCCAGCAAGAGCTCTTAGTGCAGTGATGAAAGTAAGAGGGAGAATGGGATCTTGTAAAAGGGTAGAAAGGCCATGAAATGGAAATATCAAATGGTCATAGAGAAGTAATTTTGCTTCTGTACATGGAATTGATGAGATCAGTTTTGGTGTCCCTATTTCCAAGAAGAATATATAAGAAAGAAATTATTGGGAGGCAAGCTTAGATATGAGGTCTGAGACTTGCAATGCTCAGACATGTAAGGTATACATGCTCAGACAGGCAAGGAAAGATGCCAGATCCACTGCCTGTTTTCCAGAGATGTCCTAAGTAATATGAAATGTCAGATTAGATGACCCAATGGCTTCTTAAGGACTCAGGTCCTGTGAAATCTGTGAAACAACTGCTGCTTCCCCTTCACTTCACTGTTTATATATGCAAGATTGGACTAGTCACATTCTAACTCCAGCATAATGGTGCTGAGATCTAGCTGACTTCGGAAGAGTCACACTGGTGTCAGCCTGGAGTAATGCAGTGGCAGGCTATACAGTTTGTACAGAATTTTTGGGATACCTCAGGATAAAAGGCGCTATATAAATGTAGGTCACTTTTATTAAATGCCTTGCAAATCGTTTATAATGCCTGTAAATATCAGAACAGCCATACCACATCAATAACCCCTGCACATGTGCTTACTTTATTTTAGAGGTTGCCACAGTTCACTATAAATGGCTTAGATATGTTCAGTAATTCAGTTATAATGAAATGTGCAAGCCTTCAATAAACGTATGTGTTACAACTGGCCTCTGATGTAAATGCTTTGCCAATTATATGTACATTAGTGAGGACTGTAGCAGGCTTATAAATACTCTTTGTAATTCTTTGGCCTTTATTCTCCCCTCCCTTACATAAGTTTTATAGTGGTGTGTAATTCTAGATTCACAGATTTTAAGGCCAGGAGGGACCATTAGATCATCTAGCCTCACTATCGGTGTAAAAGGCCTGAGAATCTTACCTGGCTACTTAAGCAATGAGTCCAAGAACCTTTTTGCTTGACTAAAGCATATCTTCCCGTCTGCATGTCTGCAAGTCTTCAGGTGAAGACCTTGAGACGTGAAAAATCAATTAGTGGCCTCAGAATTTTGCTCCAGTTGTTAACCATCCTCACAGTGTGTCTTGTCTTCTTTCCCTACTTCTTTGAACACAACAGAAGATCCAGTGAGGAAAGCATCACCTTAGTTTTGAGCCTCAACCCAGATCTTTTCAGATTCTAACCTACGTGAAGCTTTCGGAGGAAAAAAAGCTTGAATTAATTCCTGCTAACCTTTTTTCAACAGACCTCCAGATGTTCTTTCCGTTTTCTTTCCCATAATGGATAAATTCTTTGCAGAGAATCTGTGTGAAAGCCGTATGCCATTTCAAATTAATTTTCAGCCCTTAGGCACATTATTGAAAGAACGCCTCTCAGAATTTTAAGGCTTATACATCCAGAAAAGATTCCAGATTTTCAAGGGCCAGGCATCTCTGTACGTATACACATAAAATCAATACAGTGTTGAGTTTTTCCAAGAATCTGAGTGTGTGTAAAGGTTGATAAATAGGACCTGAGGACCTTGAAAAATTTTCTAGCTTTGTGTGGATGTATCTTTTGGAAAATTCCACTCTATTCTGATTCATGTGATGCTTGACAATTCTTTGTACAGATTCACTGGAAAGGAGTAAATATTCCCCCTTACCACTCACCACCATACAGGTTTCTCACAATCACCATGTGTGTTTCTCTGGACACTTTACCTGGTTGCTGGCACAAGTCTCTTTACTCTCCCATGGTGTATTCAGCGCTATCAGAAAGTCTACAAGTTTCTAGCAGGATAGTTTTATTGTCTGCCAAACGTACAGACACTTTCACTGTATGGGGGTGGAAGAGGAAGAAGATGAGTGGGTCTGGATCTAAATGTGGTTCCATGTTTTGGGAAATCTTATTTTACTCGGATTGATTCTGCAGTCTGTAAGGATAAGTAAAAGTACATCATGTATGTTAGAGGCAGGCAGAGGAAAAAGTGGCAGGCAGGAGGAGTTCAGCTGGTAGAAGGTTTGTTGGAGTGTTGTGCCAGAGCAAGACACAGTATCGGGGAAATGCAATCTGATAATTTAAGCAGAAATTGGTCATGACAGAGAACGCACAATAGTTAACTATTACGTTAATGAAACCACAAAGGCAGGACAGGTCTGTGTTCTTCTGACAGATGGTGATGTGCAGATCAGACCGGAATCCACTGGAAAACAGTGAAACCTCTTTAGAATAAAAACGTAAAGTTGAGATAGTGTGCATTTTTAATTGCTCTATTAGCACAAAATAAAAATGCACATAAACTTTAGTGCTTTTAATATTACACTTAGGAATGTTTACTTGCTGAAGGTGAAGTGCTTTGAGAAGGAAAGCATACTTCCTCACAGGGGCTGCTTCCCATAATTGGAGTATGACTGTGTAAATTGTAGCTCTGCAGAAATATTTTGATTCTGTGGGGCACCAGCAGCTCAGCAACAGTGCTGCCTTTCACATCCACTTCTTAAGCGTAACAGATCATTTAGACCCTGGGTTGGCTAGGCTCACGTAAACCAGGTTTACAAAGAGTTAGAAAAGCTTGGCTTTCCTTCTCCCTTCTCCCCCATATTCCAATTTTTCCCCTTATAATTTTACCACAAGGCAATGCAGTCAAGCTTTTCTTGGATCATATGAATCTAGATCAATAAACATCAGTTGCAGAATGGGAATCTATGCACAGGCATGTGCTAGAAGGAAGAAAAGGTTGCGTTAGTTTAAAGGAAGCTCAAAGTTTGTTTTGTTCTGTATTTGCAGTGCACAATGCCTATGTCATATAGGTACCAAGCTGAAGCTGGAGTGGAAGAAGAACATTCCTTCTGAAAAAGCAGCAATGCTGGAATGTGCTGTGGAGGCTCAGATTGTTTTTCAGCTCTAGAGGCAGGTATGGTAAGCAAAATAATGTTATCTCTGGCTGGATAAGGGTACTACACGTCATAGAATAACCTGCATTTCAGCTATAATCAGACAGTTGTTGTCTATAGATAGATGCAAAGCATCTGATGGGAACAAGTTCTTTGGTTCAACAACAGTGTCGAAATCATTAAGGCAATTTTTCTTCTGCCAGTGCTTAGACCATGAGTCAGCCTCTACCAGGGACATGTCCCCTCTTCCCCTCTTATCCCCCTTGCAAGAGATAAATGACTTTATTATCTTCAAAGTGAGATTCAGGGTGAAATTCAACCATTTGCAGAATAACACTACAAAGGTTAAGCATTTTTTAGCAGAGATCCTGTGCGACCCAAATGGGTACAACACTTATGCTAACCCTGAGCCATTTTCATCTACTTGCCTGATCTCAAACACAGGAACTAAATTCAGTGAGTTTTAGATCAAGTTCGTGCTCCATGTAGTGCATGAAGCAAATGGGCTCAAGTCATGATTCTGCCACTAAATTGAGCATCACTGTATTCCAGAACAGTATTCCTGATCAGAATTTCACTTTCTCTAAAATAGATTTGGATATTTGCATGGAAATTCCGATGGAAGTACAGCATACTTGTCCTCTTGACTGAATAATGATACAGGAATTGCCTCAATGAGACCAAAGGCAGAAGTTACAGTCAAAGGCATTGCACCTTTCCAATAACAGGTGACTCCTATGAAGATACAGTCTTTCTGATCCTAACTAATGCAAAAAGTTGAACTGGAATTGTATGGAAGTATGCTGAATCAGCAATGATGACGGCACCTCTGAAACTTGCTAAACAGAGAAAATCAAGCATATGAGTTATCATGAGCTATTGTAGAAGCAGTTGTTTTCTGTATGAAAAAACGATAATTCTGTCATGCTTTGCTTTGAAGGAAACAAGGTGCAAGATTTATCAGACAGCAGTCATGACAATGAGATTTTACTTAGCTGCCTCCTGCAGGCCTGTTGCATGATTCTAAGCAGTCACTTCCCTTCTTTCTGCAGCCACTCTTAATTAAGAAACTGAGAAATACTGATTCCCAGGGTGGGGTTTTTTTCAAACTTGGAAGGGATCATTATATTTACCTCACCCAACTTCCTGCATAAAGCGAGCATAGAATTCCAGCTAGGACTTATCACCCTCTTACAAAGTACTGTGCAATCCCTGGCCAGATGCAGCTGTATTCATGACGAAATGAGTGAGCACACTGAGACAGCTTCTTTTCATTCATATGGCAAGGAGCAACGTACCACATATGCTTAGAGAGAAAGGGACGAGTAGGTTCTTTAGCTTCCTTGATATCTCTCTCCCACAAAGTATGACATACAAAAGTAATTGCATAATTTTTTCATACAGAAAAGCAATATCTCACTTGTGAGGAGTAACTTTTTTCATGAAAAGGCTCTTCTTTTCATTAATTAGCAAGCTTTAGTTATATAAAAGTATCATCAAAAAATATCTTCTCCCTTCTTTATTAGCTTCATTAGGAGTAAGAATACTTTTGCTTAAACTTAAGATAAATATACATATATAGTCATGTAAGATTTATATTTATATGTACACATTCATAGCTTTCTATGTGCATATTCATATGTATGTCTAAATCAGAGTACCAGATCATGTCAATCAGGGATAACTGTCTCAGTCTCACACGCACATTTTCAAAAACTGAGAGCTTTTCACTGCACAGTAAAACTGATTAAAACATCCTAACCAAGGCCAGATTAGATCTTTCGAACCCAACCCTGATGATTTGCGTGAGGCCTTCCACGTGCAGATACCAGAATGTGTGTATGTAAATTAGCACTTAGTAGATGCGCAGTCAGAGTAGCTGCCTTCAGTAAAGCTGCTAGTTCTGTCACAGTAATAGTGACCCTTAATGTGTTAATATCAAGTTCCCCACATTCTGGGACACAGTACCTTGACGAAGCAGAATTGAGAAATTGTGTGCTGCAGCAGTACAGCACATCTGGCTTTCAGCTCCATAGGCATATGACAATATGGTGTTAATAGAGAAGCCAATAGCTACATGTTGCTAAATCTCATATGGGGGTACCTTGCTTTTTAATTAAGTCCAAAAGATACCTTTGGTTTGAACAGCTTCCAACTGAGCATAGTTTGTATTATTGTCTATTAGCAAGGGTTTTAAGTGTTTTCATTCTTCTCACATCATGTGAAAACACCAGAGCTTGAACAAAGGATTACAGAAGAAAAAGGGGATTAAATTAATTTCAAAACCAGATTAACATCCATCTCCTTCTCTCCACTCTGTGTTCCCACCACTCTATGTTCTGCTTATGCAATAGAGCAGGAACACTACCCTTATTACTGTTTTCAACCAGTGTGGGGAAGTCTTCATCATGCATGGGCCCAGTGCAAACCCCCCTGCATCTCATTTCTGCAGTCCCCACTGCACAGGATGTAGCAACAGTGAGGAGGCTCAAACCCAGCATAGAGGAGTGTGAACAACAGAAACAGAGCTTGCTGGAGACCAGCAAATGCATGTCACAGCAGCTAGCAGGCTGGTTTGTCTTGAGTTTGGTCCAAACACAGGTTGATAGATCCCAGCTGCACACAGTTAGAAGCATCAAATTTGCTTATAAATCAAGGATCTCAAAGCATTCTCCCAATGTTAGTAAGTTAAGCACTGTACCACATGCCGTACTTACCTGTGATGTAAGTAAATATTAATAGATATATTTTAAAAATGGGCAGATTTGAGTTCCCTGAAACTACTTTGTAAACCTAGAACCAGGCACCATCTGAGCTGATAATGGTCCTTGGGATTTGTGACAATGTGCTTGCAGGTATTGGCTATTTTACAGCCTTGCCAGAATCCAACAGCAGCAATATGAGAGGTGTTCCCTCAATCTCTGAGCCACCTCTGAGTAACTCCTTCATTTTTCTCTAGCTGCATCTGTGAAAGGAAAGGGCCTGTTCTCTCTATCGGATGAAAATAACAGTGCCAGGAGAATGGGTTTAGAGTATCCTGTTCCTCAGCTCTGTCAGGCAAGGCAGTGGTTGGTAAAAGACATGGGAAAAAAAAATAAGACACCATGAACAAGAAAAGCACGCTTAAGTCTGACAGTGTCCCCAGAATACAGGGGCATTTGTGCAAAGCATGGTCTGTTTATACAAATTAGTAACTAGAAGAGCCATGGTAGAGGAAGTTGCAAGGAGCAGTTCTGACTCTAGGCAAAACAATGTAGTGGCTTTGCCTTGTTCGCGTCTCACTTGAGATTCAGTGGGAAGGACGATCTGTGCACAGTTCCATTTTGAGATGTACAAAACCTCTCAGGAACTTCTACCAGTTGAGATCAATGTAAGAAACCAGGGCAAAGATAAGTCAAGAGAGCACAGACAGGTCAAAGGTTGAAAACTCACATTTTTGCTCTTTGTAATCCTGCACTGTTGTTACTGACAGAACCTATAGTTGCTACAATTACAAGCTGATAGATGGCAGCAGCACAGGTTGAGGGTGCTCTATGTTTTCAGAAGACAATCTTCAGAAGCCTCATTACCCTATGTCAGGCTTTCCTATCATTCTCTTGCAAGAAATGTGTATGTTTACACCAACACATACATGGAAAATCCTGCCATCCATGAAGAAGACATTTTGCTGGATAAAGTCCTCATTAAATATAAATTAATCTAGTTCCATTGATGAATTTATAGCAAGTAAGGCTCTGATTAAGACAGATCCAAAGAAAAACCTAATTGACCTGATCAAGAGAAGCCAGTTCTAACAGTCTGGTGTAGCTGAATCAGAGGTTTGAGGATTACTGCGGACATCACTAAGCAGAAACCCGGGCTTGTGATATGAGTCTGTGGCTTTAAAGTTGCTGGTTTATATTTTGTAAAATATGACATTTTGGCAAGTGCATTTAAGTCAGAAAAAGTAACTCAAACAGAGGTTTGGGTATTTTTCACTCAGAATTATCAATGAATATTCTTTCAGCAGTGTGCATTTCACAGGTAAATGTATGATTAGCAAGTTCAGAAACAGGGATATAGCCACATTTTCCTGTTTTAATTCACTGAGTGCACTTTCTGAGTCAATTCTGCTGCATGTACTGTCGTGAATTAAAAAACAATACATTTTAAGAATGGTGAATCTGAAAACTAGCTGAGGGTAAGCTGGGACCCAGGAACAGGGAACTGACTTAATTTGAACTACATGACAGTTCATTGGGTGGCAACAGAAGAGTGCAATGATCAAATTGTTGAGATATTGTGGCTTTCTTTTTTCATCTCTTAATAAGTCTATATTTCTATGCAGGCGTGATGCTGTATTACAGTAGCACTGTAGGAGCCACTGTTAAAACTCAAACCCTAATGATAAAAAGTATTTTAGGAAAAGAATATTGTCCATGCTCTGCAGAGCTTACTGTCTATAGCCCCAGTTGTAGAGCCCGTGGTAACCTCCAACACTCCACTGACATCACTAGGAAAATTAAAAACGTACTAGCTCTCATTGCAGTCTGTTTTACCTAACCCCTTATGTAAGTTGAAGAGAGGGGCCACGTATTTTGCTGAGTAGAGACAGCAGGCTGAATTAGGACCCCAGAGACGGTTACATGGATTGCTTGTTGAGGATTGTACCAAGCCCTTTCCTGCCCCATCATGATCAAGTAACATTCTTGTGGCAACCACAATAATTCCCTGCAGGGGGCAGGGATATTAAGAAAGTATGTTTAGAGTCTCTTAATGTAATTTAGCAGCAGGAAACTAGGAAGGAGTGCCAGAACCATGTGAATAGCCAGTTCTTTGTGCGGCACTTGCAAATGCTCCACCTAGGCCATAACAGGGCAATTGCTGCTTTGTTTTAATTTATTGCTAAGAAGTGTTTGTCTACAACTATGTTCCACACCTGATTTAAGGCTTTTCATTTACATGTGACTTGCATAATAGTAAATTTACAGTTTAAGTGTGGTTAATGAAAATTAGTATTTAATTCACTGGAAACTCTTGTTGGACTTTCCAATTATTTGCATATTTAAGCTCTGTAACAATTCCAAGCCAACAATGTTTCTGTCTTGAGGCCAAGTAAGTCTGCTAGGTGACAGTATTGTCAACACTTCTTAGCGCTGAACGTAGTACATAACAGGTTTTTGCACCTGAACACTGTGGAAGTGTCCTTGTTATAATTCTGTGGTAAACTAGCCATAAAAATATTTCATTGTGATAAACATTCACTTAGACCAAGTCAGCAAGCAGGAAACTCTAATAACTACTTAAGCGTAGTGAAGAGATGGTATCTATATTGAAGAGCTTGTGTTAAGGGAATGATTTAGGCCGGGGATATCCAAAGGCACAGAGAGCAAATGTGACTTGTCTCAGGTCATGCCACATTTCAATGGCTGGTTCACTCCTTAGTGATAGTAATGCAGCCATTTAATCATGCTGTTTCCGCTCTCTATTGTATTATATTCATATTATATTCATGGTTACATGATTATAATAACAATATTAAGTTACAGAAGATTAATGAAGTAGTTAGGTAGCAAGTACCAAATGACCGCATAGTTAAAAAAAAACAAAACCAAAACAACAACAAAACCCACAATCCTCACTTGTGTCCTTAAAAAACAGTCACAAATATCAAGATAAATTTAGCCCTCTGTTGCCCTCAAAGAAAAGACATCAGGGATGAATTTGGCCCCATTTTATTCAATTTGTCCTCAATTTGCTAAGCTCATTAATTTTCTCTTGTTTTACTCTCTGTTAACTGAGAAACAGCAGCCCCTTTGCAACAGGCATTAGAAGCAGGAAATCTCAGGGTGTGTTTCTAATTGCCAGACTTTCTTTCCCTCTTTCTGCTGTTCCTGTTCTTAAGGAAGCATGAGGGGGTGGTGTGAGCATGAGATGCCACTAGGGAAACAGAAGAGTATCAAGGTCAGGGTGAAAACCACACAAGAAGCAGGAAGAGATGTTTGCAGTTAGGTTCATGACATTTGTATTTTTTTCTGATTGTCCAGGAGAGTGAGGAAGGGGGGTAGAGAAGTAGAGATAGGAAGTTAACGTTAGAGCAGATGTGTGCATAACTCCTGCTAGAAAACATCAGAGAGTTATGAAGGTTGCATTGAGCTGCTAAAAATTGTAGGATTCTTACTGCTGAACATCTGGGAAAATCAGAGGTGCATCTGGTCTTTGTTCCCAGGCAGCTGAGGTATTTCCAACAGGTAAAGGTCAAAGCTTGGGTTTCAAAAGGAGAACTGAACCATAGAAAAGACTTGAAACATGCTTGGTTATTCAAAAAAAACATTCAAAATATTTTAAAAACAAAACAATAGCATTCTTAATCGGTAAAACTGAAGTCCTTTCCAAATATAGTCATTTAAGATGTTCATAAAAACATCTGGCCTTAGTAAGAGTCTTCAAATTCTCATTAAGATAGTTGCATTCTTCTTCAGTTTTCTCTTTCTGACTTGGATGTAGTAACGTAGATGTCCTGCTCCACAAATACACAAATGGAAAACTGCGACCAGGTCAGAGTGTCAGTTAATTTTGTCTGGGCTCACTGAGGTCTCAGACATTTCAGTTTAGGAACATTCCTGAAGAAGATAGAATCTTTCTTTCCAGTGCCTTGGGGAACAGTGTTAGTGCATCACCACAAAATCTGTTACAATTCAAGCAGAATCTTTGCCCTATTCCATAACGTATGGAACTCCATAGCATTTTTTAATACTCTTGTCTTGAGAGAAGACTGTAAAACTCAGTGTCTCTGAGGGAGTGGGTGATGGATCACTGCAATCGAAAGATGCTTGGTAGAATGAATACTCTAAAACCTCTGATGATTTTCTACAGGGTTGGACAGAATGACAAGTCTTCTTGAGTGGTGCACCAGTTAGTAAAAGTTGGTACACTAGGTGTATAGGTGATCTTCTCCACCTCCATGTAACTGTCACCTGCATTATACTCTGAGCCATGCTTCCTGTTTCAGTAAAAAAATGCTAAGAAGCTAAAAAGCAGTCTTCAGCCAAGTGTAAAACTAACTCTTGAAATTGTAGTGACTTAATTTTTCCAACCACAATTAGCAGAAAAAGAGTGTGTAAAATGTTGAGTGGAAAAAATAGTTAAAATATTGGTGTTCTGACTGTGAGTAGCTGTTCACCTACCAGCTTATTCTGTGTGCAGTCAAGATACTGCAGAACTTAAATGGCTTTTCAGACTCTCTGTATGATATGATCTGGTTTTTCACACATAGAAAAGTTTAGAGTTTAGAGGTCTGTTTCCAAGACTTTGTACCTTGTGGCATCCAAGATGATGACTCTTTGTGCCAGGGACCTCACAATAGTCATCTATTGATAGACAGAAGAAACTGAGTTCTTGGGGATTCCAGATTATGTCTGGATGGGACCCTGTCACCATCTCTGGGGAGTCAGGCAATTAGACCTGGCGTTATTTGCCTTTCTCCTACGTGACATTGGAAGCATATTTGTGAAAATCAGTTCAGTTGCATGTATACCAGTAATAAGGTATTATTGTCTCTACTGGATGATTAGAACACATGCGAATATCACTAAATGTGCGTGCAATGAATGGTTATCAGGACTAATCGAAGTTTGGTTTGATTGGATGCTGAAAACAGGAAAAATTGTTTTATCAACTGGAAATAAAATAAAATGGAAAAAATAGTTTTATTTTTGGTAAGCATTCATGAGGGCAATGATTCTGTTTGAGCTATTGCATGGTGCTGAGCTTACTGGGGAGAGCTACTATCAGGACACCTTTTGTAAACCAAGCAGGTGATGTCCAGGTGTTTTTTTGTTGACATCAGAGAAGCCAGCAGCCTAGCTGATGGATTTCTGAATTCCCCATTCTGCCATCAAAGCAATAATTGCTGCATCTGGACTTGCAGAACAAATTATGAAGCACTCCCCAAACTAGGAGTTCACCTGAATTCTGAGCTTTACCAGCTCTGAAGATCAAAATGTGATCTGCAAGCAGAGAGGAGTGAATCAGCAATTGTAGTGCATTGTCATATTAGATACTCACTTAGAGAAGGGCCAACATTAAAACAATTGCAGGAGGAACTGTCTTACTCTATGAGAGCCTTGCTTGATATCTACAGATATCGCTGATCTAGATTGGTTCCTTTGCAAGTTTATTCCTTGAGCATTTTCCAGCTCCCAACAATGTTCTTTGTTTATGCAGCTGGCTTAGTGCTTCCAGTTGCTGTACACCTTTGAATGTTTCAAATTTTTTTTGCAGTGCACAATACAAATAAAGTCATGAAATATCAGAATTTATCTCAAAATAGGATTTTTGTCACCTCATTAGAAGTCCATTTTCATGCTTCCTGTTCTAAACTGCTGCCTTCACTTGCATTCAGAAATCCCATCAACGTTCATATAGATTCGGGGAAAAATATGTCTGCTGAAAAATTAAGTGCTGTAATTATCAGTTGAGAGGGGCTTAATTCATATTTAATGATAAAGGATCAGGATCTGTACACAAAGAGGTTAGCTATGAGCACCTGCATAGACCTGATAAGTCCTGAACCAAAGACAGAAGGATGGGGATAGACCTGGTTGTTTCTTTTGACTCTAGCCTGAAAATGATCATATTCTTGAGAATCAGAGGAAGAAATGATAACTTCTAGAAATCTCTGTTAACAGTAAATGGAACATATTCAAGTACTCAAGAGCCATGTCTACAGTTGGAAAACTTTCACACGTTGCCATTTTTGCTAATGGTGCCTGAGCCCAGCAAAGCTAGCAATAAAAAGGGTCCCCATAGGCTTCGTCTACAAGTAAACGGTGCCAGGATGCATTCCTCAGCACTGGAACTCAGTTCTCTGGGCTATTAGATTGTTGGAAAAGTTCTGGCACAGTTTCACTTCCATTACCTGGAAATGTCCTACACAATTCATGGGCATGGTTCAGGAGTTAGCAGTATGCAATAAACAGGATGTGGCCAACCTGTTACAGGGTAAGTGAAACTAACAGCATGGAAGAGGACTGTTCCATGCTAGTTGACAGTAGTACCAAAAAACATGCTCGGGTACATATTAGCCCTCTTAGACAAGGCACATGCTGGCTGAAATCAATCTCAATGGCAGCAAATCATAGCTTGTTTAGCTGAATGCTTCTGGGGAAATTAATTGTGCTTATAGTTCTAGAGGCCAGGCTGGCAAAGCACCATTAAAAAAGAGGGCCGTGATCTGGGTCATTGTGAGGTCCCCACCAGCAACTTTCACTGGTTTGCCACCTGACCTTGCCTATGTCCTTCAGGGCCTGTAAGGTAATTTTCTTGTGATGATAACACTGCTGAGATATTCTGGATTCCCATTCCTAAAGATGAAAAGTTCTTGTTTACCCACAGAGCACTTACAGTATAGGAAATGCCAGTGTTTTCTCTACAGAGCTTTGCCAGCATGACTCAGTCTTAAACTGGAGTGACTGCTTCTACAGTAATAAAGACTAATTTAGTTTCTATGACTAATTCACTGGCAGGCATCTTGATGGAGAGCTATCAGCTATGCTACCTAAAATGATGATGTTTTTTCAGACAGTTGGAAACTCAGCATCCGGTGCAGAAGTTCATCTAAGATAAGGCCACCTACAGCCGGAACCTGATCCTGGCTTGTGAGCACCCTTAGTTAGGACTGAACTCTGTTCCATTGCCAGTATTGTAAGTCATCACGTCACTCAGAGTGTTGGAATTTGACATAAAATGAAAGTCCATAGCATCCTTTCTGGCACTGTAACAAATCATTAGATCAAGTGGGAGAAAAGAGATAACACCCTATCTTCTCCTATACCCAATATCACAAAGCAGGTACTTTGGAGGTTGCTCACTTAACCTCTGTCTGCCATCAGAGGCTTTGCACTGTGGAGGACACAGCAATGTCATCAGCTGTTGCCACAGAGAGGAGGCAGTGTGTAGGGGGGAAAGGAATTAGAAGTTTTGACTTTCTAAATGTACAGTTAGAAATGTAGCAATGTGTGAGCATGGGATTCATTGAAGAAGAGAGAGGGTGTTGGTCAGCTGTTAACAGCTCAAGGCCAAGAAAAGCCTTGCTGCCCTGGTGGGATTCCCCTGGAATGGCAAAACTGGAAGATAAGCAAAGTGCCAGCTGGGAAGCAAAAGAAGGGACAAAGATTCCAGTATGGAGGAGACAGGCAGCAAGTGAGCTTTCTGGGGAGGATAAAACAGCACAGGGATTGTGTTGAAAGACCCCCCTGATTCAAAGTAGGATGGAAGGGCGATTGGTGGACGTAGATGAACAAAGAGAGGACAGGGAATGGTGACTAATCAAATAACTAGAAATTGCTTGAATGACCCATATGGTAGAGACCAGTATTGACATGCCTTACACTCTCTAGAGTAGTTGTCAGTAGCACCAGATAGAAAATGAGGCTAAATGAACTGTTAGCTTCAGTCTAGTGACAAATGCTCAGACTCCAGACCGCCTGAAACTTGCTCTGGCAAAGGGCACTGATTGGCTCCCAGGCTGCTGCTGTCAGTAAGGAGGCCAAGGACCGAACGCTCCTTTCCCTCTTGGGGTGGTCTCGCTGGTCTGAGCGAGCTGTGTGTGTGGCAGAGACCCTCTCCCTGCCACTGCTTGTCTTGTACCTATTCTGCAGACAGAAGGCCTCTGTCTGCAGACTTGTTAGACTGGCATCTTCTATCAACAGTAGATTCACTAAAAGAAACATGTAGGAAGGGAGAGTTTATTTTGCCGATGCTCTTTATTTTAATCATACAAAGAAAATGACAATTTTTATATAGAAGCCATTAGGGATGCAAGAGGCGTCGGTTCCCAGCTCTGGGGTTCTTTCTTTTAACCAGACTGTGGCAATGCAAATACAGCCCATCATGATATTTATATCTTTAATTCTTGCATTCACCACATTACTAACACACTGATGGGCCCCTTGTTCTTCATTTGTCTATTTCCTTAAACTTTCTGCCTCCTTTTTTATTATTATTATTTTTTCTGTCATGTGTGCAGTTCTTGAAGGTCAATCAGACGTCACGGATAGAGCCATTCTGTTCAGGGGCTTGCAAGCAGCTTGTTTATGAATGAAGAAGTCTTTGTGAACTTCCAGGGACCTGCTGAGCTTTTTTATAAAACTACCAGTGGGACAAGGAGCTTGGGAAAGTAAAGGCCTCTTACGGAAACAGAAACGGAGGCACCCTGCCAAAAAACCTGGGCTGACATTCTAGTTTGTCAGAATTATGTCCAAGTAACAAGTTTCTAGAAAACAGATCAGGTATCTACATATCTAGGGCTCGAACCTACCATATGTGAGCACAGGGCTGTATGTATGCTAGAAGACTGCCACAGCAAGTGGTTAAGTAAAGATTTCGCCATAAAGGTGTCATAAAATGTACAGATCGGGAAGACCAGAGCTTTGTGAAACAGAAGACAGAAGGATAAACACAGCTTACCGAAAAAAACATTAAGGGACTGTGCCTGCATTGCAGGCAATAGCAGCTGCATATTGATCTAATACTGATTGTCACAACTTTTTTACCAATTTTTTCCTATCTTAAAATCAGTGCTTCATGCAACTGAAAAGACACTCTTTTGTTAGAGGCATGCACAAACACTTCTAAAAAAAATGAAAAATGTAGAAATCACAGAGTACATCCAGGTAAAGACGAACAAAGAATTTTGACTCCAGTTCAGTATCTAGGTAATGCAGATGATTTTGAGGTGAATATTTTCTTCATCCTGATATCCTGAATATCCTGTGGAGTTATTAAACACTTCAATAGCTTTTATATATACATTTAGTAAGTTCAATGGAATTCTACACAGATTTTGGTAGTTTTGATGAGATCTTTTCAGCTGCTATCATCTCTATAGAACGTCAGAATTTTGAAAACATCCAAGAGGCTGAAAGTTTAGTTTGAGAAATGACCAGAGAGCTTTGGCTAGGTAAAGATTAGTGTCAGGCAGGTGAAGACTGAGGGAGGGAACAGAAGTTAAGGAATTGTAAAACTGGTTACTCCATGCATTCTTAATTTTTTACTGTGTTCTTTCTGTTGCAAAATTAGCAGCATCCCGATTGCCATTGTTGGGATGATACCAGTAGGGAACAGAGAAATCTAAAGGAAGGGCCTCGGCTCATTCACATTTCTACATCTTTGTTTTGTTTAACTGGGCGTTGCATTGTTAAGAGTTTCCTAGGGGAGCAACTTAATAACAGATATGATACGGCCTGCTCTGTAATAACCCTTGGAATATTACTACTGCTTTTGTAAAAGCAAAGTATGCAACCAATTCTTACATGTTTTCGGCATCAGTAGAACAATTAGAAACAATCTGTTTGAATCTCTTGGATTCCCTTTGAATCTCTTAGATTCTGTGGGCCTCTTATGTGTGCAGCATTCCCACTGCATTTAGCTGGAGAAAGAGTAGAGGAACTAGCAGAATCTTTTAACCGACCTAAATTTCCTTTACTCTTACCTAAAATGTAGTTGCCAACACAGCGGACGCCAGCTGAATGTTGTTTTCTGGAACTTTCATTGTTGTGCTGATTGTTCCAGTTCCTTCAGGGAAATGCTGATATCCTTCATGAAAGCAGATTTAGGAGCACTCAGCAAAGTGACACAGAGACAGGCCAGCAGAGGACTAAGCCAGGCCTCAGTGTTCTTCTCTGACAGTTGGCTGTGCAGCCAGCGCCTAGGTACTACATGTAGTCTTTCTCTGAACGTCTTTGGGGTTTTTTTAAACAATTGTAACAAGGACAAAACCTGAAGAAAACAAATCAGTAGTCCTCAAAGCTTCATCACACCAAATAGCCAGTGCATTTTGAGAATGTTTACTGACATCAAAGAAATAGTGAGTTATGGAAATCTTTGCTTACAGGTACTTCTTTCCAATTTATCACTTCAAGAGTGAGATTTTCTCTGACTTACTTTCCAACTCCTACCTTCCCATCTCTGCATCATCACCATCATCATCATCATCATCATCATCATCATCATCATCATCATCATCATCATTCCTTTTCTCCTTCTTGCTCCTGATCACCTTGCCCATATGCCCTTGTCTCCTGGGGTATTTCTAGTTCCATGCAGTCATGCTTTTCTCTTCTTGTATTTACATTTGAGTCAGGCTCCTTTCACATGTAGGTGTGGCACTTCAGGGACATGGTTTAATGGTGGACTTTGCAGTATTAGGTTTACGATTGGGCTCACTAATCTTAAAGGTCCTTTCCAACCTAAATGGTTTTATAATTCTATAATTCTATTATTCTTTGTCCTGTGACACCTAAGCACAATTAAGCCCTGTAGATAAAAGAGGAACATTTCCCTTAACCTCAGATTTGATGTTTTAGCCAGCAGACTGAAACAGCAATTTTTGGGAAAACCCTGATCAGCCCCTTAATCCCTCATTTGAAGTATACTCACTGTAGAAACTAACTTAATTGGTAGAATTTAATTTAATTGTGGGCAAACATTCATTTTTGCCCCCAATGACTTAGGGTTTGGGCAACTTTGAGTTGTTTGTAGCGGGGAAGACAAAAAGCTCGTCTCTGACATAAGAGAAACTCATTTCAATTTCAAATTTCTTTTTCAGCAGAACCTTCTGAAAAAAAGTTACGAGAATATATTTAACACACACAAAACAACATCTCCCTCCTAATTTAATTGTTGGAAACAGCTAACCTTTTTCAGCACAAAGTGCAAAATAAAATAATAGCAATTCTCTGGCAAACATTTAGCATATGAAATTTCAGTTCTAACAGCTAATTCTGGCAAAGTCTTGTAAGTATCCTAAAAAATGTAAGGCATTGATATGCCTAATGGCTGTAAGATGAATATTGGTCACCTTGTACAGCTTAGGGTGAAGAATCACTTTCAAATATGGTCTTTATTTTGATATTTCAGAATACTATTCAGAAATGCAAATTAAATCTTCCATGCTCCAGCTGTACTTGGTGTGGGTGTGGTTTTTTCTCTATGTATCTATCCTCTATTATATCCAAAATTTAGAGATGAGCTATTTCCTCAGCTGGGATTGCAGGCCTCGCAAAAGTTGGAGATAAGAAACCCACTAATGAGGGTGAGAGCAAAGATTAGAGTGACTGAAGAGTTCCTGAGCTGGACTTCAAGAAGATCGATGGCTGTTTTCTTGAGAGGAGACAGCTGTACAACTGAGTAACAGAACCAAAAAGGAAGTTTTCTTCTGTATAGGTGTTAGGATGGAAGAAAGAAGGCTGACTATTATATTTTTGTCTGCATTGGAATCCCCCAAATTGACAAACCTAGAATGTTCTTGGAGAGAAGATTAACACTGCAAAGGCCATTGAGTGCTATTCCCAAGAAGGAAGAAAGTCGGTTGGAAATCAGCTCAGAGGATCAAATCACCATGTGAATCACTTTGTGGGTTTTGACTGACAAAGGAAAACTGAAGCCAAATTACAGGGACTCCTGCAAACTTACCTTAGAGGGCCAGGGGACAAAATCCCGATCTATACAGCTAATGTGCTAAGTGGAAACGCTCATCCTCTTTGCATAAATGAAGTTTCACTGACACCCCTTTAGCAACTCCAGTTGGCCTTAAAGTGAGGCCTGAACTGTGGAGTGACAATTTAGTATTCTGCGCCCCATCTGCTACCAAAGCTTCCCCCTGCTGCAAAGGTCCAGCCTGATGACTGCTACTAAGAATTCCTTCTGCACAGAAACTTGCCTTATAAGGATTCAATAAAGAGAATGGATTTTTATTTATGCCAAAATCTGTTTTGCTATTTGGAAGCTATTTGAAAATGTTACGGTCACTAATTGATTCAATATTTTTTGACAAAACATCGGCATGGTTGAGGTCTTGCTGTTCTTCATAGACAAAGTCAGCAGCACAGTTTGTTTTCATTCTTTACAAAGGCTTTGCAGCACATGTGATACGAACCCCTCCTTCCTTCACTTATCTCCTATGAGCTTAGAGTACAGATGGCAGATTTTTCTTAGGCATGTGCATAGATTCAGAAGAGTGGGCTCTAATAATCACGCAAGCCTCTCCTTCCTCCCACTTCTGTCAGCTCCCACCCGGATCCTGGCTTTAAAACTCCTTGACTGGTGAGCTGCCCAGTGCACTGCAATTGTCTCCATGTCTTGTAAGGCGCAAAAGGATGTTCAGCCCATCTTGCAGCAGCCAGAGCAGGATGTACTCCTGCCAGCTATACTGCAACTAAAAGTCTTCAGTACTGTAGCTAGGAGACCTGGGCTTTCCCTAGCTACGGACACCAGTTTCCTGGAAGTTTTAGGGCCACCCAGCTAGAGTAGCTGGTGGCAGTAGCAGTAATAAGGCTAGAGCAGTTCCTGTTACAGTAGGGTGAGCACAGAAGGGAGGCAGTGAGCCTCTACAAAAGTCTATATTGCGGTAGCCACAGTAAACACCCCTGCCTATGATTAAGATACTGGTCACCAAGCAATCACTGAATATCCCTTCGATGTAGGCTGCAGAATAGCAATCTAGACCTGAGGGCTGTGGGTCAGAATCAAAGGAGACTCTTAAGTGATGTCCTTCTACAGAAAATGCCAGAGGTGATGCAGATGGCATCCTGATGCTGAGGGGAGGAAGGAGTCTGCTGGGACTTTGCAGAGGGCTTGGCAGAGGAAAGAACACAGCAGATTTCACAAGCTAGATTTTTCCCAGTTCCAACTCAGAAACAGGTATTCTTTAAATCCACAAATAAAACTGTTCCACACTTGAGAAATATCAAGATTCCATCAGAATGGTCCTGCTCAATGTATGTTGTCCAGCTCACCCGTCTCACCTTGGTGTCTCGGTCTGTATGTTGCTTCCCCTCTTCTTCCTTGCTTTGCTTATTACACTCTCTAAGTACTTCTCACCACCACTATTTGTCTCCCTGCTGCTCCTAGAAATCTATCTTTAATTATTTGTTCAGAGTTCTTCGTACTTTAATGCCTGAACTCAGGACTGAAACGTGATTAATTTTTGTTCACATGAATACTTTTTGTTCTGATGGACGATCCACACACAACAAACCAGACAAGGAGTTTCTACAAACTCAAGCACAGCTACCAAAGGCCAACTAGGTTTACCTGTAAAGATCTCAGACTTGTAAACTTCAAGAGGCAATGAGCAACCAAAGGCCTGGCAAAAGTTTAGGGAAGAAGTTAGTGAAAATATATTGGACACTTCTTTGAAAGCAGGGATCAAAAGGCACCACAGTAAAAATTACATAGCAGATGATTGATCTGAAGAACTCATTGGCACAGATGTCACGGAGACTAAAAGTTTACTAGGTTTTCAGAAACAGTTAGATGAATGTGAACATCCAGGGCAAATTACGAGGAATATAATATTCTTGTGCTTTGTAGAATAAGCCAACTGTAATAGAGAGTTCTCTTCAATTTACAATTGCCTTTTGCTGTTAACGCAAAGCTGGTTACTTTCTGCTCTGATCATTCCTTTCCTGCATTCTTTCTTTTTGGCATACAGTACTTCAAGCAAGACCTGAAATTCTGTGTGATTTCCATGTAGCCCTAGATGAGGCTTTAAGACAACTCTGACCTCTTGAGTAATGAACCTATATCATTAATCTTGTCTGGAGAGTCCCATATCAAGACCAGAATTTATATTGTGTATAATATATTTTTTTCCCAGCATTGTGAAATGTTTCATTAATTTTTATATTAAATCAGTGTTTCAGAGAGCTCCTCAGTATAAGCACTTGATATTCTCACAGTGGTAATTGAAAGCACAGTAACTTTAACTTTTGCTCTTAAAAAAAAAAAAAGACCAGAAAATTTCCAGAATGTCAATCTTATTCCAATAGGAGAATTTATTGAGTGGATCATTCCATCCTGCAGTTTTGTGCCCTCTACTTTTGCAAAATTTACGTGAATTTAAAAAAAATCTTTCTTTGAAAGTCTGATCACATGTGAAAACTGTCATCAAGATTATTCTTGAGGAAATTGGTGGCCTGTGGGGAGGCAGAATGAAAACCAGGTCTTATTTCTTAAAGTTTTTACCTGTGTAGGTCTTGATGACTTCAAACATGGCATACTTATTCTGCCCCTTGGTTGCAACAATAACATAGATTGCACCTTCCTCTCCTAAAAAGGTGTGATTGAACAGCTGCTCTTACGGGACCACTGTGACCTAGCAGTGCAAGAACACACCTGCTGAGCTACAAATAAGATACTGACCTTCACAAAAGCCATTTAGAAATGCAAACAGACTCGGAATAGTTTCCACCCTGACTCTTCAATGAAAGCACAAAAACCCTGATCTATTTGAATGGAACATATAGAACTCTTGCCCTTTCATTCCAAATTTCCATCTCTGGATGAGTCAGAGGTCCCATTATCCTAGGTGTCCTCTGACTTTTCCGTACCATCATATCACTCTGGCTGAGGTGATCTAGAAGCACAGATGGTGCTGCTAGCTTGGCTACAGAAACAAGAGTGAATTAAAACATTCTGTCATACTGATACACAATTATACACTGTATTAAACTTTGCAGGTGACAATACAATTATGTCTCACTGGATATCTGAAACAAAGCCAAGGATATGCATGCTTTTTTCTGAGAAATTCTCAAAAGCAAAGGTCTTATTTCTGTAGCAGTAATATTCTTGAGAGGCAGTGGGATTCTAACATGTGGGATAAGGCATGATGGGTAAAACAAACTGTCCGAAAATGTTGGAAGTGAGCATCTGCTATACCTGAAGTGAATAGGAAGGTCTCTTTGTAGCTCCTATTTAGCACTTCTTAGGCAATTACAACTGTTATTGAGTTGTCATTAAGTTAATGGGAGCTTTGCTTAGTTTGAAAAGAGCACAGAATTTGGCCTGTGAAAAACCCTGGGCTTGGTCCTATTCTTTGGATGACCACTTAAATAAAATGCTTTTCATCTATAACATGTTGGGACTACACAACTTTGGAGCTCTGTTGTTGCATTTTGCTTGGGTTTTGTTCTTAAATTTTCTTTTTTTGTTGTTCTTAATTTCTTAAATCAAGAATTGGTCCAGGCATTTGCATGGTGTATGGTTAAAACTTACAGGATTCAGATGGCTATCAAGAGAAACAGGTGAAGGCAACATCAAGAAATCATTCTTAATTTTCCAACACCCAAAATCAGAGCCCCTAGTTGGATGAAAAGTTCCCTTCTTATTGCCTACAAGTAGTTTCTGTAATTGGCAAAATTGCCTGTTATTGTTTGAGGGTGTTTGGATCTCCTGCGGTAGGTTTTATATGTTTGAGAATTGACTGGAAAGAAAAGCAGTGGCTTTCCCAAGTCACTGTTTCATTCACATAGACCGAGCTGTAGGTATGAGATTAACAGGGTCTGACATGAATGGAGCTCCTTCTCTCTCAGACCTATTGGAAAACAAAACACATACCGGCATACATTTGAGCAACTGTGAGTTGACTTTGGAGAGCACTGGTATTTTTACACGATAACAGTCCATTGGATTCCCTCATAAGTCTTTCAGTTCTTCATTACATAAGGACTTTTCCTGAACTGCAGGGCAGAGAGCAGCATGTATGTAATCCCTGTTTCACACTAATGCATCACGTGTGCTTTGGATTTCAAACATCAATATTTGTAGGAACATACAGTAGGGCTTTTTCTATGAGCAGGGATTAGATTCTCACACTTACCACCCTTCACGGACTCTCCATAATTCACTAAGCATGGGCTTTGCTTTTCTTTATTTAATTTTTTTTACTTTAAAATTGGCCCTTTATATTTAAGTACTGTAGAACCCTCCAGTAACAATCCAGAGAACTACAACATGACATTTACAAGAAGAGGCTTTCTTATAGGTTAACATTGCTGTACAGTCTTTATTGCTCTCCTAAGATAATTGTTTTAATTGATCCTATTGGCAAGGTTTTCATCAGGTGTAAATCAGCACATCTGCACCAATGTCAATGTTAACATTGCTTTACAGCAGCCAAAGGATTAGTCTAATCTGATTCCTGTCATACCTGTAGACAGAGAAATGTATAACAATAGTTTTAGGAATGCCCCTTTATTAACTGGTTAATTTGTCTGGAATAGTTTCTGTGGACTGATCCTGTAACTTTATAGAGGGAAGTAATAAACAACCACTGGTCTTGTTGATTATAGGAGGTCAAGGCGCAGAAAGAATTCCCAGGCTTGCGCACCCCAAAGAAAGGTGGTGTAATCCCTAAATGTAAGTAACAAGTGCCTTTGGTGGAATCCAGAATTTAGGATTAAGTGCCAAGGTTCCTGGTACCTGTTGGGCCAAGGCAGGTGTCTCAGAATGGGAATCAAAGCAACCAGTGCTGCGAGCAGGAAGTCATGTAGAGTAACCAGTTGGAAGTGTTGAGCACGGAGCCCTCTCTGAAACAGAGGTTTGTTTTCTAGACAGCACACAGGTTCTTCCATCCATTCAGGATTCAGTGTCATGAATCATCTCCTGAATATAGGTACCTACAAGTCTTTTTCCAGAGCACTGAGCGAGGCTCATTGTTTTCTTTTAAAACAGAACTGCAAGCAAAGCAGTGCCTTTTATGTAAGAACAGAGTAGCTAGTAATTTCACACAGAAAGGAGGAAAGCTGAGTTCTGTGCCTCTCCACACCCTGCTGAAATCTGAGGGGGTTCAGCATATCAGTTAATAATGAGGCTACATACTAGTGTGAGGGGGAGTCACTTTTGACCCCTGCAGAAGCTTTCCCATTGCATTCAGACTTCACCAAACATCTAAATGTGATCAATTAAGCTATAAAAGGACTATATTCTCCTTTGGGTAACACCATGGCAAAACTAATCATATTAGTACAATTGCACAGCAGATGTTGGCCTTGTATGTCTCAATTATTTCACCTGCTTGGGTTGCAGGCTTCAAAGATCTCAACAGAAGAAAGTGTCCTGTTTCTAAATATGCTGTTTGCATTTATCCACAATTAATCTCTAGAGAAATAATGAAAACCTAGAAAGTAGCATTCTCAGAGAGAATTGCACTCATTTTCTTTTGCATGCTCACAATGAAATACTTGTGAGTGCTCATAACAGCAGACAGCTTCTGTTAGCTGCCTTTCGCCTGCTGAGTTAAACAGAAAGAAAAATGTTAATGGTCAGAGCTTGTCAGCAGTACGTTGCCATTCACGTTTAGTCACACTTCACTATTGTGTTGTGTAGTTGTTAGGATACAGATATTTCTAGGGTCAAAAGGGAGTGGATTCATTGCTTTGGAAATTTAATAAAGTTTCAGCTCATGCAAGCCCTGTAATACCCACAAAAATCAGTTCACTGACTTCTAAGAAGGTGATTCTATGGGCAATGTGAGAAATCCTTGTAATTTCTGAATTATCTGCATGTAACATTTTCTACCACTTTTATAAATGCATATTTCCACTATAGCATAAGTAAGAATACGCTCTATTTTGCTAATTTTGTTCATCAAGATATCTCAAATTGCTTCAGAAATACTGGTAAATATGAAGAAAACGATGCAAATGGACCTGAAAGCAGATAAAGCTCAGTCATAGGATTCAACAGATCTGAGTTTAATTCCATTCTTTCAGTGACAATTGATAATTCACTTGGTCTTCCTGTGCCTGGATGTAAAATGAAGTGACTACTGCTTTCCTCTGTGCATCTTGTGTATTTTCACTGCAGGATCTTGGAAGCAGAGACAATCTATTGTTATTTCTTCAGAAGATAACTTGATGGGACTGTGTGCATTATCTGATTTTTTATTTGTTATGTGGAGGATATGGTGATCACTCAGAACCAAGCGAATACCATTCTGTAAGTCTAACTCACAATCTTACACTCTTTAGGTGAGGACAAAATTTGTTTTCCTTTATAAATCCAGTTTTTACTGGCATCTCTGCTAAAGCACTTTCCTTCTTACTCTGTTGCGTTTCAAATTTGGCATGAGTGGGCTGTAGGCAGTTGATAATTTGACCAAATTTGAAGTTATTTGAACAAGCTGTTTCAAAGTTGCAGAACTTGGTGAGGGGGAGAGAAAGGTATTTTATGAAATTTCTTCAGTGTTTTTCCCCCCCTTTGCCCTGGCCTACCAATCAAACAGAATGAGCTAGAGATGTTAAAGTGCTGTGTAAAATCTGGTAGGCTGTACTACATGGACCCTAATAGGCCGTTGAACCAAATAGAGTCCTCAGGCTATTGAAAAGCATGTTTGGAAAGTGATTGAGTTAGGAATTTTGGAATAGCATGCCAGAATCCAGCATATTGCCGGGGGGGCAACCTATTCTGGTGTTTCCTTGTAAGTTCATTAGGCAGCTGGTTCAGCACAGTCAGGGGCGTAGCAGCGAGTATACGATGACAGGAATGGTGAGGATGACCTTTCTAAGGCACGCAGAGGTTCAACAAGCAAAAGGGATCTTTACTTAAGTACATTTTTCCATTCCTTACTAGAAAATACATGTAGTGTTGTCAAATCCCGAAATCAGAAATCACACCCCTAAAAAATCAGGAAATTGGCTTTTCATGACAACCAAAAGGACTATAGGGCTTTTGAGCACAAGAAGTTTAGAGCTTATTTGCTTCAGATTTTGGACTTCTGAAAGTAACATTTCTTCCTTCTGCAAGAGGAAGAAACAAACACTCAGACTTGTAAGTCGTGTGATACATGTGCTTTTGCTGTTCTTGTTTTATGGCCTGATATGAGATGCAGCGATCAATGACATTCACCTGAAATTGCAGTGTGCTTTTAAAGGCACCTCATGTTATTACCACTGCTACTTTGAAATAAAAATGGCTTTTGAAGTCTAAATTGCTCCTGATGTTAGGCAGGTATGCGATGGAGGAAGCCATCTCCCAGTTTTCTCTTGTCATGAGAGGTAGAGGTAAGGTGTGCATTAGCATGGTGTAAGAGCCTAGCTCCAGTGTGGGTTCTGTGTGCTCTTATAAAGGAAGAAAAAGAGATGGAGACTGGATTTTAGAATCAAGCTTTTATATGCAGAAAGGCATTATGAATGCAAATATTAAAAAGATGCTGTTTGTATAAGCCTTTGCCCTACAGTGACTGGCACTAAGGGAAAGGTAAAATGTAGCTTTTCCTATATCAGAGTAACTAGTGTCTTAAATCATAATTTTCCCAGTGTATCTGAATCAAAAGCATTTCAATATGTGGGAAATAACTTTATTATCAGCAACAGCTGGTTATTATTGAATAGTTCTTTGAACTTCAGGAATACATTAAGTTGTAGGGGGTGAGATACTCTAATTAGTTGTCCAGTTTTGAAATTTACCCATCAAATGAAGAGTCAATGAGCTGGTACTCCATTGAGCTGCATTAATCTTAACTATAAGCCTAACAAAAGCCCATTTAATAAAGAGTGTGTGAGAAGAGAAGCAGGGTGCCTCCATCTCCAGCCTACCGTGTACAAAGCCTCTGCACAGCACTCAGTTTAGTGAGCTGCTTGGCACTTCAGGCAGGTTTACCATGGCCATCGCGCTCCCTGGCCTCTGTTCTGCACCTCCTGCCCAGAACCCATTTCATAAGCCATATGAAAGGGGCTTAAGTTTTCCTGTCAACCTAAGGGTGAGTGTGCCAGTGTGGGAATGATAAGATTCCTCTCCGTTGTTTCTGGGGGAGATGTGGATCCAGTAATTTAGTGAAGAATGACCTAGACAGAAACAGTGCATTTGATTTTTAGAAAGAAACATAAAAGAGACATTTTTCTTGAGAACACATGCAGTTGAAAGAGTTGTTTTAAACTTTCTGTTTTAATGCTCTGCTTGCTGCCAGAATACAGTCACAGGAATGGCAAGTAGGATACTCCTGTTTATAAACCTAATGAAACCTTCATTGAAATATCTGGGGCTGATCAGCAACTAAGAATTCCATTTTTTAAAAATAGGTAAGATATTTCAAATTCTGTTTTTGTGGTACATTGCCATGCAAATGAAACATTCCAAAATAGCCTATCAAAAAATCTTACTAAGGACTTGTGAGACCCGAGTTCACATCCTTGATGAGTTTGTCCTAGAGGAGAAACTTCAGTGTCATATTTCTTTACACATGTGACTGCCCCATTACAGACTGTTGCCTGTGCTAAAGGCTGCTTTTGCAGTTTGATCAGAAATTCCGTTCTGGACCTGAACTTCCTGCTTCAAGTTGCACCTCAACCACTGCACTGCGTGAAGGTGAACCAGTAACTCCCAGCAAAACATTTTTAGCTGAAAAAAATATAAATGTATTGACCAGCTCAAAGTATGACTAGTGCTTGTGCTGATTTGTTCAAGGATATTGTGTCTTTTTCCAGTCCTTTACAGTTTGAAAAGAATGATTGAAAGTCTTGAACACCTGCCTTAGATCAAAAGGCTTAAGAAGCTCAAAATATTAATCTTATCTAAGTTAAAACAAAACACCCACAAGAGGGAGAGATTTCTGTTTTAATCTGTTAATAAAAAAATATTTTAACAGTTTATATAACAGAACATAATTTACTAATGCAATAACTTGCCAGAAGGGTGGTGGATTCCCTATCACTGGCAGGTATTTAGAAAGACACTCATCGTAACTTTAAAAGGTACACTACAGATTAGCCATGTGCTATAACATTGTTGCATAAATAATTGTGTGGATTTGTATAGTTGATCATAGTGGTCCCATATGGTTTTAAAGTTTGTCTGTCAATGAACCAAAATATGCCTCGAAGATGCAAGGTTATGTATCCTGCAGGACTCTGTCTCCATGTTTATCCCATATCCCGGAACTTCCCTTAGAATTGCTGTTCATTACATTAATTATTTGAGATTATTCCTACCTGGCATTTTTTGTTCTACCAGCTATATACCTGGGGGTGTGGTGCCAGAGTGAATAACGTACCTTCCTACAGCTCTGGGTGAAGGGGATTCCAGATATGCTGCTGTTCTGTTTGTCACTGACCACACGAATCATGTGTCTTGAACCACTTACAGAACAGAAAGCTTAAAGATGGACATTCTTTCCACTATTAATATAACAGGTCACTTGATAGATATGGAGCCTCAAGCAGGCTTTGGATTTAATGGCCCTAAAATTCAGGCAGGCTGGGAGCAGGGTTTGGGTGTATATTTCCTTAAGGGTTTTGACTCTCTTTTCTTCTTGTTGCTTTATATGCTCATTGGAGGCTCTGATGTCTGAGTGAGGTAGGTTGACTGAGCATTTAGAAACTTTGTTTTATGATTTCTGGTGCCTACTACCCCTGTTAATTGACAGTCTGCCTTCTTCTGCCTTTCTGGTACCATGTAATTCTGCCCAGCCACATTAACTCAGCCTTACATCTCCTGGCCTCTGCCTCCCCTGGGGCACAGAGCCACGTGTTCAGCTCCCAACACTGACAGATGAAGGTAAACACTTCAGGATAAGCAAGTCTAATGCTCCTTATTTGCACACCTAGGAAAAAATCAAAGTCAGCCATTCATCTCTCCTGTTCGGTAAACACAGAAGCTAACTAGGCTGCACTGCATGTGGTTCCCCAGGGGAATGTTTTCATAAGACTTCATGTGAGGATTTTTGTTGCTGATTTTGAAAACATTCTGAGGTTGGATTGCAAATGTGATGTCCTCATTTACAGCCTTTCCTGAACCATAAATCAAGGGATATGTAATTAAATGAAACAGATAGTCAAAACCTTGACTAAGCTGTTTATTGAGCCTGGAAGGGAAAAGGATTCTGTGGTTTCACAAAGATCTAATATAAAGATCCACTCATAAAATGCAGTTGTCAGGGTTCAGGTGTGGCAGCAATAATGCACGATAGCAGCTAGCACTGTATGCTGCCTACTAAAGAAACCAATTTGCCAAGTCAAACGACTGGACCGTAGGACACTTTGCAGTAAGAAATGAGAGCTGTTCAACTCAAATAACTTGCTTAGGCCTGTGAATTATTTATTTGGGTTTTTTTCCATGACCCAAAAGCAAAATCTGTTTTGCTGCCACCCCTCCCCCCCCATTATTTTTACTAACCTTAATTGTAAGAGGGGAGATTATTATTTTTTTTTTAGAATCAAATGATGTGTTGCATCTTCTGAGATGCTTTAAAATTTAATTTTATGACATTAAATTACCTTTCAAGCAAACTGCTGTTTGTAGTTGAAAAAAGTTTTCAATGAGAGGAGAAGAAAAATGTCAATCTTCTTACTGGAAAAAAATTCAAATAGATGTTTGTGAACAGTTGGAACAATGCTGCACTTTGAGATTTTGACAATAAATTTCTGTGAAAAAAAAAATCATCTTACCCAAGGAGCAAAAAGTAGATGATATTATTGTTTTTCATTTCTTATTTCTGAGTTAGTTTATAGGAACTGGTTAAGTTTCCCTTCTTTCCATCCATCTACTCCTCCCTCCTGTAACATAATTTGGGCAACCCCAAACACCACGGTAATGATGGTCACTATTACAATGGTTTGAGTTGTTTTTTTAATAGCTTATTCTATGATGGTGGAGTTTAGAAGACAAGGTGAGAGGTCAGGAAGTCACCATCCTCCATGATTTAACTGATGGGGCACTTTGTTGGGTCTCTGCATTGCAGCATGTTGCTCTCTGGAGGACTCAGTGCCACTGTAAGTTCTGGGAGTGCTGGGGCTGGCTTTCTCAGGTTTCCTAGCTGCTGGAAACACCCCGTTGCAGACAGACTGATGGGCCCAGAGAGTACACAGGGAGTCAGCAAGAACTGTGTTAGAAGTCAAGTCCGGACACTCACATCTTTTCCCATGTTGTCTCCTAATGCTTGATCAACTGTGTAGTGCACTTGAATGCCACTTCACTGTTTTCACCATACGCTTGTCTACATATGTAGATATATGTATACATGTTTGTTATATTTTTATATGTATATGTGTGTGTGTATATATATATATATATATACACAACTATTCATGTAAGCAAATAGGGTTTCCTGTGCTTATTCTTAGTTCTGCCTTGGAGTACTTTTAACTATAACAAATCCAGCTTCATCAACTCCAGATTGTGTTCTTCACCTGTTTTGCAGATATGGTGTGAGTGAAATTCCTTAAAATCATGGCAGGGCATCCCAGAATGGGTATCTTTCCCTTTCTTTGGTACCCTTATATTCTTGGACCACATACACCTCATTATTTTTTGTTGGAATCTGCATGCAAGCAGTAAGTTACTATCGTTTTTTTCACCACTGCCTTCTATTTGCTGCTTCTCCCTGGCAAATGAAAAAATCCTTAAATGACCACACATAGCAGCTGATGCATCCTGGATTGCCCCTGCTGGAGACATTTCGCCATGTCCTGGCCATCTGACAGTCTTGTCAGCTGTGAACATTTGAAAAATTAAAGTAACCCTGGTGTAAGGGAGATGTGCACTCTTTTACATCTCAGGAAATCCACACTTCTATAGCTGCTGGTACCACTGAGCTCCTCTTAGCTGCTCAAGACTCTCCATAGCTATGGATCTACAGATCTCTTCAAGATTGTGGAGAAGTTTTGAACAGCTGAAACTTTTACCAAGGTGACCATTCCAAAGTCCTATATGGATTTGGGTTTATTTATTTATTTATTTAGTTCGGTTGCAAGAATTTCCCACCACCAAGAATGGTACCACCCCTCAAGGTCAGGGAGCTGATCTCTCAAGATTAGCTTTTCCAGAAATTACTGCAGGGATGTAGTTGGTGCTGGGGGTACAAAGATGGGATGTGTGCACACAATGATTCCTTTTCTAAAGAGACGGCAGCAACCAAGGCAAACTCTTGCTCAGTGTCTCTGGAAAGGTCAGAATTCAACAGTTGCTCTTATCAGTGAACTCAAGGTATGTTTGGAGAGGTTGTTTTTTATCATCGATTCCCTCCACTAACAGTCATACATGGCTGGAGGTTGAATGGAAGTTGTCAGGATTGAGATTGTATGGGAGGATGTGGGAGAGCTGGGGGCTAAGCATGGATGTGGCAGCAGTGAGTTGTGAGGACAAACTGTTCATGAAATTTTTCACTGGCATTAAAGTTATTTCAATCTGATTTTTAAGACTGCAATGGATTATAAAAGACATATTTAAAAACAGAGAGTGCTTAAACCATCTTCCTAATAATCAATAGGATCTTTTAAACTTTATTGGATTACTAATGAAAATTATCGGGTCTGTCTCTTCAGAACTCCAGCATGGGAAGCATGTGAGAATCATAAGGTTAAAATTCCACACACCAAATGTGTCTAGTTGGTAGAAACCAGAATTATGCATGACTTGAGACTTGGGCAGAGGTATTTTCTAAGTACTGATTAAAGATGAGATATCGTCAACAACTTTTTCCAAAACTGAGTACAGCAAAAAGCTCCTTCCCAGATGGAGATTTGCAGTGATTCTATCCTGCTTATCTGTTGGTCTGTGATGAATTGGGATTTACTAGGCTACATGCTGCCTGACAGAATACGCTGTTTATCTGTGCATACAAACAGAATTATAGACCAGATAATAACTGATGTTTAAAATACAGATGATATTATTTGGTCTGATGATTAAAGGGTTTTGTTGTAAGTTTATTAGAGATTCGGGCTTAGATAATGAGATACTTAGATTACTAGAACCCATGGGTCTTCCTGGGGAATTATACATGCAAATTATCTCTTAGAAATGGTGGAACTTATTTTCATTTCCCCAAGGGCGCAATTTTATACAAGAATGAAACTGCGTGTACACAATCTTTTTCACACACAAGTGACAAAGGTTAATATAAAATCTGAGTCCTACACAAAAGGCTGTCTTGAGGCTCTCTCTTCCCATTCCAGACAATCATATTGAAATACATTTTGAGTTCATCTTTCTAAAGAGAACAGTTTGCTTGCAAATTGGTAGGACTATTTGCTCAAAGAAATCAAGCAGGGCTTTGCTAGGAGGAAAAATCATTTCAAGCTGTGCATCATGTAAAGTTGAGATGCCAGAAAGCCCCCAAGCTCTGTACTTCATCAGGTACCAGATATCAGACTGTGCACTTCATAGAACTCTACGTGCATGTCTGGCTGGGAGTGACCTGTTTCACTTCATGCATGTGCAAAGTGTCAGAGGCTTAATGCTCGTGCTGTGATGCTGACAGACAGGTAGGCAAAAGGGCAGCATTCACTGGCTGTGCCTCAGCTGGAGCTGAAAATCTAGCTAAGATTAAAAGAAGAACTGGTACACAAAGCTCTGCAAGTTTATGTTCTGACTTGCTGCTTCTTTTTAAATGTTGCCTTAAATCTAGATGGCACAGCTGATGTTTATCTCTTGTGGAAGGCTGGAGTATTAACAGTAAAGCTCTGGTGTGAAATGAATCACCCTGAATAACCAGAAACTGCACTAGAAATGCCTGTATCACAGATACTGTACAAACAGTACTGGAGGCAGGCCCCATTCCAGCAGTCCATTTGTGCTCTGCAGAGGTTTTGAGTGAATACTTACAATTAAGCGTATGTTGACATGTTTTGCTGAATAGAGATTAATTTAAGTAATACATGTAAATGTTCTGTGAAACTTGAGCCGCAGTTTCAGGCTGCACATGATCAAAGTAGCAATAATTTTAAAAGATATACTGAGAAGCTGGCTTTAAAGAGTATTGTGAAACATGAGAGAAGGGCGTCTAAAGGCAGAAATTCTCACTGATTTGAGGAGGAATTATTATACCATGTAAATGTGTAAATATCTTTGTGAGTGAGGGTTGGGATTACAGGCCTCTAAATATCAGTAGGATGTCAGCTGCCAAATGAGAGAGTGCGCACTTGGATTAGAAAGGAAGAGCTATTTGTCTATACAGTAGTCCTTTGAAAACGGTCAGGAAGATTTCACTGTGTGAGGCTTCTTCAAGTGTTTTACAGGGGAAGCTAAATTAATTATCCAGTGTGCCATCTTCACCTCCCGAGTTCTCTGATATTTGTCAAACTGGAACACATCTGGCTAGTGATTTTTTTATCTTTGAACAGCATCTTAATAATGCAGATAACTGCAAGGAAAGTGTGTGCAGCCTGCCCAGCTGTTCTGTTTTCTTTTAGCTCACAGGAGAGGAGGAGTCAGGCTGCCCAAAGCCATAAGTGCATCATTGTATTTCACCAGCTGAGTATGTGTACTGTCCCTGGAACTGGTTCTTGGACTCCACTGGAGTCACTCCAGTTTTACACCAGCCTGAGATGGGAATCAGGCTGTACAGCCCAGCAATTAGTCATTTCAGCTTGGCTCTGTCCTTTTTGTTTCATAATTCTGCCCAAAGCAACTAAGCCAAAAAGCTATTAGAAAAATATGTGATCAACCACATTTATTTTATATTGATTTTGTGCATGTGGGCATTTCTGTGGTTTACCTTTTTTGTAGGTGGCAAAAAGCAGGAAGCACATGGATTTCTGGCACCATGTTCACATCAAGGGAGGGAAATGCCATAGATGGAGGGAGCAGGTCAGGAAGGGTGGGAAGAGAAGCAAACCACATTCTGAACATCCACTGCCCAGAGGCCATGAAGTAAAGTGGTGCAAATAATATTTGTTTGTTTGAAATGTCTTAATTTGGCTGAAAGTATGTAACCCTTAAGGTCATTTTGAAAAGTAACACTTTCAAAAGTGAAAAATAAGAAAAATACTATTTTTTAAGGTCAAATGCAAAAATGTTTCAAATGTCTTGATTTTTTTTTCATTTATATCTATTTCAGACTAAACATATTGCTGAATTTAGTCTAAATTTTCACATTTGGTCTCGTTAGCAGAAGTCCCTTCACATGTCTCTTTGTAGTAGCTAATAGGATCCCTGACCTAAAATTTTCATGTGATTTCAATTCATCACAGAACAGAGCATAACATTTTTGGACCCTCCTGACCTCTAAGAACACTAGATTCCTGGTTTAGCTCTATTTCCCCTGCAGAGCTGAACCCATTTTCACTGATAGCTATTATCATTAGCTGTCAGTAAATAGCTTACTTATTGAACCCTTTAAGATCAATATCAGGGCCCTTAAGTGTGCCCATGTTTTATCAATATATAGCAAGAAGCCCCAGTGCAATGTGTTGTCATCTGTCTTTCCCTTACCATGAAAGAGGCAAGTTGCTATGTGTTGTTGATTCAGCTGGAGCTCCTGGGTGGCCCATGTGCAGCTGGTCACAGGTAGATGTATTGCAGCAGTGCAGACAAAATCCTGGATTATTGTGCTATGACTGGTTCCAGGAAGAAAGGTATATCCTTCCAACCAGTTTGTGATATATAAAAGGTATTCTTGGCCATTAGTACTGTTTTGGCACCCAGAAATGGGAGAGGAGACCACGAGGATGCTGAAGTGGCAAGGCTTCAAAAAAGAAGAATGTCTCTCCAGCTGTTCCCCAAGTCTTTTTCTATTTTGCTTCTATCCTGGCTTGATCCCACTGCTTTTTAGCCAAGAGTTGATTTTTATCAATTAGTGATACCACAGTTTAATAGCATCAAATGTGCTACATATGAATGGACCAGGATAGGGCTATTGTTCTTAATATACTGCTTGCAGCAAACCCCACTGGCCTCTGATTTTATGTATCCAGTATATGTAGATGGTGGATAAAGGTCAGTCAACATGCACCTCTCTGGTGAGTAAGGCACATTATACACTTCATTTTTCTGGTACCTAAGCTAGTCTAATTTACTAAAGAAGCCCCCAGTGCTACTGGACTTCAGGTTTTCATGATAGTACTACGTAAAAAGCCTTGCTAAATTGAGGTCCTCAGACTCTTTCCAAAGGTCTCTGAGCTGGAATAATCTCAGGCTGGGCCAAGAACCATATGCAGCACTATAAATTGCAGACTTTCTACCTGATATAACCTCTGAAAGCAATTTCCAGGGTATACTGAAACACTTGTGGGCAGCAGGTAACAGTTTATCAATGTCCTTCAGTTTATCAATGGAATCATTGATTCACATGGTGTTGTTTTTCTTTCACTGTACCTGAAATGAACAGATACCACCTCTATAGACACTCAGGTCATGCATTGCCAAATGTATAGAAAGATACATTTATGTGGATCTCTGTGTCCACACAGTATCCTGTATACCTACATATTCATTAGGCTGAGTGCCATCCTTCAGAGCTTAGCTTCTGGCATTTTCCTATAAGGAAAGGAGGGGACTCCTCATTTCTACAGCATCCCATGTTAGCAAGGCCAGGATACAGGTGGGCTGTGGAATCTCACTGCAAGCTCACTGTCCCGATACTGAAGATAAGTTTCAAAACATTCTTTGAAAGCAATAGCAAGATATTTTGTTTTCCAGTTTCCACAGGAGACTTTTCCACTTTGTTTATTTCTCCAGCTAAACAAGTAAGGAATCCAAATAAAATTAGAACATTGGAGAAACAAAAGACAAAGGATCCCACGTGGAACCATGGAACCACTGGAAGCATTTCCTTTCTTTTATGTACTGAAGTTCTCTCACCTTGTTGCTTTTGTGGATCAAATGCAATGCATCAAGGAGGAGCTCCTTGCAAGCCCTTTCTATGTCACCCTCTTTCTGCTTTCTTACATTGCTAGGGATGGTAGTAGATCACATTCCTAAGGGCAAAACAAAGTTCTTTTGGCCAAACATGTGGCCTTTAAGTTAAGGGGTGATTATCTGGAGAAGTATGCTGCCTCTCTGAGCTGCCACTGGGCAGTTATTGGTTACGTAACCTCCCCTCCTATATAACTATACAATGTTTGTGCTTGCAATATATTTAGATTTCTTTGCAGCTTTCCACAAAGCACAGGTCCTTAGGAAAAGACCTGCAGAACCTGATCTGACTGTGTGGCACAGTATCATTGTGAAGCTGTTCCATTCTTTAGAGATGGTGAGCACCTCTAAGCTGATAGCTGGCAGCTGGGGTCTAGATTATCAGGCAGTTGGATCTTATAGCATTCACTTGCAGGGTAGAGGACTAAGAGAGAAAAACACTTTTTCTTACTCCATTATCTCATTGTATGTATTTGTACTGGTGGAAGAGTAAGGAGTTAATTTTCAACAGAATCAGTGCTTAATTACATCCTACAGATACTAATAGTCCACCTAGTCTAGAACAACAGAGTGATGCAGCTGTCAAAGGGAATAATTGATGTAGTTATTCTGAAAATGCTCCTTTGTACCTACCAAGACAGGAATCCCAACCTTCTCTCTCCTCCTTAGCCAGTAAAACAGCTCCCTCTACTGCAGCTATGTCAGAAGTCTCGTCTGTAATAACCTGTGCTTCAGGTTCTTTGCCAACAGCATATTTATGAGCTACTTTCAAAGAGCAAAATAGGTGTTTTCAAGGCCAGGTGAGATGGTGAACAGGTAAGGGGAGGACCTTTTGTCTTTTCACTTGCACCGTATCTCAGCTGTTGACAGGGGAGGCACAAGTCACCATGTTCATTCTCTTATACAAGAAAATCTCTGTATCTCAATGCTTTGATCACAATAGTTAATAAAAAGCAGACAAACTTTTTCACCTACATAGCGAAGAGATTTCTAAATTTTATTTGCAAATGTGGGAAAATTATGTGATATAAAGAATTTTGGAAGCTGAAACCTGTTCAAAAGAGAAAGGAAAGAATTATGAATGGAGTCTGGCCTTGCATTTCAGAGAACAGAAATTCGATTTCTGACCATAGGCTGATGGCTTCATGTCTCCGGGATGGGTTCAGTATTCCCTTGGCAAACAGGGAATACGTATGAGAGTAAGTCCTAGTGACTCTAGACTGCTCAGAAGCATTAGTGAATGTGATTTTGAGAAAAAGCAGCCCCACAACAACCCAATCTGGTGCCTCAGTGTTAAAACATTGATGACAAGTATTGGCTTAGTCCATTAGAAAACCCAAACCCTAACCCTACTGTTGCTTTAATACGACTGGATTTTCAAGAGCATTCACTGAAAAAATATGCAGATGGGAGTTTATACTTTACCTAATCAGCATGCTAATTCTCTGCAATATAAAAATATATATTCATTTTCAAACTGTTTTTAACCTATAATGTGAATCACCGTGGTCAAATTTATAGAAGGACTTAAAAACAAAGGAGAGAGGAAATGTGTCCTGTGTCTGATTATTCCCTCCCTTTACTCACAATGCCTTGTTATAAAAACTAGATGAAAAGGTTAACATTTAATTTAATTGCAAAGTGAAATACAAAGCTGAAAAAAACCACGCTGCATTATGATAATTCTGAAAAACGCCATTTGGAACTGTCATTGTTTCAATCAAAACATTTCAACATTTGGAAATGAAAACATTTCATGTTTTTCTCTGCCTGATTTTATCTGAAATACTTTGTTGAAATTACACAGAAAATGGGATCTGGAATACAAAGAGAGAGATATATATCCATATGGTGGCAGATAAATGCTTTGAAATGTTTTGAGGTGGTTCAACAAAATGAAACGGTCTGTACTTTTTGCAGAACAAACTCAAAAACCTGATTTTCGTTTTCCTGACTCAAAGCTGATCACTTTTTAAAGACTTTCCAAAATTTTGTTATGGAGTAGACTTTGTCTTAATGCTTCCTGGCTGGGTGTCTAGCAAGCAGAGAAGCCAGCTCACTCTCTTCCTGCTACCCTACCACAACTGTGATCAGTTATAATACTAGGCTTACAACAGGCTTATACTTATGCAGGCTGGCAGCTGACCCAGAGGAACCTCAGTCTGCGGATGTGTTGGGGAGTGTTGGGAGACCAGAGCCTTTGAAAAGAAGGAGTGGAAAGCCTTAGATGAAATTCTGTGACTTCAATTTTTTGTGGGGTGGGAGAGGTTCCTGACAGAGACTGATAGAAGAGAAATAAACAAAAACCATGTGGCTGCCTTGCTAGATCTCTTTCCATCAGCAGAGGTTCTGTAGGGATTGAGAACTAAGCATGATGCCAGCTCCTTGAATCAGGCATGCATCTAGAAGTTGGGACATTTTGTATTCCTCACCTTTTAGTCCGCCTAGGTGAAAAGTATTGCACATACCACTGGGCCTCATTTAGAAATACTTCTAAATCAGTTTTGCAGAAAATGGTCCCTCAAGTGCAGACTGTAGAAGAGGAAAGAGTGTAAAGAGGACAGCTGTACTGGTTGCTCTTCCATCCTGGCAACTGGTTGTCAGAGATCTCTTCCCAAACACAGCTTCTGAGGGAGTGTTATGGTTTGAGAAACCCATAACAATTTATTGTTGTTTAGACGATCATTCTATCACCCGATGACCCCTCCCCATACGGGAAGGGGAGTCGGGAAAAAACAAGGAAACCTGGAGGTTGAAATATAGACAGATTTAATAGAGTAAGATTAGATAATTAATATTATTAGCACTAAAGAACCAATATTGATCCCAATACCAATACAAAATACGCAAAGATTATACTCATCCAATTCACCCACTAGGAAGCTGTGCACTTCCAGCAGTGGACAGCAAATGTTGGACACTGCTAGTGCTACGGCTTTGGGAGGAAGGGAATCATAGAATCATAGAATGGTTTAGGTTGGAAGGGACCAACCCCCCTGCCATAGGCAGGGACACCTCTCACTAGACCGGCTTGCTCAAAGCCCATGCAGCCTGGCCTTAAACACCTCCAGGGATGGAGGTTCCACAACTTCTCTGTGCAACTGTTCCAGTGCCTTACTACGCTCAAAGTGAAAAATTTCTTCCTAATATCTAATCTCTGAAGGGCTCAGGGGTCTGGCACCAGGGCAAGAAGTTCTCAGGATGGCAGCCATCAAGGGAGAGAGACAACTTCGCAGCAAACTTTCTAATTTATATTAAATGTGACATTCATGGTATGCAATAATCCTGTTGGCCAGCTTGGGTCAAGTGCCTGGATCTCCCTTCTCCTCATCCCTCCACCTGGTGAGCTTGAAAACACTGAGATGTTGAAACCCACACACCGTAGCTGGCGATAAAGTCAATATTTTCACAAATTCAGACACTAGAGTCTTCTAAAAGTCCAGTCTTCCCAAGTATTAGAAGATAAATTAGTCCTGTGTCTCTCAAACCAGGACAGGGAGAAAGAAGTTGGATACAGCAGCAGCTCCCCATCACTCAAGCAGGGTCACTGGGCCCAGGGCAGAACAGACCCAGAATGAGGGGAGAAGCACAGAGATTTAACCAAGGATTCTTGGACAGAACAAGACATCTATAAGTTGTGTGAGTGTGTAAGAGGAAAAAGACAGCAAAGATGGTTGCAACCCCAGCAACTACTGAGGTTTTCAAAAGAACAGATGTGAGCTGTCAATGCAGAGCTGGAGTGGGAAGAAAAGAAAAAGGTTGTTGCTAAACAAGTTTAGGAGGGAAGAAAGACAATGGGGAGGAAGGGAAAGTCTTTAAGTGGGAGGAAGGAAAAGAAATAAAGACTCTGCATGAGAAGAAGTGGAGTAGGGAGTCTGAGGGGTTGAAAGACAGAGAGAGAGATGAAAAAGGGGATTTCTTGCAGAAAGCTGTGTGAATATGCAATGCAGTCTTCTGGTTTGATCTCCAGAGCAACTGAGTTTCCATACCGGTTCCAACTAGCTGACTAAGTGCAAATTATGTGCAGCTAGCTAAATTCCTCTGGGACCTTCCTAATCAATCAGGGAGCCTCAGTTAGGCCTGTTAGCTTAAGGTGATAACTCCACAACATTGCTGTGCAGACACAAGTCCAGTGTGGGGCAACTGTGAATAAAAGCCTGAGTTAAGTCCATGGTGAAGATTTACTGTGTGCATTTACAGACAATTTACAGCAATGTGACAATGATGTCAGCTGGAACTATGGGGTCCTAATGTAGTACAGATAATATTTAAATATTAATATTAATAAATACTAAATATTAATGTTAGAGAGGGAGGAGAAATGAAGTTATGCTTTTGTGGTCCTTGCAGCAAATAAATGGGTAATAAGCCTTGCACTTCTTGTGCTACTGGTTTTGACACAGAGAGTGGCTAATGAAGCCTTATTTTCCGCTTGAATGCAAGGAACAGACTTGCTGTTGGACTTGCAGAAGGTCATTCAGTGATGCTGGTGATTCATGGTAGCAGGGCAGTGGTCTCCTGAGAGCAGTCATGAAATCTGAATTTGCTAACTGGAAATAATGATATTGTGGTGGAAGGCTCTCATCTGTTGCCAGAGACTCTTAGCGGAAGCTTGTTCCAAACCATGTTTACCACAGATGTCTCCTTTCCTTTCTCTCACCAAGATCCTTTCCTGGCACTTAAAGATGAGAAGGAACATGCAATTTGCCACTTCTCTTGTCCAAACAACAAAAATTTTGGAAATTCTGACTTTACCCAGAAGAGGCTTTAGGGGAAACAAATTAGTTCTGTTCACCTTAGTAGTGATTAAATGTCAATAAATGTTTTATTATTGTGAAATAGAACTTACTGACAGCTAGACCCATATTTGAACCTCTCCAACCTCCGCTGGAGTCCATGAGAGTTGGACTCAAGCTCCTTGCTCCTGCAGAGGCTGGGAGGTTGTGGAGACATTGTTTGTGTCAGACTGCGGGGACAGGACACGACACTAACTTGGAGGGCAGTGTAGGAGGAATGTGAGACTGAATGACACGCTTCTTTTCTCTGCAACTTTTACAAGATTTTCTAGTGTTTTACTAGATTTACTTAATCAGAATTAAATTCATGGTGCAAAACCTTCAAATGCTTTGAAATGGAAACTGCTCACAATGTCGCATTTATCTTGTTTTGATCATGGCTGAAACCTAGCAAGAGGTCGCTGCCTCTGAAGTTCAAAGTGATTCAGAACAGAACCTGAAAAATATTCCAAATATTAGAAATTATCTCCTCTTGTTTCTCTGGTCCTTATTAATGCTTGCCACGGAAAAGCCTGCAAGCCTTACTCTGACATTGGATGTCAGCAGCTAGCATCATTATGACAGTCCAGTTCTTAAAAAAAACTCACAACTCTTACCTCCTTCAGCAGTTATACGGACTTAGAGACATTTGTTTCTGTTGTAGTTTGGGTTTTGGGGGGTTTTGTTTGGTTTTGATTTTGGTTTTGGTTTTGGTTTGGTTTTGTTTTCCACAGGAAATGAGAGAGGTGGTTGGACAACACTTATATTTTAAGGTCAAAAGAAGGAAGTTGGCTTTGTAAAGCAATGAGTTGATACCCAGAAGAACAGATTTTGTGTTGCAGGTCTACCAGATCCTTCTTCTCAGTGGCCTATAGAAAAGTACATGGTGTTCTGACTCATAGACGTAAACTACAGAGATTATCACCTGTTTCTTTCTGCTTCACTTCTCTCCCTTGGAGATTCCTTACCCCTTGGAGAGTCCTTACACCACTATATGAGTAGCTTAGCTGATCCTGAACATGTGCTGTCCTGTTGCAAGTTACTGTGATATACCAAGGAAAACCAGAATCTCTGTTGGTTTCCTGGATATACCAAGCTATAATTTGTAGTGGTTCAGGATGCTCATTTCTATCGGCTTAGCTGTCCATACAATACCTATGTCTGAGAAACAAATAAGTTGGACAACTCTGGCTCTTATTTTAATGTATCTGTATGTTTGTAAGTCAAGACTATCAGCAGGAATGCTCCCATCTTTCTAGGTCTGATTGAAAATCAATATTGTTCAGTCTATATTTGACTGAAGAATTTTTTTTTTACTCAACTCTTTCACAAAAATATTGGTTTTCAAGAACCCCACTGACATCCAGGAGCAATGTTGCTTCTGTCGATGCAGAGTGTGTTACATTTGTTTTAATTCCATCTCCCTGTATGACAGTCTGATCTGCTGGTAGCTGAGAAACTAAGGCTGAAGCCTTAGTCCTGTTTACTCTTACCTCAGTAGGTAATGAGGAGTAGCTGTACCTGTATTCTCCAAAGTACAGAAATAACATGAAATTTTGTTCTTCTATTCCACAAGAAAACTGGGGGTTTGCTATTATTTTCACATCTTACTGGAATGAAAAAGTGAAGTCTATAATATTGCTAGTGAAAATAGAGAAAAATAGGATTGAGTTTCTTGAAATATTTTTTTAGTAGTTTAAAAACATTGCTTCACTTTGATCTTTTAAAATGCCTGCACTTTGCACATCGACACTAAATTTCAAAACAAAATTTCACATTGAGAAGAAAAATAAAATTAGAAAAAAGTTATTCACACTTGCACATATTTTGAGGTTTGCCACCCCCCCAAGCACTGTTGTTTTCCAGCAAAGTTGCTTCATGAAGAAAATATGAACAATCTTTAGAACATCATACCTGTTTTGTCCTCTGTATTAGAAGAGAGTGCCAAGGCTAATCACAGTATATTCTCCTTCTCCTTTGTACAGTAGTGTCTTCTCTTCAACTATGGCCCTGGAAAATCAGACTGAAGCCTACCTAAAGCACCCGGCAGAAGGCTGGGTGCTGTAGAGTGTGTGGTAGCCTGCAAGGTTCAGAAAATAATCAGCTCATGTCCTGAAGCATGAAATTTGATTATCCTCTTTTTCTCAGACCGCATCGCTGCAGTTATGTCTAGCTGCTTAAAACCCCTGTCTCAGTGATAGCTCTGTGCCCCCTGCAGCAGTGAATGCTGCCATCTGACTATGCATTGCATACAATAATCTCTCTTTAGATTTATGTCACAAGCCATTGAATTTCATTGACAGCCCCAGTTCACATCTCGTGAAACGGGGTGAAAGAATGGCAAGATGGCAGGTTAATTTTCTTCTCTGTAGCTTTGATTTTATTTTTTTTAGTGTAACGCTCCCCTTTTCTAGAATAAATAAGCAGAGCCATGCTTTTTCTGTTTTCATCCCATGTATGGACTGGATTTACCAAACAACGGCTTACAGGGAAAAGTGAGAAAGTGAGTGAGGCATGGGAAAACAGCTATCAGTTTCCTCTAGCTGAGTAAGTATCAGCTCACGGAGGTCTGCGGAGCTGTTTATCTTTTACAGAGGACTTACCCAGGACTTTGTAGAAGGCAACATGAGATGATGATAACCACGCTGCTCTGGAAAAAATCCAAGAGAACTTCATGTAGGAGTAAGTCAGCATCTGAGTGACATTAGCAAAGACACGTCCAGTTCCAGTTGGAGAAGAACATGTGTTAGCCACAGTTTTTAAAGAAAGAAATCCCAGATGCAAGTGAAACAGATCAACACTTGCAAAACAAAGCTAGGAGGAAGGCGCATGAAAAAGGAAGCCATGGCAGGAGTGTGTTATATTCTACCACCTGAATGTCCGGCTGCTTTCAATTACGTAAACCATTTGACAAGAATGGAAAGTGCTTTTGAACACCAGCAAAACAACAACCACAAAGATTTCCAGGCAGATGTTAATGAACTTTGTACTGAAAGCAGTCAATGGAAGTACTAGGACATGTGGGGAAATGAAAAGCAGGGACACTGGAAAAACCACGTCCCCTTCTGCTCTGCCAGCATAGACCTTATGTGCTGGTAAATCAGTAGTAATTTTTCAATATGGTTGTCACCTTTTGAAGGCATTTGTACAGCTCCATTCCCCTGCAGCATAGCCATCTCACAATTTTTAATGCTTTTGCTCTTTCACATGAAGTTACTATAATCTTATGTAATACTGTGCAAATTCCCATTGTACAGAGAACTGACCCACTTTGAGCTGCATCCACGCATGATGCAGCTGAGACTCAGTGTTACAATGTTTAACTTAAATGCCAGGTCATAAAATGGAATTACAGGCCTGAATTAGGCGATTAGACTTGCTACACAATGTAAATAGAGCTAGATGTCTAAAAATGTGTTTTCTCCTGTCAGATACTCAGCAGAACCTGTTAAACTGCACAGTATCACAAAGGGAGGAGTAAGGTCAAAACTGTGCTTTCTAAAGAGAGTTAAACAGCTAACTGTGAACTGGAGCAAGGTACCACTGGCATATTGGGCAGCCAGTATCCATCTGTTTCCTTGCTGTCATATTCCACCACGCAGGTTGGAGAATACCTAAGTGGTGAATCCTACAGTTGTGCCAGATTCTGCAACGGTACCATAATAACATCCACTTTAATGAGAAAAAAGCTGTATCATGCTGTTGGAAAAGCTTGTTCAAATTCTAGTTCATACTTTCCATGTTATTTTTCTTAATTTTCCTAGTAACTTCCATTTTTTTACATTATTCATTTTTTAAAAATTCATTTTAAAATATCTATGAAACTCTCAAATATACCTCCTGTATGTATTTTTTAATTTTCATTTTTAAAGATAGAAAAGGCTTCAAAAGCTGTCTTAGTACAATGTACGTATATGGATTAAGATTATTTAGGAGACTAATGAAAGCATTTCAACTGGGCTATGAGAGCATCTGTGATACTTGGATAGAGCTGGGCAGTACTTTATGAGGGGCAAACTAATATCTAGTCAGTACCACCTCTCTTTGTGGCTGCATTACAGAATAAAAGATTAAGAGAAAGGTTAGGTTTGGGCTTCTCAAGGGATACACATTTATATTCTTTAGCAGCATTGAAAAGACTCATATTTGCTCTTACTGAAATGAGAGTTAAACATAAGTGGACTGTGTTGCCCTCAGAAAAGACAGACATCATGTATCACTTCAGCACTACATGAGAATAAACACCCCAAAATAATTTTCAAATATAAACCAGAAGACTGGCAGAACACATTGTTTGGTCCTCTCGGAAGATCTGAAAAACCCAAGCACTCTACTACTGCTCTAACCTTTGACTGCAGTGGAGGTGATTGTTAATTTAATAGTTTGTGTGTATTAGGAAACAGGTCGGTCACAAAGATATTCCAGAATCTCTCCTAATTTACACCCTCCTACTCTGATTCCATAGCCCACTGCCTATTCCTTCTTAATGATCTTTCCATTCCTCCTCTTATCTGGTTCTAAATTTTCATGCTCCACTAGCATGATATGAAAAATCAGGTATTTGGCATCTGGCATTTAAAAAATAATTAAGATCAAGGTTACCTTGCCATTGTTTAGTTTTAACAAGTTAAAGCAGGGGGGAAAACTCTACTTATTGTTTCTATTCTCTATCCAGTGCTACGATGCTATTAGCATTTCTGTGTTCCTGTTTAAAATGTCTTGACATTTTTCCTTTGTTTCTGAGGTAAGTAATAATTTTCTCTCTAGAGGAATCACACAAAATCTCTCCTTTATTGTTTCATTGTGGGGACTGCAATCCTCATAGATTTTACAGGTTGTGCTCATTAGGAGGTATGGTCTGTCTGCAGAAAAGCCCAGTGACTGTGCTTTGTTTTTCAACACATTTCTCTTGGCATAATATCCCATAAAGATGGGTTATGTATCGTCTTGTGCTCACAAGCCAAAACTATTTCTAGTCTATCCACTTGGATGGCTTGCTTATGGTCTGCTTTTTTCCTATGCGCAGATTTCCAAAAACACTTTTCAATACAAAGGAAGAGAAGGGATGTTTTTAAATGGATCAGCCCTCCTTTTTTTATGAAGACTAGTGAAATCCTTGTGTTTTTAAACAATTTTACATTTTGACCTCAGTGTAATGCTCAAGTTCATATACACAGAGGTACAGGGCAAGTTAGTAAATACTAAAGAGATGCGTAGCTCTTTTTAAAAATTATCTAGACAGCCAGAGCAGGTGGGTCCTGTTATTACTCCCGTAGTATGTAAAAGGGGTTGTGTGTGCTTCTGAAGCAAATCAAAATGATGCCAGAACAAAAGTGTCCTGAAAGAGAAGTCAGTTCCAGTTGGAAGTTCAAGTTTTTTCTTATCAAATTAAAAGTGAAGGGTTGGGGATGTGTAAATTGGATTATATTCAGGGCGTGTGCTGAAATGGGGCAGCATTGGCAGACTGTTTGCTCATCCTTTGCCCTCTTATGACCCGTCATTACCACCGTATTGCATGAAACAGTATTGCTTGGAAAAAACAGTCTAGCCCACAGTCCTGTTTCAGCAACAGAAGATTCTGGACATGGTGGTGTGTTGGGGAGAGCAAAAGCAGGCTTCAGCAGTAGCGTGTGCGTGTCTTATGACAAACGACACACTTGAATATGATGTTGCTCATCATGATCAGTAAACAAGAAATTTGTTGTTAAGAAACTGCTTACCAGAACCTAAGCAGCACTCTGTAAATTTCAAGGAAATCATTGGCCACACCAGCTTGACTTTTTCTAGGCTTTATGGGGTTAGGTTACAAGCATGGAAACTTTCATGCATTGAGTATGCAGTGGGAGAACTTTCTTATTGTTCCTGGAACACAACAGAAAAGCATGCTGAGAACTGGAAGAACAACTTAGCAATAAAAAAGGTGAATACAACAAATAGTTCCCGGGGTAGGAGCTTTCAGGCAATGCAAATTAATTCCTCATCCCATCTGCTCTGTAAGTAATGGGTGAACCTCTAAATAACCAGAGTTTGGTTAAGAATTCAAAAACTAAAATCTCCCTGCAGTCACAATCATATGACTCTGTGCTTTATCTCCAAAACGCCTATCCTCACAAAACCCAAGCAGCAGAGTCCTCAATAGCATATTGTATTAGACTCATTCCTGAAACTAGAAGAACAGTTACCACCAAAAAAATTAGCACCATCTGCTGCAGTCTCCAGGTTGTCTTTGAACATTTCCTCTAGAATGCTGAACGAGGTCATGATAATGTTTGCTCATGAGGTTTGGTTAGTCTCCATACCAGTGTGGAAGGCTGGCTTGGAGAAGGTATCACTTTTAGACTTGATCCAGGAACTATATCAGAATGCATCACTGGCAGAAACTGTGTTGCTGTATGGAAGGCAGAAGGGCTAAGCAAAGAGGTCCTGGCATAAACAAGTGAAAAATCAGTATTACTGACCAGAATTATGTTTATGAGTTAGCAGGCTGGAAAAGCCTGACATTTCTCTGGGCATGTCTAACTGGCATGTTTGCTGCAGATAACCCAAGCTGCCACTGACTTGGCCAGAAAACACGAGACTAATATTTTCCTTTGTATAAACTGTTCCTGAACCTTTTCCCTAAAGTATTGGAACATGCTTTTCATCAATATAGGTTGGCATAAGTTCTTCTTCCATCTGTTTGGGGGAGGGGGACAGGATGGAGTTGATATTTTCATTTCTAAAAATAAATATCCCAGTTACACAGCCAAATAATTGGAAACCTTCACTCAACAATAGTGTTTAGAGTTTCCATTTGCTTTGGTTTCCTCTTCTAGATTCCAGTGTTGTGGAAGAGTATTTTCTACATGACCAGTACAGGTTTATGTGAACGGCAGCTTATCGTGCCAATCCAGCCAGTCAGCAGAGTATGGCATCCCCTGATGAGAACAAGGTCCCATAGTTTAAAGAACAAAGTAGGGTAGGAGGGGCTGCTCTTCTTAGGGCATCGAAAATCACAAGGTGGAGAAACCAAAGGCAATCAGATCCCCAGGGCAGCCCCTGTAGGTCATCACAGATGTCTGCTCGTTGCTTCTGCTTGCTTTTTTTTCATCTAAAGGCTGCTGCTTTGGCAAGTGTATGGAATGGGATGATTGGTGGCACAATGACAATTGCAGTTGTGGGCGCTATCATCTGCCACCTACTGAACAGTAATTAATAAGGTCTGCCCTGAACAATACCCCGGCTTGTCGAATGCTGACATGTGCAACAAATTCTAAAGGGAAGAGACACTCGGTCTGGGGTCCCACCCATACACTCCCCCTCCTCCTCCTCATCTTCTCACCCTACATAGAAGCATTCTTTTTTTTTTTCTTTTCTCTGTCTTCTTCTTCTTTTTTTTTTTTTTTTCACACCAAAGGTTACAGTGTATAAACAATGACTGCAAGACATTTTGTCTCTTTGATCTATGTTTCCAACAATGTCATGGACTTCATTGGTGTGGTATAATTAGAGCTTCATTCTGAATTCACAAAGAATGGGATTTATTTGTTTATGTTGATGCTTTGCAGATATGAGAGTTCTGTATGTTGCTGAAGATCACTGGCGGTTTCATTTTGTAAGAGCGGCTTTCTTTGCTCAGTGATCACCTTCTCTGTATTTTCTCACATAGTTTTCAAGTTTCATTTTACTGCAGTTCTTCAAGAGACATTATCAGCCAGAAATAAAGGAAAATATTTATTCTCTTTAATCTGAGGGAATCATTGTACTGCTGCTGGGTCAAAACATTCGGAGAAACACACTATTTTTAAGTAGCAATCCATTAAATTGCTGTCACATTTTCAAGGTAGCTGCTGTACAACGCTGCCAGATCTGCATGAAGTTTAATTAATGCTCGTCACACAGTGGGGTATATCAAGTGGAACTCCCCTGAGTTTGGTTTGGTTATCATTTTCAGAGAGCCTAAACTTATATTTCTACAATTGAACACAATATTCAAATTCTGAGTTCTGCTACAGCATGTAAACCTAGATTAAATTAATCACTTTTTAACATCTAACATCCCAAATAGACAAAGAATTTGATTACTTTGCAGATGCAAAACTCAGAATGGCATTAAGTGTGTATTTATCTCACACAGTACTGTGCTACTCTCCTATACATATACCCCAAGCTAGCAACATTTGAGCAAGCTTCAGGGACTGGAAGAAATATAGCCATATAAAAGTGGCACTCAGTTAAACTGTCTTGCCGAGTGATAGTCTTTATAGCCAAAGTACAGTCCAATATCAGCCTATGTTAATGTAAGTATTATGCAGCATCATTTAGAAGCACTGGCTTGCATGGTGGTAGCTGCATTTTATGGTGTAAACATCCCCAGGGTTATACAGGCTACTGCTAGACTGCCTGACAAAAATGCAGATGAGCAAGCACGCTAAAGCACAGCAAGCTCCTTGACCTGACACTATTATACACACCACTAGGACCCAGGGCGCTTGTAGTTCAGTTCAGTGTGACACAGACACAAAGCAGGTCAAACCTAGGCTGCCTACCTGCTCCATTAGCCCTTAGCTAGATGATGCTTTTCTAGGCAGAATATAGTGACTAACTTACCTTCTTAATGTGAAGCATACTTGGGCCCATGCTGAGGAATAATGTAGTGCTAAATTTGTTCCCTTGTCATAGAGTAGTCTTACTACAGGGATATGCCCAAACACTTTGAAGAGGAAGTGAATTTAGGCTTTCATACAGGAAATTGTCCATGTATCTCTCTATAAAGGCAAAAGTAAGTTTGACTGGAATTAAGTTTACATCTATTCTTAATCATTGTTTTCCATTAATTTTATCAAATGTGTCAGGTGTGATTTTATCACACGAGTCCCATGAAATTGTAGCCAATGTGCATTATTCCACGGCTGATTTGTAGGATTTGGAAACAGGTGCTATTGACCCTGTTCTGTGGAATACAAAATTGGATAAGAAGGAAGACTTCTTCTCCCCCCAAAAATTTAGACAAGAATTAACTATCCTGAATTTGGCTACTTTGAATAAAAGTGAGAAAGTGCAGAGTATGTTTTATATGCATGCACACATACACATATATGTATATGTGTGCATTTTCTTTTTTAGCAGTAGTAACTCATGACAACTGGAAACTTGGCACCTTTCCTTATCCCAGGTTTGGCATGCTGCCCACTCTGTATATAGAAGGAGTGAAAAGCTTTTCAATTTCTCCAATCCAATTCATTATGCAGCGGTGCACAAGTTGCCACATGTGTGCTGTTAGGAAGTCTCAGCACAGATGGAAATAGACCTTGTCACAAAATATAGGCGTTCATCACTGGTGATGCTGAGCTTCCCCACTTGGAGAATGATCAGCTGTCTTGAAGTTCATTTACAAACTGATCAAAGCCGTGAAATGGGACTGACTGGCTAATGCCTGTTTATTCCCTCATGCTATTTGAAATAAATTGGAGGAAGACCAAAGGGTGAAGATTTTTTTAATACCACAGGTAAGAAAGGCCTCCTACTCTGAGATTTGTAAATCCTCTTTTCACTAGAATAAAAGGCGACTTTTTTACAATTACATTTTAGATTCACATGGTGTATGGATTCAGCACAGGAAAAAAAAAACCAAAACCTGGGGTCAAATAATACATGATCAGGCACTACTCAGAGCAGCCACTGACTGTATAAAACATGTGGGAAATCCTTAGAAGTTGATTATTTCTCATGATATGTAGAATAGTACAAATGGCTGGACTTGCTCTTAGTTTCTCTTTCTGATCTGGATAGTGCTAAGGACTTGCAACTTCCCTTGAGTTCACTAAGGTGCCAATGGAACACAGGCAGGTTTGAAAGGCAGACTTGAAACCTCTGGTTTGAACTTATGTGGTTTGAGATTTATAATAATTCCCCTTTGAAGACTGTATGTCTGGGAGAATAGGGAATGGAGAAATTGAAACCTTCACAAAAAAGGGTTGCAGTGTCACTTAGAGTACTAACTGGCAATCTCTCTGTTAGCAGTAAGAAGGGTTATGCTGAGTGAAGCCACCTCCTCAAATGTGAGTTAATTGTTACTGGGTTTTCCTAACTCTCTTTTGGTTTCGGTTGTTCTTAGAATCAAAGAAAGTAGGAGGTAATTTTACTATGAACTTAATAAATATTTGGAACCAGGGTTTTGGTGTTGGATATATCTCCAGTGCAAACATCCATAAAATCAGATCTCTCATGATGTTTCATATATTAATTTTAGAAGGCAGGGGCTACACAACACCCATTACAATAAAGTCCCAATCCTGATGGGAGATAATTTGCACAGTGAAATCAAATAAGTGTTGTGATAGCAGACGGAATAATACATACAGCAGAGATTCCAGAAGCCTTTTCATACTAAGAAGGTATCAGTGCTTCTCCCTCCTTGATAGTGCCATGACACAGCAATATACCACCTGCCTGCATTTCACCCAAATGGATGCAGACTCCAGTCTTTCCAGTTCTGTTCTGCTTGAAACAGCATCTGCTCAAATGGTTTCTGTGGCTCATCTTGGCAGCTTGGAAAAGCTTGGTTCAAAGGGTCCCTTTTTTGTTAACAGTGATTCTTTTTCATGGCTGTGTCTATGGCCCCTAGTTCCAGCTGGAGTCTGAAATGGAAGTACTGTGTTAATGCTCCACAGCACAGGCTGGGGTTTTCCAGCCCAGCCAGATGCTGGAAGTCCTGGAAATCTTGCAAAAGAGCCTGCATATATCTGCCAGCTCAGTTGCTTGGTTGTCTACAGCTGTGCAGACTGGCTTTGATGGTCTGGATGCCCCCTACCAGGCCTGTGTTCACCCGTTCAGATTAAGATGGTTTGGCTGTGACCTAGAGAGACAGAGAGACAACTTTTTTAGATACTTACCCAGTTTTCACCCTACCTTCTCCACAGAAGATTAGTACTGGCAGGTTACAGTGTATCTTAAGAATGGTATGGCACAAAGCCTTAAAGTCCAAGGCTGGAAGCAGATTGTCACTTGAAGGGGAAACAGTGGCTATGCATTCTTCTCTTTTATCCTAAAATTGTATGAAACTTTACCAACCTTTTTTTTCCTGGGTGACCTTTTCTTGTGCCAGATCCTTTATGCTGGTCAATGTACTGAGGAGGCAGAACTCTTCATCTTTTCCATGCCTGGCCTTTTACACTTGTAAGGAGAGAGCTAATGGTAATGCTGTGTTGAGAGTTCAAGGAGCTTTAGGTGCTTCATTTATCCCCACTGTTCTGAACAATTGCATAGATCAGTACTCTGGCTTGTGATATTAGTTTGGTACACAAAATGCTACATTTATTTCTTTATTCCAACATTTTTGGCATCTTTTATCCAGGAGCACGTCAAGTGTCAGGCTGCTGCTGCCTATAAGGGGAAAAGAGTGTAATTGCTGGTTTGTCAAACAACACCAGAGATGAGTATGGGCTAACAGTCATAGACATCAGTAGCGCTAACTTTGTTATACATGTTAGGTGTACAACTTAGAGGAAAGAGGAAAAAAAGAAAGCAAATATCTTACCATAACCCAAGTCTAGGTGGGAATAGGAAAAACTTCTGCCAACCCTCATCCTCTCTCCCCACTATCCTCCCACCATTTCAGTACCAAATATAACCCAAACTGTTGGAGTGACTTAGCTATTGGAATAAGATGTTGTTTCATGTCTGGTTTCCATCTGGGTTTGGAGGCAGAAATGCCAAAAGACCACAAGACAAGCCTCTTGCATGCTACTTCTGATCACAGACAGGAATCTGGCCTGCCCCCCAGAAGGGCCTAGATGTGTTACAGGATTAGCAGGCATCCCCCAGAGCTCTGGGAAGTAATGCAGTGTCAGGCCGTCAGCTCCTTAGACTGTACTTTCTTGGGTACTGGGCACATGCAAACTTTCCCAAGAAAATCTATGCAGCATGAGGGCTTTCCAAACACAGAACTGGGACAGGTCACAGAAACTTCTGTGAGCAGATCATGAAAAGTATTGCCCAAAATGCTCAATAGAAGTGTGTGAATCTTGGCTGTTCTCAACTGTCTTCATGTTTACAGCTCTCCCTGTATGTTGTTGTTAAAGTCACAGACAAATATATTAATATATGAAAAAGGATCCTTGCCTGAAAATAAAAATGGCATTTCTGCAAACACGTGCAAATCAGTGCAAGTTCCGTGGAGTCCAAAGATAAGAAGAATGTGTCATGATGTTGGTTACGTTTGTTAGTTTAAGAGCATTCTTTGGGCTTCTGTATACAGCAGCAAAATCCCTCAGTCTGTCTATCTTCTCTTACCCTGACAAAGTGGCCTCATTAAAGGATTAAAGATGTTATTGCAATAGTATTCATAATGTATACACTTTGCAGCCCCTCACATCTGTTTTCTGCACTATTTATCTAATCATCAAGACCCTTATTCATATTTGCTTTGGAGATAACAGGGCAGGATACCAAAGGATTCCTGGGCTGAGAGGAAATGACAGAGAGTTGGTGTAATGGACTAATTAAAGACTTCAAGGTCAGACTAGAGAAATCCAGAATTCTGTGGTGTGGAGAGATTCACAGGATATACAGCACTACCCCATTTTTAATGGCACAGGCATGATCAAAGCCACCTGACCGTTACATCCCAAGAAACATGCCTCTGCTAGATCACCTAGCTTCTGATAAATGACTGATTTTCTCAGTCACACGTTGAGAGAGATGACAGGCTTCAGTTTGCATGTGAGGAATTATGAGGAAGCCAGGCAGCTTGTGAGAGCAGAGAGGTTGTTCTCAGTAAGGCACTAACAGACCACATGTGAGTGAGTCAGACTTTGCTCTCTTCTTGCTGACCTGTCAGTTGTTTGACTGTCTTGGGTCAAAGAGCTCTGATGTTAGACTAAAACACAGTATGAAGATGTAGTCTGTATTCTTTTCAGTATGTACTTTCAGATATGCCTTCCCATATCACTTCTACTGCTGGTATATAGAGTAGAAGAATGTTCACATATGTGATTTGTGACAGAACTGGGCTCAGTTGCCTGGATACCTGGGTGGTACTTAGGTTTCATTTCCAAAATTCCCAGAGAAAGGGAATTATAGAAAATTTCACTGCAGAACAATAAACATACCTTATAAGACAACACTTTTAAATTATTTCATATATCTTTTCACCCAGACACGTGTATGTGTAGCATAAGGTGGATGAAATTAGTACAAATTATCAGGTCAACACTCATTAATTTAAAGGTAGAAATTATGGAATAAGGTTTTCCCCCTTGAATACTTTCCAGGTGTTACTTACTTCGTTGATGTCAGTGGATAACAATGAAACTCTTCCACTGGAAATGCCACAAGTAGTTTTATATGGCATCTAAATATCACATATGAAGCAAAAGCTAAGTGAAAGACAAGGAAAGATATACAAGGTGAGAGTTAAACAATAAGGATCTATGTAATAAACAGTAGTTACACAGCCCTGGCTATTTTCGTGGCCAGTGTGACAGGCAATTTGATCATCAAAAATAAAAGCTTCTGAGTTGCTAGGCTTAATGAATTAGAGCCATACTTGGAAGGGATGGCTGTAGCAAACTTAGACTCTTTGTGAACCGACAGTAGGATACTTAAAACAAGTGTGAGGACATTTCAGCTGTCTAAACATTGCCCAATGTTTTGTAGAGGTCTTTATGGAAGAGAGTTTTAAAGAGACATTTGAAGAATTTTAATGTCACATGCTCTGCTTCTTCATCTGGCTAATGTCACTAGCAAATCAATTCTAAACAAATGACTGTTTAAGTGTCTATTTAAAGAATTGAGAAGACTTGCCAAAATCCAAGAGAACCAAAGTTTAGAACAAGGTGGAGCTTCAGCCTGCAATCGCAGTTTATCCAGCCTGAAGGCTACTGTCATTTCTTTTTTTTTCTGGGCATCTCTCAGCTGTAGAGATAGTGCTGAGACAGACTAAATGAATTGTTCTGGCAGCCAAGTGCTTTCTTTCTATTACAGACCAAAGAATATCTTACAGAAGGGCATGTGGTGGGTCCACCTTGAAAGTCATGTCCCATAGCAGGGTAGGTCCTCCTATGAGACTGGGGATGCATATTGCATGACCAAAATTCTCACATGCTCTGCAATGTTACTGACTGTGCTCATTTGGAGGATACTGGCCTCTGCTCGCTCAATGGACATAGTTGCAGTTACCCCACAGACCTTGCCTCCTTAACCAGCTATAAAGCTTGTCTGCTTGGAAAGTTCCCATCTCTGCTTTAGAGCAGTCAGAACATAAATCCATTTAGGGCTTTTGCAAGCTTCTGTCACTGCATCAACAGCTTAGTTTGGTTACGGATTTAGGGAGAACTGGTAACATGATCATAGACTCCTCTGACTTGGAAATATAGAATATAGTAGAAACAACTGGAACTGGCTACACCCTAAAGCTTCAATGAAAAATCCCTTTTGAGTTTGCCTTCTTTCAACTTCTCCCCACACTGTATCTCCTTTATTTATAGTGGTCTGAATCAAACAACCCTACCTGAACTCAGCTGAAATAACCTTAGTTTGGTAGTACAGATGAGAGCAGCTATTCAAACACATTCCTGTTTCCTGATCTGGGCACTACGAAGTGTTTGTCTGCCACCGTTTTCCTTCAGAAAGTGAACTGGCAGAGTGGCATTCTGAAAATTACCTTAAAGCCAGGGTACAGAATGAGCTTATTTTAGCTAGAACTGGCTATTGTCCCAAACTAGAACCTCTGAATTTTAGGGGGGGTGAACAAAAGAGACCCAGTGCTGGAATCCAGAGATAGGCTAGCAAACAGTCTCACTGCAGTAAGTATTGCAGCTATTTACCTACTTCTAAATTTCCTGTATGCTTCCTGTCATCCACGCACAGGACCTCTGGAGATGGTTTACTTATGATATCATTGTGGAAGAACATGTTACACTAATTCTAGTTTGATTTTGATTGTCACAAAAGTAAAGTGTACTGGGATTTGTACAGTTTTCAATGTGCCAAATGGTGGGGCTAGTGGTTCATAAGAATTCTGCAACTGCCTTTTTCCTGGCTTCCTAGGTGATTGTGAGAAAGTCAGTTTATGAATTTCCTCTTTTTCTCTTTCCCCACCACTGAAGTTGGGTCTCCTGTGTAAAATGCTTTAACATTTGTGGATGAGAAGTGTAAGATACTGTTTCACAGTGGTGAGAATGTGGAGTATTATAGTTACATTATGAGTAAAGAAGGTGACTTTTGTGTAGTCTTCTGTATCTGGACTGAAGTTAGGACCCGATCAGAGATGTGATTAGTTAGGTTTTCAGAACCTGGCTAAGTGTCTGTCCATCAGGCCCTGAGAGACCCAAGGCAACATTAAAGGGCAGGAGGCAGCTTCCTTACGTTCTGTTACAATCTAGTGATCTGAGACGAGACAGTGGCTGCTGTGAATGGCTGTGATGAGCAGCACACCCCGCTGCCTGTCACAGTCACATGTTAATCAGGATACAGTAATTTGTGAGAACATTAATAAATACAAATCACTCTGTAGGGGACTGCAATACATTATTTTACCTCTCAACAATAACAGACCTTATTATCTTGCAGGGAGAAGCTACTGTCAGGGCAATCAAGGATGGCCACTTTTAATGAAGACAAATGATCTCTTTCAAAGGAGCGGCGAGCCTTGATTTGGCTTAATGGCTCACTAGTACAAAGCATGGATTTAATCAGAGCTCCAACTTCTGTCACGCATGGGCCTTGAAGTCAGGTAATTGGAGGCAGGTGTTAAGTACAATTTAAATGAAATGTCTAGTTAATAAGGACAGTTTGAAACAAGAAATTTATACCCCTCCCCCAAGCCCTAGCCCTCTCAGGGAAGTGAAGGCAGCCAGCTGTGCTCAGGATCCAGATGACTTAATTTCTCAGCATTGTCTTTCTCACTCCCAACGCTGTGCTGCTACTTTTATCTTGCCAGGTATCCCCGTTGGGGTGATCCTCTTTCAGATAAGATGGGCAACTTGAGGGACTGTCAGAGCTCAGTATGCTTTGTTTTGTGCTGGAAGAGACAGCTGAGCCAAAATCCAGACAGAGATGTGGTCTGTAAGATTCTGGCTTTTAAGCATCTCAAAGTCCAGGAAGGGAATGAGAAGGAACAGAGTAGCAATGTTTCCCTAAAAAGTGCCTCATTGTTCACCCCTAAACTGTGGATCTGAATGAGGGGCTTTGACTCTCCAGGCTGTATTGTGCGGGTCTTTTTAGATGGTCACAAGTATTATGTCAAAATTGGAGTATGTATGACCTCTCATAATTCAAATTGAGGAGACTTCTGAAGAACACCACAGCCCTGTCCTACCTGTTAACCTGTTATGTTTCCTTCCAAGAACATCACCACTGTTCATATTTATATTTATGTCTTTTTCCTTTCTGGTGGAGATGGGGCAAGGAGGAGAGCAGATACTCTGATCTTCTGGGTGCCAGCAAGAAACTTCCTACAACCTGTGACCTATGTGCAGTTCCATTTGGAACCATGTAGGAATTGTCAGCATCACGAAGTCTTGTGCTTTAAAGGAAAGTGTTACAACATATGTGGGGGTCTTTTTTCCTTGAAAATGCAGCTCATGGAGTCGTGTGCTTATAAAGTAAAGAATGCTTGTGGCTGGGGAAGAAAATCTGAACACATTACTTAAAACAATTGCAACACCAACCCAACATCTTTCTGAAAAAGAAATACTTATTTTTAAATGAATCTTACAGTTTTGAAGAAAGGCCCCTCTTATTTTCAGGCATTTGATGCCAGCAAGGCTGAACCTTATAGGGAATATAGGGAGTTATAGGAAGTTCAGTGCATTATCACTAATACATTTGTCATATTCTAGATTTTCAGACATGAGTCAACAGGAAACCAAACTGGGTTTTAAATGCTAATTATCAGTTTCTTAAAAGCATGGTCTAACAACCAAAAGCATAACAAAAACAGTACTACATATACTACAGGATCTCCCTTGTCCCTTCTAGGTCTTCCTGCCATCCCTTGAAATTAACAGTTAAAAGGTAGTGCATTCATAACAAAACCAGGATTTTACTTCTGAGGGAGAAAGTAATTAGTCACTGGGTGTGGAAGTATTTTCCATTAGCAATTTTTTTAAACACAGGCTGGAATGCAACTATGCCTGTAGGGACTGCATGACTGGGAGAAACCACAAACCTTCGCTATAGTGACATTTCTATGATCAACTTCTGTGAGACTCATCTCCTAGTCAAGGAAGTAAGCACAGGAAATCAAGGACTATAGATCCAATTAAGGACCCAAATATCTCTGCTTTCTCAGGGTGACGTGCTGTTTTGCTTTGCAGTAGGGGCAGGGAACAGTCAAGGCTGCCTCTCTGCAGCAGGATGAAAGTTACTAAACCTGAGCCATGGTAGGTGTGCCTATTTCTGGGAGCATGGCATGGCAGTGATACTGGAAATTGATTTCTCTCCATTAATATTTTATTATAGCAGGACTGTTCAAGATTAGTTGCCCTCTAAGGAATCTTTTTTTAGGGAAGAATTAAAGTCATCCCTGGCTCAAATTGCTTATTGAACTGCTTGGAAACAAGAATTCTTCCTGGGGGCCTCTGCAGTTTTGTCTAGATTTTGGGAAACCAAAGAGGTTTTGGCTTTTCAGATACATTTTGAAATTCATTGTTGATTTGTTTTTTCATTCTTTTCCCTTCATCTGTTCTTTTTATTGGGAAAAAATTGACGAGCTATAATTAACAGACAAGAAACAGAACAATCCTGAGAATTCAAATGGATCAAGAAAAGAGTCAGAAGTAAAATACAGGCCTTTTAGACTAGACGTTAGTGTTCAGCTAATCAGAGTCCTGCTACCCTTCTGCTTTATGGCTTGAATTCCTTCCAATAGCCCTGAAGGTGGAAAATTTCCCACTAGTTACAAAACAATTAAGAGGCAAAACGTTCAGATGGCCTTTCAAGTTTACAGCAACATTGTGGTTATGGATGTGATTGCAACTCAGGTAGCTGCAAAAGAGCTGCCAGCTATTAGAATTACTAGGTCTAGATAAGTTGGGTACCAGAAGCAGCAGACATTTAGTAGCACGGGCTGCGCCACAAACTGAACAAGGCTGGCTGGTGTGTGAGCAAATGCACTGTGTCAGATGTGATCATGTCTGTCTGCAATGGAAGAGAGAAGCAGCGTTCTGCAAATGGCAGAGGTTTGTGCTTCACATCCCGTAGTCATTTCCTATTCATGTGTGTATAAGTAGGGTTTGTCAGGGGCATTCATGATGATGAATGCTGATGGGAGGGAGAAAAGAAAGGTAATTTGTTTCTGTACCAGAAGGGGAGGGGTTACAATGCCCACCTTGCCTTTTAAATGTTGGTTGTTTCTGTGTACCTGTCAAAGCAACATGTTTATGGCAGGAAGAGAAACTATTATTCTGTCAGAAAATGAAGCATTGAAAATACTATGATACTATATTTAGTCATTGGCCCAGCAGAGGAAAAAGAGAAGTTCCCAGAAGAAGAGAAGGAGTTTGGGGTAACTGTATAGATCACTTTTGTTGATATAGGGAAAAACAGTGGAGAGGAAGCCCAGGCTGGGATTGTAGTTTCCCTCTCCTCCTCGGGAAGCAGAAATGGGACCATGTAATCATGGAGCAGTGAATGGTTTGTGTGTGTTCTGTCTGCAGTCATGAACTATTTTAAAAATACATACACAAACTTTAGAGAAAACTCACACCGTAACAATGAGGATATTCCAGTTCTAGATTGGAAGCTATTTTGGTAGGCCAGGAGGAGAACGTAATGCTGGTAGCTGCAGTGGGCAGGAGACAAGACTAGAGTTGCCTGGTGAGTCACAGAAATAACAAAAATAACACATAAGACTAACTACTAAGCTGAATCACCCTGTGACTTTTGTCAGGGCACCAAAGAGTAAGGTCAAACTGTGTTCATTCTTCTGCTTGCCTTTGGCTGCTGTGTATACTGTAGCGACCAATGTGCACTCTATTCCCAGCTACGCGGGACAAACAGGCTTTGCTGTTCTTATGGACAAGGATCTCTTCATCACAATGTCATTTGTGAGAGCTGGCACAATAGAAACCAACTGCCATGCTTCCCTAGGAGCAAGGTTGCAGAAATAAGGCACTAGGCCAGAGATTCATTTATACTGTTCAGGATTCACTTTCCCAGCTCTGGGAGTTGCTCACCGTGAGGCCAGGTCATTTTGTCTCAGTGCGTACTTCAGTGTCTGTAAAAAGCCCACAATAATGCTACCAGCCTCTCAGAAGTGAAATGATTTGAAGCCCTCCATGAAAGGTGCTATACAAGCCCAAGCTGCCACAGTCAAGCCAGCCCCAACAATACCTCATGGAATGTGTGCCTTTCATGTTTGTTCTGGGGCCATGGGGAACAATGCCCTTTCAGGACAATAGATGTCTGCAATTCCTGGTGAATTTCCTTCCCTTCTCTCATTAAAATCCATTCATTTCCAGTTCAGCCTCTTCGTTCTCAAACATACATCTTGGATATTTGTCAACTTCTATTCATTTTACTTAGTCTGCGCATCTAATCTCTTTGAAACTAAACATTTCCTCTGATGGTAGAGCCTTAAGAATGCTATTCTGCCAATTGGGATGCATTGAGGAGAGCCTCTTGGCAAGCTGGCTTATTCTTGGGGAACACACATATTTGAGTAGTGAGACCTCAGGCATTTATGCTGTGCAAAACACCACAATGCTCAGCCCTTAGTAAAACTCAGAAGAGAACAACTGCCTTGAAAAGCAAGATGCTTACTGGCAAGTGTTTTTCAAGTGGGTACGGAAAGTGCCCAGTTTATCTTGTGACTCCCTATGCAGTTTCAGGCAGGCAACTTCTTCTCAGAGTCTATAGCCTGTAAAGCAGTAACACAAACTTCCTTGTGCATGTTATTGTACTTCCTGCCTGCTCTGCTGGGTGTTTCAGGTAGAAGAGAGCAGAACAGTGATGGTAGTGGTCCCTAGTACCCTGCTAGTACCTAGTTCCCTAGTAAAGGGAGATTGACTCCTTGCCAATTAAACCCTCCAACATCAGTGAAATCGTAGCAGCTTTGGCTCAGTAGCGATTCAGCAGTGTTTCGTCCACTGACACAAGGAAAGGCTCTGTCCTCAGCTCCTTAAATTTGCTAGTTTATCCTGTTCTCTTTAACAGGGAAAGACACCATACGTTATTGGCACTCAAGCACCAGGTTTCTGTTGCCCGGACTCCTGAGATCCGTGAGATCTTGGTGACATCTGGTGGGAACTGGAAGTATCACAAGCTTTTTGTGATCTTCATTCTCAACTAATTATAAAAACAAATTTTAAAAATATTCCCCCGAAACCAAGCCAAAAACATTTCTATTTATTTTATGCTCAGAATCACAAGAGTACAAAATCAAAACATGATGCTATGATGATGCCTACTGAACACTGTATAGTTTAGTGATCAAAGAGCTTTGAATGCTGATGGGACATAACAGAGCTGAAATATGAGGAATTTCGTATTGGATTTTTTGCAGGCATGTAAACGCCATCTTTTTATCAACCTGATCAGAATATTAGTATAAAAAGCAAATGATGCAGGTCATATTTGCTCATTGTGCAGTGCTAGGCCCCTGTGATATAACCAATGTTAATTGTGTTTAAACTTTGCAGAAAGCGCATATATGCTTTAGCCTGGAACGTACTATTGTGAGTATGTTCAGCAACCCACTTGTGAGCAGTTAGATATGTGTGCCCAGAGTTTGGTTTAGGTGTGGGTCTGGCAATGGGCACAAAACTTCATTTAAGGGAATGGTTGTGAAGTTAATGTTATATTCAGGCTAATTCTGGCAAGGAAAGTGGAAATGGGTTGCTTGAAGTTCAAATGAATTATTCCATTTGATCTGCATGCAGATGCACGTGAATGAGTTTTTCCATTTTTTTCTAGATCTTTTTAATCCTGTAAACATAAGCACTATTGCCTTTGCTCTCATTTTTGCAACTGCACTTTTTGGATCCAGCTGTGTACAGCATTTGTGCAGCTTCACAAGATGGAGGAACTAATAACCAACAAAATTTTCTCCCAGTGTCTTTTAGGTATTAGAACACTATGTCCCCTGAAAAACAAAGGATTCCCTGCATTTGCCAAGGGTTTTGTGAGGCCTTTGATAATGGGGGAAGAGTCTGAAATGTTACCAATCAATCTTCTTTTCTCCTTAACCCCTTTTTAGGATTTTTAATGGGAAAGAATTAGAAGGAGGAAATTAGTAAAATGATGGTCAAACTTTTCAGAAGTGATTGTGAAGGCTACACCACAGATCCAGCTACTACCAAGACTCCAAAATGTGGATACGTAGCACTTCCTGAAATTCAGCCCCCCTTGAAGAATGCTGAACTGGGACCTTAAAGTCACTGGTAAGTTTAAACAATCACAGGTTATTGCTGCAGCCTATCTATCTTTTCATCCTTCAGTAAGAAAGAGTTAGGTTAGTGGACAAAACAGGGTGGATTTTCAGGGTGAAATCCATCAAATCCAAAGCGGATATCCTCTTAGCTACTTAGGATTCAGGTTGCCTGCCTTGAGCACCTCAGACCTCTGCCTCTTTTCCCATGACAGCTCATCTTTGCAGTGATGTCATGACATGTAGTATCACTGCTGGTAACCTTATTAGCAGAGCCAATTGTCCAAAGACCTTCATATGGGAGGCTGCTTGCCATTGTATGAGCTCTGGCCCTATTGTTTATGACAGCACTAGATGACCTAATTCACTCCAGTGGGTCCATCACACATATCCTCACAGGGTGATTTTCCCCTCTGACAGCCCATTGTCACCATCCCTCCTGCTAGTACTCTGCTAGTCCTAGCCTCATGTTCATGCAAACACAAAACTACACAGAGATGGGGCCCATACTCAATGCTCGTCTAGTCGGTGGATATTAACATGAGCATAGCAAGCACGGGGCATGAGCCTAAAGCTACTTGGACAGACCTTAGGCCTTTAACACAGAAGACCATATGGAGTCTTTGGAGTTCAGTGTTAGGCAAGCCCATCATTTTAGCTTCTCTGACCAGCACTAGAGCAGGAAACAGGTGTACTGGTACTGAGGTGTTCATGGTACTATTATGAAGCAGTGATAAGCTGTTAAGTCCATATCCAGAGAGAAAGCCATATTCACCACCATGCTACATACATGGCATCTTTTGGGGCAGAAGGATTCTCCTGCACAAAGCACAGACAGGAATGAAGGCAGAATCCCCACTCACAAAATCTGTAGTAGCTGTAAAGGGGCACTTGAATGGTTTTGATTCTGTTCTGTAGAGAGCAGTGTTACATACATGCATACTTGTTCACTCACACACAAACACACACATTACTGTGTCTTAGGTTGAGGGGTGAACGGATGTCTTATTTTAGTGTAGATTGTTCTGTGATTTCGCAGACGGTGAGAACAAAGAAAAAAGGGCATTACTCCAAGGAGTTAAAGAAAGGTGGGAATTTTCCCTTCCTGCCCCACTTCCTGCATAATTTGTTGGCAGCCTGCATCCATCATCAGCCAGCTCCCGTGGCATTGTAGGCTGATGAATGCATCCGCACTAATGCACATGCGCTTCCCAATCCTGCCAGTTTTCTCCCAAACCAGTAGAGATCATGTGTGTTTATTATATGAGATGGATTGGTGTGGTGAGTTGACCCTGGCTAGCTGTCAGGTGCCCACGAAAGCTGCTCTATGACTCCCCTTCCTCAGCTGTATAGGTGAGAGAAAAATGTAATGAAAAGCTTGTGGGTCAAGATAAGGACAGGGAGAGGTCATTCACCAATTATTGTCACGGGCAAAACAGACTCGACTTGGGGAAAAAAATTTACTACCAATCAAATCAGAAGAGCATAATGAAAAATAAAACCAAATCTTACAAACACCTTCCCCCCACCCCTCCCTTCTTTCCAGACTTAACTTTACTCCTGAGTTCTCCACCTCTTCTCCCCAAGCAGTGCAGGAGGACGGGGAATGAGGGTTGTGGTCAGTTCATCACACGTTGTCTCTACCTCTCCTTCCTCCTCAGGGGGAGCACTCCTCACACTCCTCCCCTGCTCCAGCGTGGGTCCCTTCCATGGGGCACAGTCCTTCAGAAACAGACTGCTCCAGTGTGTCCCCCACAGGGTCATAAGTCCAGCCAACCTGCTCCAGCGTGGGCTCCTGTCTCCACAGGGCCACAGGTCCTGCCAGGAGCCTGCTCCGGCATGGGCTTCCCATGGGGTCACAGCCTCCTTCAGGCATCCACCTGCTCCTGAGTGGCATCCTCCACAGGCTGCAGGTCGATATGTGCTCCACCATTAACCTCTGTGGGCTGCAGGGGGACAGCCTGCCTCACCACCGTCTTTACCATGGGCTGCAGGGGAATCTCTGCTCCAGCTCCTGGAGCACCTCCTCCCCACTCCTTCTTCCCTGACCTTGGTGTCTGCAGAGTTGTTTCTCTCACATAGTCTCACGTAGTCCACTCTCTGGCTGCAATTGCCGTTGTGCAGGTTTTTCCCCCCCTTCTTGAATATGTTATCACAGCGGCGCTACTACCATCACTGATGGGCTTGGCCTTGGCCAGTGGCAGGTCTGTCTTGGAGCTGGCTGGAGTTGGCTGTATCAGACATAGGGGAAGCTTCTAGCAGCTTCTCACAGAAGCCATCTGCTACCAAAACCTTGCCATGCAAACCCAATACAATTGGGAATGGGTATATGCTACCTCTTCCAGAAGCCAAGGCAATTACAATATACGGGCTTGGTACCCCTAGCTGTTGAAGGAGTAATTGAGATTAAAGGCAGATCAGTCATATCCCAGTTAGTGTTCAAAGAACAGCCTGATAGGAAAAGACAGAGTTTTGGAGGGAAACCTCAAAGGGAATTGAGTATGTGTAAACCCTGTGGCTGAAAGCTGTGGAGAGGACAGGGTGTCCCCCCTTTGGTGAACAAGGAGAAGAGCAGCCAGAACACATCTCACAAACACATTAGTTACAGGTCATTTTTGTGTAAATGGTGGAAAAGAAGGGATGAGGATGTGTTTAAACTTTACCGACCTTGCACTGGTAAGGAGCGGACAAGTGAATGGGACCAAAAGTGTTTTCATTAAGGTCTCGTCTATCAGCAGCAGTGTGGTACAGGTCCTCGAAAAGCTAACTGGTAACCTAGACTGTGGTAAGAAAGTTTCTTGTCTGTTCTGAGTTCTGTGTGTGAATTGCTTTTTGAAGACTTCCCAGGGAGCTGGCCAGTGTAATGATTTTGAGGCAACTTAGACTGAAGCTGCAGACAGCAGCAGCTTTGATAAAATTTTCTCTTCCCACCCAAGGCTGTAATCACCCCAACTGACTACAGGCCATAGATCTGTGCAGTCCTGACCACCTGGAGGCAGCCTAGCTGCACTTTGGAATGCTCAAGGACTTTACAAAAAACTGGGAGTCAAGGTGCACAATCAGAAGTGGGGTGTGCAAACCTGTAGCCCTATTAACTGAACAACTAAGAAGGGAGAACGGTTAGGAAAGAAGAAAAGTTTTATTTAATGGATTTTATTTAACATATTTACTTGTTGGTGTTGCTCTCAGCTTATTCTGTGTCCTTCTCATAACTCCAAGGGGATAACTGAGTTTCACCAGATGCTTTGATAGAGCTCAAACCAGTGTTATGTAAGTCCCCAGGAGGACTCCTTCAATAATTGAACCTGACCTTTTGAGCCGCTGACAAAGTCTAGCAGAAGAACATAACCCAGCAGCCACCCACACTCTTAGCTAGGGATCTAAGTGAATGTTGATGAGAAGGGGAGTAGGTGGAGAAGTCTCCATGAGATTGAAAATCTCAGCGGGAGCTGGCATGGAGTGCTCTGGAAGGAGCTGCTGTTGCCTAGAGCGATGTTGCTCTGAAGGAGTTGAGCATTTGTATTGAGCTGAGAGGTGTGGTCATCCTACTGCTGCTGGCATCCCAGGCTTTGTCCGGATTCTGATTATGGGAACAGTTTTAGATCTTTTGATCTAAAATTGCTGTCAAGCAAAAGGAATGATGCTCAGTCTGTGCTAAGTGGCTCAAGTTAGGTGATACTAATAGAATTTCTAGCTGTGAAATAACCGCTTTGTTCCTACTTGCTGTTCAAACGATACATTAGCACTCTTTCCAGGGGACAGGCACATGCAATGGAAATAGCTGACAGTCATGTGGAATGTTTCCCTTAATGAAGCAGCACAAATTTCCTAATAATAGGGACAGAAGCTTGCTACATATACCCTAAATCACACACAGTGGTGGAGGGGAATGTGTAGTAACTGAAAAGTGCAAGTATGAAGAATATTTTATGCTTTGTATCATCTTTTCCTTGAGTACTTCCACAACACTTTGCAAGCATTACCCATGACTCGTGCATCTCCTCTAAGATAGCAAAACAGTAGACAAAGAAACTGAGGCATAATACTGTTAAGGAACTTGTCTTACAATTAATTATAGATATGATGGAGAGAGGAACGCAGGAGTTCTGGAGGAACATGTGTAGTGCTATTCCAAGTCAAATAAATTAACTTCATATTTCTTTTATCTACTGAAAGCTGAAATTCCCCAAGAGTCATTCAATTATTTCAGCTTAGGATTCCAAAAAGTCAGAAAGCACTGTCTGTATTGCTGTTGAATACACAACTACAAATTTTGCCTGGTTTCAGTGGGTAAAATAGGTGTGAGGTAGAGGCAGGATAGTTTAGTGAGAGACCAGGGTTCAGTTCCTGCCTCTGGAACAATGGCAGCCTCTTTATGACCATGACAGTGTTATCAGTAGACAGTTCCTTTGATGACATCGTGCTAAACTTGCAGTAAAATATGGAGTCAGCTGAGTGGGGTTTGGGATTTCCTTGCAAAGACTCAACAGTTCTGGATCTGTTGTTTCACCCAACATTTCCAAAAGTGTGTGAGCCAAGTTTCTGTCTGCTGTAGGTGTGCTACTGGTGTATTACTGGTTGTGGCAAGACTGCTGTAGCCCGAGTTCCTGCTTTATCCGCATTTTTACATATACAATAACACCAGTTTCCTTGCACTCATAGTGGGGATTTGCTTTGGGAATACTAGTGTTGCTATAGCTACATTTCCCTAATGTTCATTATTTCCCATAGTGTGATTGTCAGTCATCCAAGGATGCTGGCATTAAGCAAGTTCACAGCATGTCATTTCTGCCTTGGGAGCTATTGGTAGGTGTAGTGAATGGGCCAAGAGGTACTGCAGCTAGTGCTTTGCCTGGGCTAAATCTACTTCAGCCACGAAGGAAGTGGTCGGGGAAGTAGGAGCTTTTTCACAGCAGTGTGATGGGAAAGGAAAGCCTCCAATCACTAGCGTGCCTTTCCAAGGGGGTTGAACAGGAAGGAGTAGAAGGAATTGTCATCTCTCAAGAGAACAAATGCAGGAGGGGAGGGAGCAAGGGCAACTTCAGTTAATTACTAGGTTGTGTAATGAGCTGGGGTGCTGTACAGCTCCTGTATAGACCCCATTGTGTCTGTCGCCTGGTTGGGGGTGTACTGCTCTCGGGCATTTTAGCTGGTTTTGTTTTTTGTTTTTGAACGGTTTAACGAGCAAGCTAAATAGCTGTAAAATTCAAAGCAGGATCTCAAAAAGTTCACTGTCCCTCAGGCGTGCATGTGTATCTGGTGTTATGCAGAAGGGACAATGAATTCTAAACAGCCACCTACTTCCCATGGGAGGGAGCTATGTACAGAACTCAGTTACACAAAGAAAGACACCAAAGAGTTAAGACTAGTTAAAAAGTGGAGCTGGTCATTGGCAGATCTTGCAGACTGACATCCAAGAGATACTCCAGACTCTGCATCTTCTCTTAAACTCCCATATTGGCTTCTCAGGCCTTGATCAGTGCATAAGGGGTATTAAAACAGCAACTCTCTCATGCTAGTAGGCACCAAAAACCTGTATCTCCTAGTTTCAGTAGACATGCAGCTGTTGGATGGAATCTTGTCCTCTCTCTGAATCAGTATTGGCATAATAAGGCCACTGAGATGATTAAGAAATTGGAATGCCTGTCGTATAAGGAGAAGCTGAGAGAGCTGTGGTTGTTTAGCGTGGAGAAGACAATGCTTGGGGGGGATCTTATCAATATGTACAAATTCCTGGGTGGGAGGGAGTAAAGAAGTAAAGAAGGTGGAAACAGACTCCTCTTAGTGATATCCAGTAACAGGACAAGATGCAATGGGCATAAATTGAAATACAGGAAATTCCATTTAAACATCAGAAAAAACTTTTTTACTCTAAGCATGGTCAAATAGCAGAACAGGTTGCCTAGACAGGTAATGGAGTCTCCATCCTTGGAGACAGTCAAAACCCAACTGAACACAGTCCTGAGATGTAGATGATACTGCTCTGAGTTGGGGGGTTTAGGCTAGATGCTCTCCAGAGGTTCCTTCCAAACTCTACTATTCTGTGGTTTTGTGGTTCTGTGATTCCATGTTAATTTTTCCATGCTACGGGGCCTGGAGGAGCATGAAGCATGAGGTTCTGTTATTCCTAGTGTGCGTTAAATAATAGACCAAGACAAGAAAAATGATACCTGTACAGCACTACAGAACACCCTTCTGGTTTCACAAGCTTATTTCTAAACCTGCAGAGCTACCTCAGTGGAACATTATGTGTGAATCACACTTTACTGTTGCACATATCTTTGTAAGTGCTGTGCCCTTCCATCACATACACTACTGGACATTTAAAATATCAATAGTGGACTGTCACCCTTAGTCTGCTTAGACTACAAGGGTGAGCTCTCTTTTCAGCGTAGACATCTCAGCTGGCATCTGGTTTTTGTAGTATTACGATAATATTCAGTCATCTTTGCAAGCAGTAGGCAGGCAATCTTTGTGTTTAGCCCAGCTTTGTGATTTAGCAACTGTGAAAAATAACATTGTCCTTCACTGGTAACAGTGTTTTGCAACTGGAGGTGCTGTTCCATTCTAATTCCAGTAAGAAAGGCACTCAGACTACGCAAAGTATCATTTAAAGTACTATTTATTAGTGCTAACACTGTAAAGGAAGAGGATAGTATAGATAATCTTACATCCCTTCAGATGCAGGGAACTCCAAGTCGTGCAGCATCAAACAGGCATCTGATCTGGGCGCAGCAAACCATGCAGACCCTGCCTGTGGAAGGGTTACCCTGTTTTGGTCATTTGAACTATTATATGATTTTCTCACAAGAAAACAACTCCATTCAGCATTTCTATGTTCACATGTTCACATGAGAACTTCTTGATACACCTTTAGGTAAAGGCAAGAACTTGCAGGTGGCATAAACACCAGTAGCAAGTGGGAGCTGCTTACAGGCTCTCTGTTACAATTAGCTGGCTAAGTTCATTCTGTGGCTAAGAGATATTCACAGCACAACACAGGCCTGAGGACTAAGCTGTATGTGCAGCACAACACGTACAGGTTAACTGTTATGTGGATCACATTCCTTGGTGTGCAATGATCGGGATCATTACGCTGAGATATGTGACTGTCCTGGTTTCAGCTGGGATAGAGTTATTTTTTTTCTAGTAACTGCTGTGTTTTGGATTTAGTATGAGAAGAATGTTGATAACAC
>RSEF01000006.1:19635002-19667234 GCA_003993805.1 Himantopus leucocephalus | reverse complement strand
TCCTCTTCCATTACTGTTCTATTAAACTGTCTTTATCTCAACCAATGAGGTTTTTTTCCTTTCCCCTTTCTTTTCTCCCTCCTCTCGCTCCCCTACTGGGGATTGGGGGGAGTTAGTGAGTGGCTGCATGGTCCTAGTTGCTGGCTGGGCTTAAACCACGACAGTGACACTGTCTCCTGTCCCCATCCTGCAGATGAACTTGCAAGATACTTGACAAAATAAACCAGTTTACAGGGATTATTTTACACTAAACATACCCCAACCCAATTAGATTCAGCTGCTCACAGTCTTTCATAAAACCAGTTCTTGTAAAACTCCAGGAGGATTTCCCATTACTCATAATTTTCAGTAAATGAAGAAAGAATGCTTCATTCCAAAAGCACCCCTGCTTTAAGGTCAAGATCAAGTTTATTCATAAGTTAGGCTCTTGTCAGATTTGGGCAGATCCTGTCAGATTTCTTGATATCCTTTCCTGCGGCCAACTGCGTATTTCATTATCATTCTTTTGGGACCAGCAGCAGTACGGCTACAGGGTTGTCAGCAGCGTGCAGCTCCTGCCAGGCCAGACAGGTACTCGCCAGGCTGGAGCGGGAGTACTGCATCCTGCCAAGCGCATCTTGGTAGCACTTTTGAGTGAACCTCAGTGCAAGTTCATAGAGTGGTTCTGTGCCAACGGCACAAGTGACTAATTGCGATAAATGCTATCACAGTAGCGATTTGCCCATAGATGGCAGTATTTGCAGTTCTTTTGCAGTACTAGCGGTATTTGCGTTTACTGTTATTTGTTCCGTCACAGAAGATTCTGTTGTTCAGTAAGGCCGTAAACTCCACCCGAAAAGACAGTTAGAGAAAACTTACTGACTCATCTCTCAAGCTTTCTAAGCAAATTAAAAGGAAGTGTGATTATGTTAGTACAAGTTGTAAAAATACAAGTTGGTACTTTTAGAAGTCAATTATTCAAACCTGACAATGTTCTTTTAGACAATAGCACCCATTTGGCATGTGGATATTTTAAGGTATCTTGTAATTGCAGATGGGATATTAGAGTACACGGACCCATCAGCATGAAACATAGAACTCAATGAAGACATTAAAGAAACCAATGGAGACAGTGGTTTCCCCTACTCACATGATTTTGTAACTTAATAGCTATGACATGGTTGTCCTTGCTATACTTGCTTTTAAATTGAGATAAAATGGTAGACATAAAAAACTTAGCAGCAGTCTCAATGGCAGTAAAACCGTCGCTTCCCTAGAGTAAGATGACGAGATGTGCTGTTCCGTGGACAGAGCTACTGCCTGAACAAGGTTTTGTGCTACACTGTGAACCTGAGGACTAGCAGATATTTACTTGTTTTGAGTGCTTGTTATGGCAGGCACTGCCTCCAACAAATACGTCCTTTTTGTTTGCATTTGTACTGCAGCTTGTCCTGATTGGTGACTAGGTGGTAGAGTAACACAACTTAGAAATACAAGTAGTGATCTCAGTGACGCTTCTGAAGTAAGCAGTGTGACCACAGGCTTCTGTGAGGTTCTGTACCATAATAAATCTCTTGCATGTTAGGATGTGTGCAAGTTCCAGTCAGCCCACTTTATATGCTAAATAATATCTTACCAGAAATGGGCCAGAGCAGTAGAAGCCTGTTTGCTGACTGAGGAAAGATACTTCTGTGTGTAGACACAGAATCAGAGCTTATATCATCTGGGTTTAGTTACCAAGGTTTCCAAAAACTCTGTAGACCTTAAACAGATTACCAACACCTATCTCACTTCCCTATGGCCGAAATGGGACAGTAGATCTTCCTTTCTTTCCAGTTGAGCCTCACTTGTCAAGTGGTTTGAACTCTTTAAGGAGTTGTTTATCTCATGTTCCAAATGAATGCATATCAATGAGCCTTGATCTCCATGGGAGTTTTGCATGAATTAAGAATACAAAAGTGGGACTCTCATTTGTGCTATGTATGGGGGAACATGGTGTATGAGCTGCTGGATGTAGCCAAACTCCCCTATACTTAAATGCTTCTTAGCAGTCTTCTAGCTGTTTTCAGTTTATCTACACTTTGAGCTCAGTGGCCCCATCTATAAAGGATACGAGTGTACTCCAGCAGTGCAGTGTAAAAGAAGAAACTGAAGGACTCGAGTGGCAACGCTCAAGCCACTGTAACCAGCTGGGGAATAAGCTGTGCCAACCAGAGCAGCCCCAAGTGTCTCCTAAACACTTCTCAAGATGAGAAACAGAATATCAACCACCACAAGTGTATGTAGACCAATGCACATATCCTGGGGACAAACAGGAGGAACTGGAGCTCCATGCCCAGTCAGAGAGCTGTGATATCATAGCAATAACTGAAACATGGTGGGACAACTCACATGACTGGAGGATCATGATGGATGGCTATAGGCTGTTTCGTAAAGACAGGCAGGGAAAAAGAGGAGGAGTTGCGGCCTGTGTTACGGAGAACCTTGAATGTATAGAAGTCAACTACAGTGATTGTGGAAGCCCTATCAAATGCCTCTGGGTCAAGATCAGAGGGGTCGTCTCTTGGATTTCTCCAAGGCTTTCGACATGGCTCCCTACAGCCTCATCCAAGAGAAACAGATACATTACGGTCCAGACAAGTGGTCTGTGCAGTGGGTGGGGAACAGGCTGACAGGCCGCACCTGGAGAGTGGTGGTAAATAGCTCCTTTTCAAACTGGCAACCTGTCACACGTGTGGTCCCCCGAAAATCAATGCTGATCTCAATGCTGTTTAATGTCTTCATAAGTGATCTGGGCGAAGGGATCAAGTGTACCCTAATGAAGTTTGCTGATGACACCAAACTGAGTGGGGAAGTGGACACATTGGAAGGGAAAGCCACCCTGCAGGAAGACCTGAATAGGCTGGAAGAGTGGACTAACAAGAACCTTATGAAGTCCAACAAGGACAAGTGTAAGGTCTTGCATCTGGGAAAACATAATCCAGGAGTGCAGCACAGACTGCGATCTACCCAGCTGGGAAGCAGGTCTGTGGAAAGGGACCTGGGGGTGCTGGTGAACAAGAAGCTCAATATGAGTGAACAGTGTGCTGCTGCAGCAAAGAACGCCAACAGGATGCTGGGTTGCATCAACAAGGGCATCACCAGCAGAGGTAAAGAAGTCATTATCCCACTTTACTCAGCGCTTGTCAGGCCACACCTGGAACACTGTGTTCAGTTTTGGTCCCAGCTATACAAAAAAGATGTGGACAGGCTGGAAAAGGTCCAGAGAAGGGCTCCAAAGATGATGAAAGGCCTGGGAAGCCTGCCATATGAGGAAAGGCTGAGAGAGCTGGGTTTGTTCAGCCTTGAGAAAAGAAGGCTTAGGGGAGACCTTATCACCACATTCCAGTATTTAAAGGATGGCTACAAAGAAGATGGAGACTCCCTTTCTGCAAGGAGTCACATGGAAAAGACGAGGGGTAATGGGTACAAGTTACTCCTGGGGAGATTCTGATTGGACACAAGGAAAATTTTTCACAATGAGAACAATCAGCCATTGGAATAATCTCCCCAGGGAAATGGTGGATTCCCCATCACTAGACACTTTTAAGATTCAGACGGACAGGGTGCTGGGCCATCTTGTCAAGACCGTGTTTTTGCCAAGAAAGATTAGACCAGATGATCCTTGAAGTCCCCTCCAACCTGGTATTCTATGATTCTGTGATGAAACCTGTGAGGCACAGAGAATCCTATTTAAGTGGTTTGGCTTATTCAGGAAGTCTGCAGCAAAGCTGGAAGTTGAATCCCTGAATCCTGCCTTTAAAGGGAAGCTGAGAACAGGTGGTTCCTTGGCATCTCCAAGAGAGCATATACAGCAACCACATCTGCTAAGCACTTTCTGGTGATGACTCATTGTTTCTTTCTCCATACATGGTGCCTACGGTAGGAATAAGCTGTGTCTATCATTTCAGTCCTTCCCTTCTCAAAATTTAACTGCTGTCTAGGCTGTCTGTCAGGAGTGGAGCTCATGAGTGGTACTAGTACTGAGGTGACCAGCCTTTAGCTTCAAACATGTGCAGAACCCTTGCAAGTCTGCAGTTTTCTTAAAATCTTTTCAGGCCATGGATTGAGAGACTTCCTCTGTGGGATCGCTGTGTGACTGTGACAGATGGAGGGCCTGTCACCCAGCATGCGGTAAATTGCGTCTATCTGGCTCCGCTCAAAGTTGGTTTGGGAGGTGCTGAGATTTTCTGTGGGTGGAAGTTTCTTTGTTATATAACAGATTAGGAAATATCTGGAAGGACAGTTCTGCTTTATCTTACTCTGCTAGCAGTCTTAGAGGACTACATCTGTGTAAAAGTGTATGTCTCATCCAAAACAAAGTTCAATCTGAGTGAGGATGTCGTTATGGGGATCATAACCATAGTATCTGTTTAAAAGCATATAATTGTTATATTCCTAAAGGATAAGAACATGGGATATGGTAGAATGTCTCAGAGGGCAGTAATACCTGCTTCAGGGGAATGTACAAAAGGTACCATCATCACAAAATCTGCCTGTAGAGGAAGTTTAAATATATGCCTCAATTAATAGAAGATTATTTTCCCTAGAGCTCTTACTGGTTAGTAGTTAAGTATTACAGCTGCTTTTTCATAAAAAGGAATTGAAAGGAAACACATTTCAGTGTTTTCAGAAATCTTTTAAATATCCCTGTAAAACAGGAAAACTTCTGTTAAACAGCAAACACTTCTGTCGAACAGCTGCAAAGATGATGCACAAATGTGAAGGAACAAATAATGCCATGAAGATTGCCTTCTAAATCCAGAGTTCTTGTTCTAAACCACAGAAAAAACACCTTTGCTTAAAGTACAGGAATATTTTCACTGAGAAGCTTTTTAAAGTTGGTGTGGTACAAAAAGTGAATTGTGCATTTGTGTGCAGTGTAGTGCATTCATTGCATAGCAGTACATGTGCAGTAAATAAGATCAAAGTGAAAGGCCAAATACTAAATGAAGGTAACAAAGTTATGAACAAAAATTTGGCTGATGACACTTGACAAAACTGTGCAAATAATCCTTTATACGCAACATAAAGATAGTAAATGCAGAATGTATGGAGAGTAATGCTTCTGGGAAGGCTCAAATTCACTGATTTTAAGACAAAAAATTGAATTCTATTTATGTTTATATCAATATAAGTCCACGGTTACTCCACTAATTTAGTGTTACTCTGGATCTCTATGGATCAATATGTTTGAAATTAGCATCTGACTCACATCATAAATTTCATTTCTATCTTTTCCTGACCTCCAGCAGACTATTGGAGGGCAGAAAGAAAATATGGCCCTTGGCCTTAATTGTAATTGTATTACAGTGGCTTTTTCTAAAAGTCATACTTTCAATTTGTATTTAATCCCTCATTCTTTCTGAACCATAAACCTCTCATTCATAATGAAAATAAACAGCTATTTTATTGTCTTGTTTCTACTGCAGTCTTATATTCAAAGGCTTCTTAACTTTTTCTCCTTTCCTGAAATCAAAGAAGTTTTAAAAATATATACAATTCAGTTAAATAAATGCTGTTATATTTTCCTATGTTTAAAAGTTACTCTTCCAATGCACATCTAGTAACTTCACTTCCATATATATCACCTTCTAGATAAAGGATTTAGAAATAGTACTATGGAAACAAGTACAATCTTACAAACTTGAACAGCAGATTTCTGCTCAAATCCACTCAAACTCACACTAACAGAAACACATTTTACAAGAGAAATAAACTGTACAGAGAGTTATTTATTCTGATGTAAAGATCTGATTCAGCCCCTACTGAAACCAGTGGGACTTCCCATAGATCGGTTCAGATCCTAGATAAGAATTACAAGATAGTTAATCAATGGAAAGGGTCAGGGGAATATGAAAAGTATATGTGTGCCACAACGCACACACAGTCATTTCATCCGGCTTAGTATTGCATTCCTTTTTAAATGGATGCAGAATGAAAGAATACTGATGTTATCTACAGCTGTTCATATTGCTGGGAAAAATTAATATTCCATCCAATTATTAAAATGCTCTTCCTGCTTTGAAGACAACCAACCAGGCTTTAAAGGCATCCTATTTTTCTGTCAGTTTCTTGTTTTAAGAGGTCTAGTGATGGTGGTATACTCCTGGGCTGGAGTGATGACTGGAAATGGTTCTACATTGTCCAAGCAACCAAAGGTAATCAAATTGAGTCCTTCCACACAAAAGCATAACTACTGTAGAAAATACTGATTTGCAGTCCAGAAGTCAGTAGTGCAGAACAACACGTAAGGGACAACTAATCTTCCACCAACACCAGCAGAATCTTAGATCTTTTTAGTTGCCCTCTGGAAAGTAAAGCTAATTCCAAAGGCTGCTATCTCCTTGTCACAGTCCCAAAATATTTTCCTGACAATTAATTTGCTATTACACAGAACACGCAAATTGTCCGTGGCAATTTAACAGCAGTGTTGCAGTGCTGGCTGGCTGTTTCTCCAAACTGTGAGCAAGGATTTAAATGACTTCCCCAGGACATGTTAAGCAAAGTTTTGAAATGCCTTAGAAATCAGAGTGATCTAAAAAAGCATGTAATATAACACTTGTCTGTGCTGGCTTGACATCTCTTTAAAGCAATTGCTGGGTGGTCCCTGGAGTCCAAGGGAAATAACAACAGAGAAGGGTCGTATTGCAGTCAGTAGGAATCCACTGCTTGAAGGTTCTGAAGGACTTCCAGCACAACTTCATAACAGAATAAATACTCATCCTGTATGCAGAGACACCAATGTGAAACACCTGGTTACATTCAACATAAATTCTAGACAAAAAAGGATGGACCGGCTGAAGCGCTGTTTATAACACCAGCATCTTTGTAACATGGATACAAAAACTTAAATATTTAAGAGCATCCTTGTTCTTTTTGTTCCAGCACTTGTAAAAGTTCAGGAACACTTTCTTATTCAGTGCAGTACCTGTATGCATGTGCTCAAGTCTCATTTAGGTCAGTGAAGGTCATCTATTTGCTTAATTTTAACCACATGCTCAATCATTAACCTGAAGAAAAACGTATCAAAGAGTGTGATAAAATATTTGCCAATAGGAAGAACTTATCCTAGTCTTGGCTTGCTTTTCTTCCCACCACCTGGTTGCTCTAAATTGAGTTAGCCGCATCTTGTCTTTTCCTGTGTGAAAACTCTTTCAGGGGTAGGTTTACCTCAGCAGTAGAAGGGTTTACTGAGGTGACGATAACTCAGCAATAGCAAGAATTCAACAGAAGGCCACAATTTTGAAGGGTAGAGTTTATGGTATCTCACCAGGTGTGTTGTTGTTCCCTGCTTTTATTTTTGCTTAAAAAAAAAAGGGGCGGGGGGGGGGAGGAGGGGCGGGGAGGCGGCTGGTATCTGTACTATATTGGTGCTTTGCTTTTATTTCAATAAGTTAGTAAGGGCCAGACCTTTCATATTTAAATCTAGACACCACTTTCCTGGAAGGCTGTTATTTTCCTCAAATGTGAAGGCTAAAATGATGCTTTAAGCCCCAGATTTATCAAAGCATGTGTATATGTACCACTAACTGAGGCTTTTAAAAATCATAATCTAGTTGAATATTGAGAACTTACCTTAGTTTGGATCATGCCAAAACGCTGAGCTCTCAAATCTCTCACTATCTGCTTGATGTTGAACTATCAGAAGAGAACAGGTTTTTATTGACATGCAAGTTATAAAGAAAGATTTAAGCATGTTCAGATGGGGAAGCTGTGACTCAGTTCTTTTACAAATGGTATATTTGTAGTTATTATCTTTCTTGTTCAAAACAACAAAAGCTGGGTTTATTCCATTTTGTTAGGGTGAATTTTACCAAGAATTACTCTGGTCTAAGACAGCCCCATGTTGTTGGCATCCATACTAGTTTGTAATACTTAATGATGATCTGTTTGATACTTACATGTAAATCTTTTTCTATATAGCTGAGCAGAACTTCAACACATAGCAAAACTCCACTTCTTCCAGTGCCAGTGCTGCAGTGAGCAACAATAGGTCCTGTACTGTGAGCTTTTCTCATGTAACAAATAAATTTTACAAGCTGCTCAGACAGTTTGGGAGTATTGTGGTCTGGCCAAGTGGTAAACTGCAAATGACTTATAATGCGCTTATCTTCTGTCTGGAACAGAAAGACCAGAAATGTTAAAAACTATCAGTCGTAAGACTGATTTTCAAGGAATTCCACTGATAAATTTCCCTTCAGCCTCATTCTTAGTCATTTTTTTGTCTATTCTACAATTCTGCAGATTTTCATACTTGACCCTATTAAGGATTCTTTTAGGTTTTCAGAAATGCACTCAGAAGACACAGGCCTAGGAAATTTACTTCATATAATTTTGATGAGACACTGAAGTTACTGTGTTGCCCCAAAAGGATGTAGTTATCTTATTTGTTATAGAAAGGAAAACCAAAACCATTTGTTAAATTGGAACATTCTAGTACTGTTTTCTAAAATTGTTTTTGTAACTGAACTAAGCCGTACTAATTGAAGAGTAGTAATATGATAGCCATGATAGTAAGATTTTAAATGCTATTCTGGCTATCAGATATAAAAGAACAAGTTGTGATTAGGTACCCTAATCTACAAGCCAAATCAACTAAAAAAATGCTTGCAAGAATATTCATAATGCAGATTAAAAAAAGAGTATTATTAACTGAATGGTCCTGGGACAGTACTTCTTGTTGCCAGCTTGCCAAAACATGTTAAGCTGAATGCAAGAGAGCTACCTGGGTTCTAACCATCAGAAGAATTTGAATGCATGTCTGGATTTCTGCTGAAGTAAACCTGTGTCTTTCTGTAGTAATTTGATACTGGTCCAAGACAAACATAGCAAACATAACATGTTCATTGAAACAATCACATATAATGGCCCATCTTCCCATCTTAATAATCTTTTGGGAAGACTCATATCAAATGCTTTACTATGCTTCACACTCAGGGACATACGGTGAATTGTGTTTTCTTCATATAAAGATATTGTTTTCTTGGTGGAAAAAGACACCAAGTTAGTCCAGCACAAGTACAAAATTTTTAATTATTCCATTAATTAATATGTCCTGCAAAAATTTTTGCAAAGCATCACTTAATATTGAGGCAAGATTGATGGACTTACAGTTGCCCCAATTTCCGTGTTCTTACACCTGGATTCTGTATTTGTTAGCTTTCTAAAAATTAGCGGTTGGATTTGTAGTTTCTGCGTATTCATGTCTTTTCATGAATGAAAGAAGTATCATTTGTTCTAAATTCTAGGATTAAAACCACCTTCTTGCCCTCTTTCCTTCCAGCCACCATTACAGAATATGAATCTGTTCTGGCAGCCCTTTGATTTGATGAGAACAGTAAGCAATTCTGCAAAACACTGAACGCACCAGCTCTTTGACTATTAAAGGACTAATTTTTGGACATTCTTGTCCAAATGTATGTAATATTGGATACGTTGCTCGTGCAGTGAGCAAAGAAGCAGCATCTCATTAACCCTAATTTCATGTTTGTTATTCAGATTTTTACATTCCTAAAAAATACTGCACAAACATTACAGAGGAAGCAAACAATAATACTTATAGTTACTGGTGTAAAATATCTAATCAATTTCATCATATATGGAAGTATTAAGTATACTTAACTTACCGCCTTGTTGATAATTTCTATTGTTCTAATTATGAAGTATTCCTGAACCTGGTAATTGTCTAGCCTGAGATGGAAATTAGCCAGGTCCATAGAGTCATGGGGAGGTTCAGGCCAGTATCGATGACATTTGACTTGCCCTAGCTCCACTTCTTTTGTCATCATGGCAATCACATCTGATTCACTCTCCCAGACCATTTGCCAGAAATCAGCTGTAGTGGATGGCAGAGGCCCTTGGGTTATAATATAGAAATGTTCCTCTTCTCCAACATCCATTCTAATGTAACTTGCATTAATGTAGCCATTCTTTTCTCCCAGAGGAACTCGTGTCTTATCATCTGTACAGAAACAGAAAGTTGGTATTTCAGCTGTAGATCTGAAACAGAGTTCTACCATCTCTGGCACTCAGGAGATGGGGGACATCAGCCTCTAGCAGAAAAGTATGCCTCTGGATTTTAGAATACATTTGGCTAGTAGCACTAGTATTAATCACTGCTCATAGGAATTCCCACAGATAAGTTGTATGGTTCACTGCAGATTTATTTCTCTTAAGATACTTGTGTAACACTCTGAGAAGACTTCTAATTACCATAGAATTGTTTGGCAGTGATTCAAAACAGTGTATCCAACACTACTTTTAATGTATGGCATGGGAACATTGTCACTGGGTATTGCTGTTATAAAACAGAAAACTTCTGAGAATGTATACTGTATCATTGATACAGAGAGGTAACTGTGCTACAAATTTTGCATGTGTTGTCCTGCTGCTGCAGTTTAGAAAGACATCCAGGGTCCAGAAAGTATTCTCCCTCTGTCGTGATACCTCTTGGCGAATCATTGGGCAGTGCAGTATTTTTTGGAGATGCTTGTAACAGCAGTCATTCAGCTCTTGGACTCAAATCTTCCTTCTAAAATGAGTTCTCATCAGCGATGAAACTTTTTTCTGACTCAGATCAGAGCTGAGCAGCTGAAAGCTCTGGTTGCGTATTATGCTTTCAAATACTTCTGAAAGAATCTTTATCTTTCCAAGACCTACATAATGCCATGATTTCCACTGTACTTTTCAGAATTCCACTGTTGTCACAAGCCGTATGTGTCGCTGTACATTTAAATAGATTTCAAGAACTGGTATCGTTCAAGTTACACTTGCCCACAAAAATGTAGATCAATATCTCTGAGAAAGAGGGAAGAAAACACCAAGACAGATGGCCCCCTACCAGACCAAGTCCTGCTTTGTGGAAGATGATACTTCAGAAAATTACATATTGTGCAATGCAGACATCCTTACGTGAACTCTACCTCTTTTGGAAAAATCAGAGGATCATAGAATGGTTAGAGTTGGAAGAGACCTTAAAGATCATCTAGTTCCACCCCCCCTGCCATGGGCAGGGACATCTCCCACTAGACCAGGTTGCTCAAAGCCCCATCCAGCCTGGCCTTGAACTCGCAACACATTTCATTATTAGTGGAGCTCTCTGTGACTAAGGATGTGGTGGTATTTGCACCTCCTGCATCTCAGTGTTACAACGGTTTTTCTGTTGTCTTTGGTCACTGAATGTATGTTCTCATTAATGTGCATACTTACATGGAAGAATATCTTGGTATCTGTTTTTATTCTGGTTTTCTGGTGCTTTGCCAGTTCTGCAGTCATCTATTGGTTTCACATGTTCTAAAGCCTAGATCAAAGAGAAATAGTCAATCCATGTTGTTCATATCCTTTATAGACAAGCTTTACAGAGTCAGTGTGAGCAAACTTTACTGCTATATGTGACCCAAGACTGGCAAATAGACTTCTTACAGCAGAGAATCAGTACATCATTCTCTAAACTTCTAGGCAAGGAATTCAAATTCCTTTGTATTTCGTTCAGCCTGCACAAAATTTCCAGGGTTTTCAAGTGAGATTTCCAACCCATATCCTCAGCTCTTGTCATTACAAATCCCTGTTGTATATTGTTGTAAAATAGATGTTTGGAAGAGTGCCTTGGCCAAATGTCAGCATTCATAATTGATAACATACTGACTAAAGCACCAACTATTGCACTGTTAACAGGTAGTGAATGTCAGTGAATACTTTTCAGTGACGGAGAAATTGATGAATATAGGGAACAGCATCAATGATGTTAAGTGCAAATCATATGATTGTTAAGCACTTCATAGCATATTTAGGGGGACAGAATGCAGTGTAGCTGGAAGCAGGAACGTGCAAGTTAATTTCATTTACAGTTTTGAGTTACCTTCACTTTTCCTTAGTTTTTTACCTTTTTGGTCTGCATTGCACAATGTTCAGCCATCACATTACACCACTATACAGTGGATATGGACAGAAATACATGTGACAGTTCTTTAACATCTTCATCAGTGTCCTTGCTTGAGGTAGCCCAAACCATGACAATCAGTTATTGCAGCTTTTACTCAGGTAAAATATCCATTGGCTTTGGTAATCAGTGCTTTCCCTATTAGATCTTTATGTTTTCTGTGCAGATGTGTGACAGCTCATAGTATGCTATGCCTACATCAGTAATGGACTGGAATGAATGGAAATTAATACATGCCCTTGAGCCTTCAGGGAAAGTCAGCAATTCCTATACACTTGAGTCTGTGGGATTTTGTACTCAGAAAGTCAGAGATATAAAGGCAAGTGAAAGAAACTGATAACGTTGTAATTACTATGGAAAAGTGGTAGCAATCTATTTCACTGGTGATGAGTACATCCTTTAAAGGAAATTCCAGTACTGTGTTGAAGAGTTATGAAATAATCTGTTCTTTGGGAATTTGCTGATAACTGAGTACTCTATTTATATCCTGAAACAAGAGAATTTATATGCTTCCCTAATTTTACACTTTTTCATGATTTATATGCCATCAGATGTAATTATGTGTTTTCATTATCTATGGAGGTATGTTACTTTTTCTTTTTAATTTTGCAAAGTTCCTGACCTTAATAGCTTCTTGTGGCAATGAGTTCCATGGATCACTGAGGCATTATGTGAAACATTTCAATTTCATCAGCTAAGTGTTTCAACACTAGTGAATCCCTAGCAGCATGGATTTCTTGCTTTAATGCGGCCTCTAGAATAGTTCTTAGGCAGATGTTCAGTGGAGCTGAGGGGGTAACAGGAAGAAGTCAGTCTAAGAAAAAGTGATTCATACTCTACTTTTGTGTATTTATTTTTCATTCCATGTGGGCAGTCCCCCTTTCGACAGGGAACAATGTAAGCCTGACCTGCGTGGAAAGAGAGAGATCCAATACTGCAACATCACTCAAACAGCAGAGTAGAAGCCCCATTCTGGCCGGAATAATTGTCTGAGAAAGTTGAGTCAGTAAAGATATACAAGTCAATCTCCCATACAGTATGCAGAAGCCTGCTTCACTTTCTTAGCTCTGCTAAACACTCAGATCTTAAAAAGGTATCACACTTTACCATAAACTCCTTTAACACCTCTTGATTCTCAATCCGTGACTGAAGACCTCGAATAAGACCTGTGATGCCAGCCCTTGCACCTACTTCAGTGAGTGATGGTTTAAAGTTGATTAATTGAGCCAGTTCATCTCCAGAAGCAAAGGTTCTGCCTATACATCAACAAAAAAAGAAAGGAGTTTTTAATTATTATTGTTCATAGTGCAAAGTCTTGGATTTAAATACTAGGGGGCTGCAGTACTGAAGTACATTTTGATCCTTATACTGTGGAAGTGAAATGTGAAAAAATATTTTTGACTTATGTTCACAGCAGAAAGAAAAATAAGTCAGCACCATGGATACAACCAGCACCACATTTCATGTAATTTGGAAGCAGATCCAACTATTGCAACTTATTGCCTCATACAGTCTCTAAATAGTCTGTACCAAATAAACTGTTCTTACAGAATTGTAAAATTTAATGCTAGCTTATATTGGTATAGGAGACTCTGGTCACATATTCACAGGGAATCATCTTCATGTTTCCAACAGTTTCCTGAAAATTAGTATTGCCACATGCTCCTGCTAGGAATAAAACCGCAAATTCTTCCTCCCCGAAATAAGAAAATATGTTCTGTTCTTTTCATCTTACCTCACACTCCACTTCAAGAACAAGATGTGAAATATCTTTGATGCACCAAAATCAGGGTTCAGTTTTACTAATTAGCTCATCCTGAAGTATAAGTTCTGATACAAAACTTGAAGAAGATGGATAAACATTTATATCTCCAGAAATATCACTGCTCTACTGGAGCAATTGAAAAACTTTTGTTACCATATAGAGTAAACTCAGAAGCTTGTTTGGTAAAAAATAGTGGACTGAGGCAGAGGAATTACTGAGTTTCTACTTTAAGTCACAGGCTACCGTTGGCAGAGAATAACATGCCAGCTGTCTCAAAGAAAACTTGTTGATCTGTTCCACAGGTTTGCTGTAGGTTGAAAACAAGGAACAATGCTGTTTTCCTCTGGTAAGATGTCATTGCTACTCTTGACTAATCTCCATTAAAAAAGTGTTGTGCTTGCTATGCTTTTGTCTGTGCTACAACTTTCACCTGCCTTGCCTGAGCTTCTAAAACACTTTCTGTTCACCTTTTGTTCTCTAACCGTTACAGATGTGAGGGTGTTTCTATTAACTAGTTGAGAGCTCCAGTGAAAACAGATCCCCTGCTCCAGACAGAGCGCGCTATTTCCCATACACACCTCTCTTTCCTTCCAGATCAAGTGGAATAAAATCCCCAGACTTTCAGCAGGTACTAGAGGATAGACTGGTTATCATTTTCTGTTTGCTAGCCAGCACAGCTTGGTGGTGTGAGGGAGATAACTGTGTTTTACTTTTGATAAGAGCCATCAGCAATTCACTGCTTCCACAGGGCAAGAAGAAGCAGGGAGAGACCTGTATTTCAGAGAATCTATGGGAAACTGCAGCATCCTCACTATGATTTCTTTCACAAATTATTCTTGTTTGGACCAGCTTAATTTCCTATAGGAACATATAGGCAGATTCTTTCTGTAAAGTGTCTTGTGATATCAGGGGGCCTTTAGTACCTGAGCTGTGGAAGTGCTCTACTGTGTGTTTAAGCATATCAGTTCTAGAGGTTTTACATGAAGTTATTACATGAAGTGAAATTTGGTGATTCTGGGAACAAAGTCTTGAGATAGAATGTGGACCTTCATTCTAGATTTTTGTGTAAGAGTTTTATTTACTTTTTTGAGGACTTATATGGGAACAGTAAGGGAGAAAGGAGAATGATTTCAAAAACCTATTGCATCCAGTGATAATAAGCACATTTTTTAGTATGTTCCTGGAGTTTGCTCCATTAATTCTCAAAGCCTTCTTTGTCATTGTCTTTCATATATGAAAAAGGCCTTCTATTACATCCAGTCTGTTTACTGTATCTCTTGTAAGAAAATCCATCTACTTTTATTTTATTCATTTTGGGACAAACTTATAATTCTGATTTTTTAATTATGCACTGGGAAGCTCCCACAAAATTGTTTCTGACCCAATTTGTAATGTTCGTTTGTTTTGTTCAGCCACTGAGCCAATGTGTCATTTCTTTGCACTATCCAATAGTGCATAATGACAAGTGTCATGATGTTGCTCAAATTAATTGAAAAATTTTCTTTTCCTCTTATTTGCTCAGTTTGTAATTGACTATAATCAAGGTATTCAGAGATTTTCCTTTGGGGAAGGTCATGATATATAACATTACAAAAAAAAATATCCCAACAAAAAATGAAACAAAAGACACAAAAAAAAAAATCACACAAAAAGAAAAAGTTGCTCATCCTTTTGAAACTGGAGTTCCAAAGCAGAGGTGCTCAGAGCAGTGGCAATGGGTGATGGCCAGCAGAGCTGCCCTCCCTGGGTTCAGTTAACTACATTCAGACTCATGTTCCTTCTTTCTAGCAGTTCGGCAAAAGAGTTGGAGAGCTCCCGATATAGGCCTTCTTTTTGTGGATGTTGCAAAGGTTTAACGGCCTTCATATGTATCAATGGTAAAAATTGTGTCCTGAGTACTCCGGTCTTTGAGACACAAAGAGCAAATTGTTAGCTTTTATACAAGCCATTAGTGTTGTTCTCACTGTACATATACAGAGGAGCTGGCCTATAATGTTAAAGAAACAAGAGAAATTTTTGCATGGTTACTTCTAGGTAGAAAGGAAATCCTGTGGGGCATATCGTCATCTTCATTGTTCCAGCTGTCTGACTCAGACTGCTGACTCTCTCTTCTGCAGCCTTCATATTCTGCATATTTCTGTGACCTGTAAAACAGGATTAGTTGAATGGTCTTATGGAAGTGGCAGAAACTTTGATAATCTGAACTGCACAAAAGTTTTGGTTTTCATCTATTTTTGATCATGTTTAACTTTCTGAAACAAGTATTTTCAAGAATTAGTGTGAACACTGAAGAACATAAGTTCAAGGAATAGTAATAGCATTTTGTTTGGATTAGTGTTTGCAAATATCGCTAGTGAAAAACACTATTATCTGAACGTGGTATTTTATTTTTTTAAAGAGATAAGAAAAAACTTGGTATAAAAAGCTGCCCAAAAAATTATTGGAAATAAGATTTGTCACAGTTATAGACAATTTCTCATGTATGACATTTTTCAGTTGTTAGGCAATCATAGCTAAATAGGCTTTGTTTGTTACTGTTTCCTAAAGAATTCAGAAAATTTTAGAGCACTTAAGTATGATTTAGGTAGAAGATATGCCTGCAATCCAGAATACAACCGTAATGTGTATGGAATGGGTCAAATATTCCTCTACTGGCTAACTCTGATACCCTCAGACTGAACATTTAACGATACTAACGATGTTAGTAGGCTTAAGCATACCATGGTCTTACATTATCCTGTCCCACGTATGATCATTATACATAATGTTAAAAATAGTAAAAGGTACACTTCAGAGGGAGAATAAGATAATAAGTAGCAGCTTTGCAAATATGAGTAACCATTGCAGGCTGTGCATGTTCAAGTTACACAAAACTTTTGCAAGTAGGAGACAGAAATACCAGAAAATACTGGTAGTAAAAAGATTCAGATTACAGGACAGGGCCAGAAAACCATCCTATTTGCAAAACAACCAGAAAAGATACTTGTTATCCCTATATATAAGATAACTTTGTATTAGCCACAGATGCATTTATGCATCTTGCACACAGAGGAAGATAATTTAATAATAATCACACCTAATTACCTGGTATATCACAAGAAAATATTGTATTAACAATGAAATAATAGCAAGTGGCACTGAGCCTGTGTTCACCTGGATGTTCTCACTTGCAGATGCTCTCAGAGCTTCTTTCAAACTTTATCTCTGCGAACAGGTAAGTTAGGGAAGATTTTCATCCTTAATTGATGGGCCAAATACTGTTCTGACAAAATTTTAAGTTTTGGTTGTAAATATTTAGTCCTTTTTTCCATTTATGTGAGTTATAAGTTATAAAGAAAATAATCATATTTCATGTATTCTGCATCATTGTAATAGACAAAACTGCCCATGTCTTGTCAACACTCCATTATTCTTTGATTTCCCATTGTACTGTAGATTTAAAATTTGACGTAAAATTCTTCTCTTCTTCTGCTACGTACTTTCTTTGGAGTAACATCCTCAAATTCTCTTGATTCCCAGATGTCTGGAGTTCAACATCTGTCTCGCTACAGCCATAGTAGCACAGGGTCCAGCCCAGTCTGCAAGACCTGCTTGAAACACTTAGTAAAACCCACGGGGACCCTGCCCACACCTACATGACAGTGCTACCACTGTTCTCTCTCCTCCTGAGCTAGAAAGGCTAAAGCTAGCTTAAGCATGTCTGCACGAGCTGTTACATCTAGAAGCTTCCGTTTCCTTTGTCTAAAAAGTTGTGTGGAAGCTGTTTAGCAACTCTTACTGCAGATGGAGCTGCATTCCAATAGAACTGTATTTCTATCATTTGGGACACATGAGTTCATTTGCATACCGTATTAGGACAGCTCTGGAAATATAAGAATAAATTATCCATATTATTTATTTTCATAGTTTTACTGCATTTCAAAGATTTACCTGTCTGAAATGTTAGTGTTGATATCCTTGTAGTCTTGTCCAGCCAGATGACCTTGCAGAGGGGAATTGTGTGTAGTTTCTGGATCCTGCAGGTTTAAAATAAGAAAAAGCTGTGAAAAATCAGTACACAGAAACATCAAGAATATAGTTACTTTCATCAACATTCTTTCTTATCTGACAAAAATATGTCCTTCACTCAAGAAGGAAAGGGAAAATAGAATAGTTTCAACTCTCAGAGAAAGTATGTAACTTTGATTCAGCATTGCAGTATCCACTAGGACTAAAAGGCCACATCGGCTGTATTTGTGCGTTTCATAACAATACAGTCTTCAGACATCTCTACAACTTAGCATGAGTAAACTTAGAAAAGGTTCGTGTTAGTTATATCATCTCTGATCTCATAAAAAAAATGCAATCACAAGAATCACGAGTCACACACTACTCTTCACCTCCAAGCTCTTAGCATCAGAAAGCACCAGTGTCTGAGGTGGAATTGTTGGTAATAATTTCCTTTTCTTATCTCAAACACAACGATGCCAGCTGTTAGAAGCAGGGTGTAGCTGCTCTACTGAAGAAGCACTCAACTAACAGAGAAGGTAGACCTTTGATCACCCTCCATATGCAGTAGAAGCAATAATATTGGTGGCTGGTTTTCCATCCTAGAGAATGATAACTGCGTCCTGCACTTAAATAATGATGCAGGACATCTGCATTTAGTATGCTGAAGTGGCTCCTTCTCAGCTGTAACACTAGATAGATAATTATTCAAATTTTAGTTCAGAGTGGTGTTTCTTCTTCCTTCCCTGCTTAATATTCCAGATGCACTCAGAAACCACTCTGGCATGTTAAATGGTATAAACTACTGAATGCCCCACAGAACCTTAAGGGCAGCTGCCACTTATACCTTATTTTCTTACTTTTGTGCTTGTATTTCCCCATTAGAATAGGGGAACTCTTGGATGTCTATTTAAACATTCATTTCTCCAGTTTCTGCATATACTGACTACACTAATTAGAGAATGCTATATGGATTTTTGTTTTCTATTTGCCAAGGAAAGGCATTTAACTGCTGCTTTTTTGTATCTGTTTTTTTCAGTAGCTTGTCATTTTCAAAGTCCACATCTTTGGATGGCAGCCGTGCTCTATAAAGTATTTATATAGTATATTATATATACTATAGTATATATTATATATACTATAGTATTTATAAAGTATATTATTTCTTGGGTGTACTTCTTTGTCTTAGCATAGACGTGACCTTGTTTTGATATTACATTTCACCAATCTCTAACAGTTTAGTTCCAACACCCATTCCAACATTTACTTAAAACTTCCTCAAGCAAATTCCTCTTCCAGGTTTTCTCAGCTTATTCATGTCAAGGATTTCTTCCATTTCTCTTTTTCTAGTTTGATTATATTGGGTGAGGCAGGGGTTGGGTCTTTTGTTTGTTCTGGAGGATAAGATGACCTGTATTTCTCACATTTTCTGAGGAGAGGTTTTACAGTTGTAAACTTAGAAATAATAGATGCTGTGAAATTTGATGTGGAATGTCTTGCAGGACTTACTAAGATTCAAAAACATAACCACGTTTGAAGATGTTTGGGTGCCTTGGAGTTATGAATATTAATGGAGGACAGTTGAATAGAAGAACTCTTTTAAAGTATGTTGTTTTAAAATATTGAAAGAATGTTAAAATTAATGAATTATTCATTCCAATGTTATAAAGCACCAAAACTAGACTTGCATATGCAACCTTCCTTCTCCCACCCTTTTAGCACATATATTATATTAATCATATGCTCTTATCTCAGCAGAATCCCCTGACTCATTCCAATGTTAGCAGTTCCAGTCATTGCAGCACACTTCCCTCACATTAATCTTTTTTCATTAAGAAGGTGTGGTTCTTTCCTGCATTGCAGCAAACCCATTTTGTAAATAAACATATGCGTACATTGCCTCATAACTTCTAGAAGCCTGATTCAGGTTTTACCTTGGTGCATATCTGGTTGGATTCTTCTTCCTTGAAAGTGAAAACAGGCTGAGCTTGCAGGCTTCCTGCAGCACTCTCTGAATACCAGAAAACAAAATCAAATTAAAATGCCTGTAAAGCATGAAAATATAAATCCCACACCACACCAGAGGACTTTGATCTTGGAAGAGGCTCTGAGATACAGTGCAAGAAGCTGGCATGGAATAGCCCTTTTGTGGATGCTCTGAGAGGGTTAGTACAGCATAAATGCCATATATCACCAGCATAATTCAGGTTTCCAGAAGATACACTGAAGCAGACCCCTGTATCAACAGCAGTTATATAAAACCTGAAACAGAATTAAAATCTGCCTTCTCTAACCCAGCCCATTACTTTGCAGTGCTAAGGGACAAATACCATAGATAAACTTTGCTGCTAGTGCTTCTATAATACTATTGGGTTTTGCTGGTCCAGGAACACAGTTTAAACTTTCCAGCAACTGCGTAATTCACCAATGTCATGTGAGATGCAAATAAATGTCCCCATGCGGTGTTGCTACATCCCCACACCTAGTTCCTTGAATTTGCAGAGCTGGAGAAAAGGCTAGTCTCACTGAAGGGAACGGGAATATTTTCACAGCCCTTAAAAGTGCAAGAGCTTCAATCAGCCTTTTTATAACTGGCCATCATTCCATTTTTTTTGCATCATTAACCCCCAAAATTAAACTAGAATAGAGATGGGGCAGTGAACATCCTCCTTCCAGGCTGGCGCTGAGCATAGCTTTCTCATCCTTATGGAGAAACTTTGCTCTTGAAACACACAGGGTAGCTTCCAGTAAGTGAAGAAGTGTCCGGTGCTTGTGATACAGGCTAGGAGTTAAAGAGGATTAGGTTCAGTCTAATAGATACCGAAAAAATTGAGATCCTTGAACCCTAGAGGCAGTTGCTGCCTAAGAGCAGAATTGCCTAAAATACCTATGCAGGTAAGTTTGCATCAGTAAAGCTGACTAGATGCATAAATTTTTGTGTAAATGTCCAAAACCCACAGTCAGCTCTGCATCTCTTCCTAGTCAGCTGGGGAGAAAGCAAGTATCAATGGCAGTGGCTTCTTGCCTGAGAAGATTTGAAACAAAGCCTCCAATTTGTAACCAGCAGGCCAGAAGGTATGCTAAGGAGGAATTCTATATTCTTCCCACTGAAGTTTCTCCACATTATAGGAAACATTCCACTGTTCAAGAAAACTGAAAGTTGAGGCATATAAACCCATAATCTATTGGTAATAGTATACACTTGCTTCCACTCCCAGCTTTAATTAGTATTTAAATTTTGAGTATTCAGTAGAGCAGAGCCTGCAGCACAAGTTTCTTTTGTTAGAGTAGTCAGCTCTCTAAGTACTGCCCTATGCAGGTGGGTGTGCTCTCAAATTACTAGCAATCAACCTGGGAGCAGAGGCTTCTGGATTTAAACATGAACAAGCATAGAAAGAAGAGTAGCTGTCTGCCAGGCAGAAGAGGAGGTGTAGTGCTTCAAAGAGATAAGGTAGGAGTGCTGGGATGTGAAATTTGTGGGAAATGTATTTCAGCAGCTGGTCAATAATTGGTTGTGGTTCCATCAGCAAGTTGTATAAAATTGGGTAAACTTGGACCAGGAACATTCCTGACTTAAAAACATAAGCTGAGTTAAAGCATCTTTGAGGGTCTCGTAGCTTTGCTTCTGCTATTCCTAGGCTTAAAAATCATACTTGGCCATTCCTTCCCTGTGGTCCTATGTCTTGAGTAGCTTAGCCAGACCTGCAGATCAGGGTGAAGAATCTATTTATATCTACAGCTATGAATGAGGACTAACTGTAAAGTTAGTAATATTGAACTGTTTTGCTAATAGGGAAGTCAAATTCAGGTAACACATAACCCCACTTTTATTGCGTACTAAATGGATGTAGCTCCTTACCTGGCTCCACTTTTGTGTTTGCAGGGGAAGGCAGACTGTTGCTCTGATTGCCTGAATAAGCCCAATGCAAAGCCGTGCTTCGGCAGACAGTGAGTTGAACAGTGCCTTGAGCTTTGCGCAGCAAATCTATAACTGTTTGGCGTGGTAGACCTGACACAGAAGTCTCATTCACCTGAAAAATACAATAATATGTACTTCCAGATTCCTGTAACAGAAAGCTTTTTTTAATCATGTATCCCAGAAGTGAGCAATCTTTATATAACTTCATAAGTTCCAGTGTTTTTTGATTGTCTTGGTAATACCTAACTGGCACTGATGTCGGGTTCCTCTCAGTATCCTCCTGGTTAGCTGTTATATGCATGCTTGTTTGGTTAACTCTTGAGCCCTCGCTTTTTCACGTGTAATCCTCACTGGGCACAGTTACACTATGGAGTAGTTGCACTTTGCCGCTTGACGTGCTAGTCTGGGTCTGCTTCTCTGCTGGAGTGACAGCAGTAACCTGCAGCTGTAGAGAGGCCCAGTCCCCCAGGAAGCTGAACTCTAGGAAAGGGGGGGGGGGGGGGGGGGGNGGGGGGGGGAGGCGTGTGCAGAAAAGCCCTCTGACCCCCAGGAGCCGAGGGACGCCATCTTCTACATGTTACTGTGCCAAGCAGCCTCAGATTTCCAATCTGCACAACCTCTATACTGAACAGAATGCTCGTTATAAAATAACTAGAGAAAATGTAGGCCAAAACAATGAAGAACAAGCATTACCTTAAGTAGGATGTCACCAACTTGAAGCCTTCCATCTAGATCTGCAATGCTGTCTGGGCTGATGGCTTTTATTAGGATAGCCCTGCCATTTCTTCCACCTACCAGTGCAAATCCTAGGCTTCCATTTTCTGCTTTTTTCAGCTCAATCTTAAAAATGAAGTCCTACAATAGAAAAGGATGGGGTCTAAAGTGGAGTCTATTCAGGGCTGGTTTTGTTTGTACTTTTAATACCAAGGAATCACATTATGCTTCACAGTCCTCGCTGGCTGATACAGACTATGGGATATATCCTTCTCTTGAATAGGTGTATAGAGCTTCCAGTGATTAACATAGCAGCTGCATGTATGTATCAGAATGAAAGTAGTGCATACTTATTTCCATAATCTTTTTTAATAATTGTTGGAGGGGAAAGAACCTCTTAAGAGCAAGGAAACGTACTTTTGTAATCCTTTTATAATATATAAAATACATCACCTCTATTGACAAACAAGTCATTCTTATCTCCAGCATGACAGTAACGCAGTAAATACTCTGTTCTTCTATTGTTCTGTAATGAAAATCTTAACCTTGCAACTCCAACATTCCCATCTGTTTGGCTTTAGCACTTCATTCCATTTTAAAATCAGCTGCTTTTTTTAGGGTCAAGTATTATGTCAGAAATAGCAGCAACGTAGAAATGCTTATGGCTTTCAGTATGACTGGTTCCAATGTTGCAAATATCATCCTCAGAAATTATTTTAGCAAGTTGAACAGATAAACCATCATGGATTAAATGATGCAGAAGGAGCAGTAATAGTGATGACTTAATCAAAACTGAGAAAACTGTTCCAATTTTTCTGCAAGGTTGGAGGTCTAATTTTAACATGAGACAGCCCTTCTTTGCAAACCACAATCAAAAAAAAAAAAAACCAACAACTAGTAAATCTATTCCCATGAAATATCCATCCCAATGTGGGTAATTTCAATTCTAAGTGATGTTATTTTCCACATGTTTGCACAAATAGAAGTGATGCTTGCACTTGTAAGATTTCTGAAGCATTGTATGTTGAGCATGGAAATTACTTCTCTTTTCAAAGAACACACGTGTGGTTTAGGAATTCATCATTTCAAAAATGGTGTTACTCTTGCCAAATTCGAACTGTTATGGTTTATGTCAATGCTGTATAATACTCCAAAGGTTTGGAGTAATTTTACCCTCTTTTCAAATGCCCCATCTAAGAATTTCAGAATAAAACATTAATCTCAAGTTTCAAAGATTGTTGTGGAAAATGCTTCCCAATTACAATTACGCTTATTTTCCCCAGTATCCCATGCTGTGACATTCTGTATCTTTTTCCTGTGCTACTTTCTTTCTAAGCGAAGGATTAACCTTGTGAGCTGTTAAGAGTACTATGAAGACCTAATAGAGGGTCTGCCATATGAGTCGTGCTCATTTTACCAAGCTGGTAAAATTGTAATATTATATATTGATAAATAGCAATAGAAGAGTCTGACCCCAGGACATGCTCAGCGCATTCTAGTCCATGAATGCTGAAGCAATTCAACTTTTCACAGGTCACTCTCCAAAAGCATTATATTCACATTTTCAAGGAAACCGGAGAGGAAGCAAATACATTAAATATCACTATTGAAAAAAAAATCTCACTCCTTATAGCTCACTTCACTTGATGGACCATCTCACACTCGATAAAATTGTCACTTACCTTACGTTCTGGAGAATTGCGAGTGTTTTGCTGAGCACCACAGTTTGTTTCCTCCAAATGTTTCTCTGTGAAAAAGCAGCAACAACATTTACACAGTTGTACTGGTAAAATGTTCTATAGCATAACACTCAAAATCATATTCAGAGACATAACAGAACGTTTTATATTTGACATGTAAAACACAAAAAGAAATCCTGTGGACTTATGTGGGCTTATGCTCCTGAACTGTGAGCTGAGCCTTCTGTGCCTTATCCCTGTAGGCTTTTTACCTCTCAGTGAGCAGGCTCCAAAGCAAGCTTTAAAAGCTGCATGTTACAGGGTCAGGGACAGCAGATGGACAACAGGTAATGTATGTGTTCTCTGAAACTCTGAGGGAGGCAGTTTTGTTTATGAATAATTAATCTTTCCCAGGTGCTGCCAGTACCACCTACAGACTCATTTTCTTTCAAAGAGGCCACAAAATTTTACAAACCCTAATTGAAAAATACAAAGTTCCTTACCATGTTGATGCAGCAGATGCTGTTCTTGGGAATTCAGGTTTTCATTTGAGAAAGAAATATTGGCTTTCTCTGTCTTGGCATGTGGCCCTAAAAGCATACATGTAGGTTTGTTCTGACAGGCCTTCTGCTAACCTTCATATACACAAGGGAACGTAAACTCTGTGCTTAAATTATTAAACAAAGCATCGATATCCAGTATTGATACTATATGAGGCAGTGTGAGACACTTAGCACTGCTTAAGTTTGCCAATTTGCACAGTGATATAAAAAATTCTGTCATGAGTTGCAGAGATGTTGCATCTCAGTCACTGCTATTTTTAAAATTGTAACGACAATCAGAGATCAGACTGAGACATTCTAGACATGTGGCAATGATCGGGCAGAGGAAGGAGCAGGGTGTGTTAGTGTCTGCAGAGATAGATATGTAAGAAGACAATGTGCATTTCTTGACACTCCCAACTCTACCCACCCACCCCATTTTTTGGGTTTCGCTTTATTGTATCTTGGTGATCTTAGTTGTAGTCCACAAAGTGCTCTCAATGTATGAATTATAGAAAATTATAAGTGTTCTGTTGTTAAAAACAAACAAACAAAAACCAACAAATAAACCAACCCCCAAAACCTCCCTGTTGCATTTGCAATTTTAGTACGCGTTTTTGTAACTAAGTTAGTTTTTGTAACTAAGAGATTCTATAAAATGAAGGCTTGCTTCCTTAATAGTAAATTATTATAGATTTATTCATAAATCTATCAGAGATGATATCAAACAGAGCACCAAATTACTATAGGGAAGAATCTTGTTTTGTAAGAGACGCAGGTAACTGTACTACTGTAGAGTTCATAAATCTGTATCAGAGGTGGATCAGATCCGGTAACCTATTTTGATGGTGTCTCGAGAAATCCTGGAATCTGCAGAGCTCATGGAGCAAGGATGTGCAAGCAAGGTTGTACCAGTATATGCATTTACCATGCTTTAGTTACACCACAGTAACGGAGACCGCAAACAGCTTTATCTGTGTCTTGTAGTAAATTCAAAGAAGCTTGTTCTTCTGTAAGTGAAATAAGCTGCTGCCACTTATAAAAAAAACCCAAAAAACAACCAAACAAACAAAAAAAAACCCAACAAAACCAAACACATGGCTAGTTGTTGTAGAGCAGGAAATCTGAAACTAGCTTGACTTGGAATAATTTTTTCAGGTAGCCATATGCCAGTACTCAGATGAGTGTAGGCATACGAGCAATTCTGGTCCAGGGTTATTTTTTCAGGTCATCTTTGCATGATTTAAAAAAAAAAATCAGATATCCAGTCAGGTAAATGAAACTGTGGGTTAGGCCTGACTTAACACTCCAGCCAAACGTACACTGGAAAGTATTACTTGCATAGCTAAGACACTTTCTATGCAGTGACATAGACGTGATACCTATCCCTCCACCTGATGGTGCAGATGCAGCCTCTGCTTGCTGACACTCCTACTGCTAGAGCAATTCTGGTCAGGTCTTTGTAGTGCAGGTGATTACTGAATTTTTGTGTCAGTTACAGTATTAAATATTGACCCCTGATAGGAATGTTCTTATATTAACTAAGGGATATTATGTTGGTGCTGCCTGTTTTGGATTTTCTATAGATCTATTGATAACAGTTTAAAAAGTTGGTCTAGATGATGAAGTAGTAGCTCATATTAAATAGTGTCTGGAAAACCCCTTAGAGAATAGTGTCAATCAAAACATGCTGGAATATGACCATGTAAAACTCCCATTTAATAACAACAAATTAAAAAAAATAGAAACTGTCTATGCAAAATGCCACAAATGTTTTTTACAGAGAACTATTCATTTTATTTCTATATTTAAAGAGCTACCAAATTTTCTTCAGACCCTTAGAATGGCCATAAGAGAAATACTGAATGCCAAGTTACAGGCTGTTAGTGACTTTTAAAATGCAATGAATCAATACCTTATGCTTATTTCCAAAATCAGAAGCAAGTTTTGAACTAAAACCCAAAAATATTAGCCTTACTTACTATTTTTCTGCTCTATAGGAACCACTGGATTGCCATTTCTGGGGGCAGAAAAAGTGAAATATGTGAGCCATTAAGAGCTGCATGCTTTGTAAAGCACATATGAGAAATATTTTTAGAAAGTCAGTTGTCTAAATTGTAGTTGTACTTCTATGATTGTTGTTGATGGTGCTTTCCTAAAAAGCATTTATATCAGTATGTTAAATATAATCAAATATTTTATAACAGCGAAACATTTTATTTAAACAGGTGGGAGAAAGAAAGAACATGTTAAACCATCTGTCCCAATACAGAACTGCCCTGGGGTACCTTTTGAATTCAGCTTCCATTCCCCCTCTATAAAGTGGGAATGATCTCTTGTAATTTCTTTTACCCTATTTCTGTTTGTGTCCCTATATTGTAAATTCTTACGATCAGGGTGTGTTGCCTACTATCTGCAAGAAGCATAACAAGGCTGCAATTTCATCTGTTAGACCAGTGCAAGTTAATAAAACATTGATAAAAGTTTGAACTACATTAAGACAGCTGAGATAGACATAACACTCTGGTTATGTAACTTAGTTATTCACGTAGTTTTGGGTTACTATTTGACTGTTCCTCTGAGATCTTTGAAAGCTATTTCTGTATCAGTCCAGCACCTCTGCCGGTGCTGTATCAGACTGTAGAACCAATAAATCTAAAGTGCAGCCAAGAACTGATGAGGGAAGTTCTTAACTGCAGGTTATTGATCAGGCCTGGGCTGACTTTTTGTTACATGGTGCAGATTAAATGCTGCATTTTTAATACCTTTTTAAAATGTTCGTCTCTTGGAAGTAACTCACAGTTTTCCTATCAGAGGTAGTTTCTTGCCTGTGGTTGTGAATCTGAGATTGTATGGAGAAGGTTGGCACTAGTGATGGAAATATAAAGATTTTCCCCAGAGAATAGGATATCTGAAAATGGTGGCCAGCCTCACAGTTAAAGGATTCCCATTTGTGTTTGGATCATGAAGTCTGAAGAGTTTGCATTTGTGTTGTATGACTCTACTTGTACTCACTGTGTTGGTTGTAATTACAAGAAGTTAAGATATTTTATGGATGTTATGTATCAGGTTGGAGCTTTCAGACCTTTGAGGTAAAGCATTTCTCTTGTAGCTTGTCTTGTTTCTATTGTTTGACTTGTTTATGTAAAATTTAGAAACCTGCTTCAACATTAGGATTGAGATTGAGTATGCTCAGATTTACCTTGTGGCTTTGATTTGGACATTCTGGGTGGCAGCTTCACACACTCTCACTGCATCATCCAGGCTAATGCCCTCAGTCCACAGTCCACAGATGTAAACAATCTGATCTTGTGGCTGCAAACTGCCTTCCACACTGGCAGGAGAGCCAGGCACTATCTCTAGCACATAAATACCTTGTAACTTGCTTCCAGCTCCTCCTGTCAGCTTCAAGCCTAGAATAATGCAGAGAAAGCATCTTTTGTGGCAGTGTGTTTTGAATGTCACTGTCAGTGACATACAGCCTAATGGAATAGACGTGGGTCATTGAAAGATAGGCTGAACAAATCACTGACATTGTAAATAACAGTCTTGCCCCAGTGAGATGGGGTGTAAGAGCTGGACTGGGAGAGTGAAATGCAGTTAGATGTTTAAAAAGTATGGGAAAGACTTAAATGGTATAGTCCATCTCTATGCTTCAGCTTTATTTCACCTTCTGTTGAATACTCATTTGAATAAGACAATTAGCTGCATAGCAGTGTCTCCCTCATTACCAGAGTGCTTAACTGCCTTGCAGTGTTTAGAGTGCCATAGGGAACGGAGGCATATGACAACTAAGGAGCTACCTATGGAGCACAAAACTGAATTGTGCAGTGATATTTAAGCAATCTCCGAACAAGCTAGTTTCTGAACTGGAAACAGGATGCCACACCTGAGCAAATATAGGTATACTATTTCCTGTGTCCACAGTTTTATCTGTGTGCAGTACTTGCCAAATTCTGCAGAAATACCAAGATACGCTGTGGGGATTTCTTTTATCACTTGTATTGTACAATGTAGATAAAGCCTTGTGTCTGTGGTAAATCAAGGATTTGAGTGGAGATTTTTTGAATAGCAAACTATTGCCCTAACCAGTGGCTCGTCCTTCTCAAACTTGCCTTTTTTTTTTCCTTTTATTTTTCTTTCCCTCCAAATAGATCTTTATGTATCTCAGCAGGTAGTAGACATTATTATCTAATTACCAACAACTTCTGTATATCAGTAACATAAAAATATGGTACCGGAGATCTGCCAGAAACTTCAGCTGAAAGGGTGATAACACAAACATCAGTTTTCCAACTATCTTCATTGGTCTAATAAGAGATATTAGTCTTCCCTTTAAGGCCTTGCCCAAAATAAAGTTCTCCCATTTCTTGGTCGTGGGTGATGGAGGAGAGCATAAAGGTGCCAAGGTCACTCAGAAGCATATTGATCCAAGACTGCAGTTGCTTATGGTTGTCTTACGATTGCTATAATACCTGACCAAAATAGCATGCACAGTATTTACTACACACCTAGCTGTCCATTGGCACCTTTTGTCAGAGTAATTTCAGGAATCTCATCTGGCCTAATAGAGGGACGTGGATCACTGTCAGCACGACCAACCACAAGGTGCAAATCAGGAGGAGAGCTTTGCAGTAAAGTCAGGGCTTCATTGCATGGTAAAGATGTGACATCAATTCCATTCACCTAAATGACAAACCAGTAAAATAATGTCATAAATCTCATTGACCATCATGTACTTCTCCCACCACTCTGAATTTTTCATATGAACTTAAATTTGTTTTCACTTTCATGTTACTGCTTTGCTGTGCTATTTAATGTCAGTGAATGCAAGTTAAGATTGCAGTAAGATTTCTTTTTTGATCTTTTATTTTTCTGAATGCAGAGCTTTCATAAAAATAGCTTTGTTTCTTGAAACTCAAGGTCTTGTAGCAAAAAAAAAAGGAAGACAGTTTAACGCAACAGATTGAAGGTGAACCAGGCTGAAAACAGGCTTTATTCGTATGTTACAAAGGACATAACTCCTGCATCCTTTGTATGTCACATATCTTATTACATTAATTCAGTTTATGTCATTTAATTGGGAAGTCATTTAATATGTCAGTAGTCTTGCATTGCTGCTAGATGATTCATGTTATTTGCCTGGTCATACAATCTATTCAGTCTGAAATTTGTCCTACTGAAGTCACCAGAATTACATTTATTATATGACTCACTTGCACTTGCATGCCTAAATATGTGATGGGACCCTCTGAGAGGAAAAATGCTGAAGCTAAATGACATTGATCTGAAAATACTTTGTCCTCTGTATAAACTCAAAGAATTACTGTACCATAATGATTCTGTCTCCCCTTCTTAGTCTTCCATCAGACAGGGCAGGCTCATTCAAGATTTCATCAACATACAGGCAGTTGTCCACTTTGTTAAGAACTACAGAGAATCCATAACTGTTGTTCTCTGACTTTGTCAAAGTCACAAAGATCTCTGTTTCCTGTTAAAATAAGCACAAGATATGTTTGATGGAGGATTTTCTGTTGCTTCATTAACATCTTCCATTATGTTTTATATGCAGATCGGAATCAGATCCTCAGATGGTATAAATAAGAGCAAACATGGGGGTTTCTCTGATCTCTCAATGCCTTGCTCTGGAATTAATTTTACTTCTTTTTACCTAGTGGACCTTCATGGTGATTGATTGATAGGGTCTAATAAGGCAGAGAATGCCTTCAGGGACTGGAATTTTGGCATTTGAAATGTGTAAAGAAAGGCTTGGATTACTCTGAGTTGACAAGCATTATAATAGTATGATGCAGAGATTATTGCTGTTATTGCTATTGAAGGAAATGGCTGGAGCTAGATTTTGTCCTGGGTACTCTCAAATTAGTAGGAATTCAGAGCTCATTAGTGTCAGAAGGAATGCAATATGTTCAGCATTTGGCAGGACTGAGCCTTATATTTGGAATAGTAATTAGCACAAGGATCATACTTTCTTATCAGGACATTACAGTAGTATCACTGTAACAAAATGATTTTCCACATAGGTTTAAAACATGACAGAAAAAAAACAAGTAGCTAACTCCAATTAATTTTAGAGGCTACTAGAGGGCTTTTAGGCCTTTGTACACTGAGAATAATACTGCAGAATGCTGGAAAGTTGAAGAAATAGTAAGATGGCAAGAGCAAGGAGAGGGCCTTAAGGCAACTGGTAAAGAATTCTGGAGAGCTGGGCATAGCGGAAGGTCTGCTTTACTTGAAGATCGTGGACATTCAGGAAAGTTTAAAAAAAAAAAAAACCCACAACAACAAAAAAACCCATGCAGAAATAGCATAGATAATGAGTTAAAATTAATGTTTAAGAATGTTGCGTTCTGAAAGTTGTTTCTTTTCCCTTGGCATATTCTACCTGTAAATAATCTGGTGCCTGTCACATACCCTAGTGCAATCTTCCTTTTCTTTCTTCTCTTCCTCTAGTTCCTCGAAGTCTTCCCATTCATTGTCACTGTCATGTGTCTCTCTAGCAGGCAGGGATGATGAGAAGGGACCACAAACACGTGGTTGTGGGGTCACCATGGTTGTGGAGAGTGTCTCAGAGCTTCCTCCCCGTGAAAGTGAGGTCACAGACGTTGAGCTGATAGTGAGATACTCTTCATCAATAGGGGTTAGAGAGAGTGTTTCAGGCATACATTTTGTGTTTGATAGGTCATCATCACTCTTATTAAATATGTGGCTGGAAAATAAAGAGATTGAAGTGCTGGGGTTTTCCTCCATATGCTTTATTAGATGGCCACTGAAAAGTCTACAGCTTATACGTGACCTTACTTTAATTTTAACTGAAGTACTAGTTACGGTATTAGATTGCTGTCTGGGTCCTCCAGTGTTACTATAAAAATAAATAAGTAATCAATATTTTTCAAAGCTAATTAAAAGATTAAAAAGCTTGCAGAATTTGAAAACAGCCTTTGCAAAATCTTGTACTCTTTTTTTAAGGCATTAATTAGTACTTTGGTTGCTTCTTGAAAAGAATAATCGGGCAATTCCTAGACCATTAATTATTTCATCTGCCATATACCACTTACCAGATAAGTTAATTAAGTTGTTTCTATATTACAATACTACTACAATTTTCATATTTGCATTTTCCTGAAAAAGGAATGCCAGCCACATTCCTGGCTCCTACAAGTCCTTCCTTAGTAACGAGAGCATAGACCAGAAACATGAAATATAAAATGATTCCTGTCTCTCCATTAAAAAATACAAGTCCTGCCTTCTCTTTGTAAGGTTGCTTTTATTCTTATGCTTGCCTTGAAGCGTAAGAGTTGTCCTACAGATATCAACAGATTTGTTCAATTACTTGAATTAAAATTTCTATTGATTTTATTCCAGTGTATTGGAGACACAGTATTCAGTACTTTTGATGTTCAAGCCCAGACTGTAATCATATGTGTTGTGTTTAATATTGTTTTGGCTGTTGTCATTAATGAACTCTAATAGACCACTGTAGGATTGTCTCCCATTAAATTTACCATTAAAGCTAATAGAAATGTTTGAAACACATTTTTTTTTTAAAGTATGTGTTTTCTTTGTACCAGTCCTTATTGAAATATTGCTAAACCTCATACATCATGAGGAATAACCCCATGCATCAGTACAGCTTAGGGGCTGACCTG
>RSEF01000006.1:19563111-19634902 GCA_003993805.1 Himantopus leucocephalus | reverse complement strand
TTCTTTACTTTGAGGGTGGCACAGCACTGGAACAGGCTGCCCAAAGAGGTGGTGGAGTCTCTGTCTCTGGAGACATTCCAAACATGCCTGGACGCCATCCTGTGCAACCTGCAGTAGGTGAACCTGCTCTGGCAGAGGGGTTGGAATAGATGATCTCCAGAGGTCCCTTCCAACCCCTATCATTCTGTGATCTTAAAAACACTTAAAACGGCATAGCTTTTATTAATGCTTCACATAGCAAAGATGCCATGTCATTTCATATATAATGGTAGCCTAGGATCTTTCGTGCTCTCTCTGTCTACCGTCTCCCAAGCAAACAGACACAACTAACAGGAACAGAAATTGCATGTCTTGTATGAAATCACAAAAGATCCCCAGTGTTAAGCTCTTGTTTCAAAAGTTGTATATAGTCAGAAGAAAAATATAAAGCACAGTAGCAAAACAAACATTTTGGTTGGATATAGTTAGTAGCCTTCAATGGTATTTTTGAAATACTGATTGAAATAAGAAAAACTTGTAGGCTCATGATGTGTGCTTTCAGTGAGGGAAGCAATCTAGTCTGTTAGCTTACATCTGTGCAGGGAGGAAATGAGAAGCTGGCCATCGCCAGTAGCACAGCAGAGCTGAGAATGAAGCTGACGTTTTGTGCTTTAATAGCTGGACAACAGACACTAACAATACTGTGGAAGAAGGCTGGGATAATTAAAAGAAATGTTTAAGGATAACAGCAAATTTAGTCTGCGCCTTTCTTTGGAGACAGGAAAGAAAAAAGTTAGATGGAAATTGGTCAATGTGTGTGTTATAGAAGCTGTCACGTGCTAGTGGAGTGCTGACTGACCTTCAAAGGGTATGAAGGGTGTTTTGCTGAGCCACACAAGCTCAAGGCAATGATCCAGCAGTGGCTTAATCACAGCACAGCTTCCAGCCAATCTTTACATCACCATGGGAAATAACATGAGTCTTGGTCCCGCAGGCCCATACACGAGCTCCACTGACATGCTAGACTTTCTTTTGGAGTCTTGTGACCCCTGCACCAGGGCTTCACAGGGGAAAACTATAGGTTAAAGTTTTTCAAAGTAGCTTTTTCAAAGGTTCTTATTGGTGGTGTTGAGAAGAGTGAAAGGAATTCTGCATGTGAAACCCTAAGCAGGGAGCTCTTAAAATTCATATGAAAAGATTTCTACATTTGCATGAAAAGTTTTAAGCAATCTGAAAAAAGAAATTTCTTCACTAATCAAAAGGAATTCCTTCATTAATGCCTATATTTTTGTGGGGTTTTTGTATGTTTTTAGCTGGAAGGATCATTTAAACTGAGATTACGTTTAAAATGCACACCATTTTAAACTGCTCTGGCTGCCTTTTGAAAATGCAAAAGCTTGAAACTAAATGATACTGAGAATGTATCAAACAAACATTTATTTCAGAAACAAACATTTCTTCCTTCTTGGGAAGAAACCACAACTTTTCTTGGAATTGATTTCCCTGCCCCCCCCAATAAACTCAGTTTTCTTGAAACTGTATCTCTTGGCAAATATGTTTGCCACAGACGTATTTCTGCTTTGTTTATTCTCAGTAGTAGAGAAGCATATATGTAAGCAGGAGCTTCACTCATGAACGTGAGTGAAGCTTCTCCTCTCAAGAGAGAGGTATGAACTGCCATTATAGCCCCGCTTGACTTGCAGTCAGCTAGTGCTGTGACTGCGAGGACTGGAATCTGTCTGTCTGTAGATTGTACAACTCCCCCTGTATATTGTATAACCCCTCTAGTTCTGGGCTTCTATTGGCTTCTCAAGACTGGAAAATAATTTGAGGAGGGGGGGGTGTGTCTCCTTGATCATGGTTTGTCTTCTGAGTTTGTTTTTCATTTCAAAGGTTTTCAGAGGAAAAAAAAATCACACAATAAGAAAGAAGTTTTCTATGCCTATTTAAGTCAACTCTGAAAATTGAAATGAGAAGATCATATAACAAGTAAGAAAGCCTTTGGTTCCTATTTAAGTCAACAGGAGTCTTTCCACTGATTTCAAACTGCAGGCAGCTTCAGCTGAACAGCATAAATGATTACAGCAGTGCAGCACTCATACAACTGTATTGCAATGCAGACTTACGAAAAAATCTAATAAAATGAGAGTAAACAGAGACAGCAGATTAGGATAGTCAGAATAAGATGGTAAAAAAAAAAAATCTTCAGTAATCAGCAGCGATTAGAAGCAGATAGCCCTGTACTTAAGCCTAAGCAATTCACTTTCAAAATTCTAAGAGCTGAAGGAAAGGCTGCAGAGCAGATTTGGGTATTCCCTACCTTTTGGCCCAACCAAATTCACATGGTGAGTAGCAGTTCTGCTTCACTTCTTCCTCCAGGGAGTGGAAGACTTCAGAACTGGCAGCTTCTTGATGAAACTTCCAAAGGTGCTTATAGAAACTTTCCCTGGGAGCCATCAGTTTCTGTATGGGCTTCTCTTGAAACTCAGCTTCCTGGTCTTCGTAAGTTGAGCTGTCTTCTTCAGGAGGCTCACTGAAATCTGCTGCCACTGGAGAATCCAGGCGGTCTTCGAGGTCTGGAGAGGTGCTACCTCCATCACTGGTAGACTGATCCATACTATTTCCTACCTCTGTACTTCCTGGCATTTCTGCTACAAACTCCTTAATTGGAGATGGTGCTGGAGTCTATCAAAATAACAGAAAGGTTAGTCGTTAATCTCCCATCTTCTCTCCTTTAAGAGAGAAAATAATTTGAAGAAGCAATATCAATAAACATCTGAATGTGAAAATATCAAATGGTAACTGGACGGAAGGGGAAAAAATAGAAGGAGGTACTCTGTCACTAAATAACTGGTTTGTCTTTATGCTTATCTTCCACATTCTTCAGGATTTCCAGCCAGGGAACTACTAGACAAGTTCACTTTTCCCAATGAATTCTTTGCTAAAGGTGGCTACTTTTTATTTTTTTTCATATCATGTCTCAACTTTGTGTCTCTATCTTCATTGTGTAGAAGTGGCTTCCAGATTTGACTCCTATGCAGCTGACCATAGAAATCAGCCAAGGTCACATTGCAGGAGAGCAACAGGAGCCAGTTTGTTACCTGAAGATGGTCCTGACAGCCCTTATAAATCCTGGTGGGACAGGAACCATGGGTGGGTCATTCTGCATGGAGCAAGAGCAATGCAAATGCGCGTTCATTGTAAGAGTACTTGTGTATATGTCCACAAGTTGTGTTCAAGAAGCAGGAATAATAACGCTAGCACAGCTAATAGCACTGTTTTAGTCTCTGCAGTCTCTACTGTTTGGTTTTTTCTGGGTTTTTTTTTTCTTTTTCTTCTTCCTTCTCCCCTGCAGATTCTGCTAACTAGCAATAAGAAGCTAAATAACCATTTGAAACTATTATTTCATTTATTTAAGTTTATTAAGAGGTAGCCTGGATAGGAAGTTCTTTATTTTTCTCTCAGCTTTTGGGAGTAATATAGCTACCTCATGCCCATGAGTTATAAAAGCTGCAGTGGAGAATATCTGCAGTTTCTGGCTAAGGATCTAGTAGAGCATTTTTAGAAGTATCACTAGATCTGCTGTTTCACTCTGATTAGAGTACTGCAATTCAAAAGTTATTGGACTAGGATAAACATGTTTCACATCTGTCAGTGTTCTATTATTTTGGTTGCTAAGGAAGAGCTAAGAGCTCTAGAGGTTGAGTTGAAGCTGGGAAAGGAAAGAAATGGAATAGAAGGCCTTGGAGAAAAGGGAAGGTTGCCTTGTTCAAGACTGGATAGAAAACATAGTAGTGTTTTTCCAGGTTTACAGATGCAAGTTTACTGAAAGAAGCTTTGCCTTACCGGGGCACTCTGCTCTATCTCTGGAAGAACACCTTTTGGTGGTCTGCAAAGTAGTAGTGTGACTTCTGGAGGAGCTCCTCTCAACAAGTGCAGGACTTCCTAAGCATGAAGAAGGAATATTAGATTTCTTATGGAACAGTCTGTAGTACATGTCATTTTACCAAGTGGGATGGAGACAATTTTTATTGTGAATACAAAATTCCTAGCATTTGTGCCTCTCAGCAGTATCTGGGGGCCAAAATTCACTGCTGAATGATTGTCGTATAAGTGCACCATAGTTTTTATGTGAATGTGTATCTAACATAAAGACAGTTCTGTTTACAAAATCTTGTTTCACCAACAGACATGTAGGTTTGAATTAATTCTTTTTCTTTTCTTGAAGAAAACAGGTTTTTCAGACAAATTCATTCAAACTGCATAGGGCAGGGATATATCTTCAGTCAATTATATTAGCATAGCTCCACAGACTCCCATATTGATATAACCAAAGGGAGACTTTCTCAAAGCCCCTCTTTGACATAACATCTATTCAGCTTTCAGCTATAGTGGGAGATGAAATACTTAATCGGGGCGGGGGGGAGTGCTCTAGGCCAAAACACCCCGTTTGCCCCTCTGCACAAACTGAGTAAAAAGGCTATATGTCAGACAGCAAGACAGTGCTGGAAAAGGACAGACTTCAGGTCAGAAAAAAAAAAAATGGAGTACAGCTACAGCACCCCCCAGGTGTCTAGGACTTACAGCACCCTATCTTTTGCCCTAGCTATTTAATGATATGAATGACCTGTTAGTGGGAAAATTGCATAATTTCATCATTTCTGTTTGTTACCAATCTCATCTATTCAATGCATATTCATATACAAAACTGGGATTTTTCATAAGGTGAAAAGATTATGTTGAAAAAAATAAATCCATATGTAGTCCCTTTTTACTGTTTAATTTCTTCACTTGAGTATAGAATTTCTAATTCCAGGTAAAAAAGTTACACTGGATTTACCTCACCTGGTAGAGATTTGAATCTAGGGCATGGTATTTAGCATGACGTTACGAAGCACAAATGACCACAGGGAAAAAATGTTCCAATTATGCTTAACATCAACAAAGATTCCAACTAATTAACAACTGGTGTGCATCTAACTATAGACCTTGTGCATCAGGAGTAGAAAGTTATAAGTTAAATAGCAGAAGAAATTCTCTGTAAGAATTCTGTTAGGAAGGAAATTCTCCATAAGAATTCTAGAGAACAAGCCTACACAGAAATCAGATTCGTTATATGCAAATTCTGACTCCCTCTCATCCCATTGTCTTTATTAACGTGTTACCCATCTGGAGTACCAGTAGTAGCACTGCCTGGTACCTGATACAAGAGTCCTTGAACAGGTTTCCCATTCACAGCTAAAATGATGTCTCCGACTTCAATTTCACCATTCTCTTCAGCTGGCTGCCCTGGAAACAGTCTTTTGATCCTGACAATAGCTCCTCCAAAGTGTTCACAAGCATCTCCTTCCATTTGCAGAACACTAAAGCCGAGGCCTCCAGAATTCTTTGTCAATTTGACTTCAAACGTATTATCTGTTCAAAACAGGGATTGGAAAATGAGTGGGAGCTGTGGCATACGTACCCCTTAGGGAACTGATGTAAATTATACCCTCAGCAGACCTTTTCCCTGTGAGCTGCAGAGGTAGATCTACTGATACTAATGGCAAAAGAAGGGTTTGGTGTTCCTTTAACTTATGTGAGCCCTTGAAATCACACAGGCAGAATGGGGAGAACTGGATTCTATTCCACTGTGTGTTCACAGACTTTATGCCATCTGGTACAAGCCCATAAAGGAGGAAGCCTTTACCAACATAATAAGGTTCAAATGCTACCCTTTTCTGACATTCTTCTGTAAGAATTGGGTAGATCTGTAGCTGTATTCTGTAGCTGCCTGATGTTAGTTTGGATCCTGTACTAACCAGCATAAGGTAGAATCAGAGCTACTACTCCTTCCAGACAAGAACAAGAGACCAGCCCTTTCCCGAATACCATACTGGCAGCTGAACCCCATTCTGCTAGGGGCAATGTAGAGGAGTAACTGCCACATGGGAAAGTATGGTTCAGACTTGGTATTTATGAGACAGCCTTACAGTAAAAGATACAGCATTTATTTGTTGGCTAATTTCAGTGAAAGAGATCTCTGAATCTTCTGCTTTTAAGAAATTAAGTGATGGCAGTCTCCAGTCCTGGCCCTGGAGCAGCAGTTCACCCTAGCTTCATCACTGACGCAGCATCAGCAGTTGTGCTGGCAGTTCTCTCTGGGTAACAGACAACATCAACACAGCTGCTTCCTGCCTGAGAGCACCCCAGAGTACAGACAGGGATGTCCCCTGCCAGCCCTTATCTCATGAAGGCTGAGAGGTACACTATTTATGCCTAAGATAAATTCAGCTGTATCTAGCAACTGTAACTCTAAGTACATCAGAAATAATTTGCTCAGAACTGATTTTTGATAAAGCCATTAATATTGCACATTACATTTTTATTCAGTATTCAGTTTTCCTTCCAACCTACATAAATTTCATAAAATTATTTTCATTCATTCCTTTCTTCCACATTGTAAGAAGTCACCCTGGGTTCCTTTTTTATCGCTCACCATCTGTCAAAAAGCAGGAGTCCTTGGTACCATCTGTGAAGGATGTTGCCACAGAAACAACTGCACATTGGTCCTCCTTTCTGTCATTAGCAGTCAGGCATGGCTCTGCCAATAGGTAGTTTCCCCTTTCTAGAACCAGCTTGGCAATCTAAAACGATGATGCACAGGTTCCAGTTACAGAGTACATAGTGAGCCCTGAGTCTTTTTACTTTTCTTTTTAGGAGAATGGGGTTGAATGGGGTGAGATGGGGGGATGTTTCTTTTGGCCCAGCTTTGCAACTGTACTTCATACTAAGTGCAGTTTATTCTGTTGGGTATCTTATTGAGCTCTGCTGTTGTACAAACCTGGTCAGATTTCTTAAGGTGTTCCACAGCCTGTTTGTGGGTGATGCCACAGAGGCTGATGCCATCTACTTCCAGCAGACGATCACCTGAGGCAAAAGAAAACAAACGAAAGGGTCGAGTTGCTTTGATGTTCAAGTTCAACGGGTGTAAACCTTGAGGCTACCCACACTGCAATAGATCTCCATGTTTACATGTGTCAAATTATGTCACTTTGTATGGAAGCAATACTGCTTGTTGTACAGCATTCTATAACTAGCACTTAAAACATAGCAGGGTATTCCATAAGTGAATGCAGTGATAGTATCTGGTTATCACAGCAACGCTGAAAGTAGATGTCAAAGTCACTAGCCTGATGTGCAGCTGCAGAGGGTAACTGTACAATGTTGGTATGAGGCTTCTGGTTTGTCAGTGAGATATCTATATGTAGTACAGGGACAGGCTGAGGAATGATGGACTGCATATTATGTTTCACAGTTGTATGACTTCCAATCCCAAATATGTTTCGTTGTCCCTGTGGCAAGCATTCCACACTAACATTGAACCCAGAGTTTTATTGCCAGACATGTTACCTATTTTTATTTGTCCATCCTTATCTGCTGGTCCCCTGGGAATAATTGACTTCACGTATATCCCACCGTGACGCACACTAGTGTTAATTCCACCCTGCAAAACATATGCCCACAGGTTAGAGTGGAGTCTTCATATGTTCTTCCTGTGATAAACATCAAAGCAACCTACACCTGCATTGCAAAGAAACTGCTTCAGGAATTACTTCTTTTTTTATAAATATAGGAAAAAAAGCAAAGAGGATGTTACTACAAAATTCCATCTAGTTGTAATATACTTCCCTAGGCAGTAATCTTGTGTCAGAAAAATGCAATGTGTTTCTATGTGGTTATATAAAAACATTTACTAAATGTTCATAAATTTTTCCCTATGCTAACATACAGATGGGGTTGCATCTTTCAGCCAGTCTCTAGCCCAGCTTCCAAACTATGCAACATCCATTCAGCAATTATTAACCTTTCAGACAATATGTAAAGCAGGGACCTGAACTTGTGCAGCCACTTGAGAGCCTGCAGCTCAGAGGAATTCCAGATTAACCTAAGAATCACCTTCTGTCCATCTACATCCCCTGGCCAAATGCAGAGGAAAAAGCAGCCCTCAATTTCTTCTGCAGGCTATGAAATGGCTGTTGCTTCCCACTCCATTTCAGCAAGGACTGTAAAGACATATCAGCCTGGAGCGGTACATTCAACTTTGATAACCAGGACCAGGAATTATTATTCAAATGTGGCAGATAGTTTTCACTGCTGCCTTCTCTGGTCCTCTAAATATACAGAGAACCATATTTCCTTATATTAGGAAATGAAATTGGCTAGGACCCTTTCTCTGGCCTTCAGAGTAAGAAGTGTGGCATATCTTGAGCCAACACAGCTAAACTTTCAGCCAGCATGGGATGGCTTCTCTTATGCTGCTTGTTGAGGCACAGACCAATCCATATCAGGGGCTGTCAACAATTAAGCAGTGCCTGTGGGATACTGCTTGAGCCCGTGCCATGGTCTTTTGTGATCTGCTTATACAGACACAGCCTTTGAGTTCCAGGAACTCCAGGAGAGCAGCAAAACCAGCCATGACTTGGACAGTTCTTTGAATCACTTCATGTTCTAGAGGCTCTGGCTATATCCCTCCCTGACCAAACTCCACTTTCAAGTTGTAGGTCTTGTTCTCAGTTTGAGTGAGGGTGAAAAGGGGCTTTTGATGCCACGAGCTTTATACCAGCACGCTTTCACAGATTCTGCAGGCAAGAACTGGGGAATGAGCAGAGCCAGTACTTTATGCTTTCTCTGTCAATCAATTGGACATTTAGGTTTGAAATGTGCCATGCTAACAGTTTTTGTTATCAGCCTATCTTCTATCATTTCTCCACATAAATACACTTCCCTATATGTTTCTTGGTCATGTAACAGTCTGACAGAGACACTGAAAGATTAACAGTAACACTTGCCGTCACACTGATTCCAAAAGTCCCGTCTTCTTTAACAAGCTCCACAGTGTAGATTTCCTTTGAGCTGGTTTCAGATGGAGAAGGTAAGTGCGAAGAATCTACTTCCTGTCTCAAAAATATAAACACTAATGAGACTACAGCATCTCAATAAAAAAGGAGGGAAAAGGAAGAAAAAAAAAAAAAAGAGGGAGTTACCAGAAGATATAGAGGGTTTGATCCTGCTGTCACTGTAAGCCTGAAATGGTATCATTTATATCCCTGACATTATTTCAAGCTTACACTAATGTTACTTAAAATATAATCTGTCTAAATGTGCATAAACTGAGTATAGATAGGGAAGCTCTCTAATAGCAGGAAATTAGACACAAAATGTTGCTATTCTGTGTCTGGTTGAAAACTTAAGAGTCTGCAGCAAGAAAATAATCAAAGTTTTGTACCTCCACTGGGAAAGGGAGATCTTTTAATAACATTTTGTGGAAGGGTTTCCCTATTTTTTTTCACATATTCTAGACATGAAATATGTATTCTTTGACGTTTCCAGTGTAATTCAACAAGTAACATCTTCCAAGTTTTTCTTTCCCCTTTCCTCATTTTTTTAATTTCTCTGTTACTTTCCATTCTTAATATAGCTGGCAGGTTGTTAAGACACATGCTGGGCTTAATATTACTGAACAGCATCAAAATCTCAGTTACCTCCACATGCAGGCTGTCAGCTGAAGGAACTGGAATCGTAGAGCCCAATTTTGGTGCTAAACTCCATGAAAGAGCCTTCTCAAGTTCATCTATATGTATGTCCTGTTCTTTAGGGAGAGCTGTATGACAATCCTGAATCTTTTTTCTCCTACTGTCTACACAAGAGATCTCAGATCCACTAGTGCTGTTTCCTCTTGATAAATTCTTTTCTTCATTTAATCTTTCTTCATACATGTCTGTAAAGCCGTACCAAAATAAAACATTGTTGAATGCAAACAGTAAGTAAACTTGAAGGCAAATATTATTATACCTCAGCACAGGAGGACAGAAGTAATAACTTCCTACATCAACTGGTTTTGAAATCAGATCTGTAAAATGAGTCAGTCATTGTAAAATGCAGCGCTGCTATTATAAGTGGGGAGGAGTATATTTGCTTCATCACTGCAAAGGTCTCTGACTCTGTATCAGAGAAAGAAATGCCAAAACTCCCTTGGTATTCAGCAATGCAGCCCATAATAGATTTTTTCACATTGACTGTAGAACAGACATCACATGATACCTACTAGAAGTTGACTATTTTAATTGCTAGCCTATGGTTATTATAACTGGCACTGAGTAGCATGAAAATACTACTACATCCCACTGCCTAATAAATACCAGTGTCCTGAGTTAATTCTTAGCATTCCATAGCCAGGAAAGCATTTGCCTTTATACCTTTGGGTTGAGAGATGATGAGCTCTACTTCATCGGGAGAATTCTGTATGATTTTAACTGCAGTATTAAATGAAACGCCCTCGAGACTAATATTATTCACAGAGATGAGTCGTCCTCCTTAAACAAAAAAAAAGGATAAAAACAAGACAAAGCACATCTAAATAGGGAAATAAATCCAGAGTAGCTAACTTTAAACCACGAAAGTATTTTAATTCTAATTAAAAACTAAGGACAATGACCTGGTTTGATATTTCCAGCTCTGTCTGCAGGTCCCCCAGGGATAATTGAAGCGATAAAGATACCGAGGTCTAATTTTCCGACATTTTCTCCTCCAATAATTACAAAACCTGCAAAAATGAGATAGCGTGAGAATGCAGAGGCACTGGCAGTATTAGAAAAGATGAACCTTAAGAGCACAAAAGGCTCTTACTCCAATGGCGCAAGTTTTATACATGGTCTGGAGAATGGGTAGCTCTGATCTACATGGCACCAAGGTCTTGATTTGGGAGATCTTTAAACTCATGTTACAATTAAAGTGTGCTGGTGACTTTGGTGACTATTTAAATATTATATATATAAATATTATGGTGACTATTATAAATATTATAAATATTATAATTTAACTATTCCAGCTACTTTCTTACAAGAGTCATAAACTATGTGGACCTTAGTATTTAACACCTGCAGGAAGAAAATGGTATAAAAGCTCATTAGATAAATTCAAACATTGTTCTACATCATGTAGTCTAGGGCCCCTGAGGTGGGCCATGTAAACTTCTAATGGTTATGTAAGAGATATCTAAGAAAATTAAATCTATTGTCAAGTAGTTCAATTTCACTATCCTATGTCAGAATATTTTGCCTATTGCAGAATATATTCTTCTCACTGGTAGAATTGTTGGGTTTGGGATCAGGATATTCCACACAGACCTGCACCATTTAGAAATTTGACATCTAATTGTATTAATGGTCAGCTCTGAAACATGATGGTCCTCTGAACTCATCCACAAGAACAGGATACAGTGCGATAGTGTATTATATAACAAAAATGTTATCCAAATAAGATTCCAAAAGTCAGGAAACGTTCACGTTAAGCTTGCGTACATATTTTGCACCCCCACAGGCAATACCCGAAAGGTTTGCAGAACATCACCTCCCTCTGTGTAAGGTCTAAGATAAATAAAATCACTGTGCATGTATTTCAGATATAAAACTAGACCCTTGTTCCTTTCATTCTACTCTTAGCACTCGGTCCTCTTGACCTCTGTGGCCTTAGTTAATCCTCTGAAAAAATTGTGGTCTTGATTTATGTGCTTAGCCCTTTTCAGTCTCGGAAATTCTAAGTCCTTCACAAAGATTGGTAGTCTTATTCTATAAGAAGAATAAATTAGGTGAAGACGGTTACAGTCATGCCCAGCTTGAGTCAGCAAGTGTCAGTGTTAGCACCAGGATCTGCCAGTCTCAGTAACAAACATAACATGTTCTTTACTTACCAAATCCATTCTTAGGGTCACGTTTTAGGCTGACACATATGATTTCTCTTTCTAGACCGCTCAGCAAAACTTCCTTTTGGATGGCTGGTGATCCAGGTGCTGCAGAAACAAAACAGCTAGAATAAATGCAGATTAATGCAGGGAGAGAGTAGATTCATATCATATGCAAAATTGGGGCTTGAAAAATTAAAAATATATTTTGTCCTTGTTTTCAACATTACTGTTACTTTAGATCCAATATAACTCAGGAAGAAAGCTCAAACAAGCGTTTGGAAATTTGCATTCTTTAGACAAATATATGTGCGGGAGCTGTGTAAGCTCTGCCTATAATGTTGCTTTCTGGAAGACTATGCGTTTATCTGGAGTGTTTATATTAAGATTAGGATATCTGAAGAGAAAGGCATGTAGTGTCCATTGAACATAAGGGTGATGTGGACACAAAATCTCCTATGGGTTCCTTTGGAAACTCTACCCTTCGGCCCTGTAGGCCCTTTTGACTCTGTAGGTGCAATCCAATCAGCACTGACTGTGATGGTGACTTTTGTAACGTTAATACTACTTAACATTGCGCAATTGCCACAGCGTGTTTAAAGTACAGTTCTAATTTTAAAATGAACTAACCAAATAATCATAGCTTTGTATTCCATATATCTGCTCACTGTGTGCATGCAATATGGCTTCTGTTAGAAAATTAGATGTCCAGTTCTTACTCCGGTTAGTGTCATGCAGATGCAAGAACAGAAGATGGACCTGAAGCCTATGTTGTCTCATGCATTATTAATTGGGTTGATCTTAATTGCAAACCAAACGATGACCTCTGAGCATAGGGATATTGCCCCATGCGAGAGTCCTGGATGTGTTGAACTCTGAAGAGCATTAGGCACAACTGATAGAATAATTTTATCATTAAGTCTCTTATCACTGATCCTTTTGGAAAGCAGGAGTGAAAGGGAAGAAAACAGCTTGTCATGCTAAACTCTGGGTTAACTCCCAGGACTAGAAGCGCGAAACTATATTCTTTAATCTGTAAGTAGAATATATTTTGGTCTCCTCCTATTGAAACAATAAATATGGAAGGGTGCTCTCTCTCTTTATGATTATTATACTCACCGCTGATTGTGTTCTGAGTTGAATGGATAGAGAGGTAGTCATAACTCCTTTGCTTTCCGTTCAAATTGATGTGCATTTCTGACTGGGATAGTCCTGATGTGGATCTGCACAGCAGGAAATGAAGACTGCATTACAATAACAAATCAACAATGGTATTTAGCACTCTTCATTGTCATTAGTCCATCAGAACCAAGTTGGGAATGCACATGTTTATAGCCTTTCAACCAGTATTCTGATTTCTGGACCACATTTCATTGTAGAGGAGCGGTAGTTTATCCTTGCCAGCATTTTCTTCCAAATAACAGCTATCATTAGACCACTCATATCGACTGATTTCCCCCTGTGTTTTTCTCTGAGCTGAGTGCAGGCATCCGGAAAACACAGCATAGCCTCAGCATGATTCATTTAGCTCTGCTGTCCATTTAGACAAAACCACATCTGAAAGTTTTCCTGGTAGTTCCTGTTCTTCTGGGCTCTGTTCTAATTCTTAGTACTCTAAAAGGCACTAGGATTTATCAAAGGCCTTGAGACTGTGTGCAGCTATAGTAACCGCCTACACTGGTGAATGTACCAATGCAAATGAAAAGGGAGAAGTTCTTACACTGTTCTCTATGATTTGCACATTTATACATGGAGGAATCAATTAGGTAAGACCTGCTCAAAACCAGCTTCCTTTGTGCATTCATTTCACATGCTGCCATTTCCAGAGAAGATACACAGACATTAAAGATTTTACTTTTATTCTCCCTTATTTTTATCCTTTTCCATAACACATTAAGTGGTTCATTCCTGAGTCTGGTACAAATTTAAATGTCATTCTTTTTCAAGTTCTTATCTGTTAGACTGTTAGCTTCCTGCCTCTGTTTGCACTACTGCTGGCACCATGGACGCCCAGGCCTTTTGGTGTGACCACAATAAAGACTGCAAAAAAAAAAGTCTGCAAAAAAAAAAAGTCTGCCTCATAGTTCACCATAGAGGTTTGCAATGGTATAGTCTATGTATGACTGACTATTTTTACACACATTTAGAGGGAAAAGCAAACCTACCTGCGAAGATTGCTTTTCTCTCTAGTCCTGTTGTTGGTTTCCACACTGAGGTTATCACAAGATTTGCTCATCATCCCAGCAGAAAGGTTTTCCAGGTTTGCTGCATAGAGCACATTCTCTGAACGAGACAGTCTCTGAATCAGGGCAAGGTGTTCACGCTGAGCTGCATATGCAGAATTTGATTTGTCTATTTCCACAAATTTACTTTCCTCTGAATAAGAAGGGAGAGAGGGGGAGGAAGAAAAGATGAATCCAGTGATATTATCCCATATTTTTAAGCTCAAAGGTGCTTTCCATCTAACCTTTTGAACATGCCAGAAAAAAAGATTAACATCACTGATATATTTGTTCTGGTATCCTTGAGGATATCTAGGCCTTGGAGTGAGTGGAAAGGGTTTCCAATCCATTTCTTTCATAGAAAGTATATGCTATATGCTATATTTAGATTCAATTTCTATGAATTATACTGCAAGTTCACTTTCCATGAAGACAAATTAAATGTACAACCCTGTATAATTTAAACCTGAATATCTCTGTATGTTTTGTAAACATTCGGTGTATGAGAAGTATCTGTCTCTCAGAGACAGGCAGGTGGGTAGTTTCCCATCCTTCATGGGCCCACCACTCCAATATACATATATCGGAGAAGACAGGAGCTCTATAACACATGCGCTCTTAAGTTCAGAGCGGGGCAAAGGAGCTGGCTGTTTGCTCTGAGCGATTTGCACAAGTGAAGTTGAGTATGGGACCATCTTGGTGGCAATGCTTGCTATCCAATTTTCCACTTCTTTTCTTCTGTGTGAAATCTACTACTTGCTTAATGATGTCTAGGCTCTGCTGTATACAAATCTAACCTCTCAAAAGATTTTATTTCCCTGAAACAAGATAATGCTGGAAGTGGCATTGTTAATTTATTTAGATTCTCAGCTGGTGGGCTGGAGAGGGGATTTGAAGGAGAGAGGGGCAGCAGGCAATTGGAGATGTGTTGGAAAGTAAAACAAGAACCGTGCTTGGTACAGGCTAGCACAAATATGGGCTTTAATTCTGCTTGTACATGTCAGTTGACCTCCGATGTGTTTTCTTAACAAATATTAGCCTGAATGCAGCTTCCTCTGCAGCATTAAGCCTAGGCTCTCTCTTTCCTCAGTGACTTTGATCAGGGGCATTTGTTGAGGCATCAGAAGGCTTAACTGTCCACAGTATTAGTGCGGTCTGAGAGTTGCCATGGTGATTTCAAAGTAGGGGGTTGCTAGCAAGTTTTGAAGAGATGGTGACTTATATATCTGAACAGTGCAGCAGAAGGAAGAGTTTCCCTCATGCAGAAAGAGCCTTATAATCTCTTACAGCCTCACTGTGGTGTCAACCGCAGCATTTTGAACTACTGTCTGTCATTGCCTTCACAAAGCCTTTTTTTCTGGGACAGCAAGCACACACCGAACCTCAGAACCTGCAGTCACATGGCTTGTGTAAGTCTGGCTTCTTTCAGTGATTTGGGGTGCTTGTAATCAGGACTTGGGTTATAATTTTCTTAGCTCTCAATCTTTTGTTCTCTCTCTATATATGATTATTCAGATATATTACCACAAGCAAATGTGGACGAGGAAACTGTCAGATTCACTATTAGCACTCATTTATATGCTGCAAACCACAGTCCCACTAAGTTATGTTTGAAGCTACAGGAGCCCAAGCAACCAAAGGTGCCTTGAACCTAAATACACCTAGCATCTTTTTCCATAGTAACAAATTTGTGCAGGTGGAATTTCACTTTTCATGAAATAATTTTAGTGGGAAAGAAGCAATATATCAATCTTCCTGTTATATCCCATGATATAATTTGTTGCCAATGCTTTTACAGTTTTACTAGAGAAAGGAGTATCCCAGCAGATAAGGCACAATACTTGGTTCTCCTGCTATGACTCACTGGATCAAATACTCAGTGGTTGTAAATTATCATTAATCCATTCAAGGCAATGGATGAGTCCTCAGCTAGTCAAAACTCATGTTGCTCCACTGAAGTCAAGAGTGATGACAGTTGCCAGCTTAGGCTGTTATTTCTTACGTGCCTCAGTTTCCCCATAATGATCCTCACCCACCTTTACAGAACATGCTGGAAACTGTGGGTGAGAAGTGCTGTGTAACTGCCATGGGTTGAGCAGAACTTCATCTTAGAAACTATGGAATATCTGAAGTCTAAGGAGGTATTAGTCCTATCTTCCACAGACATTGCAAAATCTAAGATAAGGGCAGCGAGCAGCTACATAGTTGAGTGGGTATGACTGACATGCCTTTGGTTTAGTGGTTTTGTCCTGGGACTGAACCATAGGGTTGAACACCTGTCTTATGCAAAGACAACGAGATAACTAAATTCAGCTCCAGCATATCTGGGTGTTCCTGTAGTTACTCTTTGTGTGGAACATTTCTCAGGTTACATTTGGGGTAAGTCTGATACGTTTCTTCGGAATTCTCAGCAGGTTTCCTGAAGGAAAGTGTAATCATGCTTTTTTAAAAAATCTGAGTTTAGCTATATAGTTATTATCATCAGAGAACCCCTCTCCACCCCCTGCACATGCCCACGCACATGCACATGTTAAATTAGACTTACACACCTCTAACATTATTTTCTAGTCTGCAAACGAGAGACTGAAGCACAGCGAAACTGATGTGGCTGATTCTCAACTTCACTGAGCGCACCTTTCCTAAAACCTAACCTTGTCCTATGGCCTGAATAACAAAAGTGCATTTATACCTCACCTGATGAAGTTTGCCGAAGTTGCCTAGAATTCATTTGTGCATTGAATTTGTGCTGGGCAGAGCAGAGATCCAGTAGATATTTACATGTCTTTGCTGTATCAGTAATGAAGGTGTGTTTCTTGCCACTGAAGCTGCTTTCAATCATGAATTTTTTTCTCTAAAGGGAAAAAAAAAAGCACAGCTTGCTTCATATATCAGTCATTACACTGAGGCACTGAAAGTTCATTTGTATAATCTTGTTGGTTTGACCCATTGTATTTATGCCTGGCTGCATGCCTTTTGGGTTCAGTAAATGTCTACAGTAAATTCAACAGTTGTTAGTGAGGTGTCTGTCATTGGGATCATAACTGCCCTATGTTGAAAGTTAAGAGCCTTTGGACATTGGCTGCATTGAGAACAGGTTGATAGATCTGGCAAAATTTGGCCCTACAGATATTAAAATGATTAAACCAATTTAATGTGAAAATTAAAATATCTTCAAGGGGCAGAAAGGACGTTTTGGGAGAGTAAACAGGCAGGGAAATGTGTGATGCAGGTTTACACCTACTCTGTATGATGGTAGATTGATATATCTCTGATGGCAGAATACCATTTAGAAGGGGTCACAATCTTGTCAGCAATACCAGTTTGTTAACAGACATAAAGATACTAAGAGATGAGGATGGGAATAATGAGATCTGGGAAGAGGGAGACGTGGTCCCATGACCTGATGTAGTTGGGAAAACAAGAGAGAGAGAGAAGTGAAGACGAGACAGGAATTAATATGGAATATGCCATAAAGAGGTTTGACACAGTCTCTGTAGCAGTCAACACCAGATTACTCAGTTTCATAGTAATTTGACTCCAGCACCGGCAAAAAATTGCAGAACTGAACCTCACTAAGAACTGGATATCTTTGTATCCACATCCAGATCCATCCTTGATTTTAGACTGTTTTCAAGAAGGACTTGCCTTTACAGAATTAGTCTAATTCTGTCTCTGAATGCAATAAATTTATCAAAGCAACAGGCAGAAGGGGAGTGAAGTAGTAGAGTGGAGAAGAGATTCATTTGGTTACAACTCACATGAGCTGAAATTCTCTCTGTTTCACGCCACTGGAATCTTAAACTGGCAATTCTTGTGTGATTTTTCACCTCATACACAATGATGCCTTTGGCACAGATTCCTAGGATGATGTCCCCTCCTGCTCCTTTCTTTTCTTGGGACACACGATAGAATAACACTCCATATTCAGGAAGTTGCTGAGTCACCTTGTAGAGAAAAAGTGCATTTACCATGCATTATTCAAAAAGAGATATGCAGAAAAGGTGGGTAGATGGGAGAGGAAATGGTTTTGAGTGGCTTTACTGAATATTCGTTCACTCTGTCAAGAAACCTTTGAAAATCCTTACTAAATTTTCATACCTCCTGCCTCACAGAATCATCACCTTACTTTGGTACGTCATGAGCCATTACATGCATTCATTTTCCATGTGTACAACTGAAGTAACACTTTACTACACATCTCATTTCAAGAGGTCGAAGGATTATGTAGGTTCCTGCACAATAATCTAAACTTTACATGGCACTGATGTACTCAGCATTACAGCTACTTGCACTTGTGTGCATTTCTGAATAGAAATCCATGCAGGGTTAATGCTTCTTGACTACTGTTAGACCTGGTTTCTTTCCATTTTCTTTTCTGTGTCTTTGTTTCCCTGAGTAAACCCAGAAACCACGAGGTACAGCAAATATGATGATCTTAGTAAAACTGCTAATACTTTGGTGCCAGGGCTACTCTGACATTGTTATGGGCTTGTGTGGTTTCCTTTCTACAATAGTGATGACCAACTGGAACTCTTAACTGCAGTGACACCACAGCTCCCAGTCTGCAATAAACTCACTCAGGTACATATGCTCATTCTTTCATGGCTATCATCTTTTAAAATCAGACATTATAAATTCCCATTGCCAAGAATCTTAAGTTATAGTTTGCTAAATAGTACCTCAAAGTATCTCACCTAAATACAGTGGTGAGTTTTGAGGGAATTTCACTGCCCCAAAATTCCCTTCAGTGTCAAACTTTATAGTAACAGATCTTCAGTGATGCTTCTTTCTTGCACAGAGCTTGTTGCTGGGTGAAAAGATAAGTAGGATTATACTTCAAGGGACTGAGGAGTCATCTTCTGCCTGTGCCATCTAGCTGTCTAGAGGAAACTCTGAGGAACTCACCCAGAGGTTCTAGGTGTTGTTGCTTGTCTTTCTACCTCCTGCACTTGGCCACAAAATGTTAAAACGTGACTCAGACCCTTTACAGGACTATGAAATATGAGGAGGGTTTTCCACCCTCTTTTGTGATCTGCAGATCAATATGAGTTTATTCTAAAACTTTTTTTTTCTGGAAAGCTAATGTAGAATCCCCAAATGACTTTTTAAACTGTGAATAGAGATTTTTGGTCACCAAAATAAAACACTTTAAGAAGATCTGTTTTTCAAAAAGTATCCAGAGCACAAATGTTCAGGTCCTGAAAACTGGGGCATCTATAATCACTAGCTGAATCTGGGTGTTAATTTTTAATCCCTTTCATATTTGGAATTTGCATGTTCTTGCCATGGGGGCTATCTTTCTCACTTTGTATGATGTGTTGGCTCCTTCTACAGACTTATTCATTGAAACAGATACTAACAAAGCTGCTTTTCTTCATTGGATTTGGCATGCATGATGGGACTGTCATTAAGGCTAAGCTTCGATCTATTTCTTCAATTCCACTGACAGTGTTAGATGAGGAACTGACATAAGCACCAACTGAACTAAAATGATGCTATAAATAAAAGCATGTAGCAATGCAGCAAAATCGCTGCTGATATTTATCCATTATCTAATCCCTGATATTTTTCATTTGACGGAAAGCAGAGAAGTTTGGGGGAGAAGGAGAAATTAGGGGGGAAAAATTTAAATCCTGCATCATCATGGCATTCTAGAGCCCTAGAGAAATAGTCATGTGAGAATATACTTCACATAACTCCTTCCTCACTTCAGGGTTCACAGGTATTTTTAAACAAATAATCACTACATGTTTAGAAAGTGGCTGAACAGCTGCTGTAGTTTCAGAAGTCAAGCAAGTGCTTATTCCGGTGTTTTATAATCATCTGTAATACATTCAGCAGGTGTATTTATAATCATCTGGAACCTGGACATGTTGGTAACATGCTGAAAATTTGCATCAACCTTTAGGATATTGAAAAGGCCCTGAAATGTGCATTAACTAGCATTGAGAGGAAACCTACCATGTAAATGCGATGTAAGTTATTTAGAGTGACAGTATCTGCAGCAGAATGAAATTATGAGGTTTTTGTTGACTATTCAAATTTGTTCATGTTATCTAAAATCTACTGTATCAGGCAAGAAGGAAATCATAGACAATGGTAAATAGAGAGGGTATTTCTCTCTCAAAATAAATAAATAAATAATGTTTGGGCTATGGCAAGTTACCTTTAAAAATTCTAGTTCAGCCTCATCCTCAAATAGGGAACGATTCATATGATGTAATTTAGCAAGCTCTCGCTGCACATACGCCAGGGTCATTTTCTCTATTCGGCTTGCTGGAATGTAGTCTTCAACACGAAAATAGCTCTTTCCATGCATCTTTAGGGGGGAAAAAAAAAAGAAAAAAAAAAGATAGAGGAGCCTTTTGTTCTTTCTTGACTTTTCTTATTTGGTGCATTTCCATTTTCAGGGTGACCCATATGCTGAAGCCACCCTGTTGCCATTTCTGAAAAGATGGGGAACAGCAGGTAGTGTCCTGACAGCCAAGTGTGCCTCTGGCACCTGTGCTTGGCTGTGTGCTCAAAGCACACACTACTTCTCTGTTCAGAGAGCAGAAAAGAGGTGGGCCTACAGGCATGCCTGCTGTCTTACACTTCGAGCTGACAGCTTCAGCTGCATCAGTACAACCTGCAATGGGAGACCCAATGCTGGGATGGATCTGACCAGATGGGTCACACCACTCAGAGTTCAGTTAATAGAGCTACACTGACTTATGTAACTGAAGGTATGGCAGAGAACATAAATGGGTATTTTCTGTACACTTCAAAACTAGGATAATGAGTTCAGATATGCCATCAATGACCTACTTTGCAGCTTGTGGATCTGAGCCTACACACAAAATAGCTGTGAATTCTGCAGTGTTTATTTATTTTTCTCTTCCATGTTTTCTAATCTCTTTAAGCCCCTCCGTACATCCAAGCTGTGCCTATGTTGGAAATTTTCTACAGATTTTCTGGAGTTTCTGGGCTATGTTATAAATTACGAAGGACCGAGAGTCTTTCATCATTCTGCCATATTTCCTGCCAAATTCATCTGTTTCATTACTGCTCTGTAATCAGGCAAATTTTGTAATTTTTTAAATTAAATCTGAAATGTGATTACTAAAGGACTTAGCTGAAATTATGTGCTATTCACATTTCTTCTTTAAACTCTATGTAACAAACAAAAGCCACAAAAGCTGTTGAGAGAGACCTCTGAGAAATATTGTATTTTTTATCCACACCTCAGAAGCATAATTGCCAAGCTCTGCCTGTAAAGCCAAAGCGCCGAGTTTCAGGGCAGTCTCATCATTGCAATATAATCGCTCCTCCAAAATATCTTTACGAAGCTGCAGGTAAAACTGATGTCTTGTCAAGCCGTGCCTGGAACACAAAAGGATTTAGGAACACAGGAGGAGCCTTGAACAGTCACCCTGAATGCTATCATTTTTCCTGCAGTCAGCAGAACCATGCACTTACTGGATAACATTGAAGTGGTTGACAAAGAATTTTATCCTTAGGAAGAGCGTGAAATTAATGATGGAGGTTTTCTTCTTGGGTTGGTCATTCCAGCCATCTGGGGCCACTTTGTAGAGTTTGGTCTCCTCATCCAAAAAGAAGAATTCTTTACCTGAAATGAGAATTTTGGCTTCTGTGATAAGTCTGGAGATACTTCAATAGCTCAAAGTTCTGCTGTCTTCATTCAGTGCATCACTAGCAATAAAAAATAAAATGGATCATGGATGTCAGTTGAGATTATCTTCTCTGTGTCATGGCTTAATGTATTACTTCTTTTATGGAGAACTTAGGGAAAATGTGTAATTTAGGAGTACGATTATTAGATGCTGGATTGGTGTGGTATCTATGGAATCACTCAAGAATTGATGGGACTTGCATTCTGCTCACCATTCAGGTTCTGCACCCCACTGCAGCCAGTGTGCCCTACACATGAGGTATACTTCTTCCTAGTGCCTCAGCCCTGCTTGCCATCAGAAATGGCCAAGGAAGGTGTGGGTCTTGTAGATTAAATAGCTGAGCCTGTACTCCAACTTATATATAGGAACAAAGACAGCCTTCCTCCTTACAGTTCTTCCTGGAATTTCTATGGCTCAGTATTATTCCAGTGCAAGGCTGGGACACAGCCTTTTCTGAATGGGAATACCAGCCAGTAACAGTATGGCTGTGCTGATGCACAGTCCTAGGGTAGACATGCTTTACATCAGTGCAGTACAGTTTAAACCAACTTACCTTACTTTTGCTTAAGCTTTGGATCTGCTTTCGTCTGAGGATCTTAAAGCATCTTACTGGAATTCATTAGTAAAGTGACTACAGAGGCATTGAGGGAGAGAACTGTTACTGTAGTTAGCTGTGTCTCATTACCTTTCAGGTAAGCCAAGCCAAAGTAGAAATGTTCCACCAAGTTTGCATATGCCACCACAGTGTTGAAAACATCTCTTGCCTTGGACTTGATGTCACATTGCACCTCAAGGCACTGCCCATTGAGTAGAATCACATTGAGATCCCTTTGGGACAAATAGGATTTCCCTTTTTTAGTCTAAGAACATGTAACAAAAAATGAAGAATGAGTGCCAAGTACAAGCAATGCAGGTTTCACAGCATTTTACTACTGAAGCCCCCTAATCTCCTGTCTCTGCATAAACTGATGGGTTTGGTCACAACACTATGCTATTCCCTGCCTCTTTTCTCAAATTAATATCCCAAATATTTCTAATTTTATAAAACCCAGGGAATCCCAACAAAACAGCTGGGCATAGTCAGGCTCTACAATCACCAGGGTTATTCTAGATTTGAGGGCAATTCCAAATTTTCTTTGCCCTCATTTACACTGCTGTATGCTTTCAGTCTTAATGAAACAAAAAAATACCTTATCTTACTGAAACATAGAGGATGTGCCTGCAAACTGGAGGAGTCCAATACATTGGCACTAGATGTCACATATATATATATATTATATTTGCCGTATAATCTTCGTCTCAAAAGTCTTGTGCTAAAGTGAGCATTCCTAGCTGAGAAGGATAAATTAAGCTATTTTCACACCAACAGAAATAACTACATAGCACCGAGAATTAAAGGACCTCCTTTCAAGTCTCAGTACCTCTGCAGGAACCCCAACTTGATTTGAGAGGAGGACACGGCAAGAATACTGCTTTGGGACTCAGATGCAACTTACCAAGAGCCCCAACTAAAGGGTCACTAGATTAGTTCTAAATTCTTAACGTTCATACTTACCACAATTGATCCAGGCAGCTGTAAGGTCACTGGTGGTTCACTAGACAAAATAATAAATTCTGGACCTGAAAACTGTAAGGAACCAATTTAGAAATTTAATAAGTATCTCCTTAATGTAATGAAGATCCTAAACACCAGAACCAATGAAACTCATTTCTGTTGATCTGTATGCTGTAGCTAATTGACTTGAGTGTCTAATAAGATGCAAATGCTGATTGAAGACTTCTCTCTGTTTGGGGTCTCTCCTGTGTGGGGTCTCTGGAGTCTAATAAGGGGTAAGCTCGTGCTGAAGCCTTTTCTTCTGTAAAGGCACTTAACCAAGATCCATGTCCTTTGCAAGGCATCTATTTTCATGACACTTACAGAAACTTAATTTCTTCTAAGAACTTTTCCCATTTGATTCCCAAGTTTCTATGAGGACAGTCACATGTACACACATCCATAGGCACCACTGTGATTTCATAAGCCTAGCTTCCATAGGGACCCAGGCTAAAATGCAAAGCTGCTTTCTTTCCTGTAATGAAGGTTGACTGATATTTCTTAGTAGCAGACCTTGTATTCTTTTGCTTTAACTTCAACAAACTTTAGCAGCACAAGATGCTTTTTTTTTCTCACTGAACATGCACCTCACAGAATTTTGCATATTGGGTTTTTTTCAGGTTCATCTATGCTTTTGAATCCTTGAAGCAGACAGAAATAACTAAATGTCTGCAAGTGGTAAGATGTGGATCCTTCCAACCATTATTCATCGCTTAGTACGTTGAGCCATTTAGATCTTTTTGTTTGAGAAAATTTAGGATTGTTTCATGATACTAGTATTGTCCTGCCAACAGACAATGGAGTTTTGTATCACATATAAAGAGGGACTAGCACGTCGTTATGACAGTTGCTGGACTCCTGAGGAACTCAATTAGTATCCCAGCAAAAATCATATTAACAAAATTTAAAACTTGATTTATATATAAAAAGATAATTTTCCAAAGCATCTAACTGAAACTCTTGACCAAAGTTCTGCTGCTGGTCAGTCTTGAGCTTGTGAACTAGGAGCAGGTGAAAGGACTCATCAGCCTGAAACCTGTCCCTTCTGCTTCCACAACAGAAAGCTCCATGGGCAGCAGCATTGTGGAGTTTTCTGTGATTCTGTTATTTCTGGATTTTTGTCATCCAGCTGCCAAAGAAACATTATCCTTCCCATTTAAGAGTCCTACAACAAATCAGCAACTAGAAAAAGACCCTTAGGTGAATGATTGGTTTGGCACACTCACTGCTAGCCTATGCTTTCTGTCCAGGCATACACTGTAAAAGAAGTTCAAGTCCTTTGAGCACCGTTGACCAGCAAGTGTTTGGGGTCAGTGTTTCTGTAAATGTTTTTGCTGTTCTGAAGTTCCTGTCAGAGTGGTTGATGAAAACAGTCCATATGGTGTTTGATGCTTGCAGAAATCACGCATGTAGATGAGAGAGGGTTCGATTATAAGCTTTTGCTTAGACTTTATGGACAAGAGCTTTCACTGCCTTCAGTTCTGAGTTATCACAACTAGATCATGCCTAATTTGGAGTCTGTCAATTTAGAATACTCATCTATGACTCAGTAGCTAATATGCACATCACTGGTGAACAACAACTGGATTAGAGGTTTCTATTTAGTGATATTTAGATTTCGAAATCAGCTTATACGTTTTTCATTAGTCACCTTTTCCTTCCTGTGGAACAAACATTTTTGTGATGCAGCAGCTGCTGTGTAGTCCTTTGTAGACACAGAGAAGGTGGAACCTAAACTTAGCAGGTTTTGTCTGCTGTTCTTCTGAGTTCCACCAGGGATTTCTTCTACAGCGCTGACTGACCTTCAAAGTAAATGTTATAGTGAGCAATATATATAGCACACAAACAAAACAACACAGACCTGAGGAGAAAAAGCTTAAGGTGCATTGACTGGCAGAACATTATGAAATCCAGGGCAATGTCAGTTATAAGTTGTTAAATGTTTCTTTACAGAAAAAGAAAAATAATTTAACAGGGATAATACTACCGATGCCATTTACAAAGAAATCTAAAGTATGATTTAATTCAATAGCAGTCTTTTTTTTTTTTTTTGTTCACTTGGCGAGACAGATCTAACTGGTTTAAGTCTGGTGAAGCCAACAGGCAAAGAATTTAGCCCCATGCCTTTCTGGGAATTCTACAGGATGAAGTCAATTCCTCATTTCTTCTTTTCTGAAGCAAAAAAGCTTCAGAAAACCATAACATTTGTCTTACAACACTCAGAATTTTCCAGGAATGGGAACTAATTTAACTGAATACAAATTCATTAGAATAAATTCATGTCTTATGGAACTGGGAGAATTATCAATTTAATTAAGAGAAAGATGTGTGAAAGATAAGAAAGCTGTCTTTACACTATACTTTTAACCATAAAGTAATGGTGTTTTCCACATGAGCAAACGTATGTGTGCTTAGAATAACCTTAAAATATAATATATAGTCTTATCAATGAGGAAAGAATGATTATATGGTATAGAAGGAAAGGTTTTGTTGAGGTGGATTTTTACTAATTATATTTTTAATAAATGCCAAAGTCACACAGAAGTTTTTTGTTATCACAATGTTTTATCCTTTTCTTTTGCATGTTGCCAAGTTGCTTCAGAGAACTATTCAGGGAGTTTCCAAAGGTTTTTAACAAAGTTACTGGAGTAGCTGCTGATCTCTTCTCCCTGGTATCCAGAGACAGGACACATAGGAATGGTTCAAAGCTGCATCAGGGGAGGATCAGACTTGATATTAGGAAGCATTTCTTTACTGAGAGGGTGGTCAAACACTAGAACAGGATTCCTAGAGAGGTGGTGGTGGATACCCCAAGGCTCTCAGTGTTTAAGAGGCATTTGGACAATGCCCTTAATAACATGCTTTAATTTGGTCAGCCCTGACATAGTCAGGCAGTTGGACTAGATGATTGTTGCAGGTCTCTTCCAACTGAACCGTTCTGTTCCGTTCTGTTCTATTCCATTCCATTCCATTCCACTCCATTCCATTCTAGTTTGCATTCCTCTATCCATAAAGATATCTAGATATTTTTGTTTCTGTCAATGCAACCTCATAAATATTAACATTTAACTAAGAAATATGCCTAAATAGGACCTGAAGTGACTTTTGTGGGTATAAAGATACTATTAGCTCAAAACCCAAGATGCTGTATTGGGAAGACTTGCTTTTCCTGTGGAAAACACTTCCTGTTATTAGTCCTGCAAGGTGAGAGATGCCAGACTTGACAGCTGTGTCTTCTTTATATATAGGCCATAGCCCTGCATATACTTACACGCTTAAGTTTATGAGATGTAAGTTATGTCAGTTGGATTGCTTACAGAAGTGAGCATGATGATATTATCAAGCTTTACAGATAGTGAACCCATCGCTAAGTTTTGTGTTGGTTGTCCTCCTACGTGGGAAATTGGTGGTTTGCAAACCAATTATTTCAACTCCACTGTTATCATGGTACTTACAATAGGATGGTGACCTCAGTAGAAATTCAATTGCAGATGTTTACAACCAACAGCGGGGTTTACTGTCCCTGAAATTCTATGGGGAGAAGAGTGTTCACCTTTCAGCAGAGGAGGGGAACATTTTCTTGGCAGTATGATTTTAAATCAAGGATATCAAGGTGATACCCAGGTTGGTAGTCAGAGTCATGGCAATTGCTCCAAAATACTCAGTAAATAAATCTTCTGTTACTGATATCATTGCTAGGTGTGTGATACATGTATAGATATCTGTACACATATATATGTATGTGTGTGTAGTTAGACAGGTAGACAGAGACTTCTTTCTTTACAAAAGCTGCCAGTGTCCTGCAGCCTGATTGTAGTTCTTTCTTACTGCAGGTTTAGAGGTGTACTGGGGTGTCTCACATTGCTCAGATTATCGTGGCTGATTTATCAGGAAGTTCAAACTGTTTACTTAGGATACATTTAATTGGGAGTTGATCTAAATGGAGCATTTCCTGTGGGCCTGAATAACTCATGTCATGGTTAAAAGAAGAAACTCCTGTTTAACTGGGTCAAGAACTTAATTTAAATGGGATGTCTGTAGGGATTACATGGTGCTTAACTATGGGATTCTGGTCTTTGTGGTGCCTACAGGCTAACAGTACTTACATTTCTTCTTCATTTGGAAACAGCCATGATTACAGCTGCACTATGCTAACACCCAGTCTAGAAAACTCTTTTTTGGCAGCAGTGGTGTTTCCCTGGCTTTTGAAAAGGACTTAGTAGCAGTTATACAATTCTCAGCTTTCCTTGTCTATGTCTACAGGGCTGCTGTACCTGCCATGGCTGAAATGAGGCTAATCCTCATGACAGAGCAGAGATCTTTACTGCTTGTGTCCCTGGGTTACCTATAACTCTTCGGTAAAGTGGCTGTGCAGGGCTGGATGTGGCTGACACAAGTGAGACAAATCAGTCTAAGAACTGAGATGGAAATGCAAATAATCCACTGAAAATGATGGATCATATACATGGTCTGTCATAACCACTCCAGAACACATCAGGCCTCTGCTAATGTGACAGCAAGGCAAGACAGGATCCAAAAACTGAATGCAGAGAAATACAGACTCTGCAGAATGCCTTGCCAAGCAATGACTGTTCATACTTTCTCAACAAGTTTTTCCCTTCCACACTCTCTGTGGAGCTGCTTCCCAGTTTTTTCAGTCACAGTGAGCTATTGCTACTTACCCGTCTGATTCTGACGGAGACGCGCTAGGGGCAGCTGTTCTGGGAGGCCAGTGACATCTGGCAGGACACAGTGGTAAACAGTAAAGGTGGAAAACTTCAATGGGCTTGTTTTGTATGGATTGTTCAGGGCCCAAGCTCCATTTCACTGCAGCATTTGGACTGTTTCACTTGGAGCCAAATCGAGTCTAAGTACACTTTAATTCTACACAAACAGTATCTATTATCAAAACAGGTTCAGATAGTGATCCAGGCTTTTTCTGATAATGACATTGCCACACTAGTTGTCTGCTTCACATGGTAATAAAACAGCTTCTGTCTTTTAGGAATATGAGTTTTGATTACCTGTTTATGAAAAGCTTGTAGCTGCTTTGTGTCCTTGACCCACTAAGGGTAGGGTCCCATGACCTGTGTGTCTGTGGAACTCTCCCTGAAATGAATAAAGGAAATTTCACAATTGAAGCAATTGTAGCAGCACTCAGCATCAGATCTTGGTACAATTACAACAAGGAGGACATTTAGACTGGCTACTTCCTCTCTTGTGTCCTTCCTTGGGCATGATAAATGGCTATTTGATAAGGCTAAGTGAATACTACACCAGCACTATTCCCAGTTCTGTAGTTATTGTTATTTCCTCTTCATAACCCTTCATTTGAATGTAATTTGGAAAAGAACTGTGTAGGTAAAATGGCTGTTATTTCCATATGTATGGGGTTACTTTGTGAAACAGCTTTTAGTCTTCAGAAATTACCCCTAGTATTCTTTGCTCTTCTATTTCCAGGCATAAAATCAGCAGGGGGGAAGCCATGAAACTTCTCTGGCTTAATCAGAGGAGGATATAAAATCACTGAAATAAAAACTGTTTGTAAGTATTCCACTGGCTATTTGCTACATTAAATATATTGTAAATGTATTTACATCGTAAGAATCTGGTGGGAATATAGGATGGTTTGTGAGTCATTAGCAAATAAGATTTCTATAATTCTTCACCTTCAGTCATCTCTGCTGTTACAGAAAGGATAGGCATTGCTTTGTCCAAATACATTGAAGGTTGAAATTTAGAGGTAGAACCATAAGGGGTTATACAAGTGATAGTTTCATGAACATTTCTTCTAGCAGCAGATACATTTTAAATCCTTTAGGGAAAGGTGGGAAGGTTGAATTTTTCTTCACTTGGATCATTTCATTAATCTTATTTGAAGAATTGCATCTCAAAATATTACATAGGCAGAATGATAGAGGTGATAAGATGAGCTATGTGAAAGTAATCATTTAGGTCAGCTTTTTCTCTGGATAAAATATCCATGAACTACACCCTGAGACCTCACTCTGAATTCCAACATGAAAACATGACACTGAATTCTCATGTACCAAGCACCAATTAGAATCATAGAATTGTTAAGGTTGGAAGGGACCTTTAAGATCATCAAGTCCAACCATTAACCTAACCTGACAAAACCACTTCTAAACCATATCCCCAAGTACCACATCTACCCTTTTTTTAAACACCTCCAGGGATGGCAAATCCACCACCTCCCTGGGCAGCCTATTCCAATGTTGGATAACCCTTTCAGTGAAAAAAATTTTCCTAATATCCAACCTATCCAATTGCAATTTTAAAAACTAGAAAATCTACAGTCACTTTGCTAAAATATGCATAAACATATTTTTCCAAGCTGCAGATGGTAGTGACAAAACGTGAGATTTGAGATAAGCCAAATACTCAGGGCTAGTTACCAAAGTTAAGATTCAGTCCTGTGTTCTGAAACTGCGTATGTTTTAATGAGAAAGCCTTGCAAAATTCTGTCCTTACACTATAGGTTTCACAGAATTGTATAAACATACTTTGACAAGCACATAAAATTCCCCTTAGTTTTTCTGTCTCAGCTGTTACGGCAGTGAGACAAGTTGGCCAGTTTTAGTGTCCAGACTGCTGTCCTTTGATCACAAATCCAACACGTTCCTCATGTTTAAGTAACATGAGGCTCTCAAAGAAGATGATCCTGTAGATGATGAATTTATTATATGTTAAATGAGCTTCTAAATTACAGTCTGGATAGACATATTGATCTCCCTTGATAATGGTGCTCTACTAGATGGTTATATTTATTTTCAGATAAGAATGCATTTTTCTAATACATTATCTCATGAAAGAATGTCTGCAGCAAACAAGCTCTCACATTCTGTTTTCTCCTGTAATTTCAGAGTTTTATCTTACAAAATCCTGAGTGCAAACAGCTCCCAATGTTTCAGTGGAGACTGAGACACACACAAATTCACTAGAAAGAGCCTTCGTCAAGTTTATTACCAAAATTTTTTTAATAAACAGCTTACAAAACAGGCACCTGAATTTACCTTCACAACGTGCCACTAGGTATGTGACTGACATGTATGCATCACATAGGGAGCAGCTGCAATCTCAGGTTCTTATTGCTGCTGCTATTGATTGCAATTCTGGAGCTTCAGAAAAACGCCTTTCAGGAGGAGACTATCAATGGTTATTATGTAAGTAACCCCACCTTCCCTATCCTTGGGGCCGAGGTCTTGGGACTGAGAGGCTATGGTGCTTTTTTTTTACCCAGGATGTATTCATGTATTTGCTTTCTCTCTGGGAATTATCTCCTGGCAGACTTGTGATAATGCAGTGGACACCCAGGTTTTTTGCCATCTTTCTAGGGAAATTAGTCCCTTGAGATCATGCTCTATGCCTTTTATTTTTGCCTAGTAAATTTTAAACCTTTCAAATTTGGAAATGTGTGAGTAATACATTCCTATGAATTTCATGACAATCAGCAGCTGGATATCATAACCCCAAATTAATGTTCCCCAGTGAGAAAAAGCAAGGACTACTCAGCAATTTTCTGTTATTTATGGCATCAATGAACTAAGCAGTTGGTGTACATACCTTGTTGCAATGTAACTGACGTAGTGGACGCTAGTGTTACTGCCTTAGGGAAGACATTTCTGGGATATAAAAAACTCACATGCTTACAGAGCTGTGGAATGGAGAATAGAAATGGGCAGGAGTCTGAGAATGGGGACCTGGAGCTGGCACGGTAAGCTTGTTTTTTTAGGAGACCCTGATGACATTTGGCTACAGGAACTTTTTGCTCTTAGGCAGTGTGAACGTCCTGTCTAGGTGTCCCTAGCTCAGATTCCAATTTAAACACGAAGATACACATGCACAGCAGTACTCCCCTTCCTGCTGAATTCCCTTTGCTTCATAGCTATGATGTGATTTAAGTGGCTTGGGATGGATGCTGACTGATGTCTACCACAGTGATTCCACTGAATGGATCACCTCCCAAACAGTTTCTTTCATGCTGTTCCTGCCATAAAAGGATTGAAAGTGGAGCTAAAATTCCAACTGTAATAACTCCAGACAAAGTAAATCAGAAGAGCAGCATTGCAACCTGGCATTTAGCACAATGAAAACAACATGCTGAGCAGGAAATACACAATGGCTTTAGAACAAAAATGAAAAGAAAACAAAGGGTTGTTTAGTTGTTTTTTTCCCCTCTAGATTTCAGAATTAGTCCCTTTGTTTTTGAATGGGCTTGAAGAAACATTAATCCCCACCATTCAGATCTTAGGTATTATTCTACTTCTGCCCGTTTCTGCACAGAGGGACCTGGGAGTTCTGGTGGACAAGGTGACCTTGAGCCAGCAATGTGCCCTTGTGGCCAACAAGGCCAATGGTATCCTGGGGTGCCTCAAGAAGAGCGTGGCCAGCAGGTCAAGGGAAGTTATCCTCCCCCTCCACCCTGCCCTGGTGAGGCCACATCTGGAGTACTGTGTCTAGTTCTGGGCTCCCTGGTTGAAGACAAACAAGGAACTACTGGAGAGAGTCCAGCAGAAGGCTACAAAGATGATCAAGGGAATGGAGCACCTCTCTTATGAGGAAAGGCTGAGAGACCTGGGTCTGTTTAGCCTGGAGAAGAGAAGACTGAGCGGGGATCTCATCAATGCTTATAAAGATGTAAAGGGTGGGTGTCAAGAGGATGGGTCCAGACTCTTTTCAGTAGTGCCAAATGACAGGACAAGGGGCAACAGGCACAAACCAGAACACAGGAAGTTCCATCTGAACATAAGGAAAAACTACTTTACTTTGAGGGTGGAAGAGCACTGGAACAGGCTGCCCAGAGACATTGCGGAGTCTTCTTCTCTGGAGATAGTCAAAACCCACCTGGACATGTTCCTGTTGAACCTGCTTTGGCAGGGCGGTTGGACTAGATGATCTCCAGAGGTCCCTTCCAACCCCTGCCATTCTTAATTCTGTGATTATTCATAGATTTAACTGATTTCAGTGCTGCCATCTTGACATTGCCTATCATATGCATTTGTGGGGTAGCTCCACCATTTCTCATCTCTTTCAAGACCCCATGTGCCAGAAACATGCTGGTCAGGCTTTGTCTATGATCTACTGAACAGCTTCACCTGGCAAAGGGGGCATAAAGCAAGAAAGAGGTGATGGTGCTGCCTCGTAACCAGGGAATATATAATTTTACAGTAGGACACAAGTAGAAAGGAATCCAATATAAAAGGATCTTTCTTCTCTGCAGCTTAGCACAAATATACCTCCCTAGTCATGTAACCACAAGTGCATTGGAGTACGTATCACCTGACCATACATTGGTAGTCTCACATTTCAGGGGACAAAAGAGTTAAGAACATAATTCATAAACATAATCTTTCAGGAAAATCTTACCTCTCCTCTGTCCTCGGTTAGACAGTATCAAAGACGTACTTTCAGAAATACTATTAGAGTCGCTGTTGTCCACAGAGAGTTGTCTGTAATCTTCTGTTGACCGACTATAATTCATTAATCTGGACCCTTTGTCTGGAAATAGAAAGGAAATATGGTGAATCATATGCTTTATTTATAAATCATTTTATCGGCATGATAATGTAGATAACATTTGGCTTGACTAATTTTTGTATAGTCCATGCCTGTCTTCTAACCCTGACTTCATATCCTTAAGGACCAAGGAAAGCTTGGTAACTTCATTCTATAACTTTCGTAATCTTTTTCTGACCCAAAATAGTTCTCATAGTTGTCCTCAACCATTCCAAATAAAACAAATCTAACATATTAATTCTATTCTACATAATTAACTGAAAGGTTGCGAAGTACAGGTAACCTCCAAAGTTCTCCTTCCTTATATTCTGAGGCCTAAACCCTTCAGCTATGAAGTATTCTTTCTGTATGCAGGATGGACAGTGCCCAGACACAATGCACTACCAGAGTTGGCTGCAGAAAATCCATTAAGGGGTCATCCTAAGTCATTAGGAAGTACATACTTCTGTTGCACCCTAACTTTACTTTGGTTGCATTGCCTCTTGTCCTTTTCCAGAATCTCAGAAGGTGATAATTTTTAATTAAAAAAAAAAAAAGAAAGAAATGGAATGCTGCCTTGAAAAGTGTGGCTCAAATGTTCTCAATGTAACCAACATCCTGATTCACTGAAGTCCTTCAGCAAGTGTAAGCCACGTGACCTGAATCCCTAGAAAACACAGAGATCACCCCAGATACATAATCACTAGAACCAGTAGAACGGAAATGGCAAGAATTTGTGGGTAATGGGGTGTTGAAGATGGGACCATCTGTTTTGGCAGCAGTAGAGTTTTCACCAATTTATGCAAGTGTGAATCTATAAGCTGTTTCTGAATGAGCAAGTAAGCCAATATGATTTGAGGGGTGGTTTGTCTGTATGTTTTCAAAAGAATCTCTTTTTCTTATGACCAATAATACCTAATAGAATTGTTCCACAGGTATTTAGGTGTGTGTTTAAATCTAGCTGAAGTTAATGGAACATATATGTAATTTGCTGAATAGGAATTGGATTGTTCATATGTCTAATGTTGAGCGTATCCAAAAAGAAGCCTGCATAGCATAGGCCAACCTTCCCCTTGCCTGAAAATCAGATATGTCTGTTGAAGTGAACAGTACAACATAGAGACTAGAAAAAAGAACTATCTGAACCTGAAGTCCACATTTAGTTACAGTTGCAGAATTACTCTGAGGGATAATAAAATCTTGACTGTAGTCAAATGAAATGTGAAATTAGTATATGCTGGTTTATCTATATAGTGAGCAAGATTTGGCCTTGTGTCTTGAAATCACTCCAGCAGTCCATGTGTGAATTTATAAAACATCTTTTGAATAGAAAAATGGAGCTAAAATCAGAAAGAAACCACAAATCTTTGAATAATCAAATAAGAAAGATGAATATATGTTCCTTAATGGCAAAAGGATAACTTAACAGAATCCCACTCTTTACCTTTGAAAATACACTTCAGTATACAAAGCACAAAAGCAGTTTTGGAAGTATTTTTTTTATATGCACAGAATTTATGCAAAGTGCTTTAAGAGCTGAATCTGTGCAAGCTGATTTGTTATCGTTGCTTCACAGCCCTCAGACTACTATCCTTTGAGGAAATAAGGAACAGAAACCTCGGTGATTTGCCTCAGAGTCTTTCCATTATGAAGTCATTTATATGTAAAGCAATAAATATCCTATCCAACGCTACATGTAATCACTACAGCATGAAATTAAATAATTCACCTAGCTTGGGAAAGACTCAGAGAAGGCTGGCTGTATCCTTATTAGATAGTTCAGATTATAAGTCTTTCTTTACCTTGGTGAAAATTCATCTGGGAGGACAGCGGTGAAGTGTCTGATATTTTCTCATGCAGTCTTTTCCTTATCACGTGACTTCTGTTAAGCTGAGAGGCTGTGCTGTCTTCGGTGGCTACCCGCTCCACCTAGAAGACAGTAGTACTGCAAGTCAATGTCATATGATATGTGGACTTCAGACTTTCATGCTGAAGCGATCTTTGCCCTCTGCTTGTCAGAGGCTACTGATTTGCTTGGTGTAAGCAACTTCATCTGCTCAGACACAAAGCAGGATTGAGTTTTGATGGCTTCATGCTCTCACCCCACATATGTTTAAGAAGGGACACCCTCTCTCACAATGGCAAATAGAGTAATAGAGAGTGCAAGGGAAAAGGTAATTTCAGAATGTTAAGGAATACTGGTTGAAAACAGAAAAAAAAAATATTTGCAGTGTGTTTTCTTCCAGATTCATTCAGCTTGTCAACAAAAATTGTTTGATATTTCAAAACTTGAAAAAAACTGAGGCGCTCACTTATTAAAGATTTCATGTGGGTCAGGCTTGATTGCACATCAAATGTTCAGTTCCACTCAAGGACAATGAATGAAATTCTCAATATCATGTAAATGTAATTTCTTTGAATTTCACAATGAAAGTCTGAAACCAGAGTAGCAATGGGGAAATCTTTTCTCTTGTGTGAAGTCCATTCCTTCGGCCAATATGAAGTCTCTATAAAGGTTACGATTGCTTCAGTATTAACCAAAGAAATGAAGATACTATAAGCGCAAAAGCTGAATTTGTATCATTAACCAAGAGTGTAAGAGTGGTGTGAGAGATGGCTTCATTGCCTCCTTTGCTTGTACACGTGCCCACTCAATTTTCTGCTTAGAAGTCTAGAACCAAATCTCAATTCCTTAATTTAGACAAGCATTAATTTCAGGCAATTGCTCACCTGTATCCCATGTTGCTGCTCACATCTCTCAACAATGAAAAGAAGATGATTAGTATGAGTGTAGTACCTACCTCACTGACACTTCCCACAGCAAACTGGACCATTTTCTTTATGTAGACATTTGCTGGTAAAGAAGCAGATTCCTTCTGATGTGCCTCACATGCTTCCAGAATTGATTCAGGAGAAAGTCTTTTATGTGGCAGATCTTCACATAGTGTCAGCAAGAGCGTGTGTAGTTGGTCACTCAGCTGGAGGGACTGAGTTAAAATGGAGGTACTGTTAAAAGACATCTCCCAGTAGTCTGAAATCCTGTGTAAACTGGGACCAGGAATTTTTATGTCTTTTACCCTGGGTGAGAAATGGGCGCTGAATTCCTTTAGACTTTGGGAAAATTCCAGACAGGCAGCATAACAGCATTAAATGGAGCCTCTGATGGGATCCAGGATAGCCTTGGAGGGAACAGGCATCTACAAGGAGGGTCATCAGCCTGTATAGGGGCTTCTTGGTGACAGACAGCAGCTCAATCTGCTCCACAGCTTTGCTAATTAGACTGTGAATCTTAAAGATTCATGCAAGTAAGACATGTGGCAGCATTAGCTTCGAAAGGTGAGGAGTTACACTAGCCAAAACTGTTGCCATAGAGATCAGATACTTAAATTTTATAGTCATTTAGCTTATAGAGCTTTTTCTCTTAGAATCATAGAATTGAATCATAGAATTGTTAAGGTTGGAAGGGACCTTTAAGATCATCTAGTCCAACCATAAAATGGACCATGCATACCCATGAAAGTGAGGTTAAATCTACTAAAAGCTTGTGCTTTCCAAATCAAAAACATACAATCAAAGGCATGGATATAGAAATGAAGCAAAATGGGTGCTACAAATCTTTGAAAGGATTCTGGGTAAACAACAAATGCAAAATTTCAACTAGCAAAGAAGCTGGTAGAATTTACTCAGAACTAAGGAGAGTTATTTAGTTTTATTCTAGCATCCCATTCTTTGAAAAAGCACATAAATGTGCACAGAACCACAATCATGCTGACATGATGTTTTTCTTTTAGCCCTTCCTGTCTTAGAATTATAGAATCATTTAGGTTTCAAAAGACCTTTAAGATCGTCAAGTCCAACCATAAACCTAACACGGCCAAGTCCACCACTAAACCATGTCCCTAAGTGCCACATCTACACGCCTTTTAAATACCTCCAGGGATAGTGACTCAACCCCTTCATTGGGCAGCCTGTTCCTTGTTACAATCTTGGAATAGATAATCTTCAGTCTTAAAAGCAAGGTACAATTCATCTTAATGGGAACAATTCTGATTTTTGAAGAAAAAGGAAAAAAAAAGGAAAGTAAAGGTGAGGCCTAACTAAATTTCTGATTTGGATGAACTGGTATTTTTGGTAAAGTCTGGATCTTAACACAAGCTTTCCAATTCTTTATAGTGGTCCAAAACATAAAGCCCCTCTTACTGAGACTTCGGATTATGCCTCTCAGTCTTTGAACCTACCAATATAAGACAGAATAAAAGAAAACAAAAATATTTGTGTTACTGGCCTGGTTTGGAGGAACCTGGTAGTCTGCTGACCAATAGAGAGTCATTCCTAAGGAATACACCAACATCTGTCAAAACAGAAAAGGAAACCTGTTAAGAAGTCAACTTCAAATAAAGAAAAGCCTCGTACTATAGAGAGACCATCTTTTCGTGTCTTTGGGCACAAAATGGCAGAAGCCAAACAGATCATTTTTTAAAAAACCTAGACTAGAGGAAACATATATAAAAGTACAATAGTGACTCTTGGGTTACGGACTAGGTAGCATGCAATGCATATTGTTCAGTGTGAGGGGCTGACCTAGGCTGCCCTCTATCCGATGATGCCATAAGTACGAAAAGAAATTTGAACTCCTTAGTTTTGAAGCTCTCCTATTGGCGATTAAAGCTCTCCCCTACCTGTGGGACTGACTAGCAGTCATGTCCAGAAGACGATTTACTGGGCTAAGGGCCATCTGTTCCAAAGCTTCATGTTTCTGCATAACATCCAAGTGATCAGTTATGTGGGAGTCTGAAATTACTGGGATCTGCCTGAAGGAAGTATGCACTGATGTGGTCCTAGTAGTATTTAAAACTTTTAGGTACCTGAATGTTGTATCTTACTGTCTTGCCAGAGACACTCATTTGGCAGGGAGAAGAAAAGTAAATTGTTAACAAAGGTGAACATATTTCTGACTTCCTGGGAGTGCTTCCACTCTCGGATTGTATAGATACTGTAGTCCCGCTGCTTCTGGGATTACAATTACCATATCTGGCCAAGCATCATGTTCAGAGAAATATTCTTCCTTTCTGTGGGCCTTTACAAATAATACATTCCTTCAGACCTTGAGGACTGATAGTCAAAATTGATTTTGATGTTGACATGCATGCTAATCTAATAGCGAACTGCAAGATACATGTGAATCTTTCTAACTGTAGCCTAATTTGTTTAGTGTTATTAGAAATGGAGTTTGACAGCAGATACCTGGTATGTTGCATTAAAACCACAAGCTTGTCTTCATGAGGTACTGTCAAGATATATTTTGTAATATACCTCACCTTTGTTATTCCGATGCGCTGGTTTTTACTTTGCCTATGGAACAATTCTGGTGCACTGAAAGGGACAGCTTCTGTCTGAGATGCATTGTTTTGAAGGGACAAATTTCCTTCAGCAGACAGTAGTACTGACCATGGACAAATCACACAGATGGCGGGGTCTGAAAAATGTTGTAGAAGATAGTGGAGTTCTTAGTGTTGAATTCACTGCACTCAGAAAATCATATTGCTGGTGTCTTACCTGTATTGCCAAACCCATCACTGAAGGTTCTGGGACGTGTACCCAGAAGTCAGTGGAATCATGTTCATTTATGCCTGCCTGATTTTGTCAGCTGGAATTCAGTGATGGTTAAAGACTTGATTTCTCTCTCACATCATTTCACACATATAAACAATATATTGATTTCAATGGCTTTCTGAAGCCTAAGGAAAGGCAGAATTACATCCCATGTGCAGATTCTGGAGATCTTGACATTTTTGGTAGATCTTTTTATGCAAAGCACAAGAGAATATCAGAAGAGTAGAACACTCCTTCCAACAAAGCACGAATACTTTGAAGCTGGCATTTGCAAAAGACCCTAAGTTAGCTTCCATTAAGTTACATGACCATGGTACAAATCTCTTCTCTGTGGTGATATTTTTTTGTTCTGTGTGCTGCTTATAGTCAGTCAGCTCTGCATTTTAGTAACCTCTCTTTCAGTGTATTGTGTCTAGCAAAGCCAAGTTACTTTGTCAGAAAGTCAGTGTCAAGAGTCAGTATCTTTATATTTCCATTGTACAGATGAAGAAACTGATGCAGAGCTACAGCGTGTCAGTCAACAGAAGCTGAGATAGCAGTAGAAACAAATTTCCTAAGTCCCAGTGCTATAACCTAGTAAGCTTTTCTTTAAGTGGAAACATCATTTCCAACTAACCTGAACTTTGGGATTATTTTACCAGAATACAAATATGAAAACTATCCAAACTGTAACTTAGACTAGATTCTACCACTAACGTGAGCAGCCATGATATTTTAGCATTAATCACATTCACTCTTTCTGTCTGCGTGTCTGTTCTGTTATAAGAGAGGGGATATTTCAAACAAAGGTGTTTTCAAATCATAAATGTATATCTGATAAGGTCCTGAGGACACTAATAGGCCTTAATGGCCCTGATCAACCTCACTTGGGACCTAGCCCCATCCTCTGCCTGTAGTCCCAGGCTCCAGTTGAGCTCAGCCCAGGGTCTTGAGTCCCTGCCTGAGGTATGGTGTGGGGGTGCCTGTCTCCAGCTCAGCCACAGCCATGCCTTGCCTGACTGTGGATCTCATTGATTGTGACCCACAGGCTGACTTCCCAGCCTGCCCTCAGACTTGTCTTGTCACTGTGGATTTTCCTGGTGATCACTGGGCTGTCTGACCCTGGTTGCCCACACCAGACCTGATCCTGACTCAGCTTCCCAGCTTGACCTTGGGCCTTGCATTGTCACCACAAACTTGTGTGGTGTTCTGGATTCTCAGTTGTCAACCCCAGACCTGCACTGCTCACCTTATTTGGGTACTGTGGGATAGGGCCCTGGCTGGCCCAGCCCCTGCCCTGCCACCCTTGTAACCATGCTTAGGTGTGGGCTCCCTGTCCCTTAGGGAACAGCTTACCCTTGCTCTTCACTGAAAAAATCTATTTGAAGGTGTATCAGTAATGAACTGGATTCTTCTTGTAAAGGGCTGAGTACGCTTAGAAAAAATCACTGCAGAGATCCACTGACGTTGGTCCCAGTGGTCTGAAGTAGGAGTGGAAGCACGAGGATATGCAGTCTTCTGCAAACACTCCACACTTGCATGCATACGTTAAGTGAATTTGACCAAAGACATCTATGTGATTTCATTAAAATATTCATTAAAAAAGCACGATGAAAAGCATTTAAGATAAATATGTTTACTTTAGAAAAAGGAAAAGCTGCATTAACTAGGGCAATATTTAGATATAGGGTTCCTGGAAATACAGGTAATTTAAAAAAAAAAAATGTTGGCTGTTGAACAACTCTCTTCAGTCTAGACCATAAGAACAGAGACCATTCAGATCTCCATAGGAGAAGAGCTCAGGAACATGCCCTGAATGCTTTGGTATTTTAGCATTTAAAAATTATGTACTAAAAAATGGCTACTTAGTTCTTATGCATGGACCTTGACATCAGGAAAATGGATGGTAAAAATGGGTAAAATGTTAAGCTGGGAACTCATATACACCAAGGGGGGTTGTATAGCCAGAGGACCCAGAGGTTCAAGACTTATAGACCACTGGTATTTGCAACAGTTGTGGCATTAACTTCTTTAGAAAATTAAAGGTCTTAAAATCATCAGCCAGCCTTCTCTCTTGCTCTTTCCCCATTTTTCCTAGTATTGTATGCAAATACAACTAGCACATGCTGGAAAATTTGTCTGTTTTAGAAACAGATAGCCAGTTTGTACTTTAGCCTTGATGAAGATTACCTGGCCTTCCGTAACGTTGGCCAGTCAACAAGTCAGCGTACCTACCTAACCAGTCAGCGCCCAAAGACACTGGAAATATCGCTATAGCAAGTGGTGCTGACCATCGCCAGGTGTAGGGGGATTTATCATATCAAGCACAGTGCAGCACAAACACGTCAGTACTAGCCCTGAGAAGAGGCTGATTTCAGAAGCAATATACCTGTAATTAAGAGATGTGAAGCCAGAGATATGCCTTAGTCAACTGGGATGATGCTATGCAGGGCCGGTTCACCTTCACCGCCCTCCAACAAACTGGAGCACTGGGGATTCAGCTTCAGAATGAGTGCGTCTTGGCATCACTTCTGGACTTGAGCTCTCTAAAGACATGTTTGAGCAGCCTTGCATTTGACCTATAGACCAGCATGGTTCTACATCCCCACTTCCTCTCGTTTTACTCTTCATCATCTGATCATAATACCCTAAATTTATCTGGTGCAGCATAGGGAACCTAGGCTGATTATCTCAATTCAATAGACATCCAACAAGTCTTTTAAAAAAAAGAAAAAAAAAAACAAAACAAAACCAAAACAAACAGAAACAAGAGATCAGGAGAGCATAGTGTCAGCTTAGTGTCTGGCACTGAGTTAGTAAGCTGTGCTAGACCTGAGCTGAATCTATGCAGGTGGGTATCTCTATGCTGCGCTCCTTTGCACGTTCCAGGTGCCTGTCTTGTCTGGGCTGTTCTATCCTCTTGTTATACTAGATAATAGAGAACTGATGGTATAGTCAACCTGCTATAGTGTCCCAGTTCATTAAAAAGTAGTTGGTAATAAAAGTTCACCCCTCCAGCTATAGCAGAAGTTACACATCACTTGTTTTCAGTATTTTGTATTTTGATTCTACCTGCTCATGCGGTAAGAACACGTCATCCATTCTATTCTCAAAAGGAATACACATTGTCATAAACAGTTCTCAAAATGTGACTTGTTGCTCAGCTGTGCTGTCTTGTACAGCTGGCCTGCTTGGCAAGCATTCATCATGATGATTTGCCTAGCCATTATGATTAGTCACATTATTATCATCAAGGATAAAAGTCTCTTACTAGCTGAATGAGGAGCCATGTGGATTTGCCTGTCCTCCTCTGTCAGCACATGAAGGACATGATCTTAGCTGGCACTGCACTTTCTCTGTGTGCGTTATTTGGGCTTTCGGAAGGACTCTTCTATCCTGTTCCACCGTGTATATCTGTACTTAGATGAATTAATATCTGATATGTAATCTGGAAAAAAACTGCATGAAGATCTCTTACGTAGGCAGAGCAGTTTGCATGTAATCCCAGAAGCACTGGAAGATTTGTCATTTTTATTAGCAATATGCTATTATTGCCATTAGTGCTTTTTGTCTCAAAAAAAACCCCAAAACCACCAAACTCTCAAAAGAGCTAAAATAACTCAAGAATGAATTTCCAACAGTAAGAACTATAAGAAGATAATTTTCACCTCACCTTTGTGAAGGTCCTCCAGAAGCTGCACTGTGGCCAGGTACAAGAGTGCCCATATTTCTTCTTCCTCCAAAGGGCTTCCTTTTGCCCACAGGACCTCGGCCAGTGTCACACAGGAACTGCTCATGCCTGCTGCAGTAGAAACCAGATTTTGGACACAATAAAGTAGACTGAATTGCTCAAAGCAAACCATACTGATTACAACTTCTCTCACAATAAGAAATACTTTGTGAACCACCCTGCTTCTTAGTTCACAAAAGGTAGGTATTGTTCATCCCTGTCTTAATCTGAGTAAAAGTAAATAAAGGGGGCTGAAATACATGAATTCCTGTAATCTTTTTCAGCCCTTTTACTCATCATTTGAAACCAGTCTCAAGATTCTGTGGGGCAAATAGTTTTTACTCAGGAGCTTCTTGACGAATATGTGCTGTTCAGACTTTGTGAGTGGTTATCTGAATGGTAGGGAATTGATTTTGCTGCTTAATTGGATGCTCTTGTCTATACAACCACGACAGAGTTAGTCTAAGACAGAGAGAATCTCAAAGCAAAAGAGATGCACTGTAACATGAAAGGTTTATAAACACAGTCCAACAGAGCAATTGAGTTTCATTCATTGCTCAGCAGACTGATCAGTAAAAGCTTGTAGACTTACTGAATTCATTGATGAGATATTTTCTTGGTCAGATAACTGAGACTCAGAACTTGCAGTTCATCCATACCAATATATATATAAACTTGCTTTCTTTCAGTAAACGAAGTCAAAAGATGATTCCCTCTGTGAGCTGCTGAATAGCAGTTTAGTGGCTCCCAGCACACTGTCCTCTCTGACAGGTACATAAGACCTGGTGTACTGCAGAAGAATGTTGGCCCGCACACTCTCCCTGTTTTGTCTCAGCTGCAATGCAGCATCAGATCATTTAGAGAAAGGCATCCTGTAGTGAATCATAATTTAATGTTTTACCTCTTGGAAAACGATTTTCCTCATCCCAGCCAACTAGAAACTGACTTGTAACTTGTATCAAGTCTTCTTTTCCTCCAAATGTTTTGTCATACTAAACATTGTCAAAGAAGTTTTTGTTCTTCATAAATGGGTCTGATTTTTCCATTTCATGAGTTTTACATTTGTTTAATTTACATGTCTAGGCAGAGCTGCTCTAGGTCTACACATGTGTAAGGAAAACTGAATCCAAGCTTAAAGTTTGCTAAAACTTTTGAACTTAATTTACACTTTTGCTGTTATTATCCTGTAACAATGAGCGCCATAGTTCATTGTATGCTATGTAAATAAGCCATAATGAGAAAAGTTGGAAGTGATCCATCTATTGCTTTGAGGTTTTGACATTGTCTGTACACCACCAAGTGAGGACACCAGAGTCTAAGATGCTACTGTCATGTATAGGATCATAAATGCCACTGAAAAATGCCTTCACTTACAGCCTGAAAACAGACCTTCACCTCTAATCGTTTCTTCCCCCTCCGTACACAGCCCGCTTACTGCTATCATTTGCTCTCTTACTGAAATACAATTTACTGTGTCTTACAGCTGATTTCTTTGCCAGCTTCCCATTTATTATGCAGCCTTCAAGGGGGCACTGCAAGAGCATACGATGTTCTGCAGGACCAACCTGTTGCTGATTAATAGACTACTCAGACTTTGATTCATGGGGTCTTGTCCTGGCTCACTAGGTTCCAAACACGGAATCACAACATTGGAAGAATGATCCCTTGCTGCAATCACTACAGGATTATGGACCAACCTAGTAACATTTTAAACAGAACCAGAGTCCTAATTTTAGTCTCTGTAGCTTCAAAGGACAGTAAAGCTCCTTAAGACCCTAGCCTTAATTAGAAGAGACAGACAAATCTTCTTAATCTAAGCCATCACCATTTCTCTTAATAATAAATTACTGTGATAGCATTTCACTTAACCCTGTGGTACTGGGACTCAGCAATCAATTCACATCCCCAGAGCTACAATCTGTGTGGCTTTTCCATATGGGTAATCCACCAGACTGTACTCAATGCTGTTTTATTTAAGACCATGCTGGGCGAAGGAGCACTGCATCCTCTATTTTAGACAGAAGTGCTAATACCAAGTGATTTCAGTGCTGATATTTCTAACTAGCTTAAGTTACTCAATAAGCAACTATCCAGAGTGCAGGCATTACAGCTTTATAGAGCTGAAGTGAAATTAGCAGTTATGCCAGAGCGGCTTAACTTTTGTATTGAATGATTTTTCTAAGAGTAAAAGTAATGTCTCAGATCAATACAAAGTATGAATTAAATGAATTCTGCTAGCAATGGTGTGCAAACTTCTTCCAAAAATGATTAGATTGTATGGCCATAGAAATCATAATCTTTTTAAAGTATAATAAGTTATTGCTTTAGTGCAATGTAGAGTTAAACAATGTGTTATTTTGCAAGCAAATTGGCAATTGGTTTTTAAACACACTCAGAATGCCCTGTAATTTTGGGCTGTATTTTTGACTTTTGGTTTTCAAGACCAGCATGATGTGATATTTGACAAGAATATAACTGTGTGAGTGCTTGGGGAAAAAAATACATTTCATTTCCTTTTATAGCCAGGCTATGCTATGTAGATGATATGAAAGTAAAAGTGATATAAAAATATTGTTATCATTGTAGCACTGCACATATTCATGGTCCCTCAATTTAATAAAAGCCATGATCCAGAACCAAACAACTCGGACCTTCAGACAAGCTACAACTGATAAGGCAAAGCAGACAAATTAGGAGGCAAGGAGGAAAAAGTTAACAGTAATCTCGCAAAAAGGGACTTGATTGTTCTCAATAACACTACACATCAGGAAATGATGCTGGATCTAGTTGAGCCCGCAGGGAAAAATTAGAGCAGCAGAATGTAATAACCCACTTTGGAGTTTGGCCAGGACATAGAGGTTAACGGTTTTGTGCCTGGAAGAAGTAGCAAAGGGCTTTCAGTGCCAATTCGTGCTCTGAGGTCAAAGACAAATCTTTTGCTGACTTCTATGGAAGAAGGTGGTGCCATCCAAATAGGCAAATTAGCCTAAAATACCTGCCCCATTCTAATCTTTGCAACACATTCATTCATTACATGGATTGTATCAAGCCAATAGATCTTCCCCTGGAAGAATTTCATCTACTCTTCTTGCATAGATATGAAAGGTACACTAAGGTGAGGCTAACCTATCATTTTGCCCCAAACATCCACCTATTTATCACCTTTCTTTTTAAACTATTTTATTCTATTTTTGTACATTTTGTTTTATCATATGTGCAAGCTTTTATCCAAAAAGTCGTTGAAAACTAGGGTCAATGAAAGAAATTGAATTGATTATAAAAGATAATGAACTATAGCTTTGCATCTGAATTTAACACTTAATAGCATTCACACATTAGTAAATTCATATGCCGGGGTCACTCTACATGCAATTTGGCTTTATTATATTTGTCAGTCTTATTTAGTAAAATGTAAGGGAGCAACTTGGCTTTTGTCAACCTTCATCTTTACTTTTGCTGCTTTGCTGACTATATAAAGACAATAAAAGACCCCAAAACTATTTCTTTTGTAGGGAAACTGACTTTCCCTTAACAAACACAGTCATGTGAATTAAACATCCTCAAGGGGAACGGGGCATCTGGATTCCTAACAAAGTGACAGCCCTTTTCACGCAAGCCTATCAGAGGGAGTTTACTGGGGAGCTGGTTCAGCTGTAGAATCAGTTTCTACAGCATGAAAATCTTAATCCATTACCTGGATGATGGTGAAAAAATAGATGAAGAAGGGAGATCACAGGACACAGGAGTAAATAAGATGCTGAGGAAGAAGAAATCATGTTTAGGTTTTGAAAATATGGGGTCAAGTTTCTTTTGTGTCTACTTTTAAAGCCATGAAGCAAGAACAGATTTGCCCCGTTTGGGAATCCTCAAGAACAACTGGCATTGAGAACTTTGGCAAAAAGTTTGTGTGTAAACACAACAACAACAAAGGATTAACCTTGGGTAGGAACCAAGCATCCTGTGAACTGGAAAGGCTTCTGTCAAACCAGAAATGCCTTTCAATTTTTACTGCCTGGAAGCTGTTCTTGCAGAGGTCTTGTCTGTCTTCTGACTGAACATTCAGTTCTGCCTCATTACCCTATCTGTATATTGCAAAATGCCTAGCTGGAAATTTAACCATCTTTTAAATTGCTGAAGGGTGTAAACAGATGTAGATTCCATAAACTGTTGTGTCTGAGAAAGGTGTTTACCTATTTATGGTTTGGACATAAATGCCCATTGTAGCCCCTCTGCTAGAGGTGACTAATTGATTTTGACATGAGTAGGCCAGAGAGAAGCCACATAAGTAGGTCCTCTGACAGATCAGAGAGGTTGCTAACCTCAGCCACTAACTCACTAAGAGAGTGTGAGCGTAGGCTTGTACTGACAGGCAAGTGAGAGGGGGCTTGGAATGTAACCTCTTCCACTTGCACCACTATATCCAGAAAAAGTTGTCTACTCATAACAGTACATGTAAGCTGGTATAAACCCACTGAACATGAAGACATGTGAAGTTGGCTAATACTGAGTTTGCTTAATTTTAGCACTACGCTGTGTGGAAGTATCTGAATCTCCATTGGTTGCTTTCAAGTGCCTTATGTTTAAGAGTAGCCCAGTCATGAATTTGTATCTTTACATCTTTATGACACAAGATTTCAGAAACTTCATCAAAAGGGACTGAAGAGTCATTGACGACTAGAAGTAAATTAAAACACAAATAATATCTGACTAAGGGCAAGACAAATGCTTTTTGAATAGGAAGTATTCCAGATACCCTAAGAAAAGATCTTGCAGCCTATCTCAGGACTTGCTGTGCAATAAATCAGACTTGGAATACAGAATTAGGGGGATTAAAAATAGGGACGATATTAACATTTGGACTGAGCTATAGTTTTGAAATAATCAGTGATAATTCCAAAGTAAATTTACAGTATTTATGAACAGTCTGTCCCGAGCCGAGCAGTACATTGATGTGACATGACGAAGCCAGAACACTTTTTGCAGTCACAGGTGGAGAAGAAACGGATGCAGTCAGCATCAGTCTCACCACCTCTGACTTCCCTGAGTCGTGGTGGCAGAGACAGCGTTTGGCATGAACCTGAACCAGGGCCAGAATCACCTCTCTCCATTCTGTAGGAGGTATCTCCAGGAAAATACTTAACTGATCTCCTTTATGCACTTAAATATTATATAGTTATAAATGTGAATGTAGAAACGTTTTTGAAATTGAAATTATCCTAGTATGCATACAGATTAAATATTTGATGTATAGAATCATTTCTGAATTGAAACGGGAAGATAGGGCTTCCTTTTTTTAGAGACACAAGATTATTGCACAAAAAATATGTATTAAACTGATTCTGGGTCTCTATAGTCTGGGATCAGTGAAATAATTCTGCCCCACTCAAGAGTGTCCACACTTAAATATTCTTAAATGAACAATTTTCACATGAGGATCACAATCCTTTGTTGCTCAAGTAGTTTGCTTCTTTTAAAAAAAAAAAAATCCAAACCGTGTAATTTTGAATATTGTATGGAGAATTTGCAAAGCGTTGATCTTCAAAATAACTAGGACTAGGTAGTTAGGAGATACTGAAGAAGCACTGGAAGCGGGGACCAAACTGTCTTCCTGTGAGAATCCTAAACCTGTTTTGTTTTGCATCTGATTCATAAGAATCCACAAAACTGTAACATGCATTTGGCTACAGAGGAAAGAAAATAATCACTTCAGTCTGTAATTGTGATAGGCTCTGACTGCATCTATTGTGTTGATGACAGTTCTGATTTAGTACTTCAGGTTCTATTTTGTTTTTGAAGAACAGTACTCCTCCATGAGACAAATTAGGCTTATCAAAAATACAGTATAGAAACTACTTACTAAGAAATGACAACTAAATATATTGGTTTTATAGGCACTATTCATCTATAACATTTAAAATCGAAAACCCAAGTAAATTCTCAAACAGTAAATTCTAAAAATATATTAAAAAGTAGTTAAAATTAAATTAAGGCAATGTTGTTGCTATCACCAAACTAATGGCAATTACTGGTAATCTTAGAGGAAATACAGAAAAAACTGTATTGAAAATAAATGTAATATAATATCTTAATCATAACTGTATGAATATTTTAGAGAAACAAAAAAGGAAAGAGTGTGGGGAGATTAGATGCCCTCACTGTGTACTTTAGACTTTTTAAAATGTCTAAATGAAACTCTGAGCTTCTTGTGTATATAAGGCATTTAAGGGCCAATAAAGTAACCCTTTAATATATTTAAAGTCAGCTCTTCATACATGGTATCATTCATGACAACAGGTTTTTTTTTTTCCTGGAAATATAAGCATAATCACTGGATAAAAAGCTGGATAATTTCTAATTACTTTGCTTAAGTACAACCTACTATATTTTAATGCTGTTTGTCCATAAAATACCAATAAATTTTAGCTACATAAAAAGTTGGAAGAGACTGAAAAGAGCACATTTTTGAAAGATCTAGCTTAAAATGAATTTAAATCACAACCTGATTTATTCACATATATTCCTTATACAAATTTTATACTCTGGCTCATTGTACCCTTGTGATTATAATTTTGGAGAGAATACACTGTATTCCTCATACCAGAGAGATGAATCTCATTAAGTATGAAATTCATCTCTCTGAAATATGGGGTGGAAATCTGTGGGTTTATAATTTGCATAAACACTTAAAATGATGTAAAAAAATTCTATTCAAATAAAGTAGACAGGTGGAGCCAAATTTGTAAACACTGACAAGTCAATAAGGGAGTTGCCTTGTTACTAAAATATGACTTTTCCTTAGAAAGATTATGCCACAGAAATCACAGCTGTAATGATATAGCCTTCATTATATGATATTTTTCACCCTATAATGTAAATGTCTTTATTTTATTTCCTTTCTAGAAACATGGATTTTAATCAATAGGAGAATTAACTAGGCTATTGAAAAGTATTCACCACTCAAGGGGAATAAATCTTCATTGCTGAAGAGAGCCATATTTCATTGCTAGGAAATCATAAACTTCTCATGGGTTGGGCCAGACTTTAAAAAGTCTAATCTTTGAAGAAGAGACTTGAAATCTAATTCCTCAACAGTGTGGTAATGTGCCTCTCTGTAGTGAATTTTATGAGCTGAGTCATAAGGGTGTTAAAAGCTGTGGCTTTTTTACAAGTTCTATGGGCATTGTTTTTCAGAAACACAAAATGTTATTGATGCTAAAAGAAAATATAGAAAAACTCAGCAACCTACAGAATCAGACTTATAGGGCCAAATTCCAATTTCCTCTTTATTTCAAAGGGAACCTACCTGTGAATTTCAGAGGAGAATATTACACTATCTGTAGTCAGTTTGCAAATAGATACTCTTTCAGTAGAAATGCGTAAAAACATCTCACTGGATAACTGCATTCAGAAGAAAGTGGTGCTATGTTTGTTCTTGCTAAGCTTATATGCCCTGTCACCTCCACCCTGGCTGACGTCAAACCCCAAGGACCTCACAGAATATCTATGATAGAGAGCTACTGCCCTTCTTTTACTTTTTTCATGCACCTCCCATTAGAAGCTCATTCTACAAGCGAGCCTAACAGACTGGGGGCCTAGAACTGAATCTAATACATCTAATACATAATCTACATTATAGGGCTTCAAAGATTGAAGCTTCAAAGTCATGCTGTCTGCTGCTGCAGTACCACAAATAGTGGGACAGTAGAGCTCAAGCACCATAGTAGTATTTCTCTTTTCTGTTTGTTTTTGGCTAATGTCCTTTTTTAGCCATTATGTCATTCTCTGCAATGAGGCAGCCTTGTTCCAGACATAGGCACTGGCAACGAAGAGTCAAATGACACTCTGAGGTTAAAAGGTAGCACCATAACACATGTAAAAGATCCTGAGTGGGCATTACTCTAGCTTCTTCAGATGACAAAGAAAAATGAAGTCCCAAATTACTGTACTGTCCTATACTGCTGTAGTGTAGTATACTACTATATACTGGCCTATACTGTCCAGGCTTCCCAAAGTCTCTCCATAGCTTCTCAAGCAGCTGATCCTACTGTAGTCAATGCTGCTGTGGTTCACCTATTGTTACTACGTTAAACAGGTGCTCTAAAGCTAGTTTTTGAGTGCTGAAAGTGCCCCAGTTATACCTTTATTTGCAATAGGGAGAGATATCCAGAGCTTCTGAACTTGATTCTGATGCTCACTGGCTCAATCACCTGAGAAAGTCTCAGTGCCTTCTTGCACCACATCACTGAGGATGGTGCTATTTGCTATCATTAGTGATCCACTTTAGATGTAAACAGTAAATTACCATTATTTGTACTCCTATGGAATTTCCATCTAAAAATTTCTAAATCAGTAATATTTACAAAGCCTATGCCAAAATGTTAATAAAATAAGGCTTTTATTTTAGAAACTGCAAACTGTAATGCAGGGACTTGCCTAAAAACACATTAGAGAGCAGTAGAGAAGAAATAGGAAACCAGTTTCTTAATTGACAGTCTTTAGTCCCAGGTTGTAATCACTAGAGACATGTCTTTCTGGTGTTTGGAGTTCAGTGCTGTTTCCTAAATAATAGTACTCAGTATAAATCCATGAATAAATAACACACTTAAACATGTTTTCCAGAATCACATGAACTGTCTTGTACTGTGAAGACTTATCCCTGCCACAAAAGCAGTAAGTTTACTGCCTTCTATTCCTTTGTCTTCAATAGAAAATTTTTATTAGTGAAATTCTCTCATAGATGAATGTTTCTAACTCCAGAAGAAGGCAGGAGGGACTGAGCACTGACATTCCGGAGCACAATTTGACCAACTCTATATTACCCTTTTTCATACGAGCAAGCAGCCTGCTAATGAAATGAGAAATTAAATGAGCGTTAATGTAAAAAAAAAAAGCAACAGGGTAAATATTAGATACTGCTGTACAAAGCCAAGAAGATGAATGCTTTAATACTTATTTAATCGATAATAAGATTAAGAGAAATATGTAAGAACCTACCTGTACAAGTTGGACAGATGCTGCATCCAGAATAGTCTGAAATCTTCTATATTTTTGCCCAATACTGATTGTTTAGATCGTTATAGTTGTAAATGGCAGATTAAACATATTCAGGAGTTGATTGGACTTCTATTTTTTGTTTTTTCTCTCTTCTTTCTTTCCTTCTGTCTTCTCTTTCTTTCTCTTTCTTCCTTTCTCTCTTTCTACTGCTTTGTTTATATCTCGTAACTAAGCACTGTGTGGTCTGGCAAGTGGCTAGGCAAGTAAACAGTAAGGTTCCTTCTCCTGCTTGCAAGCCAAGCCTAGCAGCTCCTGGTTTGAAGTTGAAGGCAACGTCATGTCTGCTGAGCCTGTTTACATGCCTTCCTTTTCTTTTTTTTTCCCTTTTTTTTTTCTTTTTTTTTTTTNGTAGTTCACCCACCAGGTAATAAGAGTGAGCTTTTAGGAAGTGGCTCAATATAAATCTCTGGGTCCGTCGACATATAAGAGCTCAATTGGATTACCTGACGCACACGGGAGCATTAGATTTAAAGCCCTGTGGACTGATGTCACTTTCAGCCCCCTGCCAATCCAGAGAGAAGCAGTACACCAAAGCAGAGATTGATGGTCTAAGGGGGTAAGGGTGTCTTCTATGAGCAGCAAAATCCTTCAGACTCAATAAACAATGTGGATAAGATTTTTGATGGGTTTGCCTGGCAGAAAAGGGAGGGAATTTGATTACTTTTTTAAAAATATTGCTCAACCTAGAAAATTCTGGTTAATTATTGCAGGGTGCAGCTGTGCTCAGAGCAGGGCAAAGGGAGCTCATGGGATGCTGCAAGGCAACTGTGAGCTGGGCATAAGAAAGTGAAGAGAAAAAAAAACCTTAGCAAAACAAAAGAAAGTTCTGTTGGAATTATTCAATAAGCTCTTCACATTAATTGTTCTTCCATTCTTCCCAGCTCTGTTTCTTTTGACATTCTTTTATTTTGGCATGTTTTATTCCTTCCATCTTCAAAACAGTTTTCTTCTGGTTTGAGCTAAATAGAAGTCCCTCTGCCTCCAAAAAGACTGAATTCATTCACTTACTTCCAAGTGTTAAAAAAAAAACCCCAAACCAACCAACAGAAGACATTATCAAAATGTATGTTATGTATTGCAATGGTAAATATCCACTTTTATGATAACGTTAGTATTCAGATAGAGCAGACAGAATTTTATTTTTAAAGACCCTCAAAAATTGGATGACACAGGAGGAAATACAGAATCATACAAAAGGCCAAAAGCTACAAGAAAATATTCATATCAGGCAACCATCTCTTTTGCTGTCCATGTCCGTGGTAGACTCGAGTCGAGATTATTTTACTATCAGAAGCTGAAATCATCACTACCCTAGGGCCTCATACTGTTTATTTATCAGCTGACACTCAACCATGTTCTTTATGGCTTGTTCTTCCTTGGACTGTAAGACTGTCTCCAGTCCTGATTCTTGTCCTCCATAAATGCTCTTCTGGGGAGTAGTTGGAGGATCCTTCACTTTCTTCCTCCGGCTTTGTATCAGCATTCCACAGAACTGCATTTGTTTACTCTTTCTCCCTAAAATTTTCCCCTGAGCAATATGATTTGCAAATGCAAGTTCAGCTACAATCTTTATGCCAATGCCTCACAGATGTCTCCACTGTAGATCTCTCTCTTCATGTCCAAATAAAACCTTGCATTGCCTCTCTTTGCCTAACTTCACACAACTAGTCATTTAAGTTCAACATGGCCCAAAAAAAAGCCCTCTTATTTCCATATTTCTCAATCCTTTTTCCTTTCTTAGTCACTGTGAATGATGCCACTGTTATCCCTGGCCCATACCCTGGGTTTCACGTTCAGTTTGATCTCCTTCCTAGGTCAACCTTTCTACTGTATCTGGATCTTGACATGTGCTTTTGAATAAAATTTACAAGCTATGGTCTTCTTTATCTGTCTCTAAACAAAATTTATTCAGGCTTTCATCATCTCGATTGCTGCAAATCTCTCTCTTCTGACACTGACAAATGCAATATTGCCTTATCCAAAATGTCACTGAAAACATCCATTTTGCTGAATTATCACACTGGCCACATCACCCATCTTTTTCTATCCCTTCTCTGGTCCCTTTATTGCAGCAAACTAAATCTGGGGTTTTTTTTAAATTTGGTCTTGGTCCAGAAGTCATAAATCTGATCTGAAGGGCAGTCTGTCAGGAATGCAGGCAAGAATAAAACTACGTAGGAAAGTCTCACATCTGAGATGTCTCAAACAGAACATTTTGGAATGCACAAACCAACATTTACTAATAAATCTTACCAACTGTGCAATACAGATTATTTGTTGACTCTTTTCCTGTGATCATTTAGACTGGTACTTCATTTTTTGGATTCACGGATCCAAATACCAACAGATCAGCAAAAGGCTGTTCCTGGTAAAAAGGAACTCGGAGCATTGATGCACCTCGGGCTGTATGTAGCCTGATTCTCCAATACAGTCATACGAGCAGGAGAAAAGCAGCACAGAAGTTTGTGGTTGTTCCTTCCCCAGGTAATGAGTGGGGAGGAGATAGGAAGTTATTTATAGTGGTGCATTTGTAGCTACCAGATTTAATTTAAGTAGATGTGTGTATAATGCTGTTTGTGGAGTTAATAGGGCATGTGGCTTGTTGAATCATTTTTGCTGGAAATGTGTTGTGTGAATACTCTCCCATTAAATCAGATAGAAACGTTGATTCGATTAACTAATCAAAGTTCCTAAATACTTTACGATCCACTGCTTTACGAAAAGACTCAATCATTCTTCTCATGAAAACATGCTCCCAATGCAAACCTGCGGTAGTTCTGTTGGTGTAAGCAACGGTTCCAGATTTGTGAACTCAAATTCTCACCCATAGTTCCTTCTCTATTCTAAATAGTCATTGAAAACAGCCATTTTAGAAAATTATTCACACCATATTGGTCTGAACCACAGTAGTATTTCAGACTCATAAACCAAAAACAGGCAGTATGACAGCTTCAGTTGCATTCATTGTATTCATCTGTTGAATCTTTACAGTGTACAGATGATATGTATGTAATTGTGGCAAAGTTTATGTAACGAGATCGCTATGAAAGAAGGTTAACAAGATGAAAGACTATTTATCCGAGTGAAGGAACTGCTGGATGGAGGCTTAGGATCTCCCTTATGTTCCGTTCAGCTTTCTGAGAACTGGCAAGGGTTAGAATCCAATTATTCTCTGACATTAATGCCTTTTCATCCCACAGAAGCTGAAGTGTGGGAAGCTCTTAAAGTTTACATAAAGGTGAGGATTATTAGTTACTTCTCAGTTGATGGTGGTACAAGCAGGCTGTCAAAATGACAACCACAGGTCAGGCGTGGGGTTTCTGTGAAACAGAATTTCACAGTGCATCTGTTAAGTTTTACCTGGTTTTAGTTCAGAGTCCCACGGAGTGGATCATAAACTGCTTGAGCTGTCAGAGCTAAATGGAGATCACTTGAGCTTTCAGAAAAATCAGGGAATCTCTCTTTTTGTTTTAGGTCTGCTCGAGTCATATAACGGGACCTAACCACTTCTTCTGATGGTGAACTTCCATGCCCAGGATGCATACAAATTAAAGTTTTATTTCCATAATGGTTTCTAAGCAGATTGGAATTGGTCCAGTCATCTATATTTAGCTTAGCAAAGTAATACTGGGATGTGAGTCCATGCTTTTGTTCTGGTCTTTGCTGTCAGGGGTATTTCACAGCAGTATCTTCATGTGAATCAGGTCTGATTTGTGTAGCCCCGATCTCAGTTTTGAAGAAAAATAGAAGAGACCAATATGTAAGTAAGATGCAAAGAAAGGATCTATATAAGGAAATTGACTTCAAATTAATAGATGAACAAATGTATCTGGACAGCCTGTTTCCCTTTAAGAAACAATTCCTAAGTTAATAAAAAAAACCACTAAACTGAGAGTGGAGATGTTTTGGGGTTTGTTTTTAAGTTTGTGTTTGAAGGGGGCAGGAAGGCAGCATAACTCTTACCTGCCACTGGTGACAGTAACCGTTATTCCTTAAGAACACTAATTGGCAAAGGCTGGATCAAACCCCTGAGACTTCCGAAATCTTTAGAAAGTTCTATGAATGGATGAGACCCAATTAAAATATCACTTCTAATAAAACCTGTTAATTTGCTTCTGCTTCTTACACTGCTTTTGAGATGTGATGTGAGGCAATAAAACATGATTGGACAAGTAGCTTATGTTTGTGATACATGATTGCAGCTCTGCTGATTGCACAATTCAATGAGAGGCAGTATTCCTATGATACATCCTCCAATGCATCTTTCCGGGATACAAGATGAGAGGGTGCGAAGGAAGTAATTCATGATACAAAGTATCTGGCACTGTTTAATGGCAAATGCTCTCAGACTGTAACAGATCTACTCTCTAAATAAGAACTGTAAGTTCAGGCCATTAATCTGAGGAAAGAAAGGGTGAAACTTCTTTAAGGGTTTCTGGAATATGGTGATAGAATTCCATGTGTACACTCCATGTACAGTTTCATTAAAAATAGCCATTTTACCTAGTAATGACATGGATGCTGGTTATAAGGAAAAAAAAAAATCTGTTTTCTGTCTTGGAAAAGAGATTTTATATTTGCTTTGTTCATGGTCACCACATATATTCCTGCATACATTTAGATATACTTGTGTACATCAGATTAACACTTTACTTACAGAGTATTTTTCTCTGCAATAGCTGAAGTGATCAAAATATATCTTCATTTCAAAATCTTAAAGTGAGTGTACATAAGTGGTTACAGGGTAGTATTCCACAATGCAGAGATGTGTGCAGGCACCAAACCAGCGCAAAGAGGTACAGTTTCACCCAAGGGGAACCAGTTGCTATTGCACTTATCCCCGTTATTCTGTAGTTTGCTTAGCGCTAAGTCATGGTCTTGTGCAGTACAGGCATAACACACACTGTTAATTATCTTCAAAATGCTTTGATCAGTTCATAATAAAATACCAAGTCAGAAGACATAAAGCTAACTTGTCTCTATTCCTCTACCTGCCATTTAGCTCACAGTCCCCACATTTAGTTGTTTTTCAAAACTACATTCAGATGTTATTAGGTTTTGTATTGGGATCATTATATGGAATGCTAGATTCAGCTAGCATTTAGACAGGTTGTCAGGTAATTGGTGTTGACCAATTTCATTTGAAATGCAGTCAGTTTCTAGTTCTTTTCAGACATAATGTATGACACATTATCTAACATGGGAGAGGTGTTAGCATTTAGGAATTGAAATTAAAAAACCCTGACATGAATTCATGCACTCCTGGTAAGTCTTTTTTTTAACCTGAAAGATGCACTGAGCAAGTTCAAGGCTGAAGAATATTGAATGCTGGTTGGAGACAATGTAACTGAAAGTTTGCCTTCAGTATCCCCTCAGTTCAGCGCCACAGTCATCAGTGGTGGTGTTCAGTGTAAGGTCACTAAATTTTGGCCAACTTTGTATGGTCCCATGTAGCAGAAACCATGAACAGAGAATGGTACAGGGTTTTTTCCAACTGTGATCACCTATAACGACAAGTGAGAAACAGCTGATATAAAAATCCCTATGGCCTTTTTCTGAGTCCTGGAAATGCCTTTTGCACTGGAGTTATTCTTAGAAAGCCAAATACAAAGTCTTCATTGATAGGGGTGAAGGAAGAGAGATCAGGCGTGTCAGTATGTAACTTAGAAAGACAGGAGTGGGGTACAGATATAAATTAGAAGTATGTTTGGCAGATTGCTGAGCTAAACCCCACAGCGGAAAAGCTGCACACATTTACAATCCATCTTTCCCCAGTAAAGAAACCGTAACAACTTTGTTGTGACTTAGAATATATTGCATCAATCCAGCCCAGTGAACCCACTGTCTAATGTCCTCAGATAATGCCAAACCCCAAGAATTTTTTCTAAATTTGCCCATGCAAAATTTCAATTGAGTAGTAGTATAAATAAAGAACAACCTATGCTGTGTTAATATCACCGTATGGAAATATGAGGCATGTGATACCATAATCACTATTTTCTAATAGTTAAACTACACTTCTTTCCACAGACAATTTCCAGTTGGCTGAGTGCGTTTAATGATTGTACATACTTTGCTGCCTACTTACTCAGGATACCTATTAATATAAATTGGCTGTACATGGAATTACAGCAGCTCAGAAAGAACTTTTCAGGATAAGCAAAGAAGGGGTTAATAGTATTAGCAACATTTCAGAGAACACAGTTTCTTCACTAGACATACAGAAACGTCATTTTTACTGAGGTTCTGTAACCCTTAGCCATGAACATGGCCCTATCCTCATGTTCACATTTATAACCTGTCGCATGGTGCCCCATGGTGGCTGCTTGCCTTCTCTTACATTTGCTCAAGGCAGCAAGTCCCCATTCATTTTGGTTACTGTTAAAAAAAAAAAATATTTACCCCAGTTCACGATTATTTGCTAATAGTCAGAATTCAAGTGTTACATAACATTTGGCGACTGCCTGTTTCTAGTTCCATTCACTGAGGGAATGCAGGTCCCTCCAGCTAGGTACATGAAGCTGGTTTCATACTGCTTTTCAAGATACAATTAAATAACAAATCTAGCTGTTACAATGTTTCTTTTATTGGGTTCTTTGTTTTCTATTTCATTATTAAAATGAAACATTTTAACATGAGCTGTATTTATCAACAATTAGAATGTGTGATTCTTGGTTCATTTTTCTTTGTACACTTTTTTAGGCCGTAACATGTCAATTAATTCGGATTGTCATTTTAATTAGTTTCTAGCAAATTTCCATTTCACCTTCTTATGTGAAATGCAGTTTCTGTGCCACAACCAATGGTAAAATATTTTTTAAAAAAGATATTATTATTACCAAACTGCTTTGTTTATTTCACATAAACATTTGTATTACTTCTGGAATTTTCTGAAATATTTCAAAGTCTGGGTTTTCTTTCCACATATATCTCACTTAGCAAACAATATTTATCAACCTGTTTTCATAAGAGGACATGGATGTTGATCCTGGCTGTGACTTACCAGGCCTTAGCATGGAAAAACTGGGCCCCCCGAGTACCCACAATTCCTGTTGATCTCTTCTTGATGAAATAATTAGTGAGGTGAGGAGAGGGTTTGTTAATTTGGTTCATTTCCAGAAGGCAGCTTTCACTGCTGCAAGGTACCTAGGTGCCTATGTGATGATGATGTATAACTGTCTAAAATAAGTAAAGTGATAGAATTAGACTGGCTGCATGTTTGCACAGGTGGCTCAGCCTGGGAAGTCCCACGGAATTCAATTTTTGGCAATGCAATCCATTGAAGATTGCTTAAGATCAGAAAGGTTAGAGGGTCCACTCTTGCAAAGAAATATTTTTAAATACCTAACTAAAAAGATTTTTAAAAAAACAGTATACGCAGTTCTTTCTCTAAACGTTGATATCTTGTAGTTACAACACATGCCTAGAATATCTTGTTTCTATTTTCAGCTTGTCTAAAAATGACTGTAGGCATAATCAGATATTCACTTTAAAAACAGCTATTGTGGTTTAGGCAGTTACCACCTTGTGTCTCCTCACTACAGTCCAGCTCAGCTGAAGCGTATTGAGTTACTATGTGTATTATGCTAATTCATTTTGGTGCAAAAATAAATCATTATTCTTTACTAGGGATTTGGGGGGAGGGGGGTGGCAAAAATGACTACTGCATATATGTTTGGGTCTTTTTTATGTGATAGTTTCTAGTTTTTGACGTTTTGATTTTTGTACATCAAAATTTGGGTCAGATACTCAGGTCCATTGCCTTGACTCCAGAGATATCAGCCTGAATTATTTGTTTTGCAGTTTATAAACATCAGTATGTTAGAAATGTGTTTACTACCAAGAGTGTGGTAATTGATAAGAACTTAATGAAATTATTAAAAAAATTACAAAACTACATTTTTAATGCAATTTCATGACTGCTGAATCCAGATGTTTTAATATGATGTTCATAAACATACTTGTATACCAGCATATGGGAGTGAGAAAGCTTGCAGTATTTTGACATAATTCAGTTTTTACTGGCACCTTTTTTATCAACATATTTATTGATCACTCAACGACTGCTTATTTTGAAGCAGCAGTTCAAATCCAAGACTAATGCTACATGGACACCGAAATTGAGGAGGTAAGAGAATGATTAACAATTACATGTATGCAGACAATTTTCATGCTCCAGATTGTTCATTAACTTAATTTTGCAGTTTCTATTAGCAAATAAAACTGCTCATCAGATTCCCCTTATATATAAAATTTCATGTTTATTTTGGAAAGGAAAATCCAAGTTTTGAGGTTGGTGATTCCATTATTTTGCCAAACAGACCCTTATCAGCTTTCAGACTTTCTCAGGGGCCACCATACACCTTTACTGTCAAACCTGTTGCCAAAGATCCTGTCGAGTTACGTCATTCTGTGGCCTCAGCAGGGCCACAGTCCAAGAGCCCTTGCTTCAAAGACCTCGGCCCCTGCCCGGCAGCCATGCTTCCTTGTCTAGTCGTCTCTCTATATTGTTCTGCAAAACCTTTTTTCCCCTTCTGCTACTGATTCTGCACGACCAAATATGAATCTCCTGTATGCTTGCCTATATGTTCTGTTGTAACACATCCATACTTTTGCTCTCTCCTGTATCCTCCTAAGCTGTTCAGAGGTCCAGAGAAAAATGCTGGGTTTGTTACAGTCCGTTGCAAAATACCTGTCTACTTTCATGGATACCAGGACTTCAGTTTTGTATTTTCTTGGGTATCAGTCAGGACAATCCAGAAAACAGTTTCCATGCAGACATGTGCAATATATGAATATAGCCATTATGCTTGTAACAAAATACTTCTGCAAAGCGGTTTCAAAAACAATACTATACTGATGATCAGTGACATTCTCAAAGTTTTATTTTCTTATATAGGGACTTGTTTTCGAAAATCTGATTATACACACAAGCAAAGAAACCTTTGTCCTTACTTAAAGAAGTATTATTTCAATTGTAAATTTTGCATAGCGTACAGGAACTTTAGAGCCTATCTATCATATTATTATTTTTTAAACTATTATACAGGTAAGTAGCAAATTTACGGCATGAAATTCTTATCTTCCTTTCACAGTTTTCCTTCATACAATCTTTACGTATTTTGAAGCCCCTATTAAAATGTATAATGCTCCTTCATCATGCTTTGCAACAACACCAATCTGATCTTTTTGTCTAATTTCTGCATCATTATTTCTGTTGCTTATCAGCTCTCCATGCAAGATGACAATACATGCTGATGGCGTGCAAGGTTGTGAGGACTAGTTTTAAAAAGTCACTTAGAAATACATCTCTGTTTAAAAGCATCAACTTTGTAAACTATAAAATCTTAATGAGAATTTGATTATGCCATGAAAAAGAAATGTGACAAATCTGAATCCTATGCAAAACACTGCATTATACTTTAAAGGGACTGTCGTCCTTCTTCGCTTGCAAATCTCAATGCAGTCTTACTTCAAGTGATCAGGAACAGTAACTCTCCCAAAAAGATTGGGAGTAACATCAGTAAGGCCACAGGTCTTGTTGCAAATAACTAAATTGGCTGCACATGATGTCACCCCACCTGTTTCTTGCTGTGCAGAGGAGACCAGAGGTTAACACCGGAGGTCTATTTGCCAATAGACAGAAACATCTGAAGGTGCCATCACCTGCATCAGCCAAAATCAACAGGGCTACTTTAATCTGCTGGTGAATATGAATATGACCTACACAGATTAATTTTTGCCCGCAGTGTATTTTGGGGATTCATATTGCCCCTTCTGCCAGCTGAGCTTTGCCTTTGGCATACATAAACATGGAAGGGAATGCAATGTCTGGCTGTGACCTAACATACTGCAACAAGAAAGAGCCTCAAGGCTAAAAACTGGCTAATTGAGTCCCTGGGGCTGTCCCATGGAAATAATCAGAGGTGAGGTGGGAGGTGTGCCTGAGAAACACACTTAGAGCCCAGTGGCATCTAAAGAGGACTGGGGATGGAGTCTGAGCAATAGCTTTGTTTTGTTTTTTTTGTGTAGATATAAAGAAAGCCTCATATATGTACCTGTGGAGGATCTCTAAAAGAACCACTTCGAATATATGGAGTGAAAATGAGTTTGCTTAAATTGAGAATTTTAAGGGCACAGAGTGCAGAGATCTCACTAAAATGGGTATATGAGTAGTAAGTATATGGACAGCTTTATGGAAGTGAAACTTTTAACACCAAGGTAGTGGTCACAACTGGAATATTCTGAATTACCACTTTTACTATGTAAAAATCCATGCTCCTTACAGATGGATAAAAGCTGCTAGCAGCAACTGTCTTGATATAATCTTTGGCATCTTCAAAAATGTGGCATCGGCCACTCAAATATTTGATAATGAACTAAATGTGAGATGTCCATTTTTACAGTGCCCTGTGCCTAACTGGCAGATTTTATATATTTTTAAATACTGCTCATAAGGCATTTTTTGTACTACGTAGTAAAAACATACAAAGGCTTGCTTTAACCATATTGATATGGCTCCAAGGCGCTGTGGGGCCTCCTTTTGTCTCTAAGCAGGGACATTCTGGGGGGAAAAAAAGAGAAGGAAAAAAGAGACAATGATACACCAAAGTATTGAAAAGCCAAGGAGAGAGTACCCCTGACAGGTGCCAAGAGCCACAGGCAACGGTAATGAATAACTCAAAATCCCACAAAGAGGCACTGAAGATTTAGAGGAAAACCAGTGCCAAAACAGATAAAGAACACGAAAATGTTACAAGACTCCAGACACCCAATAATGAGACGGGGCGCTGCCATGCCAGGCGTGCAGCGGGGAGCCTGGAGCTGCCAAGGCCGTGGAAGATGGCGAGGCACAGCAGAAGGACGGATGCCAGCGTGCGAGGGTTGGGTGCCAAAGCACTGGCGGGGAGCGTGAAGGCAAAGACCTGAAAAACGCTATTTTTTCCTGAAAGCCCCAGCAGGAAGGCAGGCCAGGCTAAGGGGCCTCATTCAGGAAAGGACCTGCTCCAGGGGAAAGGGTGCGGAGGAGCCAGCGCGGTGCCGGTGATCGGTGGCAGCCGGGGCCCCGCAGCCTCCGCAGGGACCAGGTCGGGGCCGGGAGGGCCCCACCGCGGCGGCCGGGTCCGCGGGCGAGGGGAGGCAGCGGCGGCGCGGAGCCCGGGGGCCGGGGCGGGGCGAGCGGAGGGGGCGGGCAGCGGCAGCCGCAGCCGCGGCGGGCGGGCGGAGCGCGGTGCGTGTGCGCGGCCCGGCCCCGGCTCATTACTCAGCGGCCGAGGCAGGAGGCGGCGGCGGGAGGCGGTGAGTGCGGTGGCTGGGGGCTGCGGCCCCGCTGGAGCGGCGGTGGGGGGAGCGGGGCCGAGCCGGAGCCGGGCGGGGTACGGAACGGCGCGGTACGTGGGCGGGCGAGCGGCCGCGCCGCGGGGGCGAGGGCCGGGCCCGGCCGCTTTGTTTATGTTTCGGCGGGGCAGCGGGCGGGGAGGGAGCCGGGGGCGGCCCGTGGCCTTGCCGGGCGGCGGCGCGGGGCTCTCCGATCCGGTGACCTTCCGTGTCTGCTGGGGGGTGGGGGGACTAGAGGTGTCTCGGTGGATAATGGCGGGGGCCTCTTTGTTGGTGTGGCAGGAGGGGCAGGAGGCTCCGCGCCGGGCTCCTCCTCCTGCCGCCGGGAGCGGGGGCACCCAGGCGGGCCGGGCTGGTGTCCCCTGGGGAAGGAAGGGTCTGCGGCGGAGGAGGCGGGAATGCGGCCCCGCCGGGGGTGAGCCACCCCGCTGGTCCGCTCCCGTGACCTTGCTCTTAAAAATGCCTCTGAAAGCAAAAAATGCCCTTCTGGGACAATGCAGCTGCTTCAGACAGAGAGGCTTGGGAGAGTCTGGCGGCGTCTTTGATTCTTTTGCCTTTTAATTCTTGTATTTCTTGCAAAAGGAGAGAGCGGTCTCTTTGCAGAATTTCTTTTGCTCTTTGGTTTCTCTGTGTCATTAGCAATATCCAGTTTTACTTCCCAAAGCTTGTTTCTTTTTGCCTTTCTGCTGGAGTGGTTCTATCAGTGAAGTTTGACCTGAGCACAGCTAACAACCTACAGATACAAATCCCACTTGATTATTAATTCCTCCCCTTCCCCTGGCTACAATAATGGTTTTGAGTGTGTAGTCTGCTTTTGAGTTTCCATGTTGTACAGGACAGGGTTGCTGAAGCCTTTCAGACAATCGAAACCTCCTACGCGCTTTGGCCTATCTGATAATATAAACACAAAGGGTGTAATGCCTGTTTGGGGAAGGAAAGTATTGCTTGCCGTAGGGCACCTGTGTGTGGAATTGAGCAAGCTTCTCCTTGCAGCTGGGCTTGACGTACAGGTGTGGAGACTTAGCTAGGGATGGTCACATGAGACCTGGTGTCACTTCTAGAGCCCCCAACAAACGCACTTCCGAGGCAGAATACTATATGGCATGCATGGTTGTATATTTGCAGGTATGTCAGTATATTAGATAACTTGGAAATGGTTTGAACTGTATCATGAAGAGAAAACGGTCCAAACCTAGTTAAGGATACTGTCAAAGTGAGTTCACTGGCTTACTTGAGCATTTCCTGTCCATATAATGAAGGGAAACTCTTAATTCTTCTAATAGCAGTTAAGAAAAATATGTTGAATTTCAAAGAGTCCCCTGCTTTGATCTCGGTCTGTGGGGGCAGCCATCTTGTCTTTTTTCCCCGCTTGATTCAAAGGTGTGTGACACAGACTAGTTTGATAGTAGGATGCAGGTATGGAGTTCTGTAGAACGTGTGGTGCCAGTGCAGGCACCAGACAAACAGCAGGTGGCCTGGCAGATCCTCACAGCTTTTGGACCCATCTGGGCAAAAGTATGACAGGAGAAGGGAGAGAGAAACATCTGGTGAATGAGAGTAATCCAGAGTTGCAGAGGGTGTACGAAGTTGTTCTGTCATCACTCTGAAAAGGAATTTTAATGGTGTCTTCCAGTGCAGAAGTTCCCAAGATTTTTGGCCCAAAGTAATCTTGTGGGCTACCATATGCTTCATGGAGACTTCTAGGTCAGAAACATTGCTAAGAGTATCCGAGTCCTATAGTTTTGGCCTGCTTGTTCTAGGCAAAGTAGAGTGGCCTTCTGTGTGTGGTTTTTGTGTTTTAACTCTTAACCCCTCTCTTAGGGACCCAGGCCTTTGCTGGCTTTATAGGTGTGGCTTTTATATAACCTCCTTTGCAAAGGCTTTAGGTAAACTTCTTATATTGGTGAATTGTAGTGCAAATATTAGGGAATAACCAAGTGTTTGGAGATTTTTAACAACTACATTTATTTTCTGCCTGCTACTAACCTGAAATTGATGTGTTTATTTCATGTTTTGCTTGTTTATTTTTCTTTTAACCATGAGCCAATGGGTTAGTATTTGAGATTATAATGCTACCTTGTTATTTGTTCACTCTATGTATGTGTTTTGGTTTCTTTTTCATCCTTCCTCAACTGCCTAAATTGTTCAAATGTTTATTGTGTAGAAGATGCATGGAAAGTACATGCTCGGCTCCTCATTTCTGAGGATTGATCCAGTATTCTGGACAAATACAAATGTCGTTGATAGTCTGCTGAAAAGTATGGTGTGCTATTTCTTAAACTTCATTTCCCCCTCCCGCACCCCCCTTGGAAATAAGTGCTCTGCGTGTATATAGTTTTACTATACATTTTTAATATAATGTTGACTACTGTATCACTTTAGAAATTAGACTAATCTGATTTTGATCCTAGGCCTTTTAATAAAGGCTACATGTATTTTATAGCTGTAAATGTTTCCTTTAAAAAAACCCTTAGTCCTTAATTCAAAACTTACAGAAACAGGCTTCTGTTTATGTTATGGAAAGATGTCTTGGCTTTTGAAAGCTCTTCAAAAATCGAGTTGACACTACTTATGTTGTCTGCTTGCTGTGAAATTCATCACAATTTGGACATGGATTCTGAAAAACAATTTTCACTGTGGTTTAAGTATCTGAAGTTTTCAAATTTTTCAAGAATCCCCTTATTTAAATGAAGATGGAAATTCACCTTTAAATTTGATAAAGGCACTTTCTGGCTGTCCTTATGGAAAGATGAGCTGTATTGAGGCATTCATTCCTCCATTACAAGGTATATTTGTATGAAAATACAGCAGTAGTCATTTTTATTTGCATGTGTTCTTTTTAACAGTGACTGTAGTGTCGGTGAAAGATACTTTGCAGATAAAGTCCTTGAGTTTTTGGAGCAATTATAAGTGTTTATATTTCTATAACATCACCCCCTAGTTTCATGTTTAGTGGCTACCTTGCTTAAGCAGTTTCTCTTACCTGCTGTTCCTTCTTGTCAGCTGCTGTGTGGCAAAGTAGATCAAGGAGCTAACTGATCCAGCTGGAAAAAAAATCATCTTGGACTATTTTTCAGCCTGATTAATTCCTTGATGTGTCCGAACAAACAACTGTGCAATTGCAAGGTTAGAAGACGAGCAAGCTGCTTAGGTGGGGATTGCTATTGGTCATTCATGTGCACAAAGGTATTCACAGATCAAGTAGTGGTTGCTGGAAGACTAATGGGATGGAAGTGGGCAAACCTCTTTTATGTTGAGAAGTACTTGTTTAAAGATCTGTTTGCAGACTTGGTCTTCAGCTGCTGTTATTGAAAAGCATTCTGAACAAGGTGTTTATTTTGGTTTCTTGAATGCACTGTAAAGCCCAAAATGAATTGGGGATGAATACCCATTTGGTAATGAAAGTTGATCTAGAAGTTATGAGTCAGTAACTTTGTGTGGATGGACATCATATTCCACACCTAAAAGTGTATGTGTAGTATCAATACGGGCCCTTAAATAAAACAATCTGGAAATTTTTGGACTGAGGCAGAAGGTGCATTCTTGCATTGCTGATAACCATTTGTGGTTTTGGCTTTCTCTAAATACTGTGTTTGTGAAGAAGAAAGTGTTAACTATTTTATCACTGTATTTTATGTGTAGGAATACAAATTCTCATTTATTTTTTGTGGCACTTCAAAAATATGTAGCATTTATCTCTGAGGTTATTCTGCTTGGTAGCGGCAGCTTTTAATTCAGTGTTCAAAACTTCCCTTACTATGGTGTTTCCCAGCTTATTATATCTCAGTAATACATAAAGTCTTCAGGAAAAAAAAGCTTGATATACCCTATTCTTTTTCTGTCCCAACTCTTAATCAGGATATGGGATGGCAGATGTAGGTCACTGCGTAGTTTCCCAAGTTGTTTGTATTTACCAAATACTTACTGGAATTTTATTAGTACTATTCATCTGTACAAGTTTGTCCTGTGGCAAAACTGCAGTCGTCTTAGCAAGTGGTGATATTTTTAAGAAATGTGCTGTCTTAGAAGAGTTTGAAGATGATGCTGAGAAATTCATGATGATTTGGTGATGGGTGGAATATGTTGCAAATATGTTGACTTGAAATTTATGAGAAATAAATAGCAATAAGCGTAGCTATGCATGATACAACCTTTAATTAAGGGGAATTAATACTTGAATTTGAATAATTAGGTTACAGGAAAAGAAATCAAACCCAAGCAGAATTGCTAGATACTTTTACATCAAGGAAATCTTAAGTTACATTTTAAACTTTGTGTAAGCTCAAGGAACACACCAAGCACATAGTAGTGAGCCTCCTTTTGTGAGCTGGAAGACTCTTCCATTCTGTGTAGCTTAAGGAACACTCCATCTTATCATACAGCCAGCAGTGAATAGCAGTTTGCTTCTGCTGCAGATTTTACAAAGCCTTTGGGTAAGAACTCCTCCAAGAGACTGGAGTTCACTGCATCCAACAGTGAGAAAGAGATCCGTTACTGATGTTGAATCAGGTCAGCGTGGAGAACTGCCCAACCAGCTGTTTATATAGTACTGTTACCTTGACTGTTATTTATTTTGTAAAATATTTTTATAAGGTTTTCTAAGACCTGCATTTTTCTTTGATTTATGTGTGAAGAGATGATCTTGGTGTGTACCAAGCTTATAATTAATAGCAACACATTTCTTCTTAACTTCAGATGCTTTATTCCCCTCTAAGTGATTAAAAAATAATCCTTGGTTCTTTTTTTGTCCAAATTGATTGCCTGTAAGCTTGATATTAAAATAAACCTCATAGTTGTTGCCCATATTGTCACTTTTATTGTTGTATAAATGCTGCTTGATATGTGAACAGACGGGATGCTTATTAGTTGTTCTCAGTTGGATATTGTGAACTAATGGTAAAATGGTGACTGGCAGAAAATATACTTTAACTTAATGGTCATTTGTGTTGCAAACAAAGCAACAGTATATGTGCTTATATGTGTGTACACTTAAAATAAACAAAAAGGGCAAACATTAATTCTACAGTGCTACTGGAGAGCCTGTTCACTGTAATTATTGACTTTGAGTATTAAAAAAAAAAGAAAAAACCTCCCATTACGTAATTATATTGACATTATAACAAGGGCTTTGTGGTTTTTTTTGCTATAGATTTTAAAAGCATGCATGAAAATGTCTTAACTCAATGTTTAATCTTTTAACTACAAACTGTAAAAAATGTGTGTTCCCATCACTGTAGTCCGTGTCCATTCAGACATTTACCTCGTACCTTAGTCTGCTGAACAACACCTGAAACGTCTCCAGTCTGGTGTTTTGATTGTTGTGAAATCAGAAGAATGAACATTAGGTATCATATTTCTCACTGTGATCTCAAAGTCATGGAAATGCCCATCTCTCGAACTGTGCGTGTCCGTATGCACGTAGGCACATAAAATGAAGATGAGTCTTCTGCTGTTGATTGCTGGGAGCCACTGACTGGGCAGTGACTCTTGTAGAAGATGACCTAGGGCTTCTGATGTATGAGAAGCTGACCCGGAGTCAGCAGTGTGCCTCTGTAGCCCTCAAGGCTAATTACTTACTGGGCTGAAAGAAAGAAAGAGCCTGGCCAGCAGGTACAGGGAAGGAACTGTTCCCATCTGTGGGGCAGCTGTGAAGCTCCAGCTGCAGTGCTGCCCAGGAGGTCACACATACACACAGGCTGTGTGAGAGAGACAAACCCAAGGGAGTCCAGCACTGGGTTGCTCAGATGGTTGGGGGCTGGAGCACCTGAAGGTGGAGGATGGAATGAGTTTACAACCTGAAGAACAGAAGGCTATGGGAGAATGTAATTGCTGTATTTGACCATTTTTAGCAAGGATTTGGAGAGATGATGGAGCCACTTTCACCTCAAAAGTGTACAGTGAAAGGATGAGTCAATGGTCACAAGACATAAGAATGGAAATGTCAGTAGGACACAAAGGCAATGTCTTGATGTGTGGGAGTGGGTGAGCGCTGCACCAAGAGCCTGGAGGGGCCACAGAATCCCCTCCATGGAGACTTTTGACTGGGTAAGGTCCAAAGCAGCCTGATACAAGTACAGATTTGAAGTTCTACCTATTTTGAGCAGGTAGATGATCTCCAGAGGTTGCTTTCAAGCCATATTATGATTCTACTGTTTATAAATCTTAAAAAAAAGTTTTTTCAAAGTAGCTTGAGGAAGTTGGCAAAACAAAGGCATAGTGATGTGGCCAAACAAGGCTGCTCAGAACTGTGTGTAGAAGTTGTGGAGGGAAAAGTAATGAGATGTGATAAGCATCTTCATTCAAGTCTGCTTGTGGCAATACTGGCATTTTTCTGCCCTGCATTGAACTTTCCAGCTGACTAGGCCAGAAGTGCTTGCAGGCTATCATAAAGGACAAAAAAAAAAAAAAGTTANAAAAAAAAGTTATGGTACCTATCATGCCTGTGATCACTGTGATGAACATCAAAACCCATCTCCAAAGGAACAGCCTGCAGTAAGCATCATGGTAGCCAGTTGAAGTCTGTCCAGGTCTTGCTTTCTGTAGCAGAAGAGTGTGTTGGCAGCTGCTGCTGCAGCCAGGCTTTGATCTTCTGCTGGATGGGTGACGGTTCCTTACACTTAGCTGGAGTGTGGTTACTCTGGGAAGTGGCTTCAGGGAGCAAACCAGCTCTGATTTCCAATTGATCACAATAGCGGTTCATGACTGCAGAGGTGGTAGGACTAATAGCAGCTGGGAGACAAAAAAAGATCCATGGCAGGTACATAAATCTTTCTGTGCTGTTGTCCTTAATGCTTGGGCTGCCTTGAGAAGACGGCATCCTGAAGCTCATTTGTTTCTGTTAGTTCTTTTGTATTTGTCTGTTTAGTAAAGTTAGCCAGAAATGTTAGGGAAAGGGAGATGAGCAGAATAGAAAGTGTCACCCAGAGTGACTTTTTTTATCTTAGCAAAGCAGCTGTCCTGGGGTTTGAACCTGTAGGAAGTTAAATATGTGAATCCAGCTGCTCATGTGAGACTGTAAGATAGAGTTGTGTGGGAAATCTGGTGCTGGGGATGGCACATCCTTACAAGCCCTAGATGTATTCTTCAATAGCTTTAATGCCTGTAGTTCTGTCAGAGTGAGATTAACAGTACGAAAGTACAAACATAATTTCGAGCATGTAATCCCAACTGTAAGTTTTACTATGGAAATGGTAAAAGTGAATGCCATGGTTGACATGCTGATGAGCATAAATCTTGATAAATTCTTGATTGTTCATTGTGTGAATGTTCTGGATGGCAAGAAACATCCTGGTCACCTTCACAGTAGGAAGGGTAGTAACATGATATCCTGAAAAGCTTCATTAGAAAGGTGTGGGCTAGGTTCACATGTTTCATTTAGTGCCAAAAGTGAATACTCAGGAGACACAGAGTAACAGGAAGGTCCTTGTGTGTGGCAGTGGTTCATTTAATGTGGCTTTCATTTGGTGAGTGGCTTTCATTTGCAGGGTTCCTGCAATGCAAACCACCTCCTTGTTGTAACAGTAGCTGGGGTTTCTTTAGCTGTTTTTTATATTGAAGCATTACAAGAGTCTTGTGGCAGTTATATGTTGAAATGGGGGGCGGGGGGAAGACAGTTCAGTTTCTAATGAGATTATGTTGGACATAAAAGGGTTTCATTAATATTAGTGTGGTGGTGTGGGGAAATCAGAAAATCTTAATGTGACTGGAGCTACTTTATTCTCCCCCTCTTTTAGTTTATTTGAAATTCTTTCTTCTTAGTTTTCTTCTGAAAGTTTCTCATCACAACTCTGTGTGCGCATAGCCACTAACGCCTGCGGACAGTGCACAGCAGTGCTTCTGAAGGGTTTTTTTGTTCTTGCCTAAAGAACAGAAATTCTCAAACTCTTCCTAGTTTGGGAACTTCTGTCTTAGGAATTTTTTTTTTGCTAGGGCAGAGCATCAGGCACTACTGAAGTCTAAGAGAAATGGGACAACAGGACAGACTCTATTGCTGTTAGTAATGAATCCTGTAGATTGGTGTAGTATCCTACAAACTACCTAGAAAGTAAAGCCTTTAATTTGAAACATACTGCCTTCCTTTCCACCCCACTCCCAGTAAATGATTGTGCAAAGTACTGTACTGCATTACAGGAGGTATCTGTGAAGGAAGTGTCCGTGCTTAGGTTGTAATATGTTTTGGAGGGTTTTGTTCCATTCTAAAGCTCTTATTATTGAGGTATTTTATGCCAAATACTTTAGACAGGATTTCATAGCACATTAATCTGCTTGTACTTAACAGATAAATGCATGAATTAGTGAAAGTAGCACATTCATAATTGGATTCTAAGTTTTTGTAACTGGGATTTAAAGTTAAAATGTTTTAAGACTTTTTTTTTTGTGGAACTATTGATGTGATTCTTAAATGTAGTTTTAAAACATTCTGAAAACTTTTTTGCCCAGCTGTTATGCAACTCCTTGCTTCCTCTAATGTTCTGTAGCTGTTGTCCTCTTCATCACTGACATTTAATGAGTATTTTAGGTCACTTGGTATCTTTTGTTTGCTTCTGTCCTTTAAAAGAATTACAGAATCTTTTGAGCTATTTCTTCTGCTGAAACATTTAGTTTCCCTGTGCTTCATCTTCCCCTACAAGAAGAGATTAAAGAGCAAGCACTTCCTCCTACCCCAGAGTAATTCTGAAATGGGATTTCGCTTCTAACCTTGTGCAGATCTCATTGAAGCACTCTGAGTCATATTTACTGACTGACTTTGCTGATGGTTTGCCGATTTATTCTATATTACTGCTTTGCCAGTGGTCATCGGATGGGCAGAGGACTAGCATATGCATGCAAATTTTTGTGGTATGGTTAGAACTGATAGTCCCTCAGGTAGTTAGCTGAAACCATATAGTGCCAAGACGGAAAAATTTATTCTCTTCTTGTGAATTTCAAGTTAGATTGCAGTTAAGCTTATTCAGGTACCTGAATAAGTTGAATGGGCCATGACATATGATTCTGCACAAAAGGGAGGTATATAAAGCAATATGGAATAGTGTTCCCTTGAATACAGTAGTCCCAGTTATTTGGCTAGATTATCATAGAATCGTAGAATGGTTAGAGTTGGAAGGGACCTTAAAGATCATCTAGTTCCAACCCCCCTGCCATGGGCAGGGCAACTCCCACTAGACCAGGTTGCTCAAAGCCCCATCCAGCCTGGCCTTGAACGCCTCCAGGGATGGGGCATTTACAGCTTCCCAGGGCAGTTTGTTCCAGTGTCTCACCACCGTCATAGTGAAAAATTTCTTCCTGATATTTAATCCAAGTCTACCCTCTTCAAGTTTGAAGCCATTACGCCTTGTCCTATCACTACACGCCCTTGTAAAAAGTCCCTCTCCA